>CM060104.1:29249930-30449930 GCA_030522415.1 Channallabes apus
AATGTCACTACATTTATTTCCATCCAGTGTCGGATGCAAATAAATGTTCTTGATGACAGAAGAGTCGAACCACACCATAAAGTCTTCTCCAGCACGTCTCCAAAATTCTGTGGTTGCCAGTTCATGTGTGAAAATGATTCCTCTGGCTCCCAAAACCACTCTTTCACACTCTGTCCTGGAACAGGCCCTGTGCCATCAATTCAATTCACTTTTATTTGTATAGCGCTTTTAACAATTGACATTGTCTCAAAGCAGTGAACAAGTCGAGGGCGACAGTGGCAAGGAAAAACTCCCTGAGATGGTAATAGGAAGAAACCTTGAGAGGAACCAGACTCAACAGGGAACCCATCCTCATCTGGGTGAAACAGATAGCAGGAAATGATCTGCATTTATACAGTGTGTTAGGTGGCAGGCGGTTCAGCTATAACAGTTGATGTTAATTGATGTTAAAATGGAGTCCAGGTAGTTATTGGAGACTCAGGTAGACTTGTAGGAAAATCCAGTCCTGAACTATCGAGCAACTGCAGCCTAGGCAAGTCCTCAAACATCTGTCAACGTCAGTCAAGGCCAGAACCGTCTTCTAGGTAGAGTGAAACCATGGAAAAGAAAAATATACAGGTGTCAATCAGTACATTCAGGTCGTCAGCTGACTTAATTTATTGCCACATAACGTTGCTGAACCTAGACCCGAGTAACTGAAGCAGCCCCAGATCATAACACCAGATGCTTGTACAGTGGACACTATGCCAGCTTCATGTGATTGCCTTCTTTACCCTGATGCGCCTATGGAATAGGCTCAGTTTTCACATGTGTAGTCTGGCACCATACTGTATATCCTGAATACTTAACTTCATATTAATGGGTGTGAAAGCTGCAGCAGGTGTTGCAGTACATGCATTAAATCATCGTGTAGTTCTCACAGGTACACATGTGTTAAAAACATCAGGTATACAGCAGTGCTTGAAGTTAAGATATACATATTTAGACAGGGTATTACCAAATCATTTACTTTTAGATCTAAGACGTTATTAGACACTTTATTTGCTTCATATAGTCAAATCTACTTGAATTTAGTGGGGCAGATTGGTAGCATATACATAATGTTAGAATGTTTCTAGAATTAAAGAGTTAAAGGAAAATTTAAATAAGTTGCAAGTATGGACCAAGGGTGGCACGGTGGCGTAGTGGTTAGCACTTAGTCACCTTGCACCTTCAGGGTCTGAGTTTGATTCCCCCTCAGACTTGGTGTGTGTGTGTGCCCTGTGATGGATTGGCACCCTGTCCAGGGTGTACCCCGCCTCGTGCCCGAGGTCTCCCATTATAGGCTCCAGGCCCCTTGAGACCCCGAATACAGTATAAAGCGGTATAGACGATGAGTATGTACCAAGTACTACTTACAGTATTAGTACTCTAGGTAATTATTAGGGCTGTGCAATCAATCGAATTTTACTTTCAATTATGATTTTGGGTTCCAGTACATTATCAGTACAGATCTCTCCCAATGCTCAGCATGCACATCAACCACATGTTCATTCAGTTCAAGAGTTTTGCACCACCAGGATATTATTCAGGATATTTTCATAGCCTCAAACCCTTTTCCTGTAATTTTGCTGACTCACTCAACCCTGCTCGCAAGGAGTGACCAGATCACACTGAATTGCTCAAAGGTTGCCAGATAATGTCAAATCCCCACAAACTCCCTTTAAAGAAAAGGCAAAATAATATCACTACTAGGAAAGACTTTGTTTTACAGGCAAAGATGATAAAAAAGTAGCCTTAAACAATGTATTTTTACTTGAAACACATTTTAATAATGGACGAACGTTTCCTGCAAATTTGCTGATTTGAAAAATAATTCAGTCCATGACTCAAAACCGGCATATAATCTGAGCGATGTGTTTTGTGATCTATTGCAACCCTCACTAAAAGGCCAGATGATCTCGCTCTCTCTCTCTCTCTCTCTCTCTCTCTCTCTCTCTCTCTCTCTCTCTCAAAGATTCAGTGACACTATTGAAAAAGGAGGAAAGCAAGTGTAATAATAATAATAATGATAATAATAATACTGTAATAATAATAATGATGATAAGTTCATGCTTGTGCATATGTGTGTATACATGTCTGAGTTTGTGTGTCATATGTGTGTGTGTGTGTGTGTGTGTGTGTGTGTGTGTGTGTGTGTGTGTGCTGTGCTTCTAGTGTGCAGCTCACTCTCTGCTCCCCAAGTAGGCAGGGCAGTTTGTTGTGGTCTGGGATGTACTGTTGTTAATTTTGGGGATGATTTTATTGCATTTTGTAAAGAATTCAGTGTGAATGTTGTAATATTTGGGACATTCAGGGAATTTTATGAAAATTCATATAAAAAATGTTTTTTCTTTTTTTTATGTTAAACAAAGTCAATGAATGATCATGTTAAATGATCATGATCTCATTATTGACCAAAATAATTATGATTATGATTTTTGAATGAAGCAGCCCTAATAATTAATGCATCATAGCATCAAGTCAGGTACATTTCACATGAGAAGTTATAATCAAATAATGTAACAGAACTACTGTATATTTATATAATCCCCTATATGGACCTGTTACATCCTGGTTACTCATTATTGTGTAAAATAAAGGGATCATTAACCGCATTACATTCATTGCAATAAATTATTGCTTTATTTATTGGATAATTTGCCCTTGAAATAAACCCATTAAGCCTGTCAGTATGGTTTGTGTAATTAGCATATCTGGCAGTCAGACCGCTCTCAGTAGCGAGTCTACATCAGTAATAGATATTTTTGGAAACCTGTTTACGGCGACGAATCGTGTGTAATTTTGCGTCTATTTCAGATACTGAGCGAAGTAAAGGCACGGCCGTTTAATAATAACACGAGCGGTGTCCTGCTGAGCCTGTGTTTACCCAGAAGTACAGAATATAACTCGTCAACAAAGCAACTAGACCATTTCTTAGAAAATGATGTCTGATAATGTGCACCGGTGCAGGAGATGTCCTCATAAAAGAGTCTCGACAGACTGAACTATAGAAGCTCAATCTTAGTGGTGTCGCTGTCAATGTCATTTAAACTCATATAGTTACAATTTTTATGATGTCAAGATTAACACAAGGTATTGTTTCTCAAAGGTACAACAGGTTGATTTATTTCGGAATGGATAAGTGTTATTTTAGACACCATTGAGTAATTAAGGAAGGGTGAGTTTAGTTCAGTGCCATTCGTGTATGTGTAGTCCAGTAGGATGAGTAAAACCAAAAATTAAATAATGGCTCAGATTTCCTAAAGAACTTTCTCATTTATCTCTCATGTTCAGTCCAGTCCCTGTACATGAGCAGTTTCAGAGGAATGTTTTTTGTTTGTCAAGCCACACAGTGACCTATAAATCATTCACACAATAAAAAACATCTAACTTAAGGGATAACCAGTGAGAAAGAGGTAAAAAGATGATGTGGCTGGTGAATAATATACTGATCATGATGAATGCTGAGTGGTTGAAACAGATGAGAGGGGAAACGAGGTTGCTGCTGAGGATGTAACATGTTCATTTAATCTCAATCATTTATTTTCATTTAATCTGAAGGAATCTTGGGGAATGAACAGTACCAAATGACATATTCTCCTCATACTGTATCTGCATGGGTTTTTCTTCATGTTCTCTGGTTCCTCAGAACCGCCAAAAGCATGCGGTAAATGTGGAATTATCAAAAATTACTCCTAGGGGGCACAAATAAGTGCCCTGTCGAGGACTGCCATCCTATACTCTCAATGTTCCTTGGATAAACTTCAGGTCCACCATCACCATGACAAGGATAAAGTGCCTACAGAATATCTATGTATGAATAAAATGGGCAAATCTCACAAATCTACCAAGACTTCCAGCTATCTTTAAAAAGATGTGGTTGTTTTCATCACTAATTATGACTTACAACTATCTGGTCTTTATAAGAAGTTTCCATTGCATTAGACATTTTAAAAGAACATGTGAAACCCACCAAGCATGGGGAGAACATGCAAACTCCATGCACACAGAGATGGGAATCGAACCCGGACCCTGGCGGTGCAAGGTGACAGTGCTAACCACTACACCACCGTGCCACCCAGAACATGTGATGTGATGTTGAAATTGTGCTAGAACAAAAGCTGGCCCACATACAACAACCATGGAAGATGGAAGCTTGCAACCTAAACTTCTGGAGCGTCAAAGATTGAAACTTAAACGCTTAAACATTTTCACTGCAGGGATTACATCACGATCTGAAAAGATTATACCGGAAAAAAGTTTTGCTTTGTCGTAATCGCTGTCCTTCTGTGTATTGATTTGAGTCTTGTCACTGTTCCATGTTGTCAATAGTCATGACATCTCAGTTGTTTTGCAGTTATGCCTAAATGTTATCCTCATGTGTCATAGTTTTCCTAGTTAGTCTGGTCCAAGTCCAAGCCTGTTTCCTAGTCCCATGTCCCATGGTTCCTGGTTTTAACCTGTGCATGTTTTTTTTTGTGATGATGGATTATATTTGATGCTGATGTTGTTAAAAGGTGGGAGACAATTGTCCTTGCGTGGTCTGATTTATAATTTTTGTTTAAGACTAGAGAATACTTAATATTTCAACCCTGTTATTTTGTTACACTAAAACGTCTACATTCCTACATGTATTCTTGTATTGTGATGATTCAAATTCAAGATTGATTAACTGTGAGTAAAAGGTAGATTATATTATACTGCAGGATGGACGTCAAGTCAAACCATGACTTTTGAACAGTGGTGTCAAAAGTATTCACATTCATTACTTGTGTAGAAGTATAAATACTAGGGTTTAAACTTCTTTAGACGTTGAAGTATCAACTCAAGCTTTTTACTCAAGTAAAAGTGTAAAAGTACTGGTTTTAAAACTACTTAAAGTATAAAAGTAAAAGTAACGTGAGGGGGAAAAAAGCATTAAGGATAAAAGCTTAGGCTGTGCCATGGGTCTATATACAGTACTGTACACTAACACCTCATGAAAAAGAAAAATGTGTTGTTTTTTTGTTGTATTTTTTAACGACCATAGTGATTTGGGATACTGTATATGGCAATTGAAAAAGAATGCATTTTAGTACAATGCAAATACATTAAAGAACCATGTATGTGTACTACTGAGCATTAACATGTTTTATGGAGAAGAAGATATGATAACTAGTTGCCTATAAGTATTTTAATGGTGCAAAAAGTGCAACTTCAGATGCATGTTATCGGTAACCTTTATTGGAATGTAAATGTACATCCAAGCTTAGCTGCAGGAATCTGTGAGGGCAACATACAAGAAAATTAGTGCACCCAGGGCAGGCTTAGTAACAATTACCCTTGTATGGTTGTCTACAATAAACATTAGTGCTGTCAGAATTAATGATTAATCCAAGTGGTTAATAAAAAAAAAATTATATATATATATCATTCCTGTTACCTTCCTCGCTGGTGCTTGGTTGTGACATTTCGCTCGAATTTTGAGTCTCTATCATGGACATCTTGGTGTACATATCACAACCTTATACCCCTATGCGGTTTGACTCACGGTGAGATGCGATGTTAGGCACAGTGGTCTGCCGCGAAGTTCTGCAAGGTCTGCAAGCTTCCGCGAGGACCGCCAAAAAATGAAACGTTTAATTTTTCACGCGAAAGATGGAAACGTAATCACAGCGCAAAAACTTGCGGTGAATCATGATGAACCCTACTTACGGCCGCAACGCAAAACCGCGTAAGTGATATAGGGATATAACACCGCATCTCACAGTGAGTCAAACCGCATAGGTGAGATAGGGGTATTATCAAACAAAAATGCTATTTTATTCAAACGTCCTTGCTGGAGTGTGTGACGTGACGTCATGTGCAGGTGCGATGGATCACGTACCAACCAACAGGATGTCGGAATGGTATGTTTATACTTCTCATCCAACCACAATCGAATTCGCTCCATCCGGATGGCGTGATTTATCCGGATGTTTTTTGTTTTTTGAATGACAAGCTGAAATAAAATAGGACTATTTTAACGAGGCTATTTTTAAAATGTAAGGAGTAGAAAGTACAGATAATTGCGTGAAAATGTAAGGAGTAGAAGTAAAAAGTCGGCTGAAAAATTATTACTCCAGTAAAGTATAGATACCGAAAATTTCTACTTAAGTAAGGTAACGAAGTATTTGTACTTCGTTACTTGACACCTCTGCTTTTGAATAACAGAACACAGTTCTGACAGTAAAAACTCCCTTTATTTCTCTATATAAGCGCCTGCTACTGTACACTAAGGCACTTATCCCAGTGTTTCACTAGTGCTTGGATACCATCAAGGTAGAAAGTTTTCACAGTATGTCGGATCCATGATCGAACTGCCTGCTTCACGTCTGAACCACTGGCCTCCCAGAAACGTCCCTTTTTTTGGCCCAAAAATGTGGAAATGTTTCGGGGGGATGTGGCAATAACTCCCAGCCGAGTTCCTGTAATGTACAAGTGGTGTTGGTGTAAGATTGTGTGTACTGTTCACACAGATAGATGCGTCTCTTCCATAAGTTAGCGGGAAGTTGTCTGACGATTTTCCAGGACTAGGCGTTCCACTCGCTGAATGTTCATGGGAACGAGCGCAGTGGGCTCAGAGCCACCTCAGCCGGGATCGTCATTCACTGATGGACGTACTGATGTTTCACATGTTTACTGCAGCTATGAGTCTCATCAGCGTACCATGATTGAAGTCTTCTATAAACTTAAATCAATTTTAGGCTTTCGTTCACCATGAAGTCCCAGTTTGACTTGAACGGCCTTCATACTGTAAATAAACACAACAGTTGGTCTTCTTGTAGACTGATTATTATTATAAAATATTACAATAATTGTTCTATTTGTGAATTAGGAGTGCAGTATAATTATTGACTATCCATCCTGGTTAAATGTGGTGTGATGTTGTGATGGAGTATCAGACTTCATCATGATCCAGATTTCCTTTAGAACATTTTAAAAGCATATGTATTAGCGCAGGTATAGGGCTGGGTTTTGGCTTGGAAAGACTTTTATAGATCAGTGGTCAAGATTCTTGGCCCTGATCACTAGATGGTTGATGGTTCAGATCCCTGTCTCTGCAAGCAATGTTTTCGGTTTGGGATTCTTAAATGGCATAAAATGTTCTCAGGTCCACTTTGTGCATTTCTGAGACACAAGTGCCAACAGATCGTGATCTAATAACCCCTGAAAGTATCACCTGTGGAACAGATCAAAGCTCTCGTGTTGATCACAATCATGAGCTAATGTAACAGTTTAAAAGGAAAGACATACTGCATGTTACCGTAGTCTGTCTTTGCTTCGGTGCTGAATTGTCATGGATATATTTCGTAGATTTATACACATGCCTCCAAGCTGCTGCCGCTGCATTCATATTCGAATTAAACTGGATCACATTACTGGGGAGAAAATCAAATATGCAAATTTTTTCATAGGATTCAGCTCATTTGCTCTACTGGCTGAATAAATGGACTAAACAGGAATTTTTCTCTTGGTGTGATTCTGAGAATCGAAGACAAGTGACAAAATATGGCCATAAATTTATTTAGATGAGTGACAGTCGGTGATGAGGAGGTCCACTGACATCTGCAGTGTACTTCACACGCGCCTTGTCAATCGCTACTGACGTAGACGCCGAAACCGGAATCTTATATCGATGTGTTGTCATGTTTGACACACACACACACACACACACACACACAGTAGGGTCTTTGCCCCGCTAGCGTATTTACACAAGCAGCTTCTGATTGCACTAATAAACGGGTAAGAAGAACATGCTAACAGTAAAGCAAAGTGGCGAAATGACGGCTTCCTGCATTCCATCATGCTAATGAAACAAACGTGCCGCTGACAAAATATATTGATTGTTTGCTACGTGTTTATCCGTCATTGCTAACAGTTCTTTGTGTCACACAGCTTCAGTTTTTACCCAAACTGCAGGAGAGATGAGCTCGAGAGATGGCAATGCAGGGAGCAGAATTACGTGCTAGATTAGCGAGGAAAGCAGTAGCTGCGATAAGAGGAGAGAAAGAGTGGAAGGTCAAGAGAGGACAAATAAACACTGTGGTCATGCTGAGACTTGGCTCTGCGGTGGCAACAAGTATTTCTGGATTCACGCCCCCTCCAGGCTCATTGTTGTGTCTTTGACTCTCTCCAACTGCCCTTTGCCATTTGTCTGTTGCCGCTTCACTGTTTCAGCTTCTCTCCATCAATTCCTGTCTTATCTACACTATATTGCCAAAAGTATTTGCTCGCCTGCCTTCGCATGCATATGAACTGGAATACCATCCAATTCCTAATCCATAGGCTTTAACATGATGTTGGCCCCACCCCTTTTGCAGCTATAACAGCTTCGACTCTGTTCTTTGGTACGCAGTCATGTTGGAACTGGTGTGGGGTTGTTTTTCAGTCATTGGGCTCGGCCCCTTACTTACAGCGAAAGCTCATAATGCTTCAGCATACCAGGACATTTTAGACAATTTCATGCTGTCAACGTTGTGAGGACAGTCTGAGGACGGCGCCTTCCTGTTCCAATATGACTGCGCACCAGTGCACAAAGTAAGCTCCATAAAGACATGGATGAGCGGGTGTAGAAGAACCTGACCTGCAGAACCTGACCTGCAGAAAGTCCTGACCTCAACCCCATAGAACACTTTTGGGATGAATTATAGCGGAGACTGCGAGCCAGGCCTCCTCGTCCAACATCAGTGTCTGACCTCACAAATGCACTTCTCGAAGAACGGTCAAAAATTCCCATAAACACACCCTGTGGAAAGCCTTCACAGAAGAGTTGAAGCTGTTGTAGATGGAAAGGGGGCGGGGTCAACATCATATTAAACCCTGTGGATTAAGAATTGGATGTTGCTCAAGTTCATATGCATGTGAAGGCAGGTGAGCGAATACTTTTTTTGCAGTATAGTGGAAGTCCTCCCACTCCTTCTCTTGCACTTTTTAATTTTTCCTCACACGTCTTGTTTCTCTCCCACCTCCTCACTCTGCCTCCACTGTTCCTCACTCTAACTCATGCACTCACTAAGCATGCTCAGTTTTTGACCCTTTGCCTCAGACTGACCTCTGGCCTGTCGTCTACATAAATCTTTCGAACTGGCTGCTTGTGAGGGTCCAGAAAAATGCTGCACACCATATTTACCAAAGATGTTGAAAAAAGCGTCCTTCTGTTGTTCCAGATGAAGCTTTGAAAGCAGATCTACATCATAGCTGTACAGAATTGCGGAGCAGGAAGTGTAACGTATCTCAGACATATTGAAGAAGCATGAGTTCAGGAAATGCTAATTAGAAGGTTTTATAGGACAGAATCAATATAGAATATTGGGTTGATGTAAGTGGAGAGGATTGTGTTTCACAGTGGACTTATGTAAGACATATCATTCTAACATTGGTGCGGATCATGGATATACGAAGAGGGATAGCTTTGGCATGATGCAGTTCAGGTGCCACTGGACTACGGTTCGGAAGATCCCAGGTTCAAACCCCACAACCACCAAGTTGCCACTGTTGGGCCCTTCAGCAAGGCCCTTAACCCTCAACTGCTCAGATGTAATGAGATAAAAAAAAAACAATGTAAGTCGCTCTGGATAAGAGCATCTGCCAAATGCCTGAATTTAACTGGTTAGCACTGTCGTCTTGCACCTTCAGGGTTGGGGGTTCAAATCTAACCCCCGGCCTGAGTCTTGTGGAGTTTGCATGTTTTGTCCTGTGCTTTTCTCTGGTTCCTTTTCACAGACTCATGTCGGTGTTTCCTGTTTGCCCATAGTATATGATTGAGTAGGTGCTTGTGCCCAGCGATGGGTTGGCACACCACCCAGGTTATGGGTTCCATAGGAGAAACTCTGAAAATTGGGCAGATGTTGGGGTTGGCCAAACATTGTGAAAGTGTAGGTGGAAATGTTCTGTTGAAATGGGTGAAATTGGTCAAAGTTTTAGAGAAATGATTTAGTAGCCTTTAAGCACAATTAAGCACATTGTCCAAATGAGTAGTTGAGCTTGGTGTAGGCAGGATTACTCCTCTCGCTCACACTTTTTTTTATTTGGAGTAGGCACGACTAGTCAAATTTCCTAAATGTGTAGGTAGGATAGTCAGATTTCCTGAAGAAGTGGACAGCATTATACCTTTGTTCAGAAGCAGTGGATAGGATCAGTCACATTTTCTACAGGAGCGTGTGGGATCGGGAGGAGGTGGCGGGAATGTGATCTTCAAGAACAGTCCCTTTGGTGCTAGAAATTTCTAAAATGTGGCCATTCTTAGTTTAAACATTTCAAAGGATTCAGCATGCTCTTTACACAAGCACTCATTTGCATTATTTATTTCTTAATTTCTTTTCCATTAATTGTACTATTACAGGCAGTTATATAATATGTTTACGTAGGTTTGTTACTTATCCCTTTCTTCCTACAGTAGCTTTCTGGATTTAAATCCTCTCCCTCGTTTTCCCTTTCCTCTGATATGTAAACTGAGTGGATCACAAGTGGCAAGCTTTTAATGCCCCGAATCTATCCTGCATCCCTTCAGATGGTGGAAAGTTTGTCAGCTGGGAAATTGTTGAGCTCCTGTGCCATCTGTGGCGTCCTCACCCATCTCCTGCCTTAACCAGACATCAGAGTCAGCCCTGAAAGCTAGATTCTGCATATCAATCAGTGTAATCGGTACGTTACAGAGGTGCAGCTAGAGGGGGGGATTACAGCTTTTAATCCCCATGAATTATTTTCGACAGCTTATGGGTGGGTAACATAAGGCACCCAATTGTTCATATGTTTTTGATGGTAATTTGGCTATAATTAATCCTGCACATGCTCCAGGTGTTAAAAAATCACATCCCTTAATTTGTTTAAAGGTCTAATTTATTTTTCTCTTTAGTTAACACAAGTCTTAGCATTTGGCAGATACCCTCATATGCAAATGAGATACTGCTTAGCCACGCCCCTACAGAGAGCAACAAAACAGGGGGATACGGGGTTTAGTCTTATTTATATGAGGTCACAATGGGGGGGAAATCTTATTGGCTTGTTCAAACCCTGGGCAACAATACAACAATGGAAAAAGAAGAAAATATTTGAAACGTTATTTTTTTTTCCACCTCATATTTTGTGTTTGTACACACACACACACACACACACACGCGCGCGCGCACACACACACACACACACACACACACACACACACTCATGACTCATTTGAATGACTGAAAATGACTAAAAAGTGAATTTTGCACAATTGGCACTAAACTTTACAGTATATTATGAATACTTAACTTCTTATTTTATGTGATTTAATGTAATTTGACTATCTATACTATACTATATATTACTCATTACTTTGACTTTATTAATTATTTCAGCATAGGGTGTTATTACTGATATATGATTACAGCATGTTGTTAATTTTATGTAATATCTTATTATTTAGGCTAAAAAAGGTGGTATTTTTAGAAAACATGTAATTGCTTTGACCTATAACTCTGTGCAAAATTCTTGGCGCCCTTATTTTTTCATATTACAATAAATTCTGTAAGTAATTACATAAGTAATATAATGTTGAAGATGTTGGAGCGAATGTTTTTACTGCGACATTTGTCCTCCATCCTTTTGGTTGTTTATGTGACAACCGCAGCAGCAGCAACCTCTTTTCCCCTCTTGTTTGTTCCAACCACTAGAATCCCCTGTAATCTGATCATCTGTCACCATCTGCACCTGTTTCTCACTGGGTCGTGCCTTAAGTTATATTTTTTTCTTTATGCATAAATGACTCATAGGTCACTGTGTGGCGTAACAAACAAAAAACATTCCTCTGAAACTGATCAGGTACAGGGACTGGACTGAAAATAATGAGAGATTAAAACTTGGACCGGGGAACTACAGTATTCCTCAAATACAAGAAAGTCTGTCTCTTTGGAAGCAAAAAAAAAAATAATTATTTAAGGGGTGTCATGTCTTTTGCACAGTACCGTATATAATGGTACATAATGGAGTATAATGATGTCATTTTATTTTACGGCATTATTTAAAACTTTTAAGATTGTGTTCCATCTTCCTGACCTGATTCTTGACCACTAATCGCTCTTTCTCTGGCTGTGTGTGTGTGTGTGTGTGTGTGTGTGTGTGTGTTTATTACAGAATTTTCCAATATGATTCACTGCTTAGAGGTAAAGAGTAAAGATGAGATTTCTTTAGAACTCTTTAATTAGGTAATCACTGTGTGGTCTTAAATGATAATGATCAGCTGCTTATGACTTTTTAAAACATTTAAATCGTTTTGGGTGATTAGTTTCACAAACGCTGGATCTCATTTTCGTACTTGTACATAGATGCCTCCAGCTAGAAATGCCCAAATGAATTCCCGGCAGACAGGAGCATCTATCTGTCACGCTGCATTAACTAGAGCGCAAATGCAATTTTTAAGCTAATAAAGTAATCGGCACCCAAATTAATAGGATTCTATTAAAATAGCTCTTAATTAATATGGAGTTCAGCCTCAAGTCCCGCTGAGCATCCAAATAGTTTGCAGTCTTGTCTGCATCCTCGGTGTGAATAGAAAGCAGAATATTTTCTTCCAAATTCTAAAAGCGGGGCTGTTCTCCCGTGTTGGTCTGGCACTTCACCTAAATGCCGAGCTGTCGTTCCAGGAGAACTCGGAGAGTTATGAACAGCGCCAGGAATAGATTCCGGGGGAAAAAAAAAGTTTCACTTTTTAAAAGTTTGGTCCCTACAGTATGTGCAGGCTAGATTTTGCTGCAGTGTTTACTCTTAGCTTGCTGATAGAGACATGTTTAAGACCTTTTAACCTTATTGTTTACACTAACACATTAGGCTTGTTTAACAATTTATTATTATTCTCTAATAATATCTATAACTTTTATGGCATATGTGGTAATAATAATGAACTCATGGAACCGGCTATTTCATGTGAAGAATAAAGCATACCTTTTGAACAATTTTTTAAAGCGTTATAAAATTGATCCACCATTAAAACATGTTAATTCTGCTCATTAACATTGAAAACATCCTTTTGTTGCTGATGCTTAAAAGTCTGAACAATCAAGAACTTCTGTTGCAATATCCCATGAGACAGAGTGCTGTTGTACAGAACATCAGCATGGGACGAGACTGTAGGTATTGCGGTCATGCTGATATTCACTGACCTTGAATGTGATTATTGCCTTTATACAACAGTAACTGTTAGTGTATTTAACTATTGTTAGAACCTCTCTAGGTTAAACCCTTATGATCTATACTGTAGCCCTCCCTCTCGTCCAATCAGGTAACTCAATCACAACTAACCGTTGTATAACATGAAATACAGTATATTGCCAAAAGTATTTGCTCGGCTGCCTTCACATGCGTATGAACTTGAGTAACATCCAATTCTTAATACATAGTTGATGATGTTGGCCCTTTGCAGCTGGAACTATAGGGGCCAGGGGTAGCTCAGGTGTTAAGGCATTGGACTATGGGTCGGAAGATCCCAGGTTCAAACCCCACAACCACCAAGTTGCCACTGTTGGGCCCTTGAGCAAGGCGCTTAACCCTCAACTGCTCAGATGTGTTATGAGATAAAAATGTAAGTCGCTCTGGATAAGATGGTGGAACTGGTGTGGGTGGTTGTAGTAGCTTGGTAGTTTTCAAGAGTTGGGCTCTTAATACTCTTAATACTTCAGCATACCAGGACATTTTAGACAATTTCATGCTCTCCACTTTGTGGGGACAGTTTTGGGACGGCCCCTTCCTGTTCCAACATGACTGCCCACCAGTGCACAAAGCAAGCTCCATAAAGACTCCATAAAGATGAGCGAGTTTGGTGTAGAAGAACCTGACTGGCCTGCACTGAGTTCTGATTCTCAACCTGATAGAACGGCTTTAGGATGAATTAGACTGGAGACTGCGGATGGAGGCTGGAGCCAGGGCTTCTCGTCTAACATCAGTGTCTGACCTCACAAATGCGATTCTGGAAGAATGGTGAAAAATTCCCATAAACATAAACATACTTCTAAAGCTTTTTAGAAGTGGCTGTCCAGAAGAGTTGATTAGTGGTTATACAGTAGCTGCAAATGGTGGGCCAACATCATATTAAACCGCATTGGATGTTACTCAAGGTCATATGCATGTGAAGGCAGGTGAGCGAATATTTTTGGCAATAAAGTGTATCTCATGATGAATTTGGGGAGTGGACAAAAAGTTGACGAGATCAGACTAAAAGCCTAAACAAATCATGCTCAACACGCATCTTGCCATCTTTCTCCAGTGGAACTGCACTGCTGATTTGTATGTTACCATTGATTTCTCCAGATCTAAGCGGTGTGCATACCTTTGATCTTGTAATTGAGAGAGTTCCTTTACTCATTTGAGCCTATGCCTTAAACAATGCTACAACCGTCCCCAGGGGAGAGTGAAAGGAATCTGAAGGTTCCTCTTTAATGTTCATTTCGCTTTGATCAGGCTGCATGGATGATTATACTCAGATGCTTACAGTAAGTTCATTTTCTGTTTTTGTCTCGCAGTGCCTCCCTATCCCGGGTCACGGCTTCGTCCTGGACAAATACAAATGCCAGTGCAAGAGCGGCTTCTACCACCCCAGCAGAGTAGCCGTTAACGGCATCAAGAGTAAGTCCTCAGACAAACACATTTTTCCCATGTACTGTACATTGTTTATACATTGTTGCATAATCCTCATATTAGGTGTCATTTCTTTTTCCAAACAAAGACAGTAGAGCAATTAACCAGAACATTAAAACAACATAGGGTGTGGCTCCTCAGGGTCTGTCTCCCTCTCTGGGTGTACTATGATGTCTGGCACCAGGAACAACTTTAAACTCTGGTTTAAAGACTTCAGAGATTCCATACTGTAGGACCAGCCTGACAGAATAGTGCTATTCTTAGACGCTCTTATGAACTCTGTCTTCTGCTCTGTTCTCTTATTCATGCCAAGATCCAGCTCTTTACTTAAAGTACCTTTCCTCATCATCACAACATCACCTGACTTCGAGTGCTACTCAGTTTGAAGAATTGTGAACTCTGGTTCATATTGTATGCAGTAAGGTTTCAGATTTACAGCTGTTACAAAACAGCTACAATTCAGTTTTATTTGTATAGCGCTTTTAACAATTGACATTGTCTCAAAACAGCTTTACACAATCAAAAGAATTATTTAAGTTTGTATGGAATGTGAATGTGTATGAATCAAAATGTTCAGATGTTCCCTGGTGAGCAAGCCCGAGGGCGACAGTGGCAAGGAAAAACTCCCTGAGACGTTAATAGGAAGAAACCTTGAGAGGAACCAGACTCGACAGGGAACCCATCCTCATCTGGGTGAAACAGATAGCAGGAAATGATCTGCATTTATACAGTGTTAAGTGTTAGGTTCAGCTATAATAGTTGATGTTAATTGATGTTATAATACTTGAGTATTATACTGTAAGTCCAGTAGTTATTCGAGACTCAGATAGACTTGTAGAAAGTTCCAGTCCTGAACTATCGAATTGTCAAGTCCTCAGAGAAACAGCTGACCACACCAGTCGAGGCCAGAACCATCTTCTAAGTATAGAGAATCATCCCCAGACACCAGACGCATCCTAAAGAGACACACGGAGCATCCATGCGACGAGACCTCCAACCAGAAACCGGGCACCAGGATGGATCAGACAGGTCCGGAGGGCAGAGGGAGTCTGGATCACTGGCAGCTCAGGAACCACATGTGTAGCTCGACAGAGAGAGAGAGAGAAAGAGTGAAAGGGGGAGACAGGGGGAGAGAGGAAAGAGAAAGAGGGGGAGGAAGAGAAGAGGAGGAGAGATTGCAATTAGGTATGGTCACAGTCACAATGTCTAATGTGAATGTATATTTACTGTAGAGTGCAAGCAGAGACTCCGGCAGGACTAACTATGACAGCATAACTAAAAGGGAGAGCCAGAAGGAAACACAAACATGAGGGCTCCCTGAGATGTAAAGCAAACAATCACCTCACCATCAACAAACCTGAGTGATCAAATGAGACTGAGGAAGTCTCTAAGGATGAGGAAGCATCTAAACATACCAGTTCACCATAATACTCTACGTCCATGAGTCCCCCAGATCTGCTCCTTTACCTTATGGCAAATCTATTTATAAAATGCTTGGTTAAACAAATAGGTTTTTAGCCTAGACTTAAACACTGAGACTGTGTCTGAGTCCCGAACACTATTTGGAAGACTATTCCATAATTTTGGGGCTTTGTAAGAAAAAGCTCTGCCCCCAGCTGTAGTTTTCATAATATGCGGTACTGATAAGCAGCCTGCATCCTTTGACCGAAGTAGGCGTGACGGATCGTAAGACACTAGCAGTTCGCTCAGATACTGCGGCGCGAGACCATTTAATGCCTTATATGTCAAGAGTAGTATTTTAAAATCAATGCGAAATTTCACAGGGAGCCAATGCAGTGAAGATAGGATAGAGGTGATGTGCTCATATCTTCTGGTTCTAGTGAGGACTCTCGCTGCTGCATTTTGGACTAGCTGAAGCTTGTTTATGCACCTAACTGAACAACCAGACAGTAAGGCATTACAATAGTCCAACCTAGAAGTGATAAAAGCATGAACTAGTTTTTCTGCATCATTTAGCGACAATATATTTCTTATTTTGGCGATATTTCTAAGGTGAAAGAATGCTATCCTGGTGATATTATCTACATGAGCTTCAAATGAAAGGCTGGAATCTATAATCACGCCGAGGTCTTTTACTGTTGCACTTGACGGAACAGAAAGGCCATCTAAAGTTACGGTGTGATCTAAGATTTTACTTCTAGCTGTATGCGGTCCTATGACTAGAACTTCTGTCTTATCCGGATTAAGCAGAAGGAAGTTAATTAGCATCCAATTTCTTATGTCCTGAACACATTGCTCAACCTTAGTAAGATGGTTTTTCTCATCAGGTTTTGTTGAGACGTATAGCTGTGTGTCGTCAGCATAACAATGAAAACTAATACCATGCTTACGGATTATGTTGCCCAGAGGAAGCATGTAAAGGGAAAAAAGCAGTGGGCCTAAAACTGAAACCTGCGGAACGCCAAACTCCACTAGAGAACATGCAGAATAATCACCATTTAAGTCTACATACTGATAACGATCGGTCAAATAGGATCTGAGCCAGGAGAGGGTTGTACCCTTAATTCCTACTAAATTTTCTAATCTGTGAAGAAGAATAGCATGATCAATAGTGTCAAAAGCTGCACTGAGGTCGAGTAATACAAGCATAGTTACACAACCCTGATCAGAGGCCAATAGGAGGTCATTTACTACTTTAACGAGTGCTGTTTCTGTGCTGTGATGAGGCCTAAATCCTGACTGATACAGTTCATGTATGCCATTTCTATGTAGATATGAGCATAGCTGCTCCGCTACTATCTTTTCCAGAATCTTAGAGATAAAGGGGAGGTTTGATATTGGCCTGTAATTGGACAGCTGACAGGGGTCGAGGTCAGGTTTCTTAATTATTGGTTTAATAACTGCTACTTTAAAAGATTTTGGAACATAACCAATGCTGAGTGAGGAATTAATTATTCTCAACATCGGTTCTGTTATTACTGGTACTATCTGTTTAAGAAAATGTGTCGGTATAGGATCTAATATACAGGTTGATGAATTTGCAGAAGAGATGAGTGAAATTAGTTCATTCTCTTCAAGAGGAGTAAAGTATTCTAGGTTTGAATCTGACATGGCTAGGTTAACATCAGTATCAATTACATTGTTTGGTTTCAAAGCCTCAATTTTATGCCTGATATTTACAATTTTATTATTAAAAAAGTTCATGAAGTCCTCACTATTGCATGATGTTGTTGTGGAGATTTCTGTAGTGGTCTTATTTCTGGTTACATACAGAACCTGTCGGCCAAAACACTTTGGGGTATTAGAGGAAAATAATGAGCTTCATCATGTATTAGCATATTTAAATTAAAGCTGGAGTTTCCACTCAAATAAAATATGCACGAGAGGTGTTCAAGTCAAACCGGGACTTGTGATGAAACTGTGAATAAAGGCGTAAAACCGAAGACGCCAAGTATAGTACGGTGATGAGACTCTTAGCCGGAGTTAAACACCTTAATGGTGCAAGCTTGTTATAGAAGGCCGTACGTCCATGAATGATGATCCTGACCGAGTTGGCTCGGGGCCCACAGTTGTTGTTTCTGTGAACATTAAGCGAGTGGAACTTTATTATTATTCACCAACACCACTTACACGTTACAGAAACACAGCTGGAGCCACATCCCCCGTACAGTCCTGACCTCGCTCCAAGCCATTTCCACATGTTTGCACCATTAAAGGAGTTCCTGGGAGGCCGGGATTTCAAATGTGATGAAGACAATCTGATGATGACAAAACTTTCTACAGTACCTTGATGTGCATTAGTGCATTAGTCTAGCAGGGGATTATATAGAGAAATAGAGGGAGTTTTTACTGGCATTAAAAGTCCTTGTTTGACTTGAACAACATCCCTCGTAAAAATATAAGCTGTAGTTTTTCAGAATTTATTTCAGAATATTTGCAGTGTGTATATACATCACCAATTAACAAACAACTTCTCAGATTTTATATATATATGAGGTGCTGGTTGAGGTTAATTGGTGATTTCTGAGGCTGGTGACTCTAAATGAACGTCTACTCTGCAGCAGAGCTCAGGTTTGGTCTTGTTTTCCTGGGAAGGTCTTCATGAGAGACAGTTTCATCACTGAGCTTGATGGGTTTTACAGATGCACTCGACACGATACTGTTCTTGTAAGAACTGTTCCAGAACAGCCGACCTTCAAGTCATAAAATAACAACTGACTGGTGTTGGTGCCATATGTGTTATTTCATAGTTTTAAAATTCCTAGTATTGTTGTAGAATGTAGAAAATAAATCACTAAACAAAAAGAAAGAAATTTGCAAATCCAAACTTTTGAGCGATAGTGTACATAAATTATGTGGAGCATATGTTGAATGAACTTGTTGCTATAGCAACCATAATATATTAGTACAAGTGCATTAATATACACGTATTGTTTACCTTTTTTTCTGTTATTTAAACTAAAAGAAAAAAAATTGTGCAACGAGTCAATCATGCAGACCTTGATCGATCGGTTTTAAGGGTTTTAAAGGGTTACGATGCTGGAGATTTCTACTGCTGGAGAAAAAGGGAGGAGAAAAGAGACAAAAAGATGGAAGTGGAGGGAAGAACGAACGACTGTGAGATAAATTATTTAGCTGGAGTAAAAATAATGCTTTTAAGGCATCTGTTCGAGAACATGCTGCTTCCAAGTTTAAAGTGAGGATTTATTTCTTTTCTTTTCTTTTCTTTTCTTTTTTTAGGGAAATTTGTTTCTAGTTCCACCTGTTGAACGGTCATGACTGTGACAGTAGTGTGAGATTTTTGTTTCTCTATTCCTCTTCAGGGAAAGCTCTGAGCACCCAGGACCCCGGGGGTTCCAGCGTGTGCCTGCCCTGTCAGGAGGGCTGTGTGCACTGCAAGGACGACACGCCCTGCATGGCTCACGGTGAAGGGTATCTACGTGTCGCCGTGCTGGCTTTCCAAGGCATCTGCATGCTGCTGGACTTCGTCAGCATGGTGCTGCTTTACCACTTCCGCAGGAATAAGGTACGGCTCCTGTTAATGTAGCGTCTCTGATATACAATACTACAGTAACACCGTAATACGGCCACGTTATAAGTAATACATTACTTATAATAACATTCAATGAATAATGCTTGAATCCTCAATTCAGCCATGATTACTTAATGCATTCAAACTTTTCGTACAGGTGTGTAAAAAGATTGTGTTAATATTATAGTTAAAATTTTTCTATTTTTGCAGGGGAAAAGTTCCTAAATATGGTCATGTTTATTGAATATTTCTCATTATATACCAGTTAGTTCTAATTGGACGAGAGGCGTTCCATGAGTGATGACAATAGACGGTAACAGCACCGGGATATTTAACTGTACTGTATGCATCACTCTGCATCACAGGTGTCCTAATAAGTAATACCTGTTAATGACACTAACTGTGTGTCTCAGCGTGGGTGACAGTAGGCCTGTACGGTCCGCAGTACTGAGGAGAGAGCAGCTGCCTGACAAAACCCGCATTCACAACCAGTCACAGAAACACTTTCAGCCACAACACACATCTGAAAACAGTGCATCAACTTAAACAGCACTTTGTTTCCATTTAACGTCATATGTGATTGAAATGAACCTGCAAGTAAGATGATATTCAAAAGTGGAATACAATAAAAGTGAAAAAGAGTTTATTCTTCTCACTATTTGGCTACATAGTACCGGCAGTGGTGTCGAAAGTATTCACATTCATTACTTGAGTAGAAGTATAGATACTAGGGTTCAAAAATACTTCTTTAGAAGTTGAAGTATCAACCCACGCTTTTTACTTAAGTAAAAGTTTAAAAGTACTGGTTTCAAAACTACTTAAAGTATAAAAGTAAAAGTACCGTGAGGGGCGACAAAAGCATTAAGATCTCGCTTTGTGATCATGCAACGGGGGGGGGGGGGTTGGGGGGGGATGGCGTTGTGCGCGTTCTGATCATGTGACGAGGGGGGGGGGGGCGTTGTGCGCGTTCTGATCATGTGACGGGGGAGGGGGGAGGGGGGGCCGTTGTGTGCGTTCTTATCATGCGACTGGAGGGGTTGCGCGTTCTGATCATAAAAATTGAGTAACGAGGCTGTTTTTAAAATGTAAGGAGTAGAAAATACAGATAATTGCTTAAAAATGTAAGGAGTAGAAGTAAAAAGTCGGCTGAAAAATTATTACTCCAGTAAAGTATAGATACCCAAAATTTCTACTTAAGTAAGGTAACGAAGTATTTGTACTTCGTTACTTGACACCTCTGAGTACCGGTAAGAATTTACCACTACTTTAATCCCAGTCGCGTTGAGTTACCGTAGTACCACCAGTCGCAGAAGGATATGTTTGAACCATTAAAGGAGCTCCTGGGAGGCCGGGATTTCGATTGTGAAGAAGGCATGTGATCATGGCAGAAGACTGCCTTAAATAAAAGGCAAAAAAAATGAGAATAAAATCATCATCTGTTGATAATAAATAGAGCTTGTGGGACTGTTGTATAAAAGTAATATCACACTCGAGATTTTCTTTTCTGGCATAAAGTAGTCTTGTTCTACTGTCAGATAATATTTCTAATTTTAAGCATTTACATGATACAGTATGTTACATTTATTGCATAAACTCATATTCAAGCTATTTTCTCTTGCTATCATTGTTTTTCAAGTGTAAAACACTTCAGTTCAAACTCAAAACCTCCTGATATTCTTGTGCAGTCGTAATTTTCACCTTAAGAACTTAAATTTTGTAAGCAATTTGCCTCGGCATATGAAGCATTTTTGGCATACGAGCAAGCGAGCGAATCAGGCTGAACTGAAGCCCAGCTAAGTTCCAGCATGTACATCCAGGAACCGTTTAAAACATGTTAGTGTCTTATATTCAAGCTTTTACACTACATTCACGAGTTTACGTATTTCTGGTGTTTTTTTTTCTTTTTACTTTTTTTTTTCTTTTTGCATTGTGTGCAAGATTTAATGAAGACTAATCATGAATGTTATCAAGGACGGTAGCAAGAAGAAAATGGAGCCGCTTTCAGTTTGTTTTTTAAAGCAGCCGGTGCCGAGAGGAACCATAAATAAGGGTTAAGTGAGGTTTAATGTCTATTAAATGTCTACACTTTTTCTAAATGTTTTGATCTGTTTTTATATTCAACGAATATGATTATAGTGTTGGAAGTTGGTAATTTTGGTAATATCTTTAGGTGGCCGGAACGTATTATCCGCGTTTAAATGATTTCCTATGGGACAGTGCCTTTTGCGGCGGCGCGGTGGTGTAGTGGTTAGCACTGTCGCCTTGCACCTCCAGGGTCTGGGTTCGATTCCCCGGCCAGGCTCGATTCCCGTCTCTGTGTGCATGGAGTTTGCATGTTCTCCTCGTGCTTGGTGGGTTT
This sequence comes from Channallabes apus, assembly GCA_030522415.1. NCBI lineage: Eukaryota > Metazoa > Chordata > Actinopteri > Siluriformes > Clariidae > Channallabes > Channallabes apus. The sequence goes on from CM060104.1 coordinate 29,271,932, forward strand.
CCTCCGGGTACTCCGGTTTCCTCCCACAAGTCCAAAGATATGCAGGTTAGGCTAATTGGCGTTCCTAAATTGCCCGTAGTGTGTGATTGGGTGTGTGAGTGTGTGTATGTGTGTGTGCCCTGCGATGGATTGGCACGCTGTACAGGGTGTACCCCGCCTAGTGCCCGAAGTCTCCTGGGATAGGCTCCAGGTCCCCGGCGACCCTGAACACAGGATTAAACGGTATAGAAAATGAATGAATGAATGAATGACAGTGCCTTTTGCAATACGAAATTTCGATTTTAAAAACTCAACCTCAAGAACGGATTAAACTCACATGCCGAGGTACCGCTGCTTTTCCTCACAGTTACTTGTCCCTTTATTGTTTCAGGCATGGACATTAAAACATCACTGTAGTTACATAATAGTCTAAATGCTTTTTTCAGTGTTACATCCTTCACTCCGGGTCTCTGTAGTCAGTAAACTGAGTAAGTTTTTGTTAAAACTGTTAATATTAATGGGTTGAGTGAAACCATGACCTCTGAGATACTCGTTGGGAAAATTTACACATGGTGCATATTTATATTTATTTAATTTGTTGGGAAATGCTCGGGCTGGTGTAGGAATCTTCCGCACGCTTTAACGAAACGGGAACGGCGACACAGACGCCGCAGTTATCAATGCAGGTCAGCGGATTATGTAATGATTCCCATCGATTCGGTGTGACCTTTCAGTGCATTAGACCATAAAAATCCAAGCGCCTTTAATATTTGATGAGTAGCCTCGTGTGCTTTTGCTGATTGTGTTGTTTAGTTTAATAGCCATGCGAGTTTATAGTCGGCTCTTTGCTCTTCGCTTTGCTCCTGTTCTGGATCTAATAGTTCACTTCAGGTCAGAACCATATAACCATATTACAGTACGTAGGGAGAAACCATGACTCGCTGAGGTGGAAAAAAAAGAAGATTTCCCAAACCTAAAAAGTTTCCTGTAGAAGGGTTATAAAAAAGACAGGGAGAGCACTGGCTCAGCATACTCTACTCTACTCTACGTATCAGGCTGATATCAGCAGAAAATGTGGGGTAGGATATCGATGGAGAAAGAAATGAACAAATTTGATCCAGTTTTGTAACGTATCTGAGCAGAGAGTGCAGAGAGTGAGCTGCGGCGTAGAACAGGAATTACATACAGAACTCAGATTATCCATTTTTCAATATTTGAGTTGTGAATTAACAGTTACATTACAGCCCATTGTTGAGTTTTGAGATGAACTCATGATTTTTACAAGGTTGATTGTTTAAATTTCAAATTAGCATATCCTGTCTTCCCGTGGGCTGATTGGCACGACGTAGTGCCCTTGGTCAAGGGTTAGAAAGGGATTTGGGATTCAGCCTTAGCTTTGTAGCACATGGTAGCTTTGTAGCACATGGTAGCCCTGGATAGAACAATACGGACGGTGATTTGGAACGACTTAGAATCAGTTACTAAGAAAACACATTGTTGTTTAAGACGACATAACGTTATCAGATGTGTGTTCTTGCTGAAAGTGCTTCTGTGACTGGTAGTGAATGTGGGTTTTGGCAGGCAGCTGCTCTCTCCTCAGTACTGCGGACCGTACAGACATTTTATGCTACCTCAAACTCAGGCGCAAATACACCTTTGAAAACCCCATTAAAATACGTTCAGCAGTTTTTACGTGATGCGTGCACAAACAAACAAACAGACAAAGAAAAACTCCAAAAATTATCTTGATGTATTCTATTACTCTTCTTACATCACCACAAATATTTTTTTCACAAGTATCTTCAATGTACAGACACACCAACTTTACAGTTTTATTATATGTATAGATTAAATGGCTTTATTTTATTTTTTTCTATATTGTATTTTTTCCAGTAATACGCGAGTGTTATACGCGAGAAAACAGATACTGAAAGATATATAGTTCATAAATGAATTTTAAAACGTAGCTAAAAAAAAAAAAAAAACTATCTACTCGACTAGATAGCGATCTATTACTTTCTCAAACTTTTTTCTAGGGTCTTTTAAACGTTTTTAAAAAGACAAACCATCCTCACATAATTCACAATAAGCATTATATATACTGTATATATAATAAATCACAACTTCAATGTGCATGTGTTATTGAAAACATTTTCATTTAAAAGCCAACAATAAAACTAGACAAATGTTACCAAATGAAGGCGTTCACAAACTATCTGATTAATAAACAATACCATGACGGTGGTAGAGGGCTAACTAGCGCCCCATGTGACGGAAAGGTGTTCTGCAGACGTAATAAGCGACTTTGTTAACTCAATTAAAAATCTCTTACGCCCACATGTGTTTTCGGGGACTGTAGTGAGGTTTTGTTTCAGAATCGTGTAAGACAAACAGTTGTATCGAGCCAAGACTTTAGAGAGAACACTAATGAATAAATAAATACATACTAAGCAAATGCCTATATATCTTGCATACTGTAAATTGTAAAACATTTCTAATCAATCTGTTCGATTATGTATATAAGTGCATTTACAAGGAATGCCTTTAAAACTTTAATGCATATTACTGTACATAATGCCAATGATCATCATTGTGTTGTCTTTTTGATCTCTTTGCCGAGGTTGAAAACTTTTTTTATTATTAGAATATAAGATATTATTAAAAACCTTACATCCATCATGTTCACACACCTGAGTCTTAATTCTAGTTTCGCACACGGATATGTGAATTATGCTTGGATGTACAGGCCTGGACTGCAGTGTGTGTGTGTGTGTGTGTGTGTGTGTGTGTGTGTGTGTGTGTGTGTGTGGGTGTGCTGTGAATTATAAAGAAAAATATTTATTGTCAGTGTAATTGAATCCAGTGCGGTGTACTGTATAGAGGAGTTTGTTATAACTTGAACGTGAGTTTTTCTGCGGCACAGCAAATCCATTCTGGCACTGAATTCTGGGAATAAAAAAAAAAGACGCAAGCAACCCCTACTGTATGTTCAGGGAGATTAAATCCTGAAATCTCTGCTTCTGCGTCGTGCGTTTTTCAGCCGTGTTTGATCTGTACACTGTTTGTTCACAAAAGCAAGGTGTTGCAAGTGCACTGTGTCTGTTTCGGATTTGGTGAAGCTCTGCTCTGTTCATCCGACTAAGGAATGAAGTCTAAGTGAAGAGGACATCTTTCAGAATGAGCTTTCTTTCTTTTCTTTTTTCCCAGTTTAGGGTCTCTATTGGTTGTTTGATTGCAGAGTGCCTGGCAGGTCTTCCACACCTCTTACTCATGTAAAGCCTTCTGTTTCCCCCTGCCTCTGCCTCCTTAACTAATGCATGCATTGAATGTTAGAAGAAGAGCCCCCCCCCCCTCCCCGATCTCCCGTGTCTGAAATAGACCATAATCTGGAGTCGAGTGCTCGGCGGTTATTTTTGGTGCTATTTTCTCATGAAACATGGCTGCGCATCGAGGAAATCTATTCACATGCATCACTGCTTGCCCTCCAGTCACTTCTGCTCAATCATATTATTCGGGAGCTGACGCATAAAAGAGTGCGTCTTATTCACAGAGAAGGCACTGGCCTCTGGGGCGTACATTAGGGGTCTGTAAGGAGTAGTGATGAGGAAATAGACTGTATAGGAGGAGAGACAAAGAGATATCATCATTTACATCATTATTTCACAAGGATTTTTAATTTTTTTTACCTACAGTCTGAAATCGACCACTCGACATGTGTACCGGAATAAGAGTATATTATTCGAAATGATATGGATTACATGATATGGATACATTGGTCAGCCATAACATTAACACTTTATGGATCGTCCTTGTGCCAGACACCACAGCGTACCCCAAGAGGCAGAAGGGGAACCTACAGAATACGGGGAATAATATTTTACCTTGTAATGTTATGGATGATCAGTATGTAGTCACTTTTTAATTATTTATAAATCACTCACTCACTCATCGTCTATACACCTTTATCCTGTATTCAGGGTTGCGGGGTGCCTGGAACCTACCCCCTAAGACTTAGGGCACGAGGCGGGGTAAACCCTGGACAGGGTGTCAATCCATCACACGGCACACACACTCATTCATACATTATGCCCAATTTGGGAACGCCAATTAGCCTAATCTTTGGACTTTAGGAGGGAAACTGGGTAACCCGGAGGAAACCCAACAAGCACGGGGAGAACATGCAAACTCCATGAACATAAAGACGGGAATCAAGAAGTAGACTCACACACCATGCTAGTAGTGGAGTAAGTCATGGTGTTGTCAGGCCACACCCACTTTAATATTTCTAGCAGTGTCACTGAGTTACTGATCACACGTCGGGGAACCCCGGCACTCATCTCTTACCTTCACTGCAGTGCACACAGACCGGGCTTGTTTTCTTTCTATGTGTTTTATGCTTTAATTTCTGCACCACTGTAATGATGGCTCAATACACAACCAGGAAATACACAATCATTAGAATTGAATAAATGACCTGCAAAACAAGTCACATCTTTTTCCTGATCGTAAACATATACTGTATATATAGACTACTTTGTTTTATCTTTGTCTTCCAGAGCATCAGAGCGTCGGGTCTGGTTCTGCTGGAAGCCATCTTGTTTGGAGCCCTCCTTCTCTACTTCCCTGTAAGTCTCCAATCTTAAATCTTGCGTTCACGTCTGTTTGCTCAGAATGTGTGGTTGACCTCGTGTAATCTCCTTGGCTGTATGTGATGTGATGATGTATCTGCAGGAATCAATAGAGAGAGAGAAAGGTGATTATCTCGTATTCGGCGTAACTATGAGACAATAGCATGGATTTCAATAATATCATAATCTGAAGTAAACAAATAAATAATAATCCTAATCTCATAGATTATAAAATAAAAGATGATGAATCTTGTTATTTTAGGATGATAAAACCCTCTTAAAATAATGAAAAAAATATTTTAAACAGCATTGTACAGTATTTATCTCATAAACTGCTTAAATATGAGACAATACTGAATGGTCATCTAAAAGTATGAAGAGATTCTTGCTGGTAATGATTTTATTTCCAGTGATGGCGGTTACTGTATGTCCACAACAGTATCTTATAATCCCCCCTAAGTATTAACTGTAAAAAGCATACAGTAATAGTGTAAAACACTGTAGTATGGATGATGTAATTATCTTAAGCGTGAGCTTTCACGTTACAGTCTGGTGAGGTATCCGGGTTATAAGATGATGCTAATTATAATATATTTTGTAAAAGTGTGAGATAATAGTTGGACAGTAATTATGCCATAGTTTGCTGAACTCTGAGATAACACTAGATGGACAAACTAGAAGTTTACTAATGTGTGAGATTAGAAGGTGCTGAACATACTGTATGAGATAATCAGTGAACAGTAGTTATCTCATTTGCTTTGACCTTTTACTCGGCCAGTCAGTGGACCAGTACAGGGTTACCTTGGCATACAAATTGAATATCTGCATTCACATAATTTCCTACGGAAAGAAAAATGCATTTTACAAATACGAAATTTCGCCTTAAGAACTCGCCTCAAATTCGTATACCGTGGTAGCGCTGTAGTGTACGCTAGCTAGCATGCAGGATATATTGTAGGCTACTAGTTTAGATTGTCACGTCCAGACCAGGAGCATGGTGGAGATATGGATAATGGATAATAACTGAGCTCTGGGTGGTTGTGTGTTCCCTTTAATTCGAATTCTGCCGTCCCCTTTAGCGCCTAAACCCCAGGTGACATTCTACGTGACAGCGAGACACTTTTCAAAACCATTTATAGTGATCTCTTGGGGACGAAAGTTCCCAGTGAAAAGGCCTAGCTGTTGTGATATGTCTAGGTCTTTTTCTATTCCTGATACCAAGATCCAGCGTTAATATACGACAAGATACTCAATAATCGCAATTAGGCAGCATTTCTGTGAGCTGTGTGTCCTGCACGCTGTAATTAAACTGAATTGATTCGGAGGTTCGAAAGCAGTAATCTTCAGTGATATAATGCGATAGAAGAAAAAATAGGTGAAGGAATGTCTGTAAGATTGATGTGGGCCTCTTTATAACCTATACAGATATCATTTTTTAAAACAAATCCAATACGGCGTAATTTCCTCCTTATGCATCTTATTTTATTTTGTTACAGGCGTGTGTGTATCTGTGTTACTGCTTTCTGCTTAGCCCATGTAACAAACCAGAGGCAAGATGTCTTGCATGTTCATGGGCCAATAAATATACACTCTCGAAACCCATCGAGAGAGAGAGAGATGGGGAGGAGGCTTTCCCTGACTGCTCATGCTCCATGACTTCCAGTCTAAAAATAGCATCAACCGCACGCTCCCTCACTCTGTCTGAATCCCACTCTCACCGTGTCTTCGTATGTCTTTATATATTTTGAATCCTTTCTCTCTCTCTCTCTCTCTCTCTCTCTCTCTCCCTCCTGCTTTAAATAATTCCAAGCTCAACATTACAGTTATGCTTAAAGAACAATACATTTCTGTCTGTCTTTATTCTGCGCTTCTGTTCATTGTGTCACGTTATAACTTCACTACTTCCTGGCATCTGCAGTGAGACACACACACACACACACACATAGACACACACACACACACACACACACACACACACACACACACACACACACACACACACACAGATTGGAGGTTCATGTTATAGCGGTTTTATATTGTGTGTGTGTGTGTGTGTGTGTGTGTGTGTGTGTGTGTGTGTGTGTGTGTGTGTGTGAGAGAGAGTATTTCTCTTGAGTATTAGCTGTAAATGGTTTCTCAAGTGATTAAATCCAAACCTTAATTTGCACCTTAATGTGTTTCTCAGAATGCAGTGTTTACCATCTCCTCATCTTTATACCTTTTCCACCCTCTAGTTCTTTGATAAAGTATAAATCAACAGTGTGAGTTTAAAGGGTTTAGCAATTAATTCAGTAAATTTAATTAAAGCTTGAACATGGTGCTGTCCTACATTAATTGAATATAATGGATTTATAGCTTTAAATACACTGTTACCACCTTGAAGTAGTGATACGAGGGGTGTTCAAGTCAAACTAAGATAGTGACGCCCTATCATGCCGACATCGTGAGTTCGATTCCCGGGTGATGCTGTAACCTCCCGCAGCCTGGGTCTAGAGAGAGCTGATTGGCCGAGCTCTCTCAGAGGGGCGGGATGAGCGGTACTTAGTCCTTCCACATTAATCACGGTTCTACAGCCAATCAGGGGCGTCTGTGAGCTCATGCAAGCGGAAGGAGCGGATAGCGCTGTCCTCCGAGTGTGTCACTCCGCATCCAACTGTGCGGGGGCGGCCAGTTCAGTCGGCTGCATCACATGGTTCAGAGGGAACATGTGATAGTCTTTGGCCCTCCCGACTGAGTGGTAGTAGTAGCCTTAATGTGGAGCGCCCCCTAGTGATGGGGAGGAATTGGACACGACTAAATTAGGGACAAAATCGTGAACAAATCCACAAAAAAAAAACTTTATTTCAGTATTCAATTAATTTCAGTTTTAATACGTGATTTACAAGGCCCGATACATTAGCGCCACCATGTGCTAACAGGAAACACGTGCTGCTTACCAGCCTGACTAACAGGATGACTCAGCGTTCTTGTTCTGCTCATGAGACGATGAGAAGTCCCGGTTTGGCTCGAACACCCCTTGGCAATTTTCAACCACAGAACATTTATTTTTGGGTTTTTTTTTTCTCTTATTCAACAACAATTTGTCATTTTTTAAAATGAATTAAATAATGATTGAAGATGATGTGCAACTGGATGTTCTGACACTGGAGACTCCTTCCCTACAGCTTACATAAACATCTCCTGACACAAAACGTGTGTTTTTAAGCCATGTCTCTGGACATATCCTCAGACAAACGATCATATAGTGGATCATATAACAGAGTTACTTGTACATACTTACTTACGGTATAAACACTGTAAACAGTCCATGTTCTTGTTTTTTTTCTCTTTTTTTTGCAGAACAGAAACCCCTCTATCTTTAAGACAACCGCTGTCATGAAAATATCAGCTGACAAACTATCACAGTAGTTTCAGGGTAAATGTAGATTTAAACATTATAAATACTCAAAAAAAAATACTGAATTAATCCTGAAGAACTCAGAGATAAGGTTTGTATACACCACCATTGGATCAGGGTGACGATTTAAAATGTTTGACCTTCTCAATAACTTATTCTTTCTCTTTTTCTTTCTGAAGAACAATTTTTCTGCTTGGTTGTTCTCACTTCCCCATCTCAAACTTCACCGCATGTCTTTTGTGTGCACGGGTGACGCTCTCGCACCAGGTAAATGCCCCCTTTTCTTCTCCTTCTGGTGACCTCCTCCTCCTCCTCCTCTTCCTCCTCTTCCTCCTCTTCCCAGCCTTTTGCTCATCAAAGTCTGCTCATCAGGAGGCTAATGAGAAACAGTGAGGCTCTGTTCTAAAGTGTTTCCACCGGCCCCTTAATGACACGCCGCCTTTTGTTTTCGTTCAGCCCATATTTCTGCTCTCTGCTTTAAGTGGATTAGAGAACTCCCGTAGATCTGCAGTCTGTCTGAGCAACAAACTTCTGCTCTGATTGCTTTCCGTATGGTAGCGAGGACGCAGCAGGACGCCTGGGTGTGAATCTCAGCATGGGTGACTGGCGCTGAGTGCTGGACGCTGGGAAAAAGAGAGAGAGAGAGAGAGAGAGAGAGAGAGAGAGAGAAGGTGGATGCAGTTGAGAGGTTTGGCTGCAAGTTTTCTTTTACACTGCACATTTTCTTTAGGCTCTTCCCCATCCCGCTATACAAGATGATCCCGGGAACGTCTTTGCTGAATCTGAATTTTCAGTTTTATAGAAATTTTATACAGTAGTTTTGAAATCCCCAGTATTGTTGTAGTATGTAGAAAATAAATCACTAAACAAAAACAAAGAAATTTGCAAGTGTTCTAAAACTTTTGAACTTTAGTGTATGTCTATATATATTTACCCTTTTTTCTCGATTAAGAAAATTGTTCTCTCTAAAGAAGATATAACTAAAAAAACACCTGAAATTCATACCAAAAACAAAGCACACAAAAAAGGCAAAAGGCAACCTCTGCAGTTCAGTTCAATTCAGCACTCTTCAGTTCAATTGTTCAAATTCAAGAGTTTATTGTCAGCCTGCATTTTTAATTGAATTGCACTATTCAATATTTTCTTTGTACAAACCGGATTCCAAAAAAGTTTGGACACTAAACAAATTGTGAATAAAAACTGAATGCAATGATGTGGAGATGGCAAATGTCAATATTTTATTCAGAATAGAACATGGATGACAGATCAAAAGTTTAGTCCGAGAAAATGTATCATTTTAAAGGAAAAATATGTTGATTCCAAATTTCACGGTGTCAACAAATCCCAAAAAAGTTGGGACAAGTAGCAATAAGAGGCTGGAAAATTATAAACATTAATAATTTTATAACCACAGCAGGCAGATCACTATGGACAAGATTAAAAAGGAAGCTTCGGAAACAAGTGAGACTTTGAAACAGTAGCCTCCTTTTGGCTTTGCTAGCTGCACACCGACTGTGGTGGATAAACACATCTGTTATTGCATCAATGCATTTTCACACACAGGGTTGTATACGTTCACTTTCAGCATGTGGATCCTATCTCTATTAACCTCAAGCACCTTCATGAGGGTGTATGCTCGCATCTCCAAAGACCATGTGAAGACAGAAAAGTCATGTGAAAGGCTTGTCTACTATTATATGCTGTTATTTGGCAAGATCTCTTCACTCTACAGGGACCAAAACGCATGTAATTTACACTGGACTGAACCCAGGGGACAAAAGTCATTCCTGCACACATCTACTCCCACAAAGTGCCAACACGCACACATACAGTATACACACACACACACATACATAGTTAGCATGTTATGAAGTGTAATGGACTTGTGGAAAAACACGGTAAGATGGAGGCTGAGTGTGGCGACAGTGACGTTATTGCGACAGCCTGCATCCCAGAGCTGCGTTTTCACATTTTCACATTATCACCCCGAAGATTAACGCTAGTGCTGCCTGAAAATGGTTTGATCATTTGACCCGAGTGACGTGCACTCGCATGTTGTATTTTTTTTTTCTCCTTTTTTTTTAGGTTGTAGGGACGAGAAATTGCTATTAAACTCTCGACGTGACCTTTCATACATCAGCCCGGTATATCTCATGACATCATTGCTGGCTAGTCAGGACCCACTGTATTGTTCCTGTTATTTCATGCTTTACTTAAATGTGAAAGAAGCCCTGAGGTTAGCCTGCATCTAGATGACTGTGATAACGTCTAAATAGAGCTGTGTGGATTTGCTCTTAGATTACAGCAGTGTTGCTTTTCTACCAGCAAATTTTTTAAATAGGAAATAACCAGAATGTCTTGCGTCATTGATCAGCCCTACTGATAACCGCAATGGTTTTCAACTTACCAACTATAAGTGTCCATGCAGGAGTCATACTTTGTCCTTTTTTCGTTCTTGGGTCTATAATATTTTCAGTTGTTACCACTGTGTGTACTGTAGTCCTATTCTGAGACTAAGGGTTGAAGTAGACAAGAAACTAGAAGTGTTCTAGATGAGTGGTTCCCAACTCCAGTCCTGCATGAACCCATTCTACTGCAGGTTTTAGTCTTTTCTCAGTTCCTACAGTAGCACATCTCATTCAATCTCTCACTTATTGTCTATACCACTTATCCTGCATACAGGGTGGCAGGGGGCCTGGAGCCTATCCCAGGAGACGAGGTGGGTACACCCTGGACAGGGTACCAATCCATCGCAGGGCACATACAGTACACACACATATGCACTACAGGCAAAATCTTTGGACACTGGGTGGAAACCGGAGGAAACCCACCAAGCAGGGGAGAACATGATCCCAAAGTGGGAATCGAACACAGACCATGAAGGTGGAAAGCGACAGTGCTAAGCGACACTACGCCGCCATGCCGCCTCCCAGTGCTGATTGAACTAATGGACAGAAAAGAACATCAACATGCACATCAAAGTCATATCATGCAGAAGACAGTAGAAGGCCATGCAATTCCTGTGAGCCAAGGAGAGGAATCTAACGATACTACACTGGTCACAGGCAACTACATCCAACATTAACATTACCGCCAGATCAATATAAAAATAATGATTATGCACCAGGTACTGTACAGTATGTCTGAGCAATCTGCTTGGATAGGAGGCGAGTAATCATAGATGGTAACAGCCCTGGGACATTTAACTATATGTGTCACTCTGCCTCACAGGTGTCTAATAACCGTTAATCACACTGTCAGTTGCTAGCTTGGGTGAGAGTAGGTCTGTACGGTCCGCAGTACTGAGGAGAGAGCAGCTGCCTGCCAAAACCCACATTCACAACCAGTCATAAGTTGTTCCAAATTGCCCCAGAACTGTCATGTTATTTTAGTTACAGCTACAAAGGTAACTAGCTCCCATCACAAGGCTGAATCCCAAATCCTACTCTAACCCCTGATCAAGGGAACTACTTGGTGTGTGGAACATAGGATTCTAACTTGCATACCTACATCTGATCTCGCGGAGTCCAACCTACAGTAGAGGGGGCAGAGGTGACCTGGCCGCCCAAGGGGAACCAACAATATTTGGTTTGGGATTTTTAACGTAAAGGCTGATTGGTGTGTATACGGTAGCTAGCATAGCATCTTTATCATGGAGTAGTCCTGTGCTGTGCTGTTTACTTCAGAGTCTGTATCTAAACAAAACGTGGATATACTGTATACTGTACTTGGTCAATCATCAAGTACTCAATGTTTCAAAATGGATCTTAGGAAATACATAAAATCACTAATTCCATGCATTGCGTATCTGAGTTCTTGCTACACTTTCATGGTGTGGATACAGAGACAGAGGAAACTGTGATGTGATGTCTGTTCCTTCAAAACTCATCTTACAATATAAATTTAATACAAACAATAAAAGTAAGATAATAATAAACTGCTCCATGTTTTGCATTAACAGCATCACCAAAAAGCCTGATATAATACATCTATCACAACAAAGTAATGGAGCAAATTCAATCAGAACTATATAATCTGATTCAGTCTAATGTGATTGTCGCACATCACAAATGTGAATATGATCTACTTAACGCAACTATGATACCGAATGGCATCATCAATTAAAAAGTAACTGTATGGAGCGACACTTACAATCAACCATGTGTTTAACCATTGGAAAATGTTTGTTGTATGTTTTTCTGCATAGGCAAGACAGTAATATTCAATTAAAAAAAAGAGATTTTATTTGAATTATAATATTGTAATACAGTGTATTTGTATTAAAAGTGCTCTTTATAGCTTTTTTTTTCTCTCAGTTTTACAAGAGTTAGCTCTCATGTCCTGCCACTCCAAAGCAAACATCTTGTAATATTTATCCAAGGTGAATTAGGGCATATAGTATAAGATTTCTGTCACTCCACAGGCTATGGTGATGGAATAATAATAATCATAAAAAAACTGCTTAGGTTTTCAGATCAAAACCTGTGATTGCTATGCCTTTGCTATCTGAAGGGCAGGTGACTCATGCATCATTAATCACGCAGTGCAACTCAGGACAGTGCTCGCTTTCTGATTCCAGGCAGACTAGGCTAATTTGTGAGAAGGGTCATAAGAAAACTGTGAAGATCTGTGTTTATTATGGCATACTCTTGGCCTACTTGATGGTGCAGCAGAAAACAGAAAACCGAGTATCAGCACATTGTTCTAATGGAGTTCAGATCCTGATAATGCTACAAACAACCACGACTGGGATTCGAAGATAACCAAACTGGCCATGCTGTTAGGAAGTCCTACTACTGTAGGTCAGGGGTCAGGCAACCTTAAACACTCAAAGAGCCATTCGGACCTGTTACCCTCAAAAAAGAAAACACCAGGAGCCACAAAAAGACAACTAAAATCACCCCCTTATCGTCTATACCACTTTATCCTGTGTTCAGGGTCGTGGGGGCCTGGAGCCTATCCCAGGAAACTTCGGGCACTATGCGGGGTACAGCCTGGACAGGGTGCCAATCCATCACAGGGAACATACACATACAGATTAGGCTAATTGGCGTTACCAAAGTGTCTGTACTACAGACACTTTGGTAACGCCAATTAGCCTAATCTGCAGGTTTTTGGACTGTGGCTTTTGGAAACAAGAGTACCCAGAAACCCATGTTAAAAAAAAAAAACTAACGACCTAAAATGAAATATATTAAAATTAAATAGTAATCATTTATTTTCCGAAGCCACACGGTGCTGCAGCAGAAGGTGAGCTGCGGGTTGCCGACCCCTGTTCTAGATCGACGCTAGGGCAGCACGATATTAGGAAAATATGCGATATGTTGTTGAATATTGCGATAATGATATTTCTTGCGATATAACATTTCCCTAGAAAAATGCATTTTTTTTACAATTATTATTGGCTATTTTTTAAAAATCATTTATATATGTAATGATCATACTAAAATAAACAGGTATTAGACAATATGAATTACTCTCAAACATTTACTTTTTATTTACGTGTAACCATACACTCCTCTATTTCATTTATCGCAATTCTTTGCGATACAGATATTGCGTATACTATTATGGCGATAACGATAATTTTTAGATATGTTGTGCAGCCCTAATCGACGCTACGCACAAGGTCTTGACATACTGATAAAGGTTGTAGTATTTGTAGTAGTCTTAACAATAACAACAGTCCACAAAGTGATTTCCATCAAACTGGGCGCTTTTTTAGCATCTTACTTGTTTTAAGTCCTGCAGTGTTGAACTTAGGGCTCATTTAAATATGTGCGAAAGATTATTCCATGATGAAAAAACACAAAGCATGTTGTGTACTTATTGATAAAGATCGATTCAGACTATACAACACATACAACTTTACAAAATAAATAAGAAGAATATTCATATTCATTTTTGAAAATTGCTTTGTGCAGTCTGTACTTTTAGTATGCTAATTATGCCCAACCTCTCTTCCATGGCACAAAGATCACATGACCTGAGACCTCATTATAATTTTCTTCAAACCAACCATCATGGTGGACACAGAGTCAAATAGAAAAAAAAAAGACCCCCCCCAAAAAATCTTCACTTGTTTGGGTTTCCGACATCTTGTTTGTTTAGAAGCCTTGTCACGTGACCATTATATTTGTATACTCATTAATATTCATTAGTATCTGCCAACGATGGGCGTTGTATGTATGATCAGCATTGTCTGTGTTCAATTAGTTTATACAACACATTGTATTTGCTATAGTGACTTTACAGTATTTTATTTTTTCTCTTTATTCAAAGCTGGAAAATTCATTCCATCCAGGATGCTTCATGTGCATAAATACATGCGAGTTATATTGAGAGTTAATTGTGACTAATTGAATGACATACATGCTGCATCTCTTCCCACAAGTCAAGTTTGAAAAAATATTTTTGGAATTACTATTATTATTATTTTTATCATACTTATATTTTCCATTCATGATTGGTTGAATGTTTTGTTTGAGTTGTTGGGTTTTCAGCAATGCCTTGGCAGGATTTTGTCAATGTGATCTGGCAACCCTGTGTTATGTTGTATGTCATGACATTGCTTAAATGGATTAATGAAGCCAGAGATGTTCCATATCCCGTGTGGGAAAAGGGCTTGTGAGGTCATGTTCAGTCCCTGTCTCCTACAATGTTGCTTGAGCAACTGTTTCATGAGTCTCAGAGGAAGCATGCGTCAACCATCACCGAGTCGGTACAGTAGCTGTTGACATTCGTTTCCAAGTTAGACTCATCAATACCACTCATGATATACACTAATGGTTTTAAAATCTGAACCACAATGATGAGATATTATAAGACTGCAATGCCGATCACAAGTTTGTTCAAATGGATGGTGGCTCAAAAGTGTACAGTATCAATGGCCAATGGTCAATTCTGTGTATCATCAGATTGAAGCCTTCTGTTTTCGACAGTCAGGTTCAGGTTCAGGTGATTTACCAGGTTAGCGTCTGAATGGATCACGTTTAATCCCTTAGTCATGTCGAAGCTACAGTATACCTTAAAAGCCATTCCTTCCAATCCCTCCACTATTCCTAACTCCATTTTTTGGAGACCTGTTCCCAGTTTCTCATCTTGCAATGATCTCCGTTTTGCAGAGTGAACCAGAGTAACCCTAACCCCAGGTTCTGTTGGTGGTCTAGTCTCAATAACCTCACCTATGGACACCACTACCACCAATAGTTGGTACCAAGAATGATGTTGACCCAGACCCAGGTACCTTTCACTTACTTCTCTACACCGCTTATCCTGTAGTGTTGTGGGAAGCCTGGATTGTATCCCAGGATCCTCAGGGCACAAGGCGGGGTAATTCCCAATTCATTGCAGAGCAAACAAACACACATTCACTTACACACTCACTCACACACTATAGGCAGTTTTGAAACACCAATTAGCCAACCAAGCATATCTTTGGACTGTCATGACGGGGTGGTTGGTTTGCTCATTAGGGGTCTAAATCCCCATACAAAATTCTGTAAAGCTAGTTTGGGACAACGTCTGTTGATGAAAAAAAAGGCATACAAATAAAATAAAATTGAATGTACCAGTTTGACATTTGAAACACAGCCATGATATTTTGTTTCATGGTTAGTGCTAGGAAGAAGGGGGGAGGCGTGTCGGATGATTGACAGGTAACGATGATGCACTGTGATGAGTAAGTCCATTCAGCTGTCGTTATGGTGAATGGAGTCAATCTGCATCTCCCTGCTTTCAGAGGCCAGCTGTGCTGTCTGGCTTCACACTGACTCATGAGGCAGAACACAGTGACACGGTTCAGCACAGACCCAGCGAGCCAGATAGAAAAATATCTCACTCGAAAAACTTTGTTCATTTCAACAATAACGTTAAAGCTTTATAGATATAGATCGCCAGTGAACAAGCCAACAAAAAAGCGTCCAGAGACGCCTCTTACTCCGTACCGCTTGCTCGAAGTCCATCCTCGTGTGTCGTCTGTCCTGTTCGACACTGCCTGGAAAAAAGAAGCTTTTGATTTGCGAACCGTATGCTAAATATTTCCCGGAGACTAGAACTGCTGCCTGGATTATTATTAGTCATGCAAACGTTCACAGTGACATGCACGCACTGACACGCAGACAAACGTGTCGTCTGAAAAGGAAATGAATAATGTGCCTGATTTACTGTTGAGACAGGGTGATTATCGGCTTTCTCACCCTCAGATTCTCACTCTCTCTTTCGCATTCTTCTTTTTTCGCCTCTGCTTTTCTGTTCCTCTCTGCCTGTCTTCTTGCTGCTCTTCTTCTTGAATGGCAGCACTATCATAGAGATGGTGAACTCTATCACACCGGTCCGAAAAGGGTCGAGTATTTGAGTGTCTTTACCACCACGATTGACTGCAGTGCTGTCATAAAGCTGTGCCTAGGCTCTTCCGTAATGAGCGCGAGTGTGTACTTTCACATTCACATGCTATT
The DNA here is from genome assembly GCA_030522415.1 of Channallabes apus. NCBI lineage: Eukaryota > Metazoa > Chordata > Actinopteri > Siluriformes > Clariidae > Channallabes > Channallabes apus. The sequence continues at coordinate 29,288,392 of CM060104.1, forward strand.
TGTGAAATGTATTGGATAAAAAAGAAGATAATTGTGTAATTGGGTGCCTTCTTTGAAAGCTCCGTGGAAAAACCTGTCTCGGAGAAGGCCTGAAGGAGGAGAGGTATTAAGCGCATCTGTACCTCAATGTTATGTACTGTAAGGGGAAATAATAATAATAATAATAATAATAATAATAATAAACCCTCTTTATGTGTCTCTGGCCTGTGACTGACCTTCCCTCCAGGGAGCTCCTAATGGACCAGACCATGTGTACGTGTTCGCACAGCTGTGGTAGAGTTGTAGAACACACTGTTCTCTCATGTGGACACTACAGAAGGCAACAGCTGGAGGCCAAAGCTCAATTGAATGATGTGGAACCTACTGGTCTCTCAGGTATACTGTACATACAGTAAGACTGTTTTGTATGGAAGCCACGGTTCATTTGAGGTGTATGGAACACCATGTTCTCTCAGGTATGATGATCCACAGGGCAATATCTGGAGGCTAAAGTTCAAATCAACAGCGTAGAACATAACATTCGTCCATATTTACACACCTGGGGAGGTTAAAAGGTTGAAAGAATGTGAGGATTGGAGGTGTGAAAGTCATGTGAAAGTTGTGGAACATGCAATTCTCCCAGGCTTACACTCCACATGGAAGTATGTGAAGGCTAAAAGTCACATATGGGTGGAATATGATGTTCCTCAAGATATGCATTACTAGGTCCAATGCATGTAAATTAGAAGTCATACAGTATGGAACATATTGAAATAGCGTTCTTTTCTGATTTTATGCTGGGGAGCAATACAGGGAGATCACGCGAAGGCTATGGACCAAGATGATCCCTCAGGTTTACTTTCTAGATGGTAATAAATGGAGGTTGAGGTGTAGGTGAAGTATAATGTTTCTCCAGGGTTACTCTGCCAAGACCAGTAAAAGAAGGCCAGTGGTCAAGTGAGGGGGAAAATACTGTTCTCTCTCCTGTATAAGTCTTGTGGGTAGTATGAGGAGGTTACTGTATATGATGGTTATGGACCAATGGACCATGATGCTCTCAAGGCTTATTTTCTAGACGGATCCCAAAGGTGGTAATTGGGTGTTTCAACTTGGCAGGATGTTAAATAAGAGGTTGTATGAAGCTTGAACTGTATGAAGTTTTTTGCCTGCTTTGCCTTGCCAGCGAAATGTGGAGAACATACGAATGTGGTGAAACATATCGTTCTACAGGGTGGTATGTGGAGCTCAAATGTCATGGTAAGGATATTGATTGTTGTATCTTTCTGGGTTTGTTGAGTGGTCATATGTGGGTTGTGGAAGAAAGGCTGTGGAAGGCTGTTTCTGTTCCCAGGGAACATACTGTTCTCTCATACTGTTCTCCTGACTTTTCACAACAGTGGTTATCACACCCATCTTAATTGGTGTCTCCACTTATTAGAAATATGGATTATAATATTCTATGCTTACCCCCTAGAAGGCAGTACAGTATATGAAGGCCAATTGGCATATGCAAGTTGGAGAACATGCTGATATCTTGGATTTGTGTAGACTAGAGATCAAACCAGGGTTGGGAGGCATACGCTTCTCTTGGGTTCATGCTACTGTATCAGTTCTTCTTCTATCAGAACTTTCAAAGGTCATACAAGGTTGAAGAACATAAACCGATGACAGTATGTGAAGGCCATGTTGGAGATCACATGAGGGTTGAAGAACACACCTTTGTTGTGTAATGGTTCAGCAGACAGTATATGGAGGCAAAGATCAAGGCCTTTGGACCTCACATGGAGAATGTGGAACAAGGAAACTTGGGCTGTGCACTAGAACTAAAATAATAATTCTCAGAATGAAGCTAAGCACATGCAATGCTTTGGCTGAAATACAGCCAAACAAACAGGCACATCTACACAGATTATGACTACAGAAAGGAAGAGGCACAGGGGAGACAAACCAGACACAGCATGGCTAATCCTGTGGGACGGCTAGTAACAGTATCAAAGGGAGTGGAGCAGGAGGAGCTGGCACAGAAGCTAGAGAAACCATGAAGCAAACAAGAGCTAATGACTCGACGTTAACACAGGGGTGTCCTTTTCTTTATTTGCAAAGGGCTCGTGTACCTGCAGCCACACCGGCTGGACCCCCCAGCGTCACCTGACTTACACTTCTATGCATTTTTAATCACATTAATGTGTCACTAAGCTTGTGTGCAAACGATGCATATTAGGTGGGTTTATTCTTAATAGTATCTGATTTACATGTTCGCAGGAAGACATCCTGTTCTGAAAACAGAGTGTGTCTTTATTCTGGTTTTACGATATCCAAGTATGCTAGCTAGCCTTTTATAGAAAAACAGCATGTTCCTGACAACACCTGACTTTATTCAGGTTTCTAGCCATGGTTTGGACTAGTTAGCATATAATACTCAGGATTAAGCAACCAGACATGTTCTTTTTTTTTGTCACATACACAGTCATACACAGTACAATATGCAGTGAAATGCTTAATTCTTCGCATATCCCAGCTTCTTATTGGTAGGCAAGGGTCAGAGCGCAGGGTCAGCCATTTTTACGGCGCCCCTGGAGCAGACAGGGTTAAGGGCCTTGCTCAAGGGCCCACAGCGGCAACCTGGCAGACCTGGGGCTCGAACCACTGATCTTCCGATCCGTAACTCAGAGCTTTAACACACTGAGCCACCACTGCCCATTTCATGCCCAACTATTGCCTGTGATTACATGAAGATTGTGTGTTAGGTTGGTTTTTGAAATGAACTTTAACTAGCCACATTACCTACATTGGACCAAGATGGGTTGCGCTGTTGTTGTTGTTGTTGTTTTTGTATCCGAGGCTGGACTTTATATGAACTAGACAAACCCTCTGTGATGTCACCCATAGGTTTTCTGAAAAGCAGTTTTGAAGCTTGACTCTGAGAGCACTGTGGGACTGTGGGAACACTGTGTATAATGGTTAATACACCACAACTGGGAAAATGAGTGAGTTCAGGAGTGAACAGTGCATGGCGGTTGGGTGGAACATGCCTATTTACCTTAGTTGCCAAAAACCATCTAGCTTAGCTATAGCTTAGATAAAGTGCCAAAGTAGCTAACATTATTTTATAAGCTGTTATTACTTTGCATTTGATTAACTACTACGATTCCATTCAGTAGATTACAGCTAGTGGTTTGACACCTTCATTGCAGCTGCCACACCAATTGGCCACACTCTACGGCCTAATATAGGTTTAGCTGATGAGTTACATAAGGTTTACAAATTTGTCGTAAATGGGAAATCTAGCTCTGGAGACCAACAGTTTTTTTATCCTCTGCTGTAAACATGTTTATTTTTGTTGTAAAGATGTCAATTTTAACATAGGGCTCTATGAGAATTGACTTACTTTTGGAGCTTAGTGGTCATTCATGGAACTGCAGGTTTTGGCACTTCTTCAATGGCTTCATTTTTCAAATGATAGTCTGATAGTGTCCAATTGTCAAGAGCAGCTCACCGGGCATCGTCTGTAGGCATGTTCTCTCACCTAGTCCTCATTGTCGGATGTTGCTGTGCTTCATGTTGGGTTTTATGTTTCAGGCGTTTTATCAGGTTACTTGTTTAGATCCTTTGCGTTCAGTGACATCATTTGTTTTTGAAATGCATCCCGGATCAGTTCATAAGCGTGTCAATATACAGAGCGATACATCCATACTGTAGTACCTAAACCCTGGACTGGAGTCAATGCTGGAGGTGCAAGGTGTCCGCGCTTGCCCTGAAGCCACTTAACCCTGCTCTTAAGCACCAAGTTGAAAGGGGAGCCCTACACCGGGGTGTGTAGTCATGTGGTGTGTAATGTATAAGTGCAGGTAATAAGCTCCTTGCTGTTGATGTCCTTTTGAGAAGTAGATACAGTGGCAATCCACCCACCATCACCAGGTTTCTGTGTGTTCTCTCAGGAACCATGCTGATATCCGTGCACTTAGCATTGATTATTAATAGAGAGATGGAGAGATGGACCTATGCATAGCAGCAAGCTTTACTGCCTCAGCAACCTTTACTCTGTACTCTACATCTTCCCAGTAATGATGGTATAGAGAGAGCAGTCAGGCCAGCCGTGCTACTCTAATAGCTTTCTCTGAAACCAGAGCTGTGGAGCCCGGAATGTGTGTGTGTGTGTGTGTGTGTGTGTGTGTGTGTTTTCTAATAGTAAAGTGAAGCTTGAGTAAATGTCACTAATGTGAACTATCCAAAACAAAGTCATAGGAAAAGACGTTTAAGTTGAGGTAATCATTTACAAAAGTAATGGCGCCCTATAAAAAAGCAGGAGGCGTTAGTGTTTGTCTGTACAAGCTGAAGTAGAGAAAGCTGCATTATTGCAAGATTTAGCACATGCTGCAGTTTCACACTTTAGTCGCCATTTTGCCATTTTTAGCTCTCTGCGAGCTCTGCCTTTTAGGGAGTTTTGTAGGAGTAGCTGCTGTACTTTGAGTACTTGCAGAGTTTTACAAGCTTTACACATTTTGCGTAGGAACATCACATTTTCCTGTGATTTCTTTCCCGATGAAAACAGCATGATTAAAATATAACTGTAGAGTGATTGACAGGTGGGCAGTGAAGGCCCCACCCCCTTCCTTCATCTGACAGAAATGCCACTGAAAATAAATTCTTCCAGAAATGTTCAAGAATGGCAGGTTTCCAGCTGGCACAAACGAGTGTACTGAAGATGTTCTGCGTCTCAGCACCAACGCATGGACAGAGTTGGATCATGTGACATTGAACAAGTACTAGATGTGCTGATATCACGCCCTTTTTAAACAGCATCCACCTTTTTCCTGTGATCAACAAGAGATCATACGGATCTTACGACATGTGCCTGGATCGAGGACCGGCTCTAGGATCAATCTGTACATCTGGACGCTTGGCAGTCATCCATTCCTTCTTTCCTTTTTTACTGCGTCAATACACACAAGCACCTGAAAGACCTAAATATAGACTCTGAACTACATCAGAGGAAGTCGGCTAGGATCATTAGGATGTAACTAATGGCCTAATGTTTCACTAGAGAAAATGGCTCCAGGCGAAGGTAGGAAATGTCAGCCTGAGTCTGCTTCTTTAATCCGTGTCTCGGTTTATGTGTCGCCTTGATTTTGTTAAATGCCTAAACTTTTATGAGAGCAGAGTTTTAAAGTCTGTTTTAATCCCTATTTAAAGAAGCCATGCTTTCGAAATATGGTCTCTTCTAATGTGACATGCCTAACACTGAAGAACATGTGTTGCTCACTAGAAATAAAGATACTGTAATGCAACAAGAATCTTTACACCAGTAATGAAATAGTATATTTGTTATTAATTAACAACAGCCAGAGGTAAAATATTTTTAAAAAGTCCTCTATTTACAATTCTACCTGAACGAAAGTACAAAAGTACTTACCTCCGAGTTTATTTACAGTAAGGATCCAAAGTGCTGAGATTTTATTAGCTTATAGTAGCCTTAAAGTAATAGTAAAAGTCTCTCTCTTTCTTTCACTCTCTCTGTATAGTTCTTTTAGTCTGGAATTTCTACACTTCTGATTTCAAACTCCTGCTACATGATTAGGGAAAGCAAATCATGCAGTTACATATAATAAACAGCACGTGGCTTCTACACACTACTGCCGGTATGTAACATAACACCATGCAGAAATGTAGTGAAGTAGAAAGTACAAACTAGTGATGGGAAGTTTGAATCATTTTAGTGACTCGGTTCTTTGAATCTCGAAAAAAATCTTTTTTTGAGTAATGTAGTTCATTTCGTTCTTTCGATCAGAAATAAAATAAAAGGTTACATTTTCAATAAACAGACCCTCAACGCATCTACATAGACAAATTTTGGCTCTAGTTCCAGAAATGGAAAGACTACAATGCAGCTGGACACATTATAATAAACAGAGCAGCTCATCTCTCATATCTTCTGGTCTTTTAAATCTATTGCACTGCATAGCATCTATGGGAGTCACATGACAAAAGAACGAACGATTCGGACTAGAAGACTCAGACGTAACTACTCATTTCTGTTTCCTCTACATAACCTACGGGGGTTCTGCGATGCTTTGTATCCAGTAGGAAATGAACGAATCACTCTCCGAGACGACTCGTTCTTCTGAGACACGTTAAAGACTCGTTCAAAAAGAACGAATCGTTCATGAACGACCCATCACTAGTATAAATACTTGTTATAGGATGTAGTAGAAAGTAAAAGTAAAAAGTCTTCACTGATAAAAAATACACAAAATGAAAACAAGTTAATCCAGTTCGATCTTAAAAAAAAATCATGTGAGAGAAGCGAGGTTTCTGGGAGTTTAAAGTAAGTTATTGTGTGCCGTGAATCTTTTTCGATGCACGGGACATTTCCCAAAGCTCAGATGTCTCTGTCCCTTTTCTGTCCAGTGCACATCCAGCTACCTTTTTGCTGTTTTGCCTGTTTATTGCCTGTTTAAATCCCTCGTCTCTTCGTTTCTTTGTGCAGGCTTGTCGTCGTTAACGACTTGTTTCTTGAACTTCTCTGGTCAAAATCTACAACATGCTTTACGTTACACTCCTAATTCCTCCCACAGCATCACACACAGAGCTGCACGTACACGTTGTGGTCATTTGACCTGCTAAAGACCAAACTTGTTCAACATGCGCTTATTAGAAAAGGCAGAACGATTTGTTTTTTAAACGTGCGTCCAGTACACGCTGAATGTTTTCATCATCAGGACACGCCCATTACTGTAATGAATGCAGAGACCCCTTGTGTCCTGTGAATCGATTAGATTTATTAAACACGTTCTCCAGGAAGAGATATGTTTCTGGAAATCGTATCCCATCCCGCGAGTACAGTCGACGCCCTGGCTGTTCGATTCAGCACTTATTTTCCTTAGCTCTCAGAATCCTGCAGCTGTGAATGTGTGTGTGTGTGTGTGTGTGTGTGTGTGTTTATTCCCCAGCGTCTCTTCTACAATTCTGCTCTGCTTACACTGCAGTGAAATTTTCTCTCAGGGCCTCCGTGTCCATCCACAACTTGGACCAGACCTGCCAAAATATCCACGCTCCCGCGTCTTTGCTGCTGCCATTGGGAAACGATTAATGCCTGCACTAATCGGATTAACATTAACAATCCCACAGGGGAACTCGTGCCACAGCTGCCACGCACGGATAATTATACGGCCTCAGGTGTTCTGTCTTTCTTTTATTTTTTTGTCGCTCACGTTTTGGACACCATCGCAACACATCACATGTTTTGGCTCACCTCTGGGCAGCTGTGCTCTTATCCAACACACACACACACACACACACACACACACACACACACACACACACACACACACACACACACACACACACACACACACAGGGTCAGAAGTCTCGAGTTAGGTTACTCCATGGTTAATTCATCTTTTTGTTGTCTCATGCACTGATTAACAACCCTAATTAGTTTTCACAGAGCGTCAGTGGGATTGTTTTCATCTCCTCCGCATGTTTTTCAGCTGACATTAAGTCTTTCTGTAAAGACTGAGAGAAATCCGGCATTCCTGATCAGAACTAAAGACCGAAGAGTTGAAAGCACTGAGATCATCATCATTAATTCATCCCTGGGTTCAGTGCTTCACTTCTGGATCCCTAACGTTCCTCACTGAGCCACCAGTGTTTCCAGTCTCAGTGTTCCTTCTCTTACAAGAGATATTCCCAGCATGCTCTGTTCCCACATGGATCATCATTTACATTTCATTTAAAAGCACTGCATGTTGCAAGAAATGTTATCATCAATCCCCCCCCCCCCCCCGCCGTTTTCTCCCTCTTTTTTTTTTTTTTTAAAGTAGCCTATGTTTTATAAAATAAAAAAAAATAAAGAAATGTGTGCAGCACTGGTTTTATCATCCTTTTTTAATAACCCTTCGCTTCATGATTGGATTTTTTATTTTTTTTTACTGCGCCTGTGATTTATTTATTTATTTATTCATTTGAACATATACTTTTTTTTTTTTTAATATTATACATATCATCTTGTTAAATATCAGTATAGTTTATATAGTATTTTAATCATTACACTCTTCCTTTTTTATTGCTTTTTTTTTAAAATATCTTTAAAAATTTCTGTTTCTGTATTGGATTTTTATGCTTATTTTATTTTTACTTTTTAAAACAACCTAATACAATTTAAAAAAAAAAAAAAAAATATATATATATATATATATATATATATATATATATATATATTTTTTTTTTATTATTATTTTAATTTATGTTTTATGCTTTACGACTTTTTTTATTTGTATTTCTTTTGTTTATTAGTTTGTATAAAAAAACTCTTTCATGATTCCTTTGAATTCTATTCTTATAATTCTATATTTTTTATATTAGTATATTATATATTATATATAGCTTTAATATTAATTATATAATTATAAAAAAAGTTCTAAGTTTAATTTCTTTGAGTTAATTTTTATTCATGGTTCAACATGACAGGCTGTGTTTTTGTTTGTCCTAAAGACTTAAAATAGAAAGACTGTTGAGGGGAAATAATATAAAATTATATTTATACCTGCTATAACAAAAAAATCTTTGTCTTTAATGAAAAACTTAGCATTTTGCAAACAATTGGTGTAGAGTAAATTAAATAAATCTGTTACAGGGCATGATTGGGTGTGTGAGTGTGTGTATGTGTGTGTGCGATGGATTGGCACGCTGTACAGGGTGTACCCCGCCTAGTGCCCGAAGTCTCCTGGGATAGGCTCCAGGTCCCCCGCGACCCTGAACACAGGATTAAGCGGTATAGAAGATGAATGAATGAATGAATGAATGTTACAGGGCAATAATTAACTTGCAGTAACTCTTGCAGCTTCATAACATCATACTGTTGTTGATTGTTTTCCAATAACAGCATGATACCGAGTTGTGTTTATTACTCTTCTAGGGGATACTGAGCCGAGACAACGTATGGATATGTTGTAACATGTACAGTATTTGCGTCATCGTGCCTGGAATATCATGTTAACTTTGGCTAATTAAGTTTTAGTCTTCATGCTGCGTGTAGATTCCTGATTGCTGGTAGATTTGAACAACTTTAATGACTTTCCCCCTTCGCTTTATGACTCGGGGGCCGATGGGAGCTGCTGTTTCTACAACACAGTTTCACTAAATGTCACATTATTCAGAAACTCATTGTGAAGTTCTTTAGGGTGGCGCTACCATGAAATTATTTAGATGTAATTAAATGTCCCAGTGCTGAACTCGTGCTGCGCTCATCTGATTCAGAGTCTGAGGAATGCATTCCTGTATGTGAGTGTATGTGAGTGTGTGTGTGTGTGTGTGTGCGCGCGCCAGTTTTCCTACTCTCTCTCTCTAGCATTCAGGAGTTTAAAGCTCTCGCCTCTCGCATTAATTAAACAAATTCACTTGCAAACAAGATAAGGTTAATAGAAGCAAAGAATAAAGACTTTTCACATGGAGAAGTGATCTTTCACATGGAAAGCGCATCCCGCTAGATAAAGATCTCTTCCATTTTTTGGCATTTAAAATGTTTTTCATAACAAAACATAACCTTTTACCTTTAAAAGTTAAGAGATTAAGGTCAGGATTAGAGGAATAGTTAACATTTGACACGCTCTCATCGTTCTTATGGAATCTAATGAAATTCAGATCAGGCTCGTTGGAGTTTGTATGAGATCATTTTTGGTAGAAAACACAAAGTCAGCATTTTCTCTTTGATCTGAGGTCTGTATGTACAACACAGCGATAGTGATGGTGTATTTAGAGAACTTGCTGTTCATGGCTGACAGCATCCTTACAACATCTATGATGCAGAATGTCTCATGTCACCTGGAGCATCAGTCAGAGGAAGGCAGTTTAGTCAAATTTGTGAACCTCAGCCTTGGGGGACTTGCAGAAAACAACATAGCATGTGTTCACCATTCGTGTGTTGAAAAAGCAGGTCATTAAACAACAAGGGTTCAGGTTAGAACGTCTAATGCATTAGTACTGTATGTTAGACATCAGGAACTGGTGCAGAAAATCCCACCGTAAAGAAGAACAGAGAGAGAAAAGGAAATGAAATAAAGCCCCGTTCAGATAGAAATAGCACTTAATATTAAAACACCCTCTGTATTTTGCACTTTCACTCAGATAAAAAAAATAGAAGATTTTATTCACACACAGATTTACATCACATGACGCTCATCGCAAGTCTGCAGTCACTCAGTTTCACTGCCATTTCTCACTGAACAGATAATAGATTAAAACCCTTAAAACTCAAGAGACCCAGATCTGGAAACACAGCACAGGTCATTGACGATTAAATAAATATACAGTGGCTTGCAAAAGTATTCGGCCCCCTTGAACTTTTCCACATTTTGTCACATTACAGCCACAAACATGAATCATTTTTATTGGAATTCCACGTGAAAGACCAACACAAAGTGGTGTACACGTGAGAAGTGGAACGAAAAATCATACATGATTCCAAACATTTTTTACAAATAAATAACTGCAAAGTGGGGTGTGCGTAATTATTCAGCCCCCTGAGTCAATACTTTGTAGAACCACCTTTTGCTGCAATTACAGCTGCCAGTCTTTTAGGGTATGTCTCTACCAGCTTTGCACATCTAGAGACTGAAATCCTCGCCCATTCTTCTTTACAAAACAGCTCCAGCTCAGTCAGATTAGATGGACAGCGTTTGTGAACAGCAGTTTTCAGATCTTGCCACAGATTCTCGATTGGATTTAGATCTGGACTTTGACTGGGCCATTCTAACACATGGATATGTTTTGTTTTAAACCATTCCATTGTTGCCCTGGCTTTATGTTTAGGGTCGGTGTCCTGCTGGAAGGTGAACCTCCGCCCCAGTCTCAAGTCTTTTGCAGACTCCAAGAGGTTTTCTTCCAAGATTGCCCTGTATTTGGCTCCATCCATCTTCCCATCAACTCTGACCAGCTTCCCTGTCTCTGCTGAAGAGAAGCACCCCCAGAGCATGATGCTGCCACCACCATATTTGACAGTGGGGATGGTGTGTTCAGAGTGATGTGCAGTGTTAGTTTTCCGCCACACATAGCGTTTTGCATTTTGGCCAAAAAGTTCCATTTTGGTCTCATCTGACAAGAGCACCTTCTTCCACATGTTTGCTGTGCAAACGGGACTTCTTATGGTTTTCTGTTAACAATGGCTTTCTTCTTGCCACTCTTCCATAAAGGCCAACTTTGTGCAGTGCACGACTAAATGTTGTCCTATGGACAGATTCCCCCACCTGAGCTGTAGATCTCTGCAGCTCGTCCAGAGTCACCATGGGCCTCTTGGCTGCATTTCTGATCAGCGCTCTCCTTGTTCGGCCTGTGAGTTTAGGTGGACGGCCTTGTCTTGGTAGGTTTACAGTTGTGCCATACTCCTTCCATTTCTGAATGATCACTTGAACAGTGGCTCCGTGGGATGTTCAAGGCTTTTTGTAGCCTAAGCCTGCTTTAAATTTCTCAATAACTTTATCCCTGACCTGTCTGGTGTGTTCTTTGGACTTTATGGTGTTGTTGCTCCCAATATTCTCCTACACAACCTCTGAGGCCGTCACAGAGCAGCTGTATTTGTACTGACATTAGATTACACACAGGTGCACTCTATTTAGTCATTAGCACTCGTCAGGCAATGTCTATGGGCAACTGACTGCACTCAGACCAAAGGGGGCTGAATAATTACGCACACCCCACTTTGCAGTTATTTATTTGTAAAAAATGTTTGGAATCATGTATGATTTTCGTTCCACTTCTCACGTGTACACCACTTTGTATTGGTTTTTCCTTGCCACCGTCGCCGCCACCCTTGGCTTGCTCATCAGAGAAATTTCATTCATTCGTCTCATTATTATTATCTGCACATTTTTCTCACACATCCACACATCCAATTATTTTCTTTTCTATTATTATTATTATTTATTTATTTATTTTATTTTTTTTGTTAAATTTCTTTAATTTTTGTGAAGCTGCTTTGAGACAATGACCATTGTTAAAAGCGCTATATAAATAAAATTGAATTGAATTGAATTGAATTGAATTTCACGTGGAATTCCAATAAAATTGATTCATGTTTGTGGCTGTAATGTGACAAAGTGTGGAAAAGTTCAAGGGGGCAAATACTTTTGCAAGCCACTGTATATGTGCTTATATGGAAGCCTCGTCCGTGTGTGTTAACAGGGAGGTTTCAGACATCAGACTGTGTACAGTACAGTATTTGGGGTTTTGGATATGTCATGGAGAAGGAAAGTTATCATTACTTTTATAACGTGTAAATGTTTTTTTTTCTTGGAACAATAATAAAAACACGTGATCATGTGTTCCTGTGTTTTTTGTGTACCAATTTTTCTTTTTTTTCGTTAGTTCATCACATCGCCTATTTTAGCTGGAAAAAAAGGACACGTCACAATACAGCGCACAATCCTGAACCCTATATTTGTTTACATTTTAAAAAAGCAGCAAAAAAATATAGCTCATATGTTGTAAGAGGTTGCCTGAGTTGCCTTTAAGTCCCGCCTTCAATCTTGAGGATTGGCTCCTGTTTTAAAGCTCTCTTCTCGTAACCAGTTATAGATCCTTTATATACAGACCAGGATGTAACAATGGGGAGAGAGAGAGAGAGAGAGAGAGAGAGACTTATTTTGATTTTAAACTATGGGCTGAGACATGGATCCAGGTAGACTTGACACCAAAGTCTTGTATATTTGTGTTATTTATATCAAAGCTGCTTTGAGACAATGATCAATGTTAAAATGATATACAAAGAATTCATTGGAGTGAACTGAATTGAGGTGGCACAGAGTTTACATGTTCTCCCCCATTCTTGGTGGGTTTCCTCCGGGTACTTCGGTTTCCTGCCACAGTCCAAAGACATTAGGCTAATTGCAGATTAGGTCAATCGGCATTCCAAAATTTCCCATACTGTGTGATTGAGTGTGTGTATGTGTTTGTGCCCTATCCAGGGTGTACCCCGCCTCGTGCCCTAAGTCTTCTGGGATGGGCTCCAGGCCCCCAGATGAGGATGGGTTCCCTGTTGAGTCTGGTTCCTCTCAAGGTTTCTTCCTATTACCATCTCAGGGAGTTTTTCCTTGCCACTGTCGCCCTCGGCTTGCTCACCAGGGACTATCTGACCATTTTGATTCATACACATTCACATTCCATACAAACTTAAATAATTATTTTGATTGTGTAAAGCTGCTTTGCGTCAATGACAATTGTTAAAAGCGCTATACAAAATTAAATTTAATTGAATAGACGATGAGTAAGTAAGTGAGTGAATTGAAAACTGTCTCAAACCATGAATTTAGAAGTTAGATATTAATAATTGAGGATTAGCAAAACATAGCAATCTCAGTTATTGTAATAAAGACCAAAATAAGAGTTAAATATGGCTATAATTGTTTAAATACTGTAGTAATAAGTAATAATACTGAATACTGAAATGATTTGTAGCACTTTGAGATTTGCTTCAAATATAAAGTGTATTATAAATAAAATGTATGATTATTATTATTATTTATTTTTTTATTAATAATACTGTTAATAAAGCATTCAGTCCCTGTGAATATGGGTGTGGTCAACCAGGAAGAGACCACACCCAGCAGGAAAGAAATGCTTCATTATGGGATGAAGGTGATCAGGTCGACAAGTTGTTTAATGACATACAGTACAGTGTGCTAGATTATAAAAAAGAACATATGATATGTAGGATTAAGGAAAGAACTTTACAAGGAACAAATGCACACCCATGTTAACACGCCATGACATCTCTAAATCGCATGACCCAGGAGGCAGGGTGAGCGTTCATGTTCATGAGTTCATAAGTTAATTTCAGCATCTCAAGCATGTCTGAAGCAGGTACTGTATGATCCGATGTGATCCTTTCCTGAGGTGTAACCACAATGCGGTCATTAGAATTTAGACATACTGTAGATGAGCTTCCTGCTCATGTACAGGGACGATGACCTGGGAAAAAAGTACAGGCTCAAAACCAAATAGAGCAGGATGAATGAAGACGTGGAGGCACAGCTGCAAATTTGTGTTTCTATCAGCGTTCAGGGCGAGTCACACAAATCTGTTTGCTGGGCCGGAGAGAGCACAGCATCCAAGGCGAGATGTGATGGAATGCTTCGCTGCTCACTAATTCCTCAGAGTCTGTCCAATAGGGTTTTTGCACTGTACCTTATTAGTCATGTTAAACCTGTTAGTCAGGCTACATGGATACGTGCTGTGATATAGTTTATGGATGAACAAATGGACTTATTTTATTAGGACAATATTGAGATACTACGTGTAGGGGTATATCAGGGGTACAAGTGGACTAGCAAGGTCTTATTTATAGATAAAGACTCATCAAGTTCTCTTTTCAGCATCTTACATTTAACCTACTGTTACCTTACTTTAAGGCAGCATGGTGGTGTAGTGGCACCTCCAGGATCCAGGTTCGATTTCCAACCTCAGGGTCTGTGTGCATGGAGTTTGCAGGTTCTCATGTGTGTGTGTGTGTGTGAGTGTGTGCTCTGTAATGGATTGGCCCATCATCCAGTGCCCTGGGAGTCTCCTGGAGTCCCCCTGCAACCTTGCATACAGAATAAAGCGGTATAGACCATGACAATGATGCATTTCCTTTGCAACATCATTACTAACACCCCTCTCACGATGAGCCGCCCAATGTTCCGCGAGGGATCGTAAGCTTCCCGGCAATAAATGTAACATGTTTAACATGTTTAATTTTTCTCGTGGAAACATAATCACTACGGTAAAACTTGTACTCATGGCCACCGCGCAAAACCGCACTGACTCGGGTGTAAGAAAAAACTTTGAAATTTTGTTTTTATGTCCTTGAGGCAGTAATAACGTTTTTTTTTTTGTTTTTTTTTAACAAGACTCCCCACAATAGGACTCTTCTTAAGATTCACTTCACTGTAAAATTATCCATCTATTTACAAACAGCCAGAGAAAACCACATAAAATGTTAACTACTTTATGTGCTGGTGTAACAGCACTATTGTTTTTCGGCATGTTATTTCCCCCAGTACGTTATGAAGCAATTAAAAAAACAGATACTATTTAAAGACACAGTGACATCTAGTGGAGATTTTAAGCATAACAGACCTCAACCAAGTGGTAGAGTTGGCTCAATCAGGTAAAGTTCGACAGGCTTATTTAATAAAATGTATTAAAATATAAAATAAAAAAAATTTTTACCGAATTTTTCAGGAAAATGTTAAAGAGTAAAAGCAGTAAAAGTTACATTGGGCTGATATTTTTCTATTCTAGACTGTAGATTCATTCAGCCAGTCGGTGACAGTTGTGTGAGATCTGATTTTTATTAGGACTAAGATTTTTTACACATCTGTAACACATCATCAGCAGTGACTATGAGTTTAATGAAGATGGAGTTTCTTTCTTTCTTTTTAATTTTTTTTTTTACTTCTAGAAGGCTTTTCAGAGACAAACTAAAAGTAGACTTTACACATATTGTCCAGGGACAGTACAAATTACACAGAAGGACTGGAATAAAAACTGCTTTTTGTTTGCTGCGTTTAACATTTGTTCTTTAAAAAAGAAATGCTGTAATTATGTCATTATTTCACTGATTCTTTTATTATTATAACCTTATTCAATTCTGACTTGTGCATTACCACTTAGGACGTAATGCACCAATATAGTTTAAAATCTAAGTCTATTTCTCTGATATTTCAACTTATGAGCTCAGTCTTGAGCCTGTTCATCCTGTTGTGTGTGTGTGTGTGTGTGTGTGTGTGTGTGTGTGTGTGTGTGTGTGTGTGTGTGTGTGTGTGTGTGTGTGTGTGCAGGGTTCAGCAGGAGTGTGAGCTGTAGGAGGCTTTAGATGGTGTTTTGTTGTGTTTTGTACCTTTGTAGAGGTTTAAACATTCATGAATTTACCTAAAAAAATACATCTGCATGTCTATACATAAAATAAAACTGTAAAGTTGTCTGGTTTATGGTTTATGGAATTTTTGTTTGTCTGTGTTTGTGCTCGCATCACGAAAAAACTACTGAACAGATTTTATTTTAGTTTTCACAGGTGTAATTGGCCAAGCTTGAGGTAAAATATTGTATAGACTTTGTTTCATTGCAATCAAGAAGAGAAGATATGATAATTTAAAACTGAAAGAGAAAATGACCATATATCATCAACCTTGGAAAAATCATTAGTTCATCTCAAAATTCAACTGGTTTATTGTAATCTTATAATAAGAAATAATGATACGTTTGATTCGATTCCATATTGTCTCCCATATTGCAGTGCAATTTCTGAATCTCTGAATCTGACTTACAACCCGTCTTCTTTTCTCCAGCAGCAGCTCCAGTACAGTACTTATGTACAGTACATGTTCACTAAAATATTAAAATAGAGACAAAATATTAGAAAGTTTCAATGTAACTGTTTAGAGAAGTCTTGTGCGTAGGGAAATGTGTGTGTATATAACAATGTTGTTGTGTGTCTGTTGTCCGTAGGGCGTGGTCCTGTACTTCCAGCCCAGTGTGTTTCGGTGCGTCCTCCTGAGATGGGTGCGCATACTCGGCTTCGCAACCGTGTACGGAACCATCACGCTCAAATTATACAGGTAGGTGTCGCCGCAAAGGACTTTCTCAGATAATCAAACTATTTTATTAATTAATTTTTAGTTTAACCTCTGTTATTACAGACCAAACACAATGAAACGGATCTTAAAGAGAAATTAAATGAAAATATAGATTCTAAATGTGACTCTTAATTATTTTCTAATTTTTATTATTAAAAGATGTTACATGCATAGATAAAAGTATTCCTGTATAATATACATATATTGTGCCTGATGTGCCTAATTAGAGTGACTGGATAAGAATAAAATACAGTAATCAAGGGATAAAACCTATCCTGATAATAGTGTGGTGTGATGAATTGGAATGATCATTTTACCATCTTGAAGTGAATTATTTTCCAATAACAGCATGTTTTAAAGTGTTTTGTTTTCCTGTGATAACAGGAACTTATTTGTGTTTAATGTTGTTCAACCTAGAGCCTTACCCGCCTGAGCCCCCACTCCCACATCTTACATTTAATGTATTCTGGTAAAAATATATTTTTTTAATAATAAAAGTTTTTTATAATGAAACTTGCCTTTCAGCACACCTGGTTCAATAATGGTTCATGCCAGTATTTCACACAGCTGGGTAACTGCGCTGGGATTATAGGAAGCCATTAGGGTCAAACCTGGTCATATGATTAATATGATTAATATCACATGTGGGTTAGCATACACGTTAGTATCGTCAGCCCTAATAAAAGGTGAAAACTTTATGTTTATGTGTATCTCTCATAATACAAATATAGAACTGATATACTACATGGATAACACTATCCCTAAGGCTGTGTATTTGTCCAAGTAGCTACACACGATTAGCATTTCTCTGTCTGATCTGAACTGATCTTAATTCCCAATGTTTCAATGAAGTAAGAGCTCATCATGAAGATTAATTCTAACCAGGGTTAGGCTTTGAAACCACGTCACATGAGCTCTAGGCTTTTGATCTCTGTCTGTAAGAGACGAGCCGGAAGATACACACCTACACGCACACACAGGGACACATACGCTCACATGTACGCATGCAGGAACGCACGCTTTCACGCCCCCACGAGCAACGGGTGACTCACCAGCGTTTCACGGTCAGCCGTGTTAGTAAATGTCAGAAGTCTGCCATGGGCTCTGCCATTTCAGAGCGATCTGTCACAGGACGATAGCTGGGGAGGAGAAACAAATGTCATCAGACAGATTGGCTGGAGCAGGACGGGGCCGAAGAACCATCAAAGATACGAATCGATTGTATTGAAGTAGAAATGCGATCAAAACATCAAAGAGAAGAATGAGTACAATGCATTAGGTTTTGCAACATGTGAATTATGTAGAGAATGTACAGAGTGAACAGTATGGATCAGGAAAGTCAACGTTTGGCTTATGGCCTAATAAAAGTTATTATCTAAGCTCACAAATAAATTCAGAATTGAATTTAATATGTTTTTATTGACCGGAATTGAATGTTAAAAAATGTTAGTGACATTTTCTCATATTTAAGTGATTTCACTTGATATCGTTCCACAAAGAAGATAAAAAAAATATGATGTTAGGATTAACATGTTAACACTTGACATTAACATTAATTGGTTATAATAATTAATTATAATAACAATTAAAAAAAACTTTATTAATGTGAGACAGGGCACATTCTTGAACCAGAACCTGAGGACCTGCAAAATAAAAGCAGTTCTGAGAACAGTTCTGGAATGAGGCTTTTAAACTGTTCTGACTTCTGGTTCTAGAATTTGTTAAATCAGATGCACCCTGCATCATGTTGAGAAAGAACAGACTCTCTGGTGCCCCGTGTGCACTACCATAGAGAGCTACAATCGGCAGTGAATCTACCATTTCAAAAAATAGGATTAATAATCATATATTTGGTTCCTTGTAACATTTTTATAGGACATACTAAATCATATATTCTAGATATTTTTGTTAAAATGTTTTTGGAACAACATTTCCAACGAGAATGTTCTTGCAATTACAAATTTTATATATTTTTTTATTATTTGTAAAAAAAAAAAATTTATTACAATTTTATAGTTTCCCATTTATTTTCACTTGAATCCCTTTTAGCTCAGGTTACAGCAGTATAAAATGTGGGATTCAAGGGGGTGAATACTTATGTAAGGCTCTGTAAATATACTTTTTTTTTTTTTGGTGTTTTGAAGGTGATATACGACAAGAAGAAGTACGTTACCATTAGTCTATGTACGTGTCAGACAAATGCTGGTACAGTATATGAAGATACAGTATGGAAGAGGAGTTGACTTTGGATAAGTCTAATATGTGCTAATAAATGTCACTTTGTTATTGTTTTTATTTTAAAACAAAACAAAAATGTACACATTCACAGAACATCTTCTTTACGGGTGCAGTGTGGAAAACCGTAATCAGTCCAAAATCTTTTGACTCCTGACGAGCAGCTCGCTCTCCTTTCACTCACACTTGAAGTTTATACTATCCTTTAATTCCATTTTAATGTCAGCAAGCTATAAAACGTAATTGGCGCTGCGTGTTCTCTGCTTAGTTCGTTAGGACCGGAGTGTACTTTGGAGAAGATTCACGGCCTTGTTAAGCCATGTAGAGGATGCCTCTGCTGCAACTCTGGGGGAGAAAAACAAATAACACCAGGCAGTTAGGTCAAAATGGGCACAATTTATTACATTTTATCGAATGGTCGAGACAGCAGAGGCAGAAGACGAATGTAGAGAGACTTGTCCAGCGGGACCTAAAGTCTGAAGCCTGGAGCCAGACCTTGAGAATGAGAAAAACCCTTGAGGAAAAGAGGGATGAGAAACGAAAGACAGATAGATAGCTGGATTAGAGAGGGAAGGAAAGACAGAGAAAGACAGAGGTGATGAGAACAGATGGGAGTGAGAGAGAGGAAATCTGGGAATAATGGCTGAGAGATAATGAGGTCTCAGCCGTCTGTATGTAAAGATGAGAGATGAACATACGGCTCCAGAGAAGAATGCGTCAGGTGGAAGTGTCACATGAGGCTAATGGAATTCATAATTACAACAGCAGAGACGAACAGCTACACGACTCTAATCATGACAAAAGCATGGCGGCCAGACCAAGGTGAGAGTGAACGCTTAGCCATGATTGTTGTTTGATGGGGCCTGATTAAGTCAGGATGGGGGAATTCATCAATCTGAGTAAGAGGGAGGGCGCTAAGGAGGACGCCTCGATGCTCACTAAGTGACTCTGAGTGTAATCTGATGCGACTCCGGATTTTAAAGGGAGAGATTTACCACAGTTAATGACAAAATTATGAACAGAGATAATTTGGAGATTATTTGGAGAAGGGATACCTCAAGGGTGTATCTATGCTCTGTAGGGTTTTTTTTACACCATCATTTATAGGGTTTATAAGACATATTTATTTATTTATTCATTTATTTAAAGATGGCCTGCTTAAGTCTTTCATGTGTACATTATTTATACATGTCATTAAGAATTATTTCTTTATTTTTTGTTTAAAATGGTAAAAAGGATTTTATTGCTTAAAATTGCTTGAAATCCTGCTCAAAAAAGGCCATTATTCAAAATGACCAAAGTATTTAAAGTAATCATTTTTAACGTTTAGGTCTTTAATGAGTAACACTTTAAAAGATTGCTTTAAATATATTATATAATAACATTTCTGAAAATTTAATAGGACTGTTGCCTGATGCAGAGAAGTGTTCAGTGGAGTCTGGCACAAAACATTTTTATTTATTTTTTTTCAATCCTTTTAGGCACTGCATGTACAAAGTTAGTAAAGATGTTCACAATAATTGATATTAATGCCCTCTAGTGATTTGGAGGTGATTTGCATCAGATATTATCCGATGAATTGACTGTCCATGAGTATGGATGCTATGCATGAAAGGGTTAATAAGTATGAGAAGGTGTAATAACATAATTCAGACTGTGCAGATATGACAGAATAATACACTTTGGTGTGGTAATGGCACTCCGCTTTACACTGAGCTGCAAGACTCCGCCCTGATGTGGATAATCTGCACTGAATATATTTAAATATATTTGATTGTTACAAAAGCAGTGATAATGAAGACTCCTTCCATTAAGATTAAAATATAGTTCAGAAATGATAAGGTATTAGAAGAACAGCAGAAATATAGATTTGCAGCTGCTCAAAGCTGCTATGAGAAATTAATCAACACCTGCTTACATGAAGCCCCTGTCACAGTTATTTGATAATTGACATTATTTATAAAGAGTGAAATTCTATAGAGTGAAGATAAACATTCTGTACTCTGGGTTCATGCACACTCTTCTCTGTTGCCTACAGGGTTCTGAAGGTGTTCCTGTCCCGCACGGCTCAGCGGATCCCGTACATGACCAGCTGGAAGGTGCTGTGCCTGTTGTGCATCATTCTTCTGATTGTGCTCTGGTTCCTGGTGGCGTGGACTTTATCCGTGTGCCAGAACCCAGACTGGCACTTGGCACTAATCACCATGGGCTTCACCCCAGAGGGTTTAAAGTTCAGCATGTGCCTGCTGGACCGCTGGGATTACATGATGGCAGTGGGTAAGACAGAGTCACTCTGATAGCTACACAGTGTGTACTCTTTTTACACTGTGGAGTTTAGATATTTAGCTAAACATGCTAAAGTGTTCACAGAAGAAGTGAAAGATATTTTAGGTTAAGAAAGTCTCCTATACACATAACATTTATAATCCAGATCACCAGAGATCGAACAGGGGAAAGAGCAGTCCTTCTGTGGTCGACAGGACACATGTGAGCTGAACAGGCAGATCTATAAATCCCTAAACCGACTTCATTCACAATCGTCTGACAAGCAGCGTCCGGGGTATACAGGCAATTTAGTCAGTCTTGGCTTTGTGCACTGAATTTCTCTCTCTCTCTGTTCCATTCTCCACTAGCTGAGTTTCTCTTCCTCATGTGGAGTGTGTACCTGTGTTATGCCGTAAGGACGGTGCCTTCAGCCTTCCACGAGCCACGCTACATGACCATCGCAGTGCACAACGAGCTCATCATCTCCGCCATATTCCATGTGATTAGGTAAGACCTTCAAGAAGTACGGGTTCAAACAAACCAACTTATAAAGTAAATATAGATCATGTGGCAGCAGCTCAGTGCATAATATCATGAAGAGGCAAACATCAGTACATCAAACATCAGTATGGGGGAAAACGCAATCTTATTGATGATCTTGTGTGATTTTCACTTTCCTACACAAGTCTCTAAAGGTTGCAAAATGGTCAAAAACTCATCTAACGAGCAGGAGTATTTTGCCGTTTGTGTCGAGAGGAGGACCGGCTAGACTAATTCGAGCTGACGTGAAATGTAAAGTAACCTGAACAATCACACTTTGCAACCTTGGTAAGCGGAAAAGCATCTCAGAATGCATAAAACTACAAGAGCAGAAGGCCATATCATTCTGCAAAGCTTCAACCAGACTGAACTCAATCATTTGGAGGAAAACAACAACAAAACTTCACCTGGTTTTCTAGGCCTTCTGTACAAATTTAAGGCTGATTTAAATTTTCTAAACTCAGAGCAATTGATAATAGAGCTTAGTGCAAGGTTGCCACAGGGGTGGTTTGGCCAGTTAGGAGATTGCTGGGACGTCTGGCACCAGGATGGTGACAGTGGACCCATTGAGTGGTTTAGCATTGGGTTGCGGGTTGGCCCTCCATGGAACGGACTTATCAGCCTGGCTGTCGCCCCCTATCGGATTGTGATCTGGGGAGTTTGAAGGCCCGGTCGGCAACCTTGGGCTCGTTCACTTCTAGTCCCTGTGAGCAGCAGGCTATGTGTTCTCGTGCCTTTCCCTAATGGCCAGCTTTGAGTTTTTTTCAGCGAGTTGCATTACATTTTCTGGATTTCTGGATTTTCTGTGGAATTGGACCAGACAGGCTGCCGTTTTGCCCCCACAGGCATGGGTGAGCCTCAGATATCCATGATCCTGTCACCAGTTTACTGTGGTGTACTGTATAATTGATAATCACTGTTAAATTGTTAATGTTATGTGGTGTTATGTCATATGTTGAGATCAACTCCATTTATTTCTTTATCCTTTTGTCTCTCTAACTCTGAAACTCTCTATTCACTTTTATCTCGTCTCTTCTTTCTCGATCACGCTGTCCATTCATTTGTCTCCGTGATCCTACCTAATTGAAATACGCTGATTGGTATACATGCATGTTAAGATTTGCTCCAAGATAGTGAGTTCCTGTAAGTTTTAATCTGCAGTGATTAAATATGTTTTAAGAACAAGAAGGAAAACATGGACAGTTTGTTTAATTGAAATGGGCTACAAAGCTGTAATCTGTAAAATATCTTAAAATACCTCCTGTCTTTAAGGAGATTAATTCAAGTCGACAAAAATATCCTGCATGTTCTTGGACAATCAAATTGTCCTCTTTGCTTTAATCCAACCTCAAATATAAGGCTATAAATAACGACAACTTGGACCTAAATTCATCCTGTGCTCAGAAAGATCAGGAATAAAATTCACCATGTCTTTACAGAAAAACAGCAAGAATATTACTGCACACATAAATAAACTAACGAATAGGCGGATCATTATCGGAGAGGATCAATGAAAGCTGTTCGACAGTTGAAAGTGTCCCTGCAAAATAAAGGGATTTTTGAGTAATCTTGTCCTACATCGTGGAAGTTTAGCGAGCGTGCTATCAGCCTCACCCAGATGGAGATATTACAGGTTACCGCTGACATCAACCAAAACACTCCCAGTTGGTGCCACGATAATTGGAGCTCTCTGCCTCCAAATGACTGCTGTGTAATTAGGCACGTCAGGATGATCCATGCTTTGATACGGCTTCTACAGTTTCAGACACAGGGAGTGTGTGCATTTTTTATTAGAAAGTTACTGTAATTAGAAACCAATGTGTCTCCTAGGTTTCATTCATCCGGGTTTTGTAAGCTGTGAGACAACACAGATATCATTTTATACCAGGGCGCACTTCAGTTCTCTAATCTGATTGGTCAGAATGTCAGGAATTGAATTCTTATGGTAATAGTAACGCATTTAAAGTATTAAAAAAAAAGAAAGTGTATTAAAAGAGAGAAATGATTGCCATGTGGTGTGCTGTAGTCCTCCAGGGCTGTTTTTGGACACCGTGGCTGTAGATGATGCATGTAATGAAGGGAAGACTGTCTCTGAGAGACAGAAGGGATATCACCAGGAACTCCCTCGATCCTGTCAGACTTCATCACTCATCTCTGATCTCATTACAACTCCATTTATTTCTTTATCCTTCTGTCTCTCTAACTCTCTATTCACTTTTATCTCCTCGTCTCTTCTTTCTCAATCACGCCGTCCATTCATTTGTCTCCGTGATCCTACCTAATTGAAATACGTGGCATAAGCAAAAGCTAAATTCCGTCTTTAATACTTTGTGCCATGCTTATAATGTTGGCTAAGTAATCAATTTAACATGACCCCATTTGTACTATCTGATTCTTGAATTCTTTAACAAAGTCACATGTGACACTGCTTAGGATAAATGTGATAAATCACACCATCGCACTTTAGGGAATAGAACCAACTATTTTCAACAGAAAGTAGCTACAGTAAGTCTTGCTGGGAAAGTCACCAAATGTTGTCGCTAAACGATGTTATAATCATCACAGAGTGGTGTGCGTGGCGGCGTAATAGGAGGAACCGACATTGCGGCATTTCATTTCAGGGAGGCGGAGCCTAGCGTTGTATTAGTATGCTAGAAAACAAAACAAAAAAATCAGTTGCTCCCTAAACAAACAGTGATTGATGATTGGTTGTGCGTGCGTATCTCATTCATGACTCCTTCAGCGATTGGAACGCTACTGCTTCCTTCTCACTGACTGGAGCAGAAGCTGAGACGGACATCCTTACTGTACGTCAGCCGACGAGTAGGAGTGGACCCTCAAGGGTAGAGATGATGACTCTCATCTAGAGAAAAGTAGCGAAATTAAGTTTCTATTGTGCCTTTAAAAAAAGAAAAAAGTCACTAAAGGGATCTTAAAAGTCAGGACTTTGCATTATCCAAATTTTCTGAAGGTTGTGTAAAAATTAAGTGAACTCTTCTTTTTTTTCCTTTTTAATTTTAAGACCACTGTAATATTAGAAGGTGGGTCATTTTTAAAACCATTTTATAGACTAAAAGTTAAGTTACTGCAAAATGATTATATTTAAAAATAATAATGAGAGAATTCCTGGGGTAAGTGTAAATTAGGGGTGCATGGGTGGGTTTTACATTTAGGCAGATGCTCTTATCCAGAGCGACTTACATTTTTATCTCATTATACATCTGAGCAGTTGAGGGTTAAGGGCCTTGCTCAAGGGCCCAACAGTGGCAACTTGGTAGTTGTGGGTTTTGAACCTGGGATCTTCCGACTCGTAGTCCAATGCCTTAACCACTGAGGTACCCCTGGCCCCCTGGTTTTCTTGGACAAAATTGTCTCCTTTCTAGGCCGTGGGGTTCCTGAGATCTGACCAAATTTGACAAATCTCAAGATGAAGTGTAGTTATAATGAGAGAGATAAAATGCATGTTGTTGAAGACATAATTTCTAGTATGTTTAAGCGACTTTTACTTTTAAAATTTTTTAGACATGTTTGCGGACCCAAGTGGCGCTCCACTCATCGTGATACGGCCCATGAGGGTGTGGTGATTAAGGCATTGGGCACTGGGGTTAAGGCTCAGTGATTAAGGCATTGGATCATAGTGATCAGAAAGTCGCAGGTTCAAATCTCAGCACCACCAAGTTGCCAACGTTGGGCCCTTGAGCAAGATCCTTAACCCTTGAGTGCTCAGATGTACAATGAGACAAAATGTACGTTGCTCTGTATAAGGGCATCTGCCAAGTTAAAATAAAACTTTTATTTGAATCCTGCTGCTTTCCTGGTGTTCACTCTCTTGAAGGCTCTCCTCACGTCATGCTCGGAGATGATGAACGTGTTTCCGGTGCTGGCAGTGTCTTCCTGTCTGCAGCCGTTAGCGCCGCTAGCATTAGCATCGCTAGCGTCTTTAGCTGCAGTCTCGAAGCAAGCATAGAAAGTGTTCAGCTCGTCTGCAGATGCCGTAAATGTAGATGTAAATAAAAGCAAAGCATAATTTAAACACACACACACACGGTATATAGTTATCTATGTGTGAGTATATCCCCTGATCATTAAATGTAATTAACAAACCAGAGTGTTAACAAACGCTTGTGTGCCTGGGTGTTGGACTTCCTCTCGGACAGATCTCAAGCGGTGAGAGTGGGCAAGTGCTTCTCCAGCAGCATCACCATCAACACAGGTGCTCCACAGGGATGTGTTCTCTCTCCACTGCTATACTCTCTTTACACTTCAGACTGTGTGGCCATGTTCGACTCCAACACCATCGTTAAGTTTGCTGACGATACGGTGGTGCTGGGCTGCATCTCCAACAACGATGAGTCGGCCTACATAGATGAAGTGGAGAACCTGGCACTATGGTGTGAAGAAAACTGCCTCCGACTGAACGTCAGTAAGACGAAGGAGCTGGTGGTGGACTTCAGAAGGAGACAACAGGACCACAAACCCCTCATCATCAATGGAGCTCCAGTGGAGAGAGTGAGCAGCTTTAAGTACTTGGGCGTCCACATCTCCGAGGATCTGACTTGGACTGAGCATATCTGTGCTCAGACGAAAAGGGCAAAGCAGCGTCTGTACCACCTGAGGCAGTTGAGGAAGTTTGGGGTTTCCCCTGCTGTCCTTAAGGCTTTCTACTCGGGTGCTGTTGAGAGCATCCTAACACAGAACATTTCATCCTGGTTTGGGAATAGCTGTGTACAGGACAGGAAAGCCCTCCAGAGAGTGATCCGGGCAGCTGAACGCTGCTGCAGGTTAACTCTCCCCTCCATGCAGGACATCTACACCAGGAGATGTAAAACCAGGGCAGCTCGTATCATTAAGGACTTGTCGCACCCCAATAACGGACTGTTCAAACTTCTGCATTCAGGCAGAAGATTCCGGGTCATTATGGCCAAAACGGAGAGACTCAGGAGGAGTTTTTATCCACAGGCGATTAGACTCCTCAACCATGATGGGCCACTCTCCCGTTCATAAGACTGGTAACAGTTCACCCACACACTGCTGTGCTGACATTCCACACTGCACACTGCACTTTAGTCTGGACTGTAAGCATCACTTGCACTAACATCTTTATCCTGCTCAGATACACATTTTATTATTATGTTTACATTTGCACCCTTTTTTTTTTTTTTTTTTTTTTTTTTCTTTCTTAAATTTCTATTTCTATTTATAGATTATTTCTTTTGTTTCTTGTTATTTGCACAAAGTAGGAGCGGTTCAGGATACATTTCACTGCGTGTTGTACTTGTATAACTATGCATGTGACAAATAAAGAATCTTGAATCTTGAGAGTGGCTCCACTTCTAGGCATCCATGGTATTATGAAGATATTTTAGCCTTCATTGATAAAATTGTAAAGAGAGAAAATTATGTTATGAGTTATGAGCTCCTTCTGGAGCTATATATATATATATATATATATATATATATATATATATATATATATATATATATACACACACAGGCCCTGATCTGCTGCATCCTACAGTTAACTTTAACATGTGACACGCTGGGGCTGATGGGTAATGTCCCTACCCTGACAAACAAGACATGCTCAGTTAGCAAAATATCATAACTGTAACCCAAACGTCATCACACCACATGGTCATATCCTATTATTACATAATCCCTTTACACATTATTATTTAAAACATAACTGTTACCCTGATAAGCACTGAGCGAGGAAATAAACAGCTCTGGCTCCTAGCGTTCCAAGTCCCAGATGTTGTCACAACCAGCACAGTTTCAGTGCTGGAGGAATAAAATATACTGTAGCAGAGTCAGGTGACAGCACATATATTTACAGGAGCTTAATATAAACATGCTATGTCCTGTTTGTGTCTCGCTAACTGTCTGCAGTTCTTGAGAGGTTTACTGTGTACAACACTCTTATTTAGCCATGAATCAGAGCAGAGATATCAATCCACCAGTCACACATGACTGAAGGCCTCTCTGTCATATCTGAAGCATTATGGGTCACTTTTACTCAGACAGATTAGTCCACACCCTTCCCTGCCCTGAGAAAATGATTTTCAAGGGTGACTATTATGGACGCTGCTTCTGTTAAATGATGCTGTCAAACAGGATTACCATATATTCATCCAGGGTGAAGCTGCATTAAAATCAAGATTTGTCAAGGACATCATGGTCCTTTAGCTTCTGTTTACCCTTCAATTCCAGGTGTAGCTCAGTGGTTAAGGCATTGGACTACGAGTCAGGAGATCCCAGGTTCAAACCCCACAACCACCAAGTTGCCACTGTAGGGCCCTTGAGCAAGGCCCTTAACCCTCAAACCCTCTTTCTTTCTTTCTATCTATCTATCTATCTTTCTTTCTTTTTGTCTTTCTTTCTTTCTATCTTTCTTTCTTTCTTTCTATCTATCTTTCTTTCTTTCTATCTTTCTATCTATCTATCTATCTATCTTTCTTTCTTTCTTTTTGTCTTTCTTTCTTTCTATCTTTCTTTCTTTCTATCTTTCTTTCTATCTTTCTTTTTTTTCTTTCTTTCTTTCTTTCTTTCTTTCTTTTAGTGTTTGTGGCACCAACGACCACTATACAGTAGCAATTTTCATTTTCTTTGGCATCTTCCCTAGAAGTTTCTAGAACAGCATTTATAATATATTGTACAGTATATTTATATAGCATGTGTTACGTTAGTTAAGACAGTTACATTATACACAATATCTTGACAATAATCAGAAGTACAGTATAAATCTAGTTTAATACAGAGTCCCCCACATGTGTTCAGGTTAACATACATTATATAATTTTGATTCTCATAAAAATATTCAAATGGTTCATAATTTAATAATGTTGATTGAACGGTGACAAAGGGGACAAGATGAGCCAAAAGTATATACAGTATGATGCAAAATTTCCCCTGCTTTATAATAGCACTACAATTATTATCCTTTAATTGGGCACCAGTCTGTAGTAACAAGCCTTTTTGTGTGTGTGTTTGTGTGTGTGTGTGTTTCGATTGAGGGCTGTAGTTAAAGACCCAGTCTAACAGAGAGAGCAGTCTGAATGCAGATGAAGAGCATGCTCTGAATACCACCAAATGAATGCCACCAAAGCATGTGGATGAAAACGGGGCTCGTATTCTCCTGAAGAAAACAAAAATCTAACCTGTTAGACCTGTTAAAAAAAACTAACGAATGCACAACTACATGTCTCATGAATTGAAGAGGACATTTGATAGGTCAGAGGGTGTTGATGAATTTTCTACAGTGCAGTGACTATAGTGCAGCTGCAAATCACAGCTTTAAACTTAATTTGATTGTTCAGTCTGTAGTTATAGGAAGATAATCAACTTCACTGTAGTCACAACAAGTCTGCCTAGGGGTCACATCACATCACCCCATTATTGAGTATTATCCTTTAACAGCTCATCCTATGTGTTAACCTCCATAATTAAGTTAAGGCTTGCCATTACAGTGTAATTACTGTACATTTATTTATTATAATTAAGTACAGTATGTTGACTTTGCCAGATAAAGTTAAAGGTGCAAAAGACAAACCATCGAGGAGACCACTCCAGGGAAATGGTTATGCGCAGAGTACCATCGCTTTTTATACTTTGTGACTTGGCAGTGTGTTAAGTGGAACTGCAACTCAATTAGTGGTAATGCAAACCACCTGACCCTCACTCTCATATGTTGTTCCTGATAATTTCCCTTCACTGTAACTAAGAGGACTAAATCTGAGTTCCCTTCAAGAGGAGCTATTATTACAAGAGTACATTAAATGTAAGACACTAAAAAGGCTGTGAAAGTGAGGCTGTTGGCAAAAGCTACTTTTATCACACTTGCTGGAGATCACTGGACATCAATAAGTAACCATAACTACCAGCTAACTACCATAACTACAGCACATCTAATCAGTAAATGACAAATGGCAACTGCACTCATTCACTTTGGGCGTGTTAAAAACATAAGAAAATATATTTTGCCAATGCTTGTACTAGCAGAATGTGCTAGCCAAGTTGAAAAGGAACAGACAGGGCTTACAATATGATTGCTGCTGCAAAGAGTTAACCATTCGAGAGATTTATATTTAACATTTGTTAAATGGTAGTTAATGTTTGAGATATTCAAAAATTGCATAATCGGTTTCCCTTAACCAGTTTGCCATGTATTTCTTTGCTCCAACATTACATGTTTATAATACAAGAAAATCTGAATATTTAAAAGTTGTGATTAATCGTGATTAATCGCAATATGTAACTGCGATCCACAAGATTAATTTTTTTGATCAATTGACAGGACAAGTTTAAAAGACATGATTATGATGGTTAGATATGCATATACTTTTGGACATGTACTGTAGTGTATATAAACAGTACAGGGTGTAAACATAAATTTCCAATTTTTCCATTTGCAGATTTACTTTTGCATCTGAGCTCCATCCTGACTGGATGCTGATGCTGTTCTTTGCTCACACTCATTTGACAGTGACAGTTACACTGGGCCTCTTACTCATCCCAAAGGTAAACGTCTTTAAAAAATCTTTATTCGATGAGAATGTTTAGGTAGAGCATGTCAATGTGGTCAGTTGTCCTGGCAGTGATCTCAAGGGTTATGGGTAATTTACCAGTTAATAAAAGCCTAATCTTACAGTACAGTATGTGCACACTATCAAGTGTTAAAGTAAGTTGAACTGAGACTTTCCCGAC
This sequence comes from Channallabes apus, assembly GCA_030522415.1. Lineage (NCBI taxonomy): Eukaryota > Metazoa > Chordata > Actinopteri > Siluriformes > Clariidae > Channallabes > Channallabes apus. The sequence continues at coordinate 29,318,724 of CM060104.1, forward strand.
TCTAAACAACTTGCTCAGATGATTTCTTGGAACAATTTTACTTTCTCTCACAACCTGCAGTTAGATGTTAGGTACTGTTATTCTGTCTTATATTACTTGTGATTAAATATGTGTAGGGATGTTAAAAAAGGTTAAGAGTGAATTAGCAAGGATCAGTAGTGTAAGTATTCTTTGCTAATTTGCCAATGAGTCTAGTACCAAACTACATAAATCAAACAACAATTTCTTGCACTGATTAATGCATTTTTAAACGCTTTTTGACCACAAAAACAGTGGACAAATGACAAACAACAAGTGACAAAACTAGCTTATTATTTAATTCCTTAACGCTGCTTTGTGACAACGACCAACGTTAAAACACCTGTACAAAGAAAAATTAATTGATTTGAACTTGTCCCATGTTTTTGTGAACACTGGGTTAAAACATATGCGTTACAACTTTATGTACATCCTACAGTTTCTGTTCGCCGGGACACATCTCAGGGATGACATAGCGACCGAGGCCTATGAGGATGAGTTGGACATGGGACGGTCTGGGTCATACCTGAACAGCAGTATCACATCTGCATGGAGTGAACACAGTCTCGACCCTGAAGACATAAGGGTTAGTGTGTGTTTTGTCCACTCTGCGCTGTCTCTCTCTCTCTGCTATTCCATATACCTATAAATACACATTATCATAATCTCCTTGTCTTATCACTGATAAAATAACTGAGCCATGGCAGTTTTTTATTGCAGACACCAGACGAAATGGGCCAGCTCAGTTCTATTAATGGCTGTGGCGTAAGGTCTTGCGACAGTCTTTGGGAAAAATATACCAATGTGAGCAGAGGTTTTTGTTTCTTTGTTAGGGCTGAAGAAGTCTCTCACCACATTGAGAACTGCAAGGGTAATTTGTTAAGGGTTATAAAAGGGATTGCTGCTTTGTTGAGAGTCTGTAATGGGTTTAAAATTAAATGACTGAATAAAATACTTGAGACTGTTTCAGACCTAACAATAGAACATACAAAATGTCCATATCCAATATTGTCCCAGACTGTCCTGTTCTTAGTCACTGTCGAAAAGCATGTTATAATGTTTAAACATCTGTGTGGCGCTGTTTGTAGTTGCATACAATAACTCATTCTGCATGTTTTCTGTGCAATAGAGTGTCTGCTTACTTGTGTTTTTTATAACAATTTTTTTATCCTAAACACATTTCACTGCTTAAATTGTTCCTCTGTTTCGCTTCCTATACTGTCTTTCACAGGAGGAGCTTAAAAAGCTATATTCCCAGTTGGAGATCTACAAACGCAAGAAAATGTTGGCAAACAATCCTCACTTGCAAAAGAAACGCAGCTCCAAGAAAGGCCTGGGACGCTCCCTCATGAGACGCATTACTGAGATCCCGGAAACTATGGGTCGCCAGCATAGCCGCGACGACAAAGAGCTGGGCGAGCATGGTGGTAACCGAAACAGCATCTGCGTCCTAAGGAAGAATCCTTTCGAGCCGTCTCATTCAGCAAAACCTGCCAAGGAGGAGTCCCTGAAGAACAAGGTCTTCTCCTTGAAGAAGTCACACAGCAGTTACGACCACGTGCGAGACCAGAGCGAAGACTCAAGCAGTCCAGCAACTGATAAAATTGAAGTATCCACCACAGAGGGATCTCTTCTTGAAACCTTAATGGGGAAGAAGCTGGTGAAGAAAAAGTCATCTGAGAAGATTGATGTCGCCAGCGAGTCAACCGAGTCGGTTCCTCTAGTGTGTAAATCAGCCAGTGCTCACAATCTGACTGCGGACAAGAAACCTCTTCACCCGAGGACATCCATGTTGCAGAAGTCGCTCAGCGTCATTGCCAGCGCCAAAGAGAGGACCCTGGGTCTAACTGGAAAAACCCAGTCCATAGACGACCCCAACAAAAATTTTCAACAAAAGAACAAAGAAGCTAAAAGCCCTGTTGAAAATGAAGAGAGCTATACAAAGATGATCATCAGCCAGTCAGTAGAATACAAGCAGACAGCTGGCAAAACTGGAATAATGAAACAGCAGGTTAGTGAAAGCCAACCGTCCATCTGCTCTGAGTCAGTAAAAGTCAAAGACGTCTACAATATTTCTGAGGTGTGTCCTTGGGAATTAGAGGATTTGCCCACTCCCTCAGAGAACAGGGTACAAAAGCATGTGTCCATCGCTGCTGAAGAGTCAACCACAATCCACTCCAACAGCACCAAACCCACCAAGCAGCAGAAACAGAAAGGCACAGATCAGTCACCCTCACTGACCCGACGACCCAATCAGAAGCCCACTGACAGAGCAGATATCTGTCCTTGGGAGGACGGTAGTAAAGGAAGCCAAGGTCAAAAAGAAGGGCCAAGACAAAATTTCTCTAAACAACCTGTCCCGTCTCAAGTACAGACATCTACAGACAGAAACAAATCACAAAAAGCAGATGTATGTCCATGGGACTTTGATGAATTCCCCCAAAAATCTATAGACTCAACCTGCTCTGTTGGTCAGGGCAGAACTAAAACTACATCTGCAGACGTGAAAACCAAATCGAGCACAGATGTGATGGATATCAAAGGCAAGGGCGCTATCCTGACTGAGGGAAAAGTAAGAGATGTTCATCCTGATGCCTCTAAAACGTCAAAAAGCTCTCTGCAGACATCTTCAAAGACAGACATCTGTCCATGGGACTACGAATCGACAAGCCCGACTTTTGAAAAGATTCCCAGTCCGTCTCAGGTTTCTAAAACGAAAGAGAACACTGCAACAAAAAAGGGCTCGACCTCTATGAGAACATTCCAGAAAGAACAAGAGAAGATGATGGGTACAGAAGATGAGAAAGCCAAAACGAAATCAAAAGACAAGCCTCCTTCAGGTAAACCAACAGAGAGACCTGTCAGCCAAGCCAAACTGGCCGAGATTTGTCCTTGGGATGACGGCAGTAGTCATGACGCGGGTGCGACGGAAAAACAGAAAAGTCCGAACACGGCAATAGGGAAAACCAAGCAAGCTGCTATATGCCCATGGGATTTTGAAGATCCAGCAACAACTAAAGAAGTGACCAGAAACACTGGTTCTTCTATAGGGAAACAGAAAAGTCCAAATTCTAAAGGAGGCGCTGGCAGTGGCAAAATGGCCGAGGTATGCCCCTGGGACTTTGGTGACCAATCGTCAACAAAAAAAGCATGACATTCGATCAGTACGGACGACTCAAAACGTAGTTCTCATCGTACGTGCATTGTGTCATCTTATAAAACCCTGAAATATGAACTCTAGATATCATTTGCGGTGACTTCTGGGAATAAAATTAAGTCGCACAAGTTGCCTTTCTTTACAATATTTTTTTTTCCTTTGTGCTTTTTGGAAAAAAAAAAAAAAAAAAAGGAAAATGAAACTAAAACAAAAAATGCAACAAAATCACCAAGCATTCCAGATTCTTACAAAGTACTCTTTAATCACAAACAGTAGTATGAGAATTATGCAAGTCTTTATGTGCAATGTAGAACAACCTGCCTTTCCTCATCATCGTGTATTCTTATTTATTAATCTGAATTTTCTTAATTCCATAATAGCTGCATCTGTAGCATGGTCGTTTTGACTATGTCAGTCATATGAAATTGTACAATTAACTACACGTTCCTGCAAAAATCGGAGCGCCTGGAAATAATCTATGTATTTTAACAATACTCAGAAGGAGCATGCATGAATTGTCTTAGGATAAGCATGATCTTTGGTGTTTTATGTCGAAGTTGGGTTGGAAATGACTTTTAAGAAATTGCCAAAGACAGAAGTGACAATATGAAAGGTATCGTGTGAGTAATACACAAAAATACTCAAATGCCTATCAAATGCAAATCTCTTTACATTTCTGTTGTGAACACAGTTCATGTGGTTGCTGTTGGGGGGGAAAAAAAAAAAAGTAAATTAGCCTGTAGCACTTTAGTAACTAGTATACTCTCGGACACAAAGGGGTGTGTATATGGACATACTGTCAATGCGTTCATGTTAATCGAATTATTTGCGTTTATTTCTCGAGTCATTCTCATGCGGAAAGAGCATGTGACTTCGTTACACACGTTGTCCGCTATAGATTCGATACTCCTTTACAGTAAGTCGAAACACCCTTTCAATGCTTCCGGATTTGCTGGTATGAATGTGCCTATGTGAAGAGTCCTGTATCAGTCCTACGTATTGTATTGAGCGAGAGCACAGCTCCTGTCCTGTCCTGTTTCCACCATGTTGTATGTTGAGAATCAAACAAGAATCAAACCAACACATTATTTTACACAGTCAGTTGAACTAAAATTATTGGCACCCTTCAGGGAAATTAATACAGTCACCAGTCAAAAGTTTGGACACAAGTTTGGATTCTAGAACAGTACTGGAGATTTCAAAAATTATGAAATAACACATGTAGAATTAGGTAATTAAGCAACAACAACAACAATCAGTTGTTTTTTTAAGACACGGAGGTCAGCCATTCTGGAACAGTTCTTGCAACAACAGTATTGCGTCATGTGCATTCGCAAAACCCATCAAGCTCCATGATGATGAAACTGTCTCTCATGAAAACCATCACAGGAAATCAAGACCAAAATTGACCTCTGCTGCAGAGGAGACGTTCATGTAGAGTCACCAGCCTCAGAAATCACCGATTAACAAAAAGCACCTCAGATTAGAGCCGTTATGAAGCTTTACAGAGCAGAAGTAGCAAATATACATCTCAATATCAACTGTTCAAAGGAGATTATTGTGTGTTTCAAACGCTTTCAGTGAAGAAAGAAATAAAGATCTGTAATTTGGAGGTGTGTCCAAACCTTTGACTGGTAGTTTATATAAAATGAATAATGCATGCAATGAGCGACAATTAAAACAAACTTAAAGCATTTCTGTTTGGTTCACGTTACCTACTGACAAAAAACAGGGGACCGGTGGGATCGGTGCATGTTCGACAGGAGCTTACAATTTTGGAGACGAATCAAACTTTTGAACTAAGATCTCCATAACTATATGCAAACTAGGTCAGGTGAGTTTGGTGGCAGACCAGTTCTATGCCGTGTGTGGTTCCTTCAGTTCCCAGCTTAAACCTTAGTGCCTACCTTTAATTAATTACTATTTTTTGTTTGATGCACTGAAATGTAAGACAAGCCTTGAATCAATCAGTCAATCAATCACTCAATCAATCAATCAATCAATCAATCAATCAATCAATCAATCAAGACCACCAGCAGCACCAAAGCCTCAGTGATCCAAATATTCTAACAAATATTCAGCAGTTCCACTGATTATGCTTAGTGGCATTAAAATACCTAAAATATTATGCAGTGCTGTGCAAAAGTATTGACACCCCTCCCTATATTCTTCATATTTTGCTTCCAAATATCTATAATTTCTTGTATTTTTAAAGTAGTCTTGAGGAATAGTAATAATAAATAGTATAATAGTACAATAACCCTGAAAGACTTTTTTGGCTCTCATTTTTGGCAAGTTATTTTTTCAGTCCAGTCCCTTTACCTGGGAATGTTTTTTTGTTTCTTAAGGTACATTAATCCCTATGAATCATTCAAGCATAAAAAAGACATCTAACTTGCTGAGAGGTTGGAACAGACGAGAGGGGAAATGAGGTTGCTGCTGAGGTTGTTACATAAACAAATTGTACCTTTAGGCACTTTGTTCCCAGTTCTTTATTTTAATTTACATCATTTCCTTTAAGTTAATCTAAAGTAATTAAGCAATTTGCCTCTGGGATTAATAAAGTTCTTTGAATCTTAAATCTAAAGAAGTAAGGTGGGCTCAAGACTTTTGCACAGTACTGTATATTTATATAATGCATTTTAAAACTTTGCAAAATATAAAAATTTTACCGTAGATGTTTTTACCGTACTATTTCTTTGAGGGTGCCAATAATTCTGGAGGTGACTGACAGTACTGATTTTTCTCCTGTTAAATGTTTCAGCTTCTACGATGAGGCCGCAGTGATTCATTTCATTATTTGACCAGTTTTACCAGCCTGGCGTCACAGTTTTTATAAAACGATTATAACGTCCTGCGCTATTCCAGCATAAGACGTCGCGGTGTTTGTAGCGGTGTCCTGATCATTTCCAGTGACCTTTAATGTGAATCTACTATATAAGGATGTCCTATTAACTGTTAGAATGTCATTACATGGGCATTTGGTCAACTTTACCGGATCAACAAATGTTATATAATCAGCATGAACCATTTTACAGCAGAATGCCCAGTATTACCCGTGCTCAGAGTGCTTATTATAGAAGGTTCAGTCATATCAGTGTCCTGTCAATCTGCAGGAATAATGTTAGTTGATGTTGAAGAGAATATAAAAATAATCAAAAATAAAAAGTTCAAGTTTGTACACTCTTAGAAAATTCAGTATAATTAAGGGTTGTTCATTTGATTCTCTGTGGACTAGAATGAAACTGTTCCTACAATCCACATTGCAGTTATAGTGACAATGCTGAATGTGTACTTTGATGATTGTTATATCCAGTATGTTCATTCCAGTTCCATTTACACTGCTTAATGTTAAATATTGCAAGATATACAATTTCTGGATTTGGTTACTTTATCATCACAACAATTATGCTCGTAAAATGTTATTTTAAGGACCTGAAGAAACACTACCGTTCAAAAGTTTTAGATCACTTACAGATTTCCAAGGACACTTATGGAGGCATCCTGGTGGCATCCTTACCAGATGCCTGAACCACCTCAACTGACTGTTTTCCACGCAAGAGAGCAGTGGTTCAACTCATCCTATCTTCAAGAGAAAAGCCAGCTACCCTCCTGAGAAATCCCAATTTGGCCGCATGTATCTGCAATATTGTCCTTTCAATCATGACCATAGGTGCGGGTAGGAACGAAGATCGACTGGTAGGTCAAGAACTTTGACTTTAGGCTCAACTTTCTTTTAAAGCGACTGCAGTACCACCCCTGCTTCTTCAGTTCTCCAGCCAACCTCACACTCTAATGTCCCCTCAGTCATAAACGAAACCCAGAGATACTTGAACTTTTTTACTTAACTTGAACGACCCTCATAATGGTAAAAATTTTGTTTATATTAAGATAATTAAATCTTTATTTTAGTCAAATAAACATAATATCAATATGTAAACGCTATATGTGGCCAGAATCTCTGATCTTAGTATAACACATTTACTGACCTTACAGTTAGTTTCTAGCTCTGGAAGAAGCTAACGAAATGCAATAGAGGAAATGTTTAATTAGCTCAGATGTCAGTCAAAACTCAATCATTCATACTGATTGTTTGAAAACCCCCAAATCTAATAAGGAAAAACTAATAGTTAAAACCTTGATGTTCTTGGAACTAGTTACAACTACAAAAAGTCTGGGTGTTGAAGAACCCTTGTAAATTTTCTAAGAGTGTACCTGTTGTGTAAGTACCAAAGAGGTTAAAAACCCTACAGACCCTCCATAAAAGGGTAAATTCCAACATTTAAATGTTGTAACCATCGTATGAGCCCGTGTGTATCTCAAAGCTTTATTGGTTGATAATTAGAAAATAAAAGTAAAATGCTACATTATTTTTAAATGTTATGCATAATCCAAATTTAACACTTTAATAATGGGTTTTAAAAAACAAATAAACAAAAAAAAATATCGAGCCTGTCTGTTGTGTAGTCCACTACTCGAGTGTGGCGTCCCATGCTATAAAAACAACGGTGTGGTTTAGATGTTCTTAGTATAATGCTAGAAGGACGTGTGAAATCTTGTCACCTTTGTCACACAGAGAATGTTCCTGGGAATGTTCGTTGTTTCGTAGTGCATCTATCTAGCGTGCCCGAATTCGTCCATCAACTCTTCGCTGTGTGTCGTACGCCGCGAGCGCGCCACTTGCCGTGACCTGCTAACCTACGATGTCTTAGTAACAGATTACGTTGTTTTATTTTTGGGATATTTGTGTCCGTTTACTTTTTCCCCCTGATTCTTTGTGTGTGTGTGTGTGTGTGTGTGTGTGTGTGTGTGTGTGTGTGTGTGTGTGTGTGTCACCGCAGAAACACTACTAACGACAACCACTTAATGCTGTAATGTCTTAACTATTGCTCTCGTGGCTTCTGCATGATCCGATGAAATTAGTAGGACTGATGTTACACTGCCCTTGATAGAACTTTAAACAAAAAATATATATATAAAGAAGAAGAAAGTCCACTTTTGATTTTTTATGGACTGTTAACAAGTTGCATAGTGAGTAAAACTGTAACTAACCCACTGTAATTTGTGGTTGTTATAATAAATGCTCTATGACAAGCTAATAGCATACAGTTAATGAAGATTTGGTAGATTTATATGGTGTTATATTGTGATAGCATGTACATAAAATACCTCCTCTGCAATAAATATTTATATACAAATGTGTGTTTGTAATGTTTTGTTTGGTGGAAAGTTTTTAAATGGCTTTAAAAAAAAGTTAGTTAGAGATTAGAAATAGAAAATAAAGCTCCACACACATTCAATCCATATCAATGTGGTTTTAGTTTTATTATACAACAATAAATTGTACCGACCGAGCAATCTGATTGGACAACAGGTATTCCACGGGTAGTTTAACTGTATTTATCAATCCGCATCCCAGGGGGTCTCGTAACTGTTAATGACACTAACAGTGTGTCTCAGCGTGGGTGAGAGTAGGTCTATACAGTCGGCAGTACCGAAGAGAGAGCAGCTGCCTGACAAAACCCACATTCACAACCAGTCACAGAAAACCTTTCAGCAAGAACACACACCTGATAACGTTATGTCATTAAGGGCACTACAGTACTTGTAGTGTACCATTAGAACAGATTGTAGGTTCTACTGTACATAGTGCACTTGCTTTCCATTTAACCCTATTTGGGATTCGACCCCAGAACCCTGGATGTTAATAGAGCTAATATTGTAAAGTGGAAAAAGTGGAAATATAAGGTAAATCTCGTAAGTTTCTCAGGATTGTACACCACCTTCATGGTTTATTCATATGTACTTAAAATACAGCGCCATCTGTTGAATTTTGGTATGAACTAATATTTTTACGTGTTACCGTGAAGTGCGCGGAATGAAGGTGTGAGATCGTATTTATTAAGTAGACTTCCCCCATCACACACTCGTAAGCACATATGAAAAAAATGTACAGCGCCATCTGTTGAATTTTGAGATAAACTAATGATTTTTTCAAGGTTAATTTTTGTTTTATTATATGATAATAAAACAAAAATTTACCTTATATATTATATAAGGGCGTTTTCCATTAAAATTTTTAATTAGCGTATCTTCTCTTCCTGTTGGCCGACTGCAGTGAAACAAAGCCTATATGTCACCTCAAGCACATACACCTGTGAAAACTCTATTAAAATTCATTCAGTACCTTTTAACGTGATTTGCGCGCAAACAAAACAAACAGACAGACAGACAGACAAATATTCCAAAAAACATCTTAATTTGTGTTATTATTCATCTTATGTCCCTCCAAATTATTTTTCCGCAAATATCTTTAATGTACAGACACTTTACAGTTTTCTTATATGTACTAAATAAAGTTAATCATCTTGACAGTCATAATAACCACCATGACTACTCCTTATTATTTCTGTCCCACCTATAAAGCAGATCGATTGATCTACAGTATTGATGAACACAAAGCAATCCTGGAATCATTTACAGTATTTTGAGCATCGTCTCCTTCCTCTTCCTGCGGCTTTAGAATCCTGTTTGTTTGCACGACCCGAAGAAATGTTGTTTTCTGAAACATCCCGTTCCTCGTTATGCGAATAAAAACTGCATAAACGCAACACATTTCACATGCATTTGTTTTAATCTATCGTCTTCTGTAGTAGTGTTAATGAATTCGCAAGATTTCAATTTCATTTCATCAGATTCCGTGCATGAATGAACTCTAAGATGTTATGAATGTTGGAGTCCATGTGAATGATAAATGGTGCTAATAATCCTTCCTCCCCTTTTCAGGAATGGTTTGTTCCATTCCAAGGATCTAGCTCTCATTTTCCCCTTTCAATAGAACTAATGATCTCCCTCACATAAACACTGAATTAACGTCTGGGTCACAACAAGCTTTTGAGGTGCTTTGATTTCCTTCTGCTAATTGCATATTAACACAAAATATTTCCACCTAGATATTTCAGCAGCTGGATTATGTTTGTTGGTCTCAGAGAGAACAGCACAACCCCCCCCCCCCGCCCCCCCACGCTTTTTTACCTTTCTCCTTGGCACCTCTGTTCTCCCGTGATGCATTTCCTCTCCAGGAGTTTGTTTACTTGGGAAGGGAAAGAAGAAAAATGCAGTGCTTTAAAAGCCCGCAGCATGGGAGCTACTTCAGGATATTCATATTCATACTTTGGCTCGGCTCCTGAAATGCTTTTATGGAGATGCTGTAGTCTCTCTGACGGAGATCAATAAAAGCTCTGTTCAGTTCGGTGAAAGTGGAGAGGACGAAATCAAACTCTGTCTCCTCAGTGCCGTCAATATCACAGTTGCAGTGGCCCAGTTCAGGAAAACAGGATTGTGTTCTTGTACAGGAGTCTTGGTGTAGTTAGTGCACATACCTGATGTTACACTTAACCCCATATTGTGAATAAATGGAAAGAGAGAAAAGATTTCGCTCTGCATAGCACAGTGGGTAGCATTACTGTCTCACTGCTCTGAGATTCCTGGTTTGATCCTAAGCTGATGTGAATTTCATGGTCTCCATTTCTGGGGTCTGTGGGGTTTCATCCAGGTTCGCTGGTTTCCCTACGTGACTTCAAATGACCCCTAGTTTTAAATAAGTATGTGTAGGCACTTTAACACAAAGAATTTCACTTTAACCAGCTAAGAAGACCCCCCTCAACATGCCACTTTTGCTCACGTTTGGCAATCTACGCTCTGTTTTCTAAGTCTCCAAATCCATCTTGACCCTGACCTGGACTAATTGTCTGGCTATAAATGAGAAACCAGTGGGAATTCTTCTTTTCCTCACTGGAGAAACAAAGTGTTGAATAAATTAAGATCAAATGACATTCAGCACCAAATATGAATCTTATCAGCAACAGCGCTGTAATTTTTATTTATCTTTTGAACTTAGACTTAATGCAAATTGCTACCTTCATTCATTCCACCTTTGAGCATCAATTACCTGTTCTAATGGGAATCACGCTTTATAAATCATTCCAGAGACTTAACTCTGGTGTTTTTGTTAGTTCAGCTGTATGGACACTGGACGTTATAATGTGCTGAAAGGTAAAGACACAGTAAAAGAATATACATAAATCATTTTATCATCGATCTCTCATCTTAAAAGCTCTCTGCGTGTTGTGCAGGCGGTCAATACGGCAAGACCCCGCCTCCCACTATGTGCCCGGATCAATATCTAATGGGTCGTTACAGATGTTATTCTGTCTTGTATAATTGTTTGGTGGCTCATTTGGAATGAGTTCTGGTGAACTTTATTATGGATTATGTTCAATTATGACAACAAGATCAAGAGCAGGGGCTAGATGCTAACAAATACATTGATTTTAATGTGTTAAGCAGTGTTGAAGCAGTGCTGTGAATTTAGTTTTGTTTTTTTTTCAGCCTAAGCTTCATGAGAACATGAGCAGGTCACAGGGAATGCAGCCTTAAGCAAAGCTCGAAGTGTTCATGGACGTGTGGGTGGATCCTACCTTGCGTGGACTGCAGAAGCACTGGTAACCGACTACTAAGCTACGAAGAATAAAATAATTAAAGTAACAGACAGATTACATAAATGATTACCTGATTACCGGTTCCTCTGTCACAGATAAACGAGCAAACCTAACCTAGCAAACAATATCTTCTGTTCTGTGGTTAGAGAGGGATTTGGGATCCATCCTTGTGTTAGCTAGTTAGCTTTGTAGCTTGCATTAGCTGTGAAACACAACACTGGTGGTTCAGAGGCAATTCAGAACAACGTACAAGTAATTATTAAGAATTAAAAGTGTTCTTTTTAACAGGAGATAAAGATGACATTTCTTGATGTGTTATCTTGCTGAAAGTGCTTCCATGACTGGTTTTGCATGTGGGTTTTGGAATCATATCCGGTAAGTTGCGTCCTTTTCCCTGTCCAGAAGTGGGCAGAACCAGGGTGGACGTGATTTCACATGCAAAAGGTCCATATCTTAGAAACACCAAGGCGTACGTCTGCCTCACTCCTTCCATACAGTTCTGTTGAGATGCACATTAATTCTGATTCGGTGCTTCCTGAAGATAAGAAGGAATGAAGGTAGGAAGGCAGGAAGGAAGGAATGCAGGGAAGGAAAGAAGGAAGGGAGGGAGGAGGGAAGGAATGTAGCATGTCACCCTAGCTAAACAAATGTTCTTATCGTCGAGGAAGAAGAATCCCTTTATTTGTACAAAATCAAGACCCATCTACAGCAAAAACAGTCAACTGGTGGCCAGGACTCAGGATTAATGGGTGTTCACCTCAGGTCAAAATTTAGTCCACAGGCAAATGAGGTCAAGTCAAGATCTGGAACCGGGAAAACGACAAATCTTTTTAAAATTAAAACATTTGTGCATTGTGCCCATGAATAGGCTGTATTTTATAAGTATCAACTGCTCCTTATCAAAAATGCATGCAAAAACAAAAGAAAACACTTTTTTTTGGTTTTACTCTAGGTTGAGACTAAACTGTACTGTTCTATCTGAGCAATTTTGAGATTTTTTGAGCACTCCATATAGCAAAACTGTGCTGTGCCTTTTTCTTTTCCAAAAATTCACATCACTTTATGTTAATACAGTACCTTTGATGGGACTACTTAGCAAGACCAATGCCCAAGACCAAAATGAGTCCAAGAAAACATCCTAAGACCAGGCTTTTAGTCCTACAGACCTACTGCAAAGTATCTCAATGGACTGAACAAGCACATGACAAAAATACTATACTGTATGAATCACAATAAACCTATAAAAATTCTATCCATAGCTTTGTATTCTCACTTTTCTACCATGACCTAGTTTGGCTTCTATAACCATCCAATAAAAGATAAATTACATGCATTTATGTAAATTATTTAGTCAGCAGATCAAAGCAGTGCATAGGTAAAAAAAAAAAAAAAAAAGATTTTAGCACAGAAAAGGAGCACACACCCCTGTTTTTTTTTGGATCTAGTCCTGTCTAGTGTTACCATCGTCTGGTAACTGTTTCAGGTTATACATTTGCTTAGGATAACCCTGCATAAAAAAAACAACAATTACATCCTTTAGAAAACCTTCTGTCATATTGTATTTATCAGTCAAGGTCAGCTGAGGATCCAAGCCTCAGAAATACTGCGTAAGAGGAACATGACTGGGATTATCCCTGGCTGGATTTTTTTCATTATTATTATTATTTTATATTATTTTTTTTAAAAAGCATGACGCATTAACCAGGACATAGCTGTGGGTGCTTCTAACAGCTGTTTTGTTGGGCGGATTGATGAATCATGAGTCTTTGTGGAGGCAGGAGGTTATGGAGGTGGGAAAATACAATGCTCTGCTGCTAAACAGGTGATTCATGTTTCTGTTTTGATCAAGTAATGAAGGGAGCATCACAGATCACTAGTGAGGTCATCATTCTTATGAAGATAATGAGTCACACACCACAGGGGTAGTAGCATCCTGAATATACACAGTCAGTGAAGTTAACCTGCAAGCTGCCTGTCATTATGTTTGTTCGGAGAACCTCATAGTACTGTACAAAGTAAGCTGGATTTTTACCCGTGCTAATTTAGCATTTGTGTTTTCATGATACATCCATTGAGGATACTGGACCCAAAAGGTGCAGGCTCTTTGTTAGCACCTATAATAATAAAGAATGCAGCAGGGCTAGAGCTTTGATCAGAAAAATCCCTGTCAGATGGACTAACCTGAGGTGACCAGAAGACGTAGCTTTAGCGGTTAGCCCAATGTAGCGTGGAGGATAAACCCAAACGCGGAAAGAAGCGAGTAGGCAGGATCGCCACGCGATTTAGTTTAAGGACTCTCACAAAAACGGAGCAAGGGAAAAACACAAATTTAACCCGCGTCCTAAAAATACACACACAATAGCAAAGACAACGGAACCAACATGTGAGTACTCACGGTTTGCTGAAACGATACCTGGAGCTGACATGGGCCGAACTCAATGACTGAGCGGTAAGCTATCGTTTGTTTACCTCCTTTATACTTCCTGGTTTTGCGCCCGTCTTACTTCCGGGTCCTAGTGCCGGGCGCAGATTGGGTGTGTATGACAGTACCCCCCTGTCCAGGACTGGCTCCTGACGGTCCTGGGGTGGAGGATACCCTGTGACGGTAGTCCCGAATTAGCTGAGGGTCGAGAATGAACCGGGCCGGGATCCAAGATCGCTCCTCGGGGCCATAGCCCTCCCAGTCCACCAGGTATTGCATACCTTTGCCCCGAGGGCGCGAATCGAGGATTCGGCGCACGGTGTAGGCGGGACCGCCGTCGATGATCCGGGGAGGAGGAGCTGGGGGGGTGGGTGGAATCATTGGCGAGGTGATGAAGGGTTTGAATTGGGACAGGTGGAATACTGGGTGAATCCGGAGCGCCGCAGGCAGCTGGAGCCGGTAGGTGACAGGATTGATTTTGTGGGTGATGCGGTATGGTCCGATGAACCTGGGGGAGAGCTTCTTGGACTCGGTGTGAAGGTGGAGGTTTTTTGAGGAAAGCCATACCTTGTCACCTACGTGGTACAGTCGTCCCGGGGGATGTCGACGGCGGTGTTGGTGGGTGTAACGGATGTTAGTACGTTGAATGGCCCGGTTGGTCGTGATCCAGAGCCGCCGACATCTGCGGACCAACTGTTGGGCCGACGGTACATCAACCTCCGGTTCAGGGTGGTTGAACACGGAAGGTTGGAAACCGTGACATACCTCAAATGGACTTAGGTTGGTGGCTGAGGAGATGTGGAGGTTATGTGATAACTCAGCCCAGATGAGGTAGCGGGCCCAGGAGCGCTGCCGGTCTGCTACGAAACATCTCAGATAGCGCTCCAGTTGTTGGTTGGTCCGCTCCGTCTGACCGTTAGTCTGTGGGTGGTATCCGGAGGACAGACTGCAGGTGGAGTCGATCAGACGGCAGAAGGCCTTCCAGAACCGGGCTGTGAACTGGGGCCCTCTGTCCGAGACGATGTCCTTGGGGAACCCATGCAGACGGACTACGTGCTCTAATATCAACTCTGCTGTCTCCTTAGCTGACGGGAGTCCGGCGAGAGCCACCAGATGCACGGTTTTAGAGAACCGATCCACGATTGTGAGGATGGTGTCCTTTCCTTCGGAGGCCGGCAGGCCCGTGATGAAGTCGACGGCGATGTGCGTCCAGGGCCGTCGAGGAACTGGGAGTGGTTGTAGTTCTCCCGGAGTTGGTTGATTGGAGCTTTTGGCCCTGGCGCACACGGGGCATGCCTGAACGAACTCTCGGACGTCCCTCGTCATGGACGGCCACCAGAAGTCGCGCTGAAGAAATTGGAGGGATCGTCGGGTGCCCGGATGTCCTGAGATGGGTGATGAGTGCCCCCATTGGAGGACCTCGGGTCTAATCACCTCGGGCACGAAGAGTCGTCCAGGTGGCACACCTGCCGGTTCGGTCTCTGTACCTTGTGCCTGGCGGACTCTCGTTTCCAGGTCCAGTTGGAGGGGGGCGATGATCCTGGTGGAGGGAAGAACCGACGCGGGGTCCGTCCGGGGGAGATCCACCTCTAGTTGTCGTGAGAGGGCGTCTGCTTTGGTGTTTTTGGACCCCGGGCGGTATGAGAGGTGAAAGTTATAATTTTCAAAAAAGAGGGCCCACCGTGCCTGTCGTGGGTTTAGTTGCTTTATTGTCTTTATGGTGATGAGATTTTGATGGTCTGTCCAGATTATGAATGGCTCGCTGACGCCCTGGAGCCAGTGACGCCATTCCTCCAGAGCCCACTTTATGGCCAACAGCTCGCGGTCCCCTACCCCGTATCGCTGCTGAGTGGGATTGAATTTTCTGGAGAAAAAGCTACATGGGTGTAGCTTTTGATCTGGACCTTGTTGCGAGAGGATAGCTCCAGCGCCCACATCTGAAGCATCCACCTCTACAACGAATGGTTGACTGGCATCTGGATGGTGGAGAATCGGTGCAGTGGTGAAACGGTGACACAGTGACCGGAAGGCAGAGATGGCGGCCGGGTTGAGGTGAAATGGAAGGGGTGAAGGACGTGTCAGGGCGGTTAGGGGGGCGGCAACTGTACTGTAGCCCCGGATAAAGCGACGATAGAAATTCGCAAACCCGAGAAACCGTTGAAGCTGCTTAAGGGTCTTGGGTAGGGGCCAATGACGCACAACCTCTAGCTTCTGCGGGTCCATGGCCACACCCTGGGGCGAGATGACAAAACCCAGGAACGTGGTGGAGCGCTCGTGAAAAGCGCACTTTTCCAACTTACAGTACAGTTGGTGGGCGAGTAATCTCTTGAGAACCGCTCTGACGTGCTGGGTGTGTTCTTCCATAGTTCTTGAGTAGATTAAAATATCATCCAGGTAGGCGAATGCCCACCGGCCGAGCATGTCACGAAGGACATCGTTGATTAGATGTTGGAATGCGGCGGGGGCATTGCACAGTCCAAATGGCATGACAAGGGTTTCGTAATGTCCGGTGGGTGTAATGAAGGCCGTCTTCCACTCATCGCCCTCTCTGATGCGCACCAAGTTGTAGGCGCTCCGGAGGTCCAACTTCGTAAAAATGGTGGCGCCAGAGAGGGCGTCCAGGGCTGAGTTGGTAAGAGGCAGAGGATGTCGGTTTTTGACGGTGATGTTGTTGAGCCCCCGATAGTCGACACAGGGGCGAAGTTCACCTCCTTTTTTCTTCACGAAGAAGAACCCCGCGGCAGCAGGTGAGGAGGATGGTCTGATGGTGCCTTGGCGCAGGGCGTTGGTGACGTATTCCTCCATCACCTTAGTCTCGGTGGAGGTGAGCGAATAGAGGTGGCCGCGGGGTGGAACCATACCAGGTTGGAGGTCAATAGCGAGGTCGTAGGGGCGATGAGGAGGAAGATGGGTAGCCCGTCGTTTACAGAAGACCTCCGCCAGGTCTCGATATGGTTCGGGGACAGCGTTGGTGTCGACGTCGGGGGCCTCGGACTCCCTAGAGCACGTCCCAGCCGCTGCCCGTAGGCATAGTTCGTTGCAGGTCGCACCCCACTGGAGGATCCGGTTTTGGGTCCAGGAGATTAGAGGGTCATGCTGAAGCAGCCAGGGATGACCAAGGATGATGGGTGGTGATGAGATGGAGGTGACGAAAAATTTTAACTGTTCATGGTGTTGGTTGATGGAGACGGTGATGAGTTCGGTTCGGGTGCTGATTGGGCTGGTGGAGAGGGGGCGACCGTCGACAGATGTGATGCGAACGGGCTGGGATAACGCCTCGAGTTTTACCCCCAGTTTTTTGGCGTATGAAGAGTCAATGAAGTTACCTGCTGCCCCGGAGTCGATGAACGCAGCACTTCGGACTCGTTTGTGGCCAACCTGGAGGTTTACCTGAACCGTGAGACGGGAGGAGTTGGTGGTGATGGCGGAGAGACGAAGGTGACCCGGCGAGTATCTCTCTCCTCTCACCGGGCCTGGGCGTTTCCCGGTCTGTGAGGACAGGTTGCCCGGTGATGTGTAGCTGACCCGCAATAGGCACAGAGCCCCTCACGGAAGCGTCTCTCCCGTTCTGCAGCGGTCAAGGAGGCGCGTCCTAGTTGCATGGGTTCCCCGGCTCCGGTGTCAACCACGGCAGGAGGTGGAGAACCGACATATCCCGGGGTGGTGTAGGTGACGGAGTCTGCGGGACGTGGAGTGGTGACGGTGAAGACGGGTGCAGGTCGTGACGTAGTGACGGCGAAGGTGGATGCAGGTGGCAGGGTGCGAGGGGCTGGCCTCGGACGAGAGAGGAGGCGCTGATCGATCCGGAGAGCTAATTGGATCAGGCCCTCTAGGGTCGCAGGAAGCTCTCGCCCGGCTAGTTCGTCCTTGATTCGCGAAGCCAGTCCCTCGTAGTAGGATGTCCGGAGCGCTGCGTCGCCCCACGTGGTTTGAACGGCGAGAGTTCGAAATTCGGCCGTATAGCGGCTCACGGGCAATCCTCCCTGCCTCAGATGATAAAGCCTGGTGTCGGTCTCCACCTCGCCCGCTGGGTGTTCAAAGGTGAGTTTGAGTTGGTGGGTGAACTCATTGTAAGAGTGGGCGGTGTCCGTATCTGCCTGTAGAACTGCCGTGGCCCACTCAGCTGCCTGCCCTTTTAGCAACGAGACGAGAAGAGCAATGCGAAGGCGATCGGTGGAGTACTTGGTGGCATTGAACTCAAACACCAGATCGAGAGCTGTCAGAAAAACGCTGCACTTCCCGTCCGTGCCATTCCACTTCTCTGGGAGAGAAAGAAAAACATCAGAAGGAGGGGGGGGGGGATGATGCGGCGCCGCGGCCCCCGCGGCGTGCGATCGAGCAGTGACGCCATCAACAGCTGCGCGGAGATCCGTATTCTCCCGCCGGAGCTCAGCGACCTCGCGGCGGAGAGAAGCGAGATCCCCGGTTAGCTGATTAATTAGCGCCGCATGCTGATCTACAACGTCGCAGAGACTCGCATAATCCGCTGGGTTTACCGCGGAGGGCTCAGTCATTCTGTCAGATGGACTAACCTGAGGTGACCAGAAGACGTAGCTTTAGCGGTTAGCCCAATGTAGCGTGGAGGATAAACCCAAACGCGGAAAGAAGCGAGTAGGCAGGATCGCCACGCGATTTAGTTTAAGGACTCTCACAAAAACGGAGCAAGGGAAAAACACAAATTTAACCCGCGTCCTAAAAATACACACACAATAGCAAAGACAACGGAACCAACATGTGAGTACTCACGGTTTGCTGAAACGATACCTGGAGCTGACATGGGCCGAACTCAATGACTGAGCGGTAAGCTATCGTTTGTTTACCTCCTTTATACTTCCTGGTTTTGCGCCCGTCTTACTTCCGGGTCCTAGTGCCGGGCGCAGATTGGGTGTGTATGACAATCCCACCAATTCCACTCACATCACCTTGCTGATAATCCATCTACAGTAATTAGTGTTTGGGATGCAGGCATACTGTAGTCTCATTTGTTTATTATGGGTTAAAAACTCATAATAATAGTATTTTTTGTCAAATATGTTGTTACATATGTTGTATCATGTGTGAATGTACAGATCTGAAGGGTTCTGATTGTGTAATGATGTCAGTGCCATCAATAGACTGTATTAAAAGGACTAGACAAACCCTCCCTGACCCTAACAACATGTTTCCTGAAGAGGTTTTGAAGCTTAACTGTGGATTTCTATGGGAGTCCAGGTTCTCGTGAGCTGGGCAGGAGCTGACTCCACAAAAACCCCAGTTAATCCTTAAATGGGCAAATGGGTGGAACGAGCAGAGGCTAGTTGTTGTTTGGAACATACATACTTACCTCCGTTACCACAGGCTAGCTAGTTTAGCTTTATCTTAAATTGCTTACGTAACTTACATTACTTTATTTAATAACCATAACCTACAGGTCATCCTGTGACAAGTCCTACATTTCTTGTCATAAGTTAAATTACAATGATTCCAGTTAGCAGGTTAGATAAATTGATACGTAGCCTACAATTAGCGGTTTGACACCTGCGATATAGCTGTCACTCAAATCGCCAACACCCCTAATTATGTATAATTTAGTATACTGTATATGATATAATTTTAACTGATGAGTTATATAAAAATTCACCCCTGTGAAGTTGTCATGAATGGAGAATCTGGATCAAACCTGTTTTTGTTCTAGGCTGTAAACATGTTTATTTCTATTGCAAAGTTGAACATTTTAACATGGGGCTCTATGGGGATTGACACACTTTTGGAACCAGCTCAAAGAATCTCACATTTTGGCAATTCCTTTTTAGATTAGTTTTTCAGAACTGCAGGTTGCCCATAACAAAGTCTGGTGACAGATTTAGATGCTGAGTGGAATTTATACCCAGGTGTGCTGCAAAGGGTGGTAAAGAAGTACAATTTCAAGTGTCTCTAAGTAACAGAGCTCCTTAATAAATCTAGGCCAGTGGAAAAGGGTTGGCTTTGTCATAGGTGAGGGTATATAAGGCTTTTAACAGGCCCAGAATCTGTACTGGCACCCCGTCTTCCCCAAAGTCCACAGCCTAAATGCCAATGTCTGGTGACATGTAATAAACATAATAAGCAATCTGAATCATTTACATGGGAAATTAATGACCTGGCACCAGTCATGACTCGTCTCAAATGTGTGATTTATAACCTAAGACTGTAAAAGATCCCCTTAAAACACATTTCTAATGATTGGAGGGAAAAACTCCATTCCCTCATCTCGATCGTCCCCATGTCTAGTGTGTCCATCTGTATGAATCTGGAATTACATTGAAATGACAATGTTGTAAATCAATTAACTGTGGAGTATTCCATTAAGAGAACCATGCAGAGCAGCCTTTATTGTGCTAGGTACAGTATAGCACTACAGTATGTGACATAAGTCATCTGATCTTCAAATCAACTGTTAATCTGTCACAAATGAAGACAAATGATGCTCCTATCTTTAAGCAGATAAAGATATAGATCTTTAAATAGATTTCCCACTTGGATGACGGATGGCATCACTGTGGTCTATAATAAGTCTGTGTTGTTTTCCAACATTGTTTTTCCGTGCGTTTTTGCCATGAATGTATACTGTATATGTTAAAGACATAAACAAAAACCTAAATCATCGCTTTTAATGTTCTTAGATTACATTCATTGTCCATAGACTAATTAGGCAAACAGATTAGGCAAATCTGATGCTGATTCCATAAACAAAATTAAATCCATAAGGCTGTATCTGAATATAATTATTTTCATTTCTTTTATTTTTGGTAGCACTATGAACTGTGAACTGTCTGCTACATCAAAAAGCCTGTGGTGCTCTCATATCAGTGACGAGGAACCAATTATCTTATAACATTCATACAGCAATTATGTCCCCCTTGAAAGCATCTGAAAGTCATACCAGGAACAAAGCACATTCTTTACTGACTTAAAACTATCTCCCAAGCCATCACAGCCTTTTTACACTCTGCCTGATGGCATGGAGGACTAATTAATCCAGTTCTCCTTCCTTTCTTCCTTCCTTCCTTCTGCACTACAGATCATTGCTGAAATAAAAAACTTTTTTTTTTTTTACTTCTGTACAGTACAGTATGTGTTGTTTTTGTAATCCAAAGACAATGGTGGGAAATGGGAAGAGACATAAAGAAGAAGAAAGAATAGGACAATACATATACTGACAAAGAAATAGTGATGCACAGAGAAACACTCATTTAGACATAAAAAGCAAAAGACGTATAAAGGATTTATTCAAGGGGCATTCAAGTCAAAGCAGGACTTTCTACCTTTATAGTATCCAAGCACTATGTAGGGTGTACAAGCCATTAGTCCCACACACAATGTAGTGCCCTTGATTAGGGTTTAGAGCGAAATTTGGGATTCAGCCTTGTATTAGAAGCTAGTTAGTGTTTTACTGGTGTTGAATGTGGTGTTTGGCAGGCAGCTGCTCTCTCCTACTGTTGACCATATTGACCTACTTTTTACCCATGCTGACGACCAACAGTTAGTGTAATTAACAATTGATAGAACACCTACAGTATGATGTGGAGT
Organism: Channallabes apus; assembly: GCA_030522415.1. NCBI lineage: Eukaryota > Metazoa > Chordata > Actinopteri > Siluriformes > Clariidae > Channallabes > Channallabes apus. The sequence goes on from CM060104.1 coordinate 29,340,370, forward strand.
GATACATATAATTAAACGTCCCAGTGCCCAGGTGTCTATTGTCACCAGTCATGGAACTGCTGTTCATCCCAGATGATTCATCCCCCTTTCAAGACCTAGTGATCTCCCTGGACAACAATTGGATCACTCCTTCAGTCACTGCCCACAATCTTGAAGTAACTCTGGACAATCTACTGTCATTTTCCCCACACAATGCCAACCTCGCTCTTGTCCATTTCTTCTTTACAACATCAGAAGAATTCGACCATTTCTTTATACACAGGTTACTCAGGTGCTTGTTCAATCCCTTGTTATTTTAAGACTGGACTATACTGCAACTTGCTCCTTCCAGGTCTGCTTCTGTCCACCATCCACGTCCCCTGCAGCTGATAGAGAATGCAGCTGCACATCTAGTCTTCAACCTTGCCAAGTTCTCCCACACCACCCTACTTCTCCGCTCCCTGCACTGGCCTCCTGTAGCTGCCCGCATCAAATTCAAAACCCTGGTGCCCACCTACAAAGATAAAAATGGCGCAGCACCCACTTACCTCTCAGCTCTAATCACACCACGCACCGCACCACGTTCCCTCCGATCGTCCAGCACTGCTCGGCTGGTCCCACCATCTCTCAGAGTTCAATGAAGACATACATCTAGATTTATGTTTTCTGTTGTGGCACCTGGGTAGTGGAATGACCCTTCCTTGAGATGTCCGTACACCCGAGTCTCTGCCAATCTTTAAACGATGAATAAAGACCTATCTGTTTCTTCAATGTTTGGAATGTCTGTTACTTTCTCCCCCTCCAAAAAAAACCCCCTTCCCAACAGTGTGTAACTGATGGCACTTAGTTAGGAACCTAATAACCAGTGTGAGGATCTATCCAATGATGGAAACTTCAAAGCACTTTTGTAAGTTGCTCTGGATAAGAGCGTCTGCCAAATGTTAATTACTCGGTTGGAACTAACAGTTGTATAAAGGCCTGGTGGATGAATATAATCAAACCCAACACTAGAAACTTTGCTTGGTCATGTATAAGTAGAGTTTTCTTTTACAGTATATTCCCAGTAAGAGACACAGACAGAGACAGACCTCGGTGGTGATCTGATCGACAAGATTGTTTTAAAAAGTAATACCATCTTTAATCTCATTATTCCATAGGCTGTGGGCACTTCTAACCTTAATCTAACCTTAATCAATATCAAAATAGAATTAAGTAAGAAAGATAATAAGACATATTTTACTGAATACCCAGGGCATCTATAATTCACGTTCAGTAACTGTTGGATCCTGAACATGGTGGGGGCGAATCCGACGCCTCTTCCAGGAACAGAAGGATCCAGTCACTCATCCAGTTACTCATATTCAACCAGCAGAGGTCACTGTCTCCAGAATCCTAGTCATATGCTTATTTTGTGGTTTTGGTTCACCTTTTGTTTTCTTCACTATATTGTGTAGTGCATAGCCAAGTCCATGAGTTTGACTGTTCATGAAAAAGGTTAAATGCAAATCTCAATAACTCAAAAAAAAAAACTCAAATGTGGTTCTTCATCAAACTGTTGCCATAAACGTTAAAGTTCACAATTGTACAGAATGTCTTTGGATGCTGAAGTCCTATAACTTCCCTTTACTGTACCTACAAGGCCCAAACCTGAAGACATAGTGTGTTAAGGTTGGAGTGGAAGAACTCGAGAGTCCTGTACAGAGCCTTGACTGAACTCAACCGCAATGCACACCATACAGTATGGAATGAACTGGAACTGGTTCCTCCTAGCCATCCTCCAACAACTAGTGCAGGGGGACTCAAATATAAATTTGAATCGTCCACTTACCAAATTTCTATTCAGTCCGAGGTCCGGAAAAATGACAGTCCAATTTCAAATAGAGAACTACAAAAAAAGTAAAACCCCAAATTTTCGAACACTACCCAAAAATGACATGGTAGTCCTTTTAGTGTGAAAAAGTGACATCATCTTTGTGCCACCAGTTGTTTGAACTTGGGCATAAAAGGTGTGAGGACCAGGTGGAGGCACTGATGTAAATGTTCATTGGTGAGGGAGCTGCGATATGTGTTTTTCACCCCATGCTCATAGTTGAAACGGCAGATTCATAGCAGTACGTTAAGGAAAATATTGTGAGAATTTGAAGGGCCATTTTCTGCAGGACATGAACACCTGCTGCAGTAACCATCTGTGTCCAGAAGGTGAGAAGGTGACCACTTTTAATTGTTAGATTAAGCACATTGGTTTTCTGCTTCCCACGGGGAGCACGAATGTATATTTTTCTGTCCACTCATTCTTAAATTCGCTGTTTTCAAAATCAACGTATATCAGTAGCCAGCTTTGAGCACGACATTAGGATATTAAGGACATATTATAATAAACAGAATGATTAGCTCACCTCTTATATCTTCCACGAGTCGTTCGTTCTTTTGAAACTACTGCACCGCATAGCGTCTTTGGGAGTCACGTGACAAAGGACCGAACAACTCGGGACTTGACGATTCGTTGAGAACTGTTCAATTCTGTTTCCTGTACATAGCCTATGGAGGTTTTGCGATGCTTTGCGCATGCGTGCCCAGTAGAAAATTAACGAATCACTCTCGGAGACGACTCGTTCTTCTGAGTCACGTTAAAGATTCGTTCAAAAAGAACAAATCGTTCATGACAGACCCATCACTAGACGACTCAAAGATATATCGCGCGGGAACACAGTTGCGCACTTCATTGAGAACTCATTTGGATTATGATTAAATTAGCATGTTTGTTTTTTCGTCGGTCCAGATGTAACCGTATTTGGGTCCGGATGGAGACCGGTGTCCGCCTATTGAGTACCCCGGCTCTAGTGGAAAGGCTTTTTAGAAAAGTGGAGGTTGTTATAACAGCAAAAGTGAAACAAACCTGGAATAGGATGTTCAAGAAGCACATATAAGTGTGATGGCCAGGTGTCCACAACCTTTGGCCATACAGTATGTGTACATCTGTCAGTGGAACATTCAAAAATCTAATTGAATGCTATGTTGTTGTTTTTTATGCCAATATCGTCTGTTAACAAAAAAACACCAAGATTTTTTAACAGTCCCCCGTTTAGGTCTCTTCCAAATGGTTGAGATGTTGCTTCATGGTAAAAGTATCAATACATAGGTACAAATATCAAGAAATCTGAAAAAGTCACATAAAATGCTTACTTTTTGTATGGTGGTGTAACAACATAAGCAACCTAAACCAAGTGGTGGAGATGACTCAATCAGGGTAAGTTTGACACACTTTTCAAGAAGATATAATAACTCAAAGTGTGCGCTACTCAAAACAGTTAAGCAGAATATTAAATGGTACAAGTAGCCTGTTTAAATAACTTGTGGCTTGTTTATAGGAGGTGGGAGAAAACCAGAGAGCTTGGAGCATCCCCATTACAGGGAGAATGTGCAAAGCTCTATACAGACAGAACTCAGAATTGAACTGAAGACAAAGATTGAACTGGTTCAGGATTGAACTGGGGAAACCCACACACATTTCATTAAGACCTTTGTTGGAATGCCAAGGGCTGTGGAAGCTTGTCAGTAGCTACAGTAGTAGGAAGCAGGATTGCAGGATAAAGATGAAACGCAGTAACAGAGTGGACTAGACAAGATAACTCAGGGCATCATTTCAAAACACATTTCTTTACCAAAAAAGTTGTGATTGCTAGAAACAGGCTACGTTTCAACTTGGACACAAACAGAATTGGACAGTCAAGCAACACAAGCATGTCATGTGGGTCTGATACTATATGTGACATCTGGAGAAGTAGGAATGTTCCCTTCCATGATTCCAAACATTCTCTTTGACTGGAAATGATTCAGTGTAAAGGAGAAGGAGAGGTCAGATAACAGCTAGGATGTATCCACTCTTCAATTGGCTGGCCAACAATCAATCAATCATGATTGATTCGCTAAAATGAAGAAGAAAAATAAAAGGTCAAAAACTACATGAGAAACAATAAACCATCAAGACATCATGAGTAGGATTGGAATGGAAGTGAAAGGAAAGAGATTGAAGGTCAGTTTAATATTACATCTCTGTCAAGAGCTGCAGTGCCCCCTGCTGGTACTGACAATGTATTACAACAAGTGATAAATATTACAGCTTACACTGAATGACCACTTTATTAGGTACGTTCACCATTAATTCATAACCACATTTTTGTCCACATTTTTGAGCCGCATGCAGACTATACACTTTATCACCATCCAGCAATTGAATGTAGATGATTTTTCTGTCCCACATTACTCTGTAGTGTCAGATATCGCAAGAAGTGATTTTCAGTGAGGCCTTATTATGTAATGCTTAGATTTTATTCTTGCATCGGATATCACTGTCAGTGTCACTGCACTTCAGTGTCGTCATATGATGATTATGATGATGACTACAATTTTTCCCTTGTGCACGAATGCTTTCTTTTATTAACCAATGTGTTCTCTATTTGTAAAAAAAAAAAGAAAAAAAAAGAAGAACTTAGATAACCAAGCTGAAAATGAAGGCCATGAGATGGTGAGTCACTGCCTGCAGAGGAGGATGAACCCAGATGACCTCAAGTGGATTTATGTGTGTTCATTCATCACCTGACAATGTCCTAAAGTTGAAACTAATCGCAGTTTGTGACAGGGCATAGATTATCTCAGTGATTATTACGGTGGCCGTGAAGTGCAAAACAAATTAACAAAACTGAAAACTAAATAAATTAAAATATGAAATAACAAAACAACAAAACGGAAAACAAAATAACTGATTCAAAAACAAAATATCAAAACCCAAAACAAAATAACAAAACCAAAAACTAATTTGTTGTTTTATTTTTTGTTATTTAGTTTTCCGTTTTGTTAATTTGTATTGCACTTCTCGGCCAGTCAGATACAAACCGGAAAAGGTAGGTATAATTTGCGAATGAAATTCTTACTGCTGATTGGACGAGACATCTTTCACTCAAGATATACAGGAAGTAGGAACTTGTTTCTCTATATTTGTTTCTCGTGTGTTCTGCTTCACTTTAAACCAGTGGTTCACAAAGTGTGGGGCGCGCCCCACTAGTGGGGAATACAGACATGACAGGTGGGGCGCAATGAACGGGAGGGAATTAGTAGAAAATAACAGGAAAGTACCTATTCTAATTCATGCTTTTCTTTATTGATAATGAAGAGTGTACTCTCAAAACTAAACAATCACACACAAATAAATGGATCATTAATACAAGTAAATTTAAAATAACATCAGTTGTGGGCCGGGAGAAAAAGTGGAACCATAACGGTTTAACGTCGGACGGTTAGATAGTCGCGCTGCGCTGTATTTGCGCAGATATTTGGTTCAATCGGGTGCCGCGGTTTCGTCCGCGTTTTGGTGTTTGGCTTCACATACACTTCGACAATGGAAGAAGACGCTGCAGCAGCAGTGAGTTTGCTTACATGTGACGAAACAACAACGAGTGGTGTGGAATTGGGTAGAAGAAAAGTGATACGAATTAGATGACCGTGATTTGGAAGGTACGAAAGTGCACTGTTTTAACAAGTGGTGGAAACACGTCAAACCTTTTCCATCATCTGAAATCCAAGCATCCAAACGAATATGGCCAAAGTAAAAAAAAAAATGCGGCAAACCCCAGCAATTCACAGTTTAAATAAAATTACATTAAAATTTTTCATAAAATTATGTAAAACAGTTTCTTTGTGTTTGAATTTTTATTTATGCATTTTCAGATACAAATTGCTATATTGGGGGCGGCACGGTGGTGTAGTGGTTAGCACTGTCGCCTTGCACCTCCAGGGTCTGGGTTCGATTCCCCGGCCAGGCTCGATTCCCGTCTCTGTGTGCATGGAGTTTGCATGTTCTCCCCGTGCTTGGTGGGTTTCCTCCGGATACTCCGGTTTCCTCCCACAGTCCAAAGATATGCAGGTTAGGCTAATTGGCGTTCCTAAATTGCCCGTAGTGTGTGTATGTGTGTGCCCTGCGATGGATTGGCACCCTGTCCAGGATGTACCCCGCCTAGTGCCCGAAGTCTCCTGAGATAGGCTCCAGGTCCCCCGCGACCCTGAACACAGGATTAAGCGGTATAGAAAATGAATGAATGAAAATTGCTATATTGTGATATATATCGTTATCAAGGTAGAAATTTGCTTTTACCGTGATAGAAGATTTTGGTTATATCGCCCACCCCTAATGAAGCCTATATTGAGCTTGGATTCATGGTGGGGATGGTGGGGGCAGAAGAGAGACGAGTGTGTGTTTTGTGTCTTATACCGCTGGCAGCAAACCGCATGAGACCCAACAAATTAGGAAGACACTTGGAGACAACACACTCCAGTCACGTTAATAAACCACTGGACGTCTTTGAAAGAAAGCTGGCAGAATACAAACAGCAGGATAATCGCATGGTAACATCTGAATCAGTGGACAGCAAAGCACAAATGGCTTCATTCAAAGTTGCATACAGAATTGGCCAGTGCAAAAAAACTACAAACGATTGCTGAGCAGCTAATAAACATGGGGTCAATTATGCAAAGATAAGTGACAACGTAAGTCTTTTATAACAATTGCACGTGTATTTTATCTGTTTTTAACTTGTTGTTTGATCGTATTGGTTTAGAAATTGATGTTTCAATAAACAGTAAACTTGGCCGATTTCGTTATTATTTTGTTGACAAGTGGGGCTTGAAAATTCGCTCACCCCCTTAAGTGGGGAATGACAGAAAAAGTTTGAGAACCACTGCTTTAAACTATGATGGCCGTAAAGTACAAAACAAATTAACAAAACTGACTTCAGGGCCACCGTAAGAATGGCATATTTGAAACCACAATAATGTTTGCACATTCATACACACACGAATTTACCGCTACTACAGTACTTCCTGTATATCTTGAGTGACAGATGTCTCGTCCAACCAGCGGTAAGCATTTCATTCGCAAACTATACCGACCTTTTCCGGTTTGTATCTGACTGGCCGAGAAGTTCATTCATTCATCTTCTATACCGCTTAATCCTGTGTTCAGGGTCGCGGGGGACCTGGAGCCTATCCCAGGAGACTTCGGGCACTAGGCGGGGTACACCCTGGACAGGGTGCCAATCCATCGCAGGGCACACACACATACACACACTCACACACCCAATCACACACTACGGGCAATTATTTGGGAACGCCAATTAGCCTAACCTGCATATCTTTGGACTGTGGGAGGAAACCGGAGTACCCGGAGGAAACCCACCAAGCACGGGGAGAACATGCAAACTCCATGCACACAGAGACGGGAATCGAGCCTGGCCGGGGAATCGAACCCAGACCCTGGAGGTGCAAGGCGACAGTGCTAACCACTACACCACCGCGCCGCCCTGGCCGAGAAGTGCCATACAAATTAACAAATCCGAAAACAAAACAAACAAACATTAGTTTTGGGTTTTGTTATTTTGTTTTGGGTTTTGATATTTTGTTTTTGAATTAGTTATTTTGTTTTCCATTTTGTTAATTTGGTATTGAATTTGTTATTTGCTTTTGGGTTTTGTTATTGTGTTTTCAGTTTGGTTCATTTGTTTTGCACTTCAGGTCCACCGTAGGAAACACACCAATCATGAGGTGAAAATGCAAACTCCATGCACACTCCGTTCCCCAAGGCGGGAATCGAACCCTGACCCTGGAGGTGCCAGGTGATAGTCGTGCTCATAATCACTATGCTCTGTCATTAATGTCATAATAAATGGAAGTCTCCTCATGATGGTGTGTTTTTAGCCTCATTTCAGCCTTCAGCCTGTGTTTACTCTGTTTATTCTGATTTCTCTTTATCAGTATTCATCTCTCCTCATTGATCCCTTAAGAGGCATCACTTTCCCACTTCCAAAAATAATGTGAGAAGATGAAGTGGTGTGTGATGTTTCTACAGTATGTGTGTGGAGCATCAGTGACTCCTCCAGACAACCCAAGCGCTTTTTACTCTGATTATCTCCTTTTTTCCAGTGAGAAGAGTCTGGAAAGGCAGCGGCGCTTCCTGATTTAAATCTGAAACTCAGAAAGATTTACTGTACTACAGGACCATTTATGTCTTTCATTACACTGTAACATTATCATTAAATAAAGTTATCTGTTTAAAAATAAACAAATACATGATATCCTGGTGTGCTTGGCTTTATGATATATTACGTTATGTCTGTGTTTCAAATTTAGTCCATTCAAGCTATCGAAATCTCTTTGTGATATTCATACTGTACATCGTTAAATTGCTCTGAATAAACTTTTACATAAAACATACCAATAAAGAAACAATTAAAGTAGTTTTTTTTTCTTTTTTTGAACTAAAGATCTAGAGGTTAGATGTGGGTCATGTAACAAAAATATTATGTATATCATGATACACAATATCCACCACAATATATAACTTTATTTATTATATTTAGTGTTCATTGTAATTTCCAATTTTAACCAATTATTTTTTTTTACAATTTTAAATATTAAATACAATATTTTTTTTACATTAAATCTCCTAAGAATGTAAATGTGATTATAAATAAAATTAATAATTGTAGTAATAATAATAATAATAATAATAATAATAAAAATCAAGTCATATTTCATATAGGTATAATACTACATAATTACAATATCAGTTTTGTGTCATCTTATTGCTCACTGCTACTGGAATGCACCTTTAGCATTTAATTCGTTTACTTATAGTATATAGCACTTCTGCTAATCGCATTTCATTGGCTCTGTACTTGTACTTTGCACAATAACATTAAATCTAATCTAATCTTTGACTCTGTTTGTGTGTAATTTAATCTCACACTCATAACCACTTCTGTTGAATTTTGAGATGAACTAATGATTTTTTTATATATATAATATAAGGGCATTTTTCATTTAAATTTCAACTTATCATATCATCTCTTTACTTACAGTTACAGTTTTATTATAGATATACATACATGCTTTTCATCTGAGAGCAGGGAAGAAGAGAGATCTATAGTGAGCACTGCTGGATATTCATTGACAACATAAGAGCATCAAGTTACACTATGAGTACTGGAACGTTTAGAAGCATTTCAAGATGTTAAAAAAAACTTTACAAAAAAAATGTCTTTATTTATTTAGTTTAACCCTCTCAAGGCAGGTGTTGCAGATTTGCAACTACCTAAACAATGTAACAAAGTGCTTTTCAGTGGCAGAACAACAACAAAAACAATATGGGATCCAAATCCAATATCTCAAATCCTCAAAACTTAATTTGAGCCTGAAAGGGTTAAGAAAAATGTCAAAATATATATACGAGTTAAACACATTTAAGCAAATGTGTGATATTGACCATGTAACTCTTCTTTTGATTTTTTGAAAGTTTTATTTCTTGCAAAGAAGCACTTCTTATACCCCTGAAGTTTGACTTCAACTGCATGCTGCCATTAAAGCAAAAATAAATATATAAATAAATAAATATAAAAAGGGCATGAATGATTACGACCCTTGGCAAAAATTATGGACTAATCACACTTAAAGAATATTCAGTCAGTATAACTTGAATATATATATATTAGACTATATATATTAGACTATATATATATATATAGTCTAATAGTTGGAGCAGCCGAAAAACCAACAACAACAACAACAGTTGGAGATGCTGGCTTTGTGAAACATACATCAAACAAAAAAAAAACTATATAACTGTAATTAAAGCATATATTTTTCCAGATGTAGTAAAGGGTTCGATTCCCGGCCAGGCTCGATTCTGGTCTCTGTTTGCATGGAGTTTGCATGTTCTCTCCATGCTTTGTGGGTTTCCTCCAGGTACTCTGGTTTCATCCCACGGTCCAAGGCCTGCAGATTAGGCTAATTGGTGTTCCCAAATTGCCTGTAGTGTGTGAGTGTGTGTGTGCCCTACAATGGATTGGCACCCTGTCCAGGGTGTAACCCCGCCTCCTGTCTCCTGGGATAGACCCCAGAGCCCCTGCGCCCCTGAATACAGGATAAAGTGGTTTAGACGATAAGATTGGCAGTAGTAGGAAAATTTCTTGAGACCAGAAAAGTTCACACAAACAGTAAGTTTGAGAGATATTTAAAACTCCTCTGTGCTGATGCTAGATAGACTGTTAAACATGTTAAATGGATAATTTTTTGGACATGTGACATTTAGTTCACCAACTGTAGAGAAGCAGTTTGTACCTTAAGCAGAAATGCAATGAGAAAACAATAATGATCATGGATTTGTACACTTTTTCAAAACCTCAAACCAAAATATACTTTTATTTACAACAAGTCCACAATCTACAGTCAGTGAATACTGACAGTGAGCGACGTATAACCTGAAGCAGGCCCATGGCAAGCGAATAGCAGCAATCATTAAATTAATGGTAAATATACCAAATTATACTATCATAATAATTTCAATGATTGTTGAAGCTCACAAGGGGGCGCTCTTCTTCCATAACCTTGCTAGCTATCAGCATATTATATGATTGCTATTTTATTACTTATTTATTGAAATCTAATATAGAATATGAATATAAAATTGTATTATAAAATGTATTATTAAAAAAACTCGCAAATAGTGGATATAACCTGTTAAAATGAAATGTTTATGAGAAGGTCATGAAGAGGCGTTATGTGGAGGTGAAGAAGAATAGAGAAACCTTTCAGCTGAGGTCACTGTAATATCTCAAACATCCTACGGGGTAACGTGTGTAAGCATGCATGTTGAAGTGTGCTGTGTCCTCCACCGCACTGCACAGATTGCTCCTGCTAATTAAAGGAAGAGTTAATTATGTGTGATAAAGCTGGAAAAACATTAAACAGGCTGGAGATATTATCATATTATCCACCAGGATGAAAATGTAAAAATGAAAACTATTTCCTGACCACTTCTGTATTTTATTGATACTAAGAATGACTTTTATACACTGGCACAGAAGGGTAAGAAGGGAGAGGAACATTAAAAAAGCAACATTTACAAAAAAAAAAAAAAAAAAATTTAAGTTAATTAAAACAATGAAAAGAAGTCAATCAGACAAAGCAAATAAAAAAAAAAATCAACCAATCAGTTTTCACTATTCTGGTGGATTTGAGCTCCTTTGTGGGAACAATTTTACTTGAATAATCAAGAGTCTCAATAATTTGTCTCTCACACTGGCCCTATGAGGACACAAGATTGGAGACCCTGATACACAGCAAGACAAAAGTAATCCATTTAAAAAGAAGTCAATCTAAAAGTGGGCTACATTTTTTTTTAAAGGAAAAGAAAAAAAAGTAGACCTTAAAATTAGAGGTAAAAAAAAAAGATAATGTAAAAAATAAATAATCTTATAAAAGCTAATAAAATGTTAATTAAAACAATCTAATATAAGTATTTAAAATAAGCTATAATAAGTTAACTTAATTTTAGAATACAGAAAACAGAATAAATTTTTTAAAAGAATGCAACCTGTAAAAAAAAAAGTCACCATTGAAATATAAATTAAGTAGAAAACAGACAGTTTAACTTAAAATAAGTGATGGTTAATACCAGGAGCAGTAGTTGATTTGCTCATTAATTTATTTAATCTGTACTGTATAGTGCTTATCCTGCACAAGGTCAAGGGAGGCCTGGAACCTAGGGAACTTCAGACACGAGGCAGGGTACATCATGCGCAGGGTCCTTATTGATCTCAGGGCACACACACACACACACACACACACACACACACACACACACACACACACACACACACACACACACACACACACACACACACACTTTTGTCAATTTGGAAATGTCAGTTATCCGGCTCTATCTATCTTTGAATTCTGTGAGGAAACCCACCAAATATGTGGAAAACTGGCAAACTCCACACACACACAGACTTGAAGTGGGAATCAAACCCACAATCCTGGCCAACCATTGCCACCATGCCTCCTTGGTCGAGTTATATTTTTGTAAAACTGTGTTGTAAAAAGACATGGTCTAAAGCATTCTAGGTGACTAAAAAAGAAGTTCAGAACATCAGAACATCTACAGTCAGCAGGAATCTACGAGTCTTCGAAGACTCGTAACAGGGCCGATTGAGTACAATGAAAACCAAAATGAAAGAGCTTGTAAATGTGATTTTTTAAAAAAGGCGATAAACAGTTACAGTGTAATAAAAACAATTACAAAGGATTTCTTTAAGAGCTGAGGATAGAAGATAGACCAGAGGATTGACCCACATGGAGAGATCTGGGATAATCAACAGCTGAGGACTTTTGAGTGAACAGATTATCAGGATTGAGGGTTTATCTGAGAAAGAGATGTTGGTAACTTTATCCTTAAAATATGCGAGGAGTGCAAGATGGAACTGATGCTGGATGATAAGGTTGATAATTCTCAGTGGTTGTAATTACCGTTCACATACTTTAAAAAAGAAGTACAAATGGATAAGTGTCAGTATTTAATTTCAGTTTTCTGGTCACTGCTGTGGTAGACAAGTAGAATTAAATGTACTGTGATTGAAAACCCTGTACACAGGATAAAGCGGTATAGACAATGGCCATGATGAGAATAACATCTTAACTCTTTTATGTGCCTTATTACATTGGTCTTTTGATTTGATTGTGACATGGCCAAGGTAAATATTCATAAATAAATTCTATTATTGTAATGAGCAAAAATCAAAAGTCACATTATAGCCAGAGGTGGAAAGTAACGAATTACATTTACTCGCGTTACTGTAATTGAGTACCTTTTTTGTGTATTTCTACTTTTTTAAGTAATTTTAAAAATCTGTAATTTTACTTTTACTTAAGTACATTTTGTTTGAAGTATTGTAATTCGCTACATTTTAAATCATATTCGCTACTGAGTAAAAAATAAGTGAATGAAAATGATAAAATAATAAAAATATTATGCTGTGTATAAATGCTCCGTTGCGCTCGCGTGTGTGTATCATGTCCTGGTCGCGCGCCGCTCCAGACTCCACTCCAGGTTTTCTGACATCGCCATCTTCCTGACCTTCCACACGGTCGCTTCCGCCCTGAGTGACGTCATCGACTAGCACAACCATATATAAACCGGAGAGAGACGCGGGAAAGATGAAAGAGGTTGTGATTTTGGCGTTTTGATATTTGGTTGTGTATTCTGGTTTTGACTTTTTGCCTCCAATTGACTTTGATTATTGCTTTGTCCCTTTGGTTTGGTTGGTCTTTGTATATATTTGTAGATAATTTCACTGTTTTTGGTTTAGGGAGTCCGGGAAGGTACCTGTATTTTTGTTTGTGTTTTTTTTTTTTTATTTGGCAAGTAATCTAACTACTAAATATAAATACCATTTTGTTTATTATTTTGGCCTAGGTCCACCCTGAATCTGATCCTCCTCCTCCTTGTGTGTGTGTGTGTGTGTGTGTGTATATATATATATATATATATATATATATAAAATGATTGGATCTAGTTCTTTCTGCCATATACCACCATTTCCATACAGTTTAAAATAGAACCCTGAACCAGTCTTTTGCTGTATGACGCTAGACTGGGACGTAACACCATATTTAAGTGACCACTTTGATTTTTAAGCACAAGAAAAACAACAGCTTTATTATGCAAAGGTGTTCCTTCAGTTAAAAACAACTAGTTTGAGATTTTATATCTGCTCATCTTTTTTGAACTACGCTAGAATGCCTCATCCCACCCCCGCTGTTAAAAAAATTTAAATAAAAAAGTAACTCGGTAACTTTTACTCTGAGTAAATTTTTTAATGAGCTACTTTTTACTTTTATTTGAGTAGATTTTTATAAGGGTAACTTTACTTGTACTTAAGTAAAATTTCACTGAAGTAACAGTACTTGTACTTGAGTACAAAATTTTATTACTCTTTCCACCTCTGATTATAGCTTTTACCAACTTCTTCTGCCATGTGATTTTAACTGTCCCTTGATTGACCGTTTTCCCATGTATTACTGTATATCTAGAATGAAATATGAGAACTGAATCCACTGAATCAGAGTACTGAGGAAGAAACACTAATGACAAGGTTGTTACGCAAAATCTGTAAAACACTCATTGCACACTATGTTTTTTTCTCTGACTCACCCTGGTAAGCCTAAAGTCAGCTCAGGCAAGTTATTTTTTTCAAACATTTTTTAAATAAGCATCGATTAGTACAGTGTGTGAGTGTGTAACTGCGTAAGCAGGTTTTGTAACAGTGATGGCATGTGACAGCATGGACGGAAACTATAACCTCACAGGATCTCACAAAATGAGATTAATTCAAATTCCAAATTCTACTTTTATTTGTCACATACAGTACACAACCACACACAGTATGATATGCTGTGAAATGCTTATACAGTACAAATGTTTGTGACCTACTGTAGCAATAGAAAGAGAGGATAGAGTAGGAAGATGTTTATTTGCTATAAGAGAATTAAACACTAAGCAAAAAAAATAAAATAAAAAAATGGGACGAATGTACGAATCCACAAATTTACAATAAAATATAATTAAAAGAGAAATTTTAGAAATAGAAATTAGAAATCAGAAATTATATATTTCTATTTTTTTTTTATTAATAAAAGAAGATTTTGTCTGTACATTGGTCAAAGCATGGCCTTTTAATAATATCTTTCTGTTTCACACATTGAAGACCCCGAAACCACTTACCCTGCATTCAAGCCTATCCCAGGAGACTTACTGTAGGGCACGAGGTGGGATACACCCTGGACAGGGGGCCAATCTATCGCAGCGCACACACATACACGCTCATTCACACACTACAGGCAATTTTTGAGAACGCCAATTAGCCTAATCTGCATGTTTTTGGACTTTGGGAGGAAACCCGCCAAGCACATGCAAACTCCACATGCAAACTCCATGCACACAGAGATGGGAATCGAGCCTGGCCGGGAATCGAACCCCGACACTGGAGGTGCAAGACGGCAGTGCAAACCACTACACCACCGTGCCGCCCACCTCAAACCCAGTCTGAAAAACATCTGTCTGTATGTCTGTCCAGCCAGTTTTTTTTTTCAAAGCATCACCCAAAACTAGCAAGACAGGATTAAATGAAACTTCTTGGGGCAAATATAGTGAACATACTGAAGCCAATCAGTGTGATAGATTGCTGTAAATACACAGAGTATCTGGAAACACGGAAAAAACTGTAATGCATCTATAACACGTACAAATCCTCACAAAACACAAATGGACAGATTGATGTCTGTTTATTCTTCCTGCGGGACGTTTAAAACCAAATATATCTGCAGCAGTCTGAGGTGAGGGCATGTAAAATACCTGAACTGAGAGTAAAAGTGATGATATGAACAGTTATGTGATGGATTTAATAATCTACTTTAAACATTTTAAGGCATGAGTTACTCAATCTCACAACATTTTATTTATTTGTATTAATAAGTTAGGCAGTAACAGAAAGACAGAAAGATAGACAGACATGTATGTGGGCTTCAACCTGATATACTAATCACTGACTACTGATTACTGTTTAGCTTTAACCTTTTAACTATTTCTACAAACCCTTCACCCTTTCAATGATATGTACTAACACTAGTGTCAAATATTTGTGCAATATATATATATAAAGGGTGTAAAAGGGTAAAGATGTAGCGTGTGGGTAAGACAGCATCAGTATGAGTAAAACATGAAGTATGGAATGAAATGGTGTGTGTGTGTGTGTCAGCAGCAGTGTTGTGTTTTTAACTATAAAGTATTTTCCAGATTGTTGGGCCACTGCCATCAGAATTCAGATTATAAACCCACCCCAACCCCCCAGGCTGTAGTGACTGCAGTCTGCCCCCTAAGGGTTGGGCAGTTAAGTGTTTAGTCATCAAAGGGTTAATCTCCCACTCCCGATGACGTCATCCGTTGAGACGGTCTCTCTCTGTTCTGTCTGACTCTCAGCTCAGTTCCAGATTCCAGACTTCAGGAGGATTAAACTACACAATGGGAAACTGTCAGGTGGGATTTTGAGTCTCTCTCTTATTTTATCACTCAGGAATGAGTTTAGTGCTGAAACTGAGGGTTTAGTGTCACTGTAACTGTACAACTTCTAGATTAAAGATTAAAATCAGATGATTGTGATTTCCGCAGCAGGTTTAACACACTCTGGTTATTATTTCTAAAGAGAGTAAATAGTGAAACACACTCGGGACTGGACGTGAAGGCGAGGAGAGATTGTTTCTCCTAAACATTCATCTAATGCACAGCTTCAGTTTTATCAGTCTGCGCATGCGTGGTACATATTGTAACGCCTGTAAATAAATTGGCGCCAAAATTATTCTGAAAACGTGACTTTTAGTCTTTTATATTAATGACAGTGTAAAAGGGGAAAAGAGAGGTTGTAGTGTAGGCGGCCTGTCCCGTTAGCTCCGTTAGCTCAGTGCTGTGACTCAGGAGGAACAGTGTGGAAAGCCAAAGGGACCAAAACCCAAAGAGGACACAATAGTAGCCTGAAATGTACAGCTGTGGCCAAAGGTTTTAAGAACGACACATTTTTGTAAATAGTTTTCACAAAGTCTGCTGCTTTAGTGTTTTTTAGGGCTGTAGCTATAGAATATTTTAATAATCGAGTATTCGACCAAAAATTTTACCGATTAATCGAGTAATCGGATAAAATGTACTTTTGCTTAATTAAACAGCAATGTAAAATATATATGAGAAACAAAGATAAATTTTTTTTTATCAACTTTTATTTTCTTAAATGCCTACAGCTTTTTATCAAAAATAAACATTGTCTTTATTCACAATACAAGGAATAGCTTAAAGCTGACTGAGATGAATTAAGTGCATTACAGTGTCATACATTCTTATTTTAAAGCCTTTTCTTTAGATGCACAAACTAATAAAAAAACAACAACGGTATTTCAAATGACTTTAAGTATCAAAAAAACTAAGGCACACATTAAAATAAATAATTATACAAAACACTAAGTTGTGCAACTTAACTTTCAGAACTAAAAGTTTCAAAATCTACAGCCCAGGTATAACATATAAGCCTTTACTGACAATTTCTGTCGTTTTCTCTTACTGGTTTCTTCTTCTCTTGACTCGCTGATATTTTTATCGCTCAATTCCATTTTGCAGTCGCACCAGAACGCTCCTTCAGATTAATACACCGCCAAACTGTTTCCGTCTTCTTCCGCTTTGTGGGTGACATGAGCGCTTCTTCTTCGTCTGTGTTTAATTGCATTCGGAAGCGCGCTGTGTCAAAAGTGCGCCGTCAACAAATAATTGCGCAAAAACATAACGCAAGCTTTTAAAATTAATTAAAAGAAGCTTCAAGGTACTGTAGAAGATTTTGATTCGATCATTTTTTGTAATCGAATTACTTCGAGTTACTCAATGAATCGTTTCAGCCCTAGTGTTTTTAGATCTTTTTCTCAAATGTTACTAGGGTATACTGAAGCATAATTACTAGCATTTCATAAGTGTCAAACACTTTTATTGACAATTACTTTAAGTTTATGCCAAGACTAGTGTTTCCCACACATACGGTAGGGTATACGTACGTGCAAAAGTATACTGACGGCCGCAAACGTATATCTGCCGATACTTTTTACAAATCTGTCCATCTCTCATACGCATTCGATTAACTAGTATCGGACAGTTCACTTTCGTGCTAGCAGAATAAACAGGTCAAGGAGCGGTACCGTGAGAGCGGTGTGTACTGAGAGGCAGGAAATCCAGTGGATGCCAGCTGCCATAAAAAGTATAAGAATGGCGTACTGACAGTCACACAGAGAAACACAGTCTCACATTGTGAGCAGTTCCTTTAAAAAAAAAAAAAAAAACAGGAGGATTAACCAGAAATACAGGAACAGATTAATAAAATTAAAGCAGTGCGGATCTGTGCCGTAACACAGCAATAGACTGGTTTAAAAAAACAAACAAACAAAAAAACATCCCTTATGCAGAAGTCCTGGATGTTAACGAGTGCAGTTGTTTGCATTAGGTTGTTTGCTATGTCATGTAGAACATATCCAAAGAGCCAAAAGTTATCATTACGTTTAAAACATATAGATTGTACTGTTTGGGAATGACAGCAAAAATACAGAAAAAATTTAAATGTGCATATTATTATTATTATTATTATTATTATTATTAAATAAATGTTAAAAGCACAAGATACTATGAATCTGTGCTATTTCTTTGTCTATGTGACCCATTTAAAAAAAAGTCATGTTTGTATAGTTGGTTAAAATAAATTAAAATAAATCTTTTATTGCCTATACTGTGCTGAAAAAAAAATAGAATATATCACTCTGTACTGTACAATCCTGAACCATATAATACTAATGCTATAAAGCCCTATACTGTATCTGCCCACAAATGCAATTCGCCCTGGCATGCTATCAATTAACTTCGGATCCACATCCTGACTGATGGCAGCCCATTCTTTCATAATCAATGCAGTCCTGTGTAATGGCAACAGTAAGTGATTCTGAAACTGTTCATGTGTGTCGTTGCTTCTCAGCTCACTCACAATTTTGCCTAAGAACGCAGCCACAAATAAAGAACGGTACAAAAACATCCTCTGAGAGCAACTTCTCCCAGAACATTTTGGTGACGAACAATTCAAGCATTTCAAGCATGATGGATAAGTGGCTCGGGGAACAAAACATTGAAATTTTGGGTCCATGGCCAGGAAACTCCCCAGACCTTAATCCTATTGAGAACTTGTGGTCGATCCTTAAGAGGCGGGTGGACAAACAAAAATCCAAGAAATTCTGACAAACTCAAGCATTAATTATTGCTGAGGTCTTGGAAAAAAAAAGGGTAAACACTGCAAATAATGACTCTTTGCATAAACGTAATGTAATAGTCAACAAAACAGTTCTTGGACATTTAAGTTGTGGCAGTGTTATAGTTCTACAATTCCACCCGACGAGGGACAATACCAGCCAATCAGAAACTAGAGAAAGCTACATTAACTAGCTGTTTCTGATTCAGTTCTTCTTTCTTTCTCTTGTTGTGTTCAGTAGCTAGTTATGCTACATCATTGTGTGTGTTAGTTTATATTACATTCTGTAGGTTAAGCTATGAATTTAAATAGAATACCTCACAAACACCATGAAATATATTGTATGTTGATGAAAATATAATAATAGTTATAATAAATGTATAAATTAACACACAATAATGAAGCAAATCCACTAAACAACATCAATCTCATCACCGTGCTGTCTTTTTACTCCTTCGTTTCCTCAGAAATTTCCTCACAAGTCCTGGTTTGACTTGAACGCCCCTCATAAAATAGACTGAGTTTCTTTTTTTGTTTAGATTAAATGTTTCTTTCTAAAAATGTATTTTTTTAAAAAAACCTGTTTATGGCCTCTTTGGCCTTCCACAGTTAGTGTGGCCTGAGCCTTGTGGTAAATGGATCAGCCTGGGAAAGAGTTGCTAGGAGAGAGGGGGAAAGAGGGAGAGGGGGAGAGGCCTCCACTAGAGATTTCTTTGTTTTACTTATCCTGGTTCGATGTCTATAGTCTAACAGCACTGGGAGGCTCATGAGGGGGTGTTTTCATGACATCCACAGACACACTCCTGCTTCACCTTTATTGATTAATTTTCCGCCACGATGGTGTAGTGGTTAGAACTGTCGCCTTGCTCCTCCAGGATCCGGGTTCGACTCCCGTCTCTGTGTGCATTAAGTTTCCATGTTATCCCCGTGCTTGGTGGGTTTCCTCCGGGTGCTCCAGTTTCCTCCCACAGTCCAAAGATAAGCAGTTTAGGCTAATTGGCATTACCAAATTGCCCGTAGTGTAATTACGGGTGGATTGGCACCCTGTCCAGGGTGAACCCCGCCTTTTGCCCTAAGACTCCTGAGATAGGCTCCAGGCCCCCGCGACCCTGAATACAGGATAAAGCGGTATAGAAGATGAGTGAGTGACTTATTTTCAAATTGTTGATAGAAAAATAGATAGTTTATTGATCTTCAAGGAAATTCCAGAGACAGTAACACAAAGGCGGGTTGTACTGTAGATGTGGTTGTACACTGTATATCTTGTTTATGCTCAGTACAGACAGGGTAACGTCAGAGCTGACCAGAAGGTACTAGTGCAACGCTAAAAACAAAAAAACTACAATATATATGCAATTTTATGTATGTCAAAATGACAACAGTGCAAATAGTATTAATTGTGCAAAGGACAGCATGAAAGTGACAATGAAGCTGTGCGTAATGGAAAAATATGTACTAGGGTAATTACATGTAATATTAATGTCATACTCATAACGTCCTCTGCTGCTTTTAGATCCTCTTGTGTGTATTATTTTCATGACTGGTTTTAATGCTTAAATAAAAAAATATTAAAAAGTTCCATTAATTCTATGTGTCTTAACTTCACAGCCAACAGTATATCCTTATGAGGAGTTTGATGTCGTGGCCGACATCAAGGCCATCCGCAAAGCCTGCAAAGGTCTAGGTGAGCCGTCTCTTTATTATCACCTGCGATATTTTTATTTAATTAAATGTGATTTCATGTTTGAGATGCCACTTTAAAATGAAATATTTTTATGAACGTCAGGAAAATATGAATTTAAGTCAACAAAAATGGAATAACAAGCTTGTGTAGCTGACAGTGAGTTTGTGTGTGACGGGGGTGTTTGGTGTGTAGATGAGTGGTGTTGCGTTTGTGGGTGTGTCTAGAGCACAAAATTATAAGATAGCAAATATCCAACATATGATTAACCAGTATCCATGCTAATGATATGAGGACATCAAGGACATTCTAATGAGTTACTAGAAATTATTTTTGAAGTTTTCACTAATAATTAATTTTAGTCTTCAGCTTGTGTAACAGGATTGTACTTTCAATGTGACCTCCTCAGTCATTAGCACAATATGACTGAACAAAAAAAAATGTTTTCCCATGAACATAAGGAAATTGCAATGATGGAACTTCCTGTTTAGTTTGTGGAACATTCCATGTGAGACACAAACGGCACGCTATTAATGAAGCCTCTAACAAACAGTTAACATTAATGCCTACTTACTGAGTATGTGAGATATGTTGGTAGAAGAAGTGCTAAAGAATAAACGCCTTTAGTTAGTTTTCATGGAAATTAAAGATATTTTATACATAAAATTTTTTAAACAGGACTTGGACGTAACCCAAACAGTAGTTTTGAGTTATTTCTTTTCCTTTGCTTTGTTTGGACACACCTTCTAATTTCATGGTCTTTCTTGATTTTTTTCTTCCGCCTTGTAAAACAATGCTGAAGGCATCTCCTTTAAACGGATGACATTTATAGTTTTATTTATAGTGGTATTTGTAGTATTATTTAGTCGTTTTTGAAATCTCCAGTATTGTTCTAGAGCAGGCATCACTAAATGTGACAGTTCTATCCGGACCCGGATGCTTTCCTGATGAAAGAGAATATTTAATATACCAGAAATCTAGCGCTTTTTCCCTCAAGGTGGGCGTGGCTATACGTGTGACTTAACAGAGCCAATCAAAGCGATAGTTCACCATGAACTGTATACTCGGAGTGTGCGGAGGAAACATAAACAAAAGTGAGACACTACATGGCCATGAAAACTGAACCTTCAAAGGGAAGTTTAAAAAGACTTTGTCTCATATGTTATGTAAACATACCGTATAATTATACCGTATAACTCCTAGTACTTTTTATATAAATGATTCTAATGTGTTTAATATGAAGAGATTATATACTGGTTTAAAACTCGTGTCTCCTCTCAGGACGCGGAGTCACATGGTGTCTCAACACTAACATTTCATTCCGAGTGCATAATCCTGCTCATGTGTAACCGATTGATTCTCTCAGTAAGCACATTGTCCAGGAAGTTTATCAGATGAGCATGTCTTAGGGGACAACAGTGTCTTGTTTTTTCTATCTAATCACATGATTGATTCTTTCTTGTTGTTTCAGGCACTGATGAGAAGGCCATCATTGAAATCCTGGCTAATCGCTCAGCGGCTCAGCGCATTGAGATAAAGCAGGCTTACTTTGAGAAATACGATGATGTAAGTCTGGTGTGATTGACTATATAAGGACTTGTGATTAACTGTTTTGTAGTATCAGTACTGTAAACAGAGCAGCTGCACATCAGTAATGTTAATAGTTCATATTAGTTAGCAATGATATTATGATATTGTTTTTATAGTAA
This sequence comes from Channallabes apus, assembly GCA_030522415.1. NCBI lineage: Eukaryota > Metazoa > Chordata > Actinopteri > Siluriformes > Clariidae > Channallabes > Channallabes apus. Next base: position 29,362,443 of record CM060104.1, read on the forward strand.
CAGTGTCAATGTTTGTGAATAGCACATAAATGTGTTATTTATGGAAGAATAGCATGTAATCGCTGACATTCAATTCAATTCAATTCAATTTTATTTATATAGCGCTTTTAACAATGGTCATTGTCTCAAAGCAGCTTCACAAAAATTTTAGAAATTTAACAAAACAAAACAAAACAAAACAAAACAAAACAAAACAAAAAAAAAAACAATTATATATTATATATATATATAGAATAATTATATATAAAGTAATAAATAAATAAATAAAATTATAATAGAAAATAAATAAATAAAAACAAATAATAATTATAGAAAAGAAAATAATTGGAAGTGTGGATGTGTGAGAGAAATGTGCAGATAATAATGTAAACATAGTAAAGTTTTCTGTAAGGAGACATTTATTTAGGGCTGCAACTAACGATTATTTTGATAATCGATTAGTTGGGCGATTGTTTTTCAATTAACCGATTAATCGGATTTTAAAAATGTGACCGCTTTACTTTGCTGTTTTGCTTAACTATATAATACCATAAATCAGGGTATTATTTATGTATAAAAGTAAACTTTAAAAAAATGCAATAGCCACATAGAGTTTAATGATCTTTAATTTTGACATTTAAACCTTAGTTTATGTAGATCAACATTCTTTTTTAACAATAATTGCAGATGGCAAGTTGACAGTGTTGATACAGTGTATGTGTGTGTGTGTGTGTGTGTATATATATATATACTGTATATATATATATATATATATATATATATATATATATATATATATTTATTTATTTATTTTTAATATATATATATATATATATATATATATATATATTATACACATACATACATGCACACACACAGTAGTTTAAAAAATACACTGACATTCAGTTGTTAAGAATGACCTCAATTTTAAATTCTCTTAAATTAATTGAACTTAATAAGAAGAATAATAGACTTCTAGATTATTATGATATTATTTTAATGAAAGTGTCTCTTGCTACATCCTTTTCACGGTTTATACATTATTTTGATCCTTTCGTGTATTTTATCCTTTTTTTGTTGTCTCAATAAATTGAAATTATAATTTTATATATATATACTGTGTATATATATATATATATATATATATATATATATATATATATAGACCATTTTGCTAGACATTCTCGTAATACGGTGATGTAGAGAGAGAAAAAACTCGCCCCTACTGGGTCCAGTCTGTTTATTTTGCCCTTTTCCCGCATTTCCCTCTGTATAGCGTGTAGGATCATGTAGGATGATGGGATATATCCGGTCCTCCAAGGTGTAAAATGAACGTGAAGAAAACGCACTAGAAGTGTTTTCCTCACGTTCGTTGGGATTTGAACACCAAGAAAAAGCTGCATGCAACGTTTTTTTTAAACACCGTATAACCGCGCAGTCGGACAAACGCACGTCACCAAAGCCCGTGTGAACTCTCTCACTGACTCCTACAGTATGTGTAGAAAACCCTCGGGACTTCATCCGCGCTCACCGGACACTACGACCGGCAGAAAACCGCTCAGTTTTAACGCCCGATAAGAGGCATTTAATGTAAATTGCTCCCATACCTGGGAGGACTTGGGGCGCGCGCTTTTTCCTGCAGACGCTTCTGTAACCTCCATTGCGCGAGCGACTGTGTATCTGTGTGTATTTGTGCATCTTGTGGTCGCGCGCCTCAATAACGTGAGCAGCCCAACTAATCGATAACGGCATTCGTTGACAACGAATTTCATTATCGATAATTATCGATTTTATCGATTAGTTTGTTGCAGCCCTACATTTATTTATATGGAAGGAGTCTCCAGTGTCAGTTTGTAACAATCAGTGATTTTTCCAACTTGAGAAGAGTTTACTTTGACTTTTCCTTTCTCTTTCCTGAAAGCTTTATATTTAGGTTTGTTTTCAAATGTTAAATTTTATTTGCTTATGTAATTCTATAGTTTTACAGGGCAGCTTTGTATTTTTTACTTTAGCTTATGAATCTAATAGGAATAATTCAAATTAAAAAAATTTCACATATACAGTCATGCACAGTACGATATACAGTGAAATGCTCCGTCCATGACCTTAAAAATAAAAGATTATTAATAGGAAATAAATATGAATAAAAAAGAAATACAATAGAAAATAAATTTAGCTAAGATAAGAAAAATATATCTATAGAAGACAAAAATATACAGTATATGAAAAACATTTTGTTTAAATATAAATGACCGGGGTGGGGGGGGGGGGTGCGAATATGCATGAAGAAGTTAATATATTGTATGGAACACTGCATTCACAAAAGAAAAGAAAAATCTGAAAACTTTTCTCATAATTATGACTTAATGACTAATAATAGTAAGTTATGAGGGAGGGGTCGCTGTGGGGTTACGGTGTTGGATTGCTGATCAGAAGGTCCTCAGTTCAAGCCCTGATGCTGCCAAGCTACCCCTGTTGGCCCACTGTCACATAGACGGACCACTTAATAAAGTCATAATAATGAGTTAGAAAGTCATATTTATGAGATAAGGTCTCTGAGTATTTGTGATGCAAGAAAGACGCCCCTGAAAGCACAGACGCCCCTGGTTGTCTGTAGAGCCGTGATTAAAGTGGGAACACAATCAGCTCTCTCAAGAGGTTACAGTATCACCCGGGGAATCGAACCAGCGATCTCGGATTGTAGGGCGAGCACTTTACTACTGCGCCCCTTGAAGTCTCATAATAGTATATTTCTAAAAAGCAAAAAAAAAAATTAAACACAAAAGCAGATAAGTGATATGTTTGACATTTAAAATCCCTGGTTTCTTCAAAATTTTTAAACATATATAAAGAGTAATTGAAAGCTATGCATTCAAATTGTAATTGACCTCTAATCTTAATGTGAATTATTTTAGTATTTTATATATAAATAATATGAATGTTATGTATAAAATTGGTAAAATATTATAGATCAATAAAGATTACAGAATTATTTTTATAATATTTATATTTTTCTTCAAAATGTTTGTTAATATTAAATGATCCATTGTTTTTCATGGAGCTGTAGTTTGTTAGCACACCTACTGTATAAATCATGATATATATGGAGCGCAGGAAAGATTTCTTAGAGAGTCATGATAAAAAAGTGATTTTTTGATAAAGACAATGAGAATTTGACATATGAGACATTAAGTATCTGTTATACATTATATAATTTATCACTGAAGAAGGAACTAAGCAGGAACAGTTGTAATAAGGAGTGTAATAATGAGGTGCGTCTCTGTGTGTTGTGACGTGTTAAGGAGCTGGTGGACGTGCTGAAGAGCGAGCTGTCTGGGAATTTCGAGAAAGCCATTCTCGCCATGCTGGACCCGCCGCACGTGTTCGCCGTGAAGGAGCTGCGCAAGGCGATGAAAGGAGCGGGCACTGACGAGGACGTCCTGGTGGAGATACTCTGCAGTGCCTCCAATGCTGTACGTCATGAGGAAACTTTATACGGCACACTGAGAGTGATAGGACTCCTGGGTGTTGTGTGTTAGATGATTCCTACGATTGAACTAAGATTCTATGTCTTTTACAGAAATGTGCTTTTATTGCATAAATGTAACTGCAGTGCAAGTTTTAATTCATTTCTTAGAGAAATATTATGTTTATTGTGACCTGGATTTAAAAAGCTTTGTTTTGTTTAAAATTCCCCAAGCTAAAGTTTGACCATCAGTGAGGTCACAAAAGACTTTTCAACTACATATTGTATAGACATTTGCATATTGCAATATTCTGGTATAAAGCTTCAAATGTGTATTCATTTTGCTCATTTTTTTTCATCTCATATTTCTAATGAATTTTTGTTTGTGTTGTTGCTTTTGATAACGTTTTCACTAGTGTTTCTCATTTCTTGCAGGAAATTGCTACTTACAAGGATACCTACTTCTACGGTAAGGACAGACGTTGTGCTGTTTTTGGATTAAATCAGTTGCATTGCCAGTACAGTTCGGTTATTATTTATGTAAGTCTTGTAATGAATCTGCTATTCTAATCTTTTTCAGCTATACACATTTATAAATCAGACTTGTTTTTCCAAAGTTTTGGTGCAGCATTAAAGACAACAGTACCAGTCAAAAGATTGGATATAAGTGTGGATTTATTTTCTACATTCTAGAACAATAATGGAATTTTTCAAGACTATGAAATAACACATAGCATTAGGTAATTAAGTAACAGCAACGACAGTCAGTTGTTATTATAAGACATGAAGGTCAGCTGTTCTGGAACAGCTCTTGCAGGAACAGTATTGTGTCGAGTGTGTTTTTAAAAAAAAACCCAATCGAGCTCCATGATGATGAAACTGTCTCTCATGAAGACCGTCCCAGGAAAGCAAGACCAAAACTGAGCTCTGCTGCAGAGGAGACGTTCATTTAGAGTCACCAGCCTCAGAAATCACCAATTAACAACCAGCACCTCAGATTAGAGCCGTTATGAAGCTTTACAGAGCAGAAGGAGCAGATATACATCTCAATATCAACTGTTCAAAGGAGATTATTGTGTAATTTGGATAAACGCCTTCAGTATTGGTTTACAGTGAAGAAAGAAATACAATTTAGGAAAAAAACTTGGAATTAGAAGGTGTGTCCAAACTTTTGACTGGTACGGATAGATAGATAGATAGATAGATAGATAGATAGATATATAGATAGATAGATAGATACATACATACATAGATACATAGATAGATAGATAATGCATTCTCATTAAAGAGAACATAAGATATTATATACAACACAACAAGCCATTATAAACCGCCTTAATGTACAGCTATTCATGATTCTGTACAAATACTAACCTCATATGAACTCATTAATAGCCTCACAACCTTTTGTCTCTAAGAAGATAAACATGCAGCCTGTTTGTTTGTCTAACTCTGATCACCTTCTCTGCAGTGCTTGAGCGGGACCTGGAAGGGGACATCGAGGGAGACACCAGCGGTGATGTCAGGAGGCTGCTAACGCTGCTCCTCGAGGTACACACCCTTTCCTCTAAGGGGTTCCAGGAAACAGATAAGAAAGAAAATTAAAAAATACAAATAAAGTCATAGTATGGTGAATAAAATTGTAATATCTAATGTTCCAAAACAATGTTGAAATATTTTATATTAAGGGAAAATGTTGCAGGAGTATAAGAACATGGCTAAATAAAGAAAAAAAAAGAGCCTTAAAAAGTGGCGATATGCAAAAAGGTTTTACTATTAAGAGACTTCTATGAATGATGAATCCCACTTGATCTTAAATTTGAGGTGTAGAGATTTAGCGTATGAGTGACATGTAATTAGCATAGGAAACACCGCTAAACACTTTACAGGTAGTGTCCGACTTAGGAACATCCGAGTTACAAATTTCCACAGATACGAATTGACCGCGGTTCTACGAACATTCATAGATGTGTACAAATCATATATATTGTACAAAAAGACATTGCAGTGCTCCAGATACCAATATTTACAATTATATACAATATATCCAGTGTGTAAGTGAATGTATAAAATGTCTAAAGTTCGGTATATTGTATGTGTGTATGCGCGTGTGGGTGTGCAGGAGAAATGAGTCGGCCTCACCGGTTTCAATGAATCAGTCCAGGAGCACGATGATAGAAAATGTCTGTCCTGTGAATCTGTCCAATGGTCAACAATCCTCATTTCAGAAAATCCTCAACAAAACAGAGTTCACAGTCCAATACAGTGGAAAACAGCTCTAAGACAAAATAGTGGCCGGGATTCTCCTTAGGGGAATTATTTCCTTAGGTGCGGTCTCATGATGGTAGTGTGGAGAATGGGGACAGATTTACCAGTAAAATTGTATATTTCACATTGTATATTTGTGTCAAAGCTGTTTAAGACTGAGTTAGTCAGACTTATGAACAAATCTGACTTTCGAAAATGCTCCCGGAACGGCACTTGTTTGTAAGTATTTTGAAATAAACTTAAACGTGATTCCAGAGCATGAGCACTAGCATTACTGGTAAATCAAAAATGCAGGCAGGGCATCTGGCATTAGAAAGAGCATCTGGCGTTAAACCTGTGCCAAATCACATGTGCGGATCTGATGATCTGCTGTGGCAAGCCCTAACTGGAGCCTCCATAATAATAATAAGAAAAACTTCATGATATATTACGTTATTCAGAAATCCTTGTATTTCTTTTTTAATTTTATTTATGATTCTCTCATAAAGACTATTTGAGTTGGAGTAAAACTGAGCTCTCCTTGACCGTGCTTTGCTGAACTCACCACCCTTTTCCTCCAGACATGCCAGATCTGATTACAGGCCGGAGTTTAGTAGCACGCAGTAGACTGATGGCCCATGTTTCACTTTCCTGTTAATGAATGCCTGGAGTGGTTCACTTTCCTGCTGTGTGTAGTAGAGTGAAAAGGTCATATGCTGGTTTCTATACACATGAGACAAATCAGCAGGCGCTCGAAATAATCCCATTTCTGGGCTATCAATAACCAGAGAATCCACTTTTTAGTCTGGATAATTTCCAGGCAACCAAGACATACCGAAGTAAAAATAGTTTTTTCAGGTGGGAGGAGCTGATCTGGCTCCTCCCACCTGGTAAGAGTCTAAGCCAGAGTATGCAGGGGGTAGGGTTGGACCTGATCTGGCTCAAGGCGACCTATGGATAGTGTAAACCAAAGCATCCAGGGGGTGGAGTCAGACCTGATTTGGCTCCTCCTTCTTAGGTTCTATTCCTCAACCATTAGAAGAAGAAGAAGAAGAATATTCAATTATTTGTCACATGTACTATTTACAGCACAGCAAAATTTCTTCTTCGCATATCCCAATTAGGAAACTGGGGTCAGAGCACAGGGTCAGCCAGCTGGAGCAGATAGGGTTAAGGGCCTTGTTCAATGGCTCAACAGTGGCAACTTGCCGATGCTGGGGTTCGAACCCCCGACCTTCTGATCAGTAACCCAGTAACCCCACAGCCTTAACCGACTGAGCCACCACTGCCCCTCTAATAATACAGCTAATAAATATTTAATGTTTTTACTCCTGACTTGGATTTATAATTACTCATTAATACTGTATAATACATTATATATATATTTATAACAAGGAGGCACGTTGTTATAGGAATATAAGCATAAATCCCATATACGCCACAGCAGTGCATAAATAATGCATTTACAATTCATGAAGAGCGCAAAAACTGTACATATGAACAATCTACACAAACGGTATATAGTCTGCTTCATTCCCTCTATCATGTTCGGTGAAATATTTTTTTTCGTATGCTTATTAATACTGCGATCGTTTATTTAGGGGAATCGAGATGAGACGTATGAAGTGGACGAGAATCTGGCTGAACAAGACGCCGTGTCACTGTTTGAGGTACGACCTGTTTTCCACTATTTTTTACTTTGTATTTTATACAAATTTCATAATATTATAATATAATAGGAATATCAGGACTAGTTCCATCAGTAAACTGTTTTCTGAGGATAAAAATGGTTCAACATTTGAATGCACAGAGTGCCACTAGTGGGCGCTGTTGTGTGCTACAATTCATATACTATTTGTAAAATCTACATTTTGTTTGGCGGGATCAAAGTAGAATCAGGCAATACTGTTACCGTTTAATATTTATTATTATTTTATTTATTAAATATGAAGTGAGTAAGTAATAGAGATGATTTCCACCCCGTCCTCAGGCAGGAGAGGGCCGCTTCGGCACAGACGAGTCGACGTTCAGCTACATCCTGGCCACCAGGAACTACCTGCAGCTCCAGGTCACGTTCAAGGCCTACGAAGCCGTGAGTATCACACAGCATGAGTAACAAAAGCGTCTGACTGATGATAGAACCGTCACTCACCGATCATGTTTCATGCCCAAACCGTCTTAGATTTCTGGAACGGAGATTCTGGATGTCATCGAGAATGAAACTACAGGAACGCTGAAGAAGTGTTACGTCGCACTGGGTGAGGATTAAAAATGAATGAAGGAAAACTGAGGTACTTGCAAGTGACCTGAAGGTTCTACAACTTAAAAACAGGAGGATCAGCTACAATCTTCTTCTTAAAAATTTTAATCATTGACGAATTAGAGCCGTCACCCAACAAACCCTTAACACGCCGTAAAGAAATCTTTACAATTGACAGGTTGCTTGAGCAGGTTCTAGACATAAAACGTATTGCAATTTGCAGGTATCACACACTTAATATTGAGAAAATTTTTTACTTTTACAAGGTATTTTAAGTGTTCCTGGCTTCCAACAAATAGGTTCTATAAGAAACCACTTCTAATAAGACAACACTGTTACAACAGAGTTCTACATGGACCATTTAGGGGTTCCTCCTGAGGGACAGCAAGAGAACTGTCATGTGTTCAAAATATTTTTTGAAGTATACACTTTTCGAAAATATTATTTCCAAGGTTTTATTTCATAATTAAGGGTTTTTAGCTTCCATAAAGGCTTCCACATGGAACCATTACGAATAATAAAGCAATTTGCCATAGGGTTCTACACAAAGCCATTAAGGGTTCCAATGCAGGGCCTCTAAGCGCACACTACAGGGATCTGAAAGTTCGCCTAATCTGCATGTTTTTGGCCTGTGGTGGTAAACCAGAGTACTCACAGGAAACCCAACAAGCGCAGTGAGAACACGCCAAAAGTACACACACAGGGCCTGAAGGCAGGAATCAAACCCTGGACCCTGGAGGTGTGAGGACACTATGCTACACTATGCATTACAATTTTCAAGGCTTCTTTAAGCATTCATGGGATAATTCAGATCCATTTGGGATCATTGATTATAACAAAACAGCATTGTAGGATTTTACAAACTAATAACTCAAGTGTTCAAAAACTAAAAGTACACATTAATACGGGTAGTCCCCGACTTACGAACGTCCGAGTTATGAATTTCCAGTTCAGTTCTGTAAGGGAATGCATAAAAGTCCAGTATATAGTATGTGTGTGTGGTTATGCAGGAGAAATGAGTCGTCATGTCTGTCCTGTAAAGCTGTCCTAATGGTAAATAACCTTAATTTTAGAAAATCCTCAACAAAAAAAAACATATAACATTTGTTTGAGATTTGCAGCGTGATTATAGGTTTTGGCCACATGGTGGCGGTGTGGGGAAAGGGGACAGATTTAGTGGACTGGTTTGCTTTACATTGTATATTCATGTCCAATGTGTGTAAGACTCACTTTGACGGATTTAAAGAACAAATCAGACTTATGCGCTCCTGGAACTCGTTTGTAAGTCGGGGACTACCTGTATGTATTGTTATGAAATTCCTGCTAATTGTACAAACCGGATTCCAAAAAAGTTGGGACACTAAACAAATTGTGAATAAAAACTGAATGCAATGATGTGGAGATGGCAAATGTCAATATTTTATTCAGAATAGAACATAGATGACAGATCAAAAGTTTAATCCAAGAAAATGTATCATTTTAAAGGAAAAATATGTTGATTCCAAATTTCACGGTGTCAACAAATCCCAAAAAAGTTGGGACAAGTAGCAATAAGAGGCTGGAAAAAGTAAATTTGAGCATAACGAAGAGCTGGAAGACCAATTAACAGTAATTAGGTTAATTGGCAACATGATTGGGTATAAAAAGAGCTTCTCAGAGTGGCAGTGTCTCTCAGAAGCCAAGATGGGTAGAGGATCACCAATTCCCACAATGTTGCGCAGAAAGATAGTGGAGCAATATCAGAAAGGTGTTACCCAGTGAAAAATTGCAAAGACTTTGCAGTTATCATCATCAACTGTGCATAATATCATCCGAAGATACAGAGAATCTGGAACAATCTCTGTGCGTAAGGGTCAAGGGCGTAAAACCATACTGGATGCCCGTGATCTCCGGGCCCTTAAACGACACTGCACCACAAACAGGAATGCTACTGTAAAGGAAATCACAGAATGGGCTCAGGAATACTTCCAGAAACCATTGTCAGTGAACACAATCCACCGTGCCATCCGCCGTCGCCAGCTGAAACTCTACAGTGCAAAGAAGAAGCCATTTCTAAGCAAGATCCACAAGCACAGGCGTTTTCATTGGGCCAGGGATCATTTAAAATGGAGTGTGGCAAAATGGAAGACTGTTCTGTGGTCAGACGAGTCACGATTCGAAGTTCTTGTTGGAAATGTGGGACGCCATGTCATCCGGACCAAAGAGGACAAGGACAACCCAAGTTGTTATCAACGCTCAGTTCAGAAGCCTGCATCTCTGATGGTATGGGGTTGCATGAGTGCGTGTGGCATGGGCAGCTTGCATGTCTGGAAAGGCACCATCAATGCAGAAAAATATATTCAGCTTCTAGAACAACATCTAGTCATCTCTTTCAGGGAAGACCCTGCATTTTTCAACAAGATAATGCCAGACCACATTCTGCATCAATCACAACATCATGGCTGCGTAGGAGAAGGATCCGGGTACTGAAATGGCCAGTCTGCAGTCCAGATCTTTCCCCTATAGAGAACATTTGGCGCATCATAAAGAGGAAGGTGCGACAAAGAAGGCCCAAGACGATTGAACAGTTAGAGGCCTGTATTAGACAAGAATGGGAGAGCATTCCTATTTCTAAACTTGAGAAACTGGTCTCCTCGGTCCCCAGACGTCTGTTGAGTGTTGTAAGAAGAAGGGGAGATGCCACACAGTGGTGAAAATGGCCTTGTCCCAACTTTTTTGGGATTTGTTGACACCATGACATTTTGATTCACCATATGTTTTGCCTTAAAATGATACATTTTCTCAGTTTAAACTTTTGTTCCGTGATTTATGTTCTATTCTGAATAAAATATTGACATTTGCCATCTCCACATCATTGCATTCAGTTTTTATTCACAATTTGTTTAGTGTCCCAACTTTTTTGGAATCCGGTTTGTATAAAAACTAGATAAATAAAGGAGTAAGGAATGTAAATGTCATCTTCTTAGGCTGCTTGAATATGGCAAAAATCATAATCACAATTATTTTGGTCAGTTTCAAGATCGTGATTATTTAACATGATTATTCATTCACTTTGGAAACATCCAACATTTATTGAACTTTTAAATACCTTATTAATGCTGAACTGGATATTTTAAATAGAATTAAACTTTAAATTAAAATAAATTAAAAAATTACCTGACTGTGAGTTTGGGCTTTTAATGAGGGGTGAAAGTGATATAAAAATGTGCACAATAATTGTTTTGTTTTTTTTAAATCCTAACCGAAAGCAAAACTGTAATTGTAATTGTCCTTTTTTTTTATTTGTTCTCACTTTTAATATGTTCTTTTGTTTGCTTGAGTAATTTGAGTAAACCACCATAGACCAGTCACACACGGATCATGCTGGAGTGTGGATTGAAGCTATGATCTGTTTTAGATTCAGTATATAAAATGTGTTCTGATCTGTTTCTGCTCCTACAGTGAGATGTGCTAAGAACCCGCAGCTGTACTTTGCTCGGCGTCTGAATGCCGCCATGAAGGGAGCAGGTACTGACGAGGACACCCTCATCCGCATCATCGTCAGCCGCTCCGAGGTATGTCCTGGTCCTGTATTACTCCCCAGTATCTGTTAAAATTCATATCATTTAATCATCATTAACATCTAGAAGGTAAAGATTAAGCAGCATGTAATAATGGGGGGAAAAATAGCAGCTCCTCCTGTATGCTGCAGTCCATGTAGAGAATATTCATTTTTATTACCCATTAATAACTAATCGAGTCTGATCCTAAAACAACTATTTAACATCCTGTGCATGTTTAAATGCTCAGCATTATTCCTTTAAATAAACTTCCAAATGCTACGAAACTCAAACCTGTCACTCTCGTATATCGAAGTGCGTCCATCATGTCCTGGCTCTTTGTGTTTCCCAGATCGATCTGGAGACGATTAAGGACATGTACCTGGAGAAATACGACGTACCTCTGAAGGAAGCCATCAGCTCTGAGTGCAGTGGAGACTTCAAGCGCCTCCTGGTGGCCATCTGTCATTAAAGCGCAAGAAGAGGAATGAACCAGACGCTTATGCTAATAAGGAGAAACTAACACACACACCTGACCGTGGGACATAGTGCACACAACATGTCCAGTTCAACACTATCCGTAGTTCTGATGTGGTCATGATTTAGAAATCGAATCTAGAGAGAGGCTGTGAAGAAAAGGGTTAACTCACACAACCACGTGGGAAATTAACTATACGTATGTCCACAGTAGTGCTAACATGTGGTATGTAATGCTATAACACAATGCCAGTATTTTATTTTATTATATTTTATCCTAATTGCCTGCCTGATATATGATGGTATCGGTCTAGCTCGCTATTTAGCGTGAATGTGCCTCTTTACATAAAACTTGAACATGCTTCAGTGGCTGTAAGAAAGAAATTTGCTATGCAGTTTTAAAAGTTGTGAAGTAAAAGTAAACCAAAAGAGCATTTCATGTCATTTACAATCAGACACTTTATAACGTTCGGTCGGTGAAGTAAGAAATCTGTGACGTAGCTTTAGCTTTTCTCACCTATCATGGCCAGCCTTGTTTCTCTCATTGTGTAATAACACAAATATAATATATTTTAATGTATTAGAAGTCCATTATATTTGACATTATGAGTAATATTTAGAGTTTATATCAGCCTATAGCTTGAAAGGTAAAAATGGTCTTAGTGGCATTGCTAGAATGAGTAACGGCACACGCTCGCCTGCTGCTGTCTTTAACAAAATACCTTGTCACATTCTTGATAATAAAAAAATGGCAGCTGGGTTTTTAACAACTAGATTTTAATCCATTCAAACGAATTTTCTTCTACTTCTTGTGACTTAATGTGGCACAGTTCTCTAGTGTGTTGTAGCTGTTTTACACAAGAATGACATCAGTCGATGGGACCAGACACTACCTTCTGGAACGATATGAATGAAAGACCAAAAATTGCCTGATAAAATAAATACATTGTTTGAAATATCCCAATAAATCTTATTAGAAATGATCATATTTTTGTTTTGACATGGTTTGTTATAATTTGATATTCTTGAGTATACAGGATGGGCCAAAAATCTATTTAAAAATGTATGAGGACTGATATTGTTAATTGAGGTTGATTTCCTCCTTTAGTGCAATGATTGTTCTAGGTTGATATATACAGTGTATATTAAAAATATTAAATAATAGTGGAGATTACATTATAATCAGTGGTAGGCAAAGCACACAAACTCTTTACTTTAGTAAAAATCACCACAACACAGTGGTTATTTAACCCAGCACTATATAGAAATTTAGTGGAGTACAAATACTGCTGTAGAAAGGCCACCAGATATTACACCATGACATGGCATACTAGCAATGGTTACACCATGACATAGTATACCAGCAGGGATAACACCATGACATGGTACTGTATACAAGCAAAGGTTACACAATGACTGGGTGCACCCACAGAAATGACATCATAACAGGGTGCACGAGCAAGGATTGCACCATGACAGGGGATACCAGCGCAGATTACACAATGACAGTTTATACAAGCAGGGATTACACCTTGACATGGTATACCAGCAGGGATTACACAATTAGAGGAAACACTAAATGATATGGTATATTAGCAAAGATTACTGTAAAGGTTTAAAGTTGAGTAGTAGAAGAAGCGTGTTTCTCGGGCTGTCCGCTGTGCTTCGATAAGCTTTCCTGGTGCCAGGAAAGACTCAGTTAAACACACACCCACATGTTGTCTGTCAGAAAGGTCTCTGTTTATTAACAGCAAAAGATAGTTTTTATATGTTTGACCAAACGCCTGTGCCATCTACATGTTTTACTATAAAGAACATAAAGCAGTTTGAATGCCCTGGTTAGATCCTGAAGAACAAAGGAGTGAAAGTTAGATAGGTGTCTGTCCAGAGATGAATCAGGAGATATTGGCTTGAGTTAGGGGGAGGGGGAAGGAGACAGAGAGAATGATGAAGTGAGAGTGGAAGCGTTCGCACCTTTAAGAACAGATGCAAGAGGAGATATGAAGATAGCAGCAGAGAAGATTTAACATGTTAATATCAGATCTATGAGGAAGAGAGCAAAGGAGTAGAAATAACTCATTTTATATAAAATAATTCTCTTACAATTACACAATTGGCAGAAATATATCAGCAGGGATTACACCCTGACATGTAATAAACAGAAAAGATTACACAAAGACAGGGTGCACCAGCCAGGGTTTCTTGAAAACAAAAGCTACTCACTCAAATACTCAAATACTGTCTAAAATTACAAGAGGGTTAGTAAATGACCATGCACTAGTTGGCCAAGTGGGTAAATGTTTTGTTTGATAAAAGGGGAATCCACCGGTGGAGTTTTTATAACAGTAAATGAAGATGGCTGTGGTCTGTTCCCCTTGCAGTCAAACACAGAGCAACTTTCTACTCAGTTCAGTCCAGAAGAGCTTTATTGGCATGAATGTTAACAAAAGTATTACATTGTTGCCAAAGCCATTAGAATACATTAATCTGAATTTATAAACCTATACAGTATAAACATATTAGATATGAAAGAATATCATATTAGGTTGACATGAACAAAACAATAATATACAACCACAATACAATAACAATATATATATATATATATATATATATATATATATATTAGGCCCAGGACTTTAACTCGTTAATTTAGATTAATTAATTACACAAAAATAACGCGTTCAATTTTCGCACTTATTTTTGCACCGCGGAACGTTTCTCACTGGATGAGTTTCGGTGGACCGATTATACTGGAGCACCAACTAGCGTTCAGACAAAAACAAACCACAGTGAACATGGACAAAGAAGCTGATGAGACGCTTTGGTTGGCCCTGTGTGTTATGTTTGCATCAATATGCAGAACTAACATCGATAATATTACTTGCTTTTTGTGTGAGACAACCAGAGGAACAGAAATGGAAGCATGGAGAAAACGGTATTCTTCTTTTACTGCATTCAGTGCACACGACACATATAGTATACAGCGCGGTATTGCCCCCTGGTGGCCCGCCAGTGAATTAACATCAAACTTATATATATTACACTGTGGATGGGAAATTTTGTTATAAAAAACGAATTAGGGGAGAAAATTGGAAGCCCCCCATAAAAAAACAAAAACAAAATAATGGATTGAAGTGTCGATAAGAGCATGGTTGTGTGCAAGCTATGCAACAAGGAATTTGCATATCACCGCAGCACATCGAGCCTCAAGTATCACCTAGGGTGATATAAAATAAGGTCAAATATTTATATGCGATTACATTTACATTTAGGCATTTGGCAGATGCTCTTATCCAGAGTGACTTACATTTTTATCTCATTACACATCTGAGCGTTAAGGGCCTTGCTCAAGGGCCCAACACTGGCAACTTGGTGGTCGTGGGATTTGAACCTGGGATCTTCCGAACCGTAGTCCAATGCCTTAACCACTGAGCTACCCCTGGCCCTAAAGAGGCTGATTAAAATGCGTTTAATTTTCAAAAAAAAAAAAAATTCTTAAGCTTTTTAATTATTAATTAAAGGCTTTTTAATTTTTTTTTATTATTAATTATTAATTAATTAATTCATTTTCTATACCGCTTTATCCTGTATTTAGGATCGCGGGGAAATGGAGCCCATCCCAGGTGACTCACAAGGCAGGGTACACCCTGAACAGCGTGCCAATCCATCGCAGAGCACACACACTCATTCATTCACACACTCTGGTCAATTTTGGGAACGTCAATTAGCCTAATCTGCATGTCTTTGGACTGTGGGAGGAAACCCACCAAGCACGGGGAGAACATGCAAACTCCATGCACACAGAGACAGGAATCGAGCCTGGCCGGGAATCGAACCCGGACCCTGGAGGTGCAAGGCGACAGTGCTAACCACTACACCACCGCGCTATATATATATACATATATATATGAATAACAATAATAAATATTTTATTTATTATCGTTATTTTATTTTGTTTTTATTATTTATGTGTATATGTGTATTTATGTGTATATATGTATGTGTGTATATATAGGGTTAGGGTTATCTCTTCAGGATATCTCTTCAGTCGGTATAGAGATACTCTGCCAATTCATATTCTCTCTTTAGGGCCCGATAGTAGTGTAGTCTGGACTGGGTTTGGGTCTGATTGTCCCAGTGCTCCAGATACTCTCTCCTCATCTGATCAGTGATGTGTCTGATTCTGATGAGACTGTGGTGAGCAGTGCTGCTCTGAGATTGGAGTGTGTTAGTGAGTCTCAGGACCAGCTGATAGAGGCAACCTGGGTTTAGGGCCGAGCTCTTGGGTTCTCAGTGCTTCGTACTGCAGGGTGTTTTCATTACTCAATTTTAGATGTTTCTAGAATTTTACTTCTCTTTTTTTGGACGGCTATAATCAGTGGGAATCGGCCTAATTCTGCCCTACATGCATTGATTGGTGTTTTTCTCTGAACTTTGAGGAGATTTCTACAGAATTCTGCATGCAGGGACTCTGTGGGATGTTTGTCCCAGCGAGTGTAGTCGTGTTTACTGAGTGGACCCCAAACCTCACATCCGTACAGTGCAATAGGTGTGATGACGCTATCAAAAATTTTACACCAGATTCTAATTGGGATGTGTATTTTGTAGAATCTTTTCTTAATTGCATATAGAGCTCTTCGTGCCTTTTCTTTCAGTGCATTCACTCCCAGATCGAAGCCTCCGGAGAGTTTCAGTCCCAGGTAGTCGTAGTGTAACGCGTGTTCTAGGGCGGAGTTTCCCAGAGTGAACTTGTGTCTGTTTATCTGAGATCTGGCCTTTTTTTGGAAGATGATAATTTTGGTTTTTGCCAGATTGACTGTCAGGGCCCAGTTCTGACAGAACCGCTCCAGCAGGTCCAGGTGCTGCTGTAAGCCGTGTTCAGTAGGAGACAGCAGCACCAGGTCGTCTGCGTAGAGCAGAAATTTGACTTCCGAATTGTTTAGGGTGAGTCCAGGAGCTGGAGATTGTTCCAGTAACATCGCTAACTCATTGATGTAAATATTGAACAGAGTTGGACTCAAGCTGCAGCCCTGTCTCACCCCACGCCCTTGAGTGAAGTATTCTGTCCTTTTGTTGCCGAGTTTTATGCTGCATTTGTTGTTAGATGGACTTGATTAGATGGACTTGATTAGATGGACTTGATTAGATGGACTTGATGATGTCACATACTTTACCCCCTACACCCCTTTTTAAAACCTGATAAAATAATCCTTTGTGCCAAATCGAATCAAATGCTTTTTTAAAGTCTACAAAACATGCAAAAATTTTCGTATTGCTTTTTTGGTGAACATGTTGGTTAATTAGGGTGTGTAGGGTTTAAATATGATCAGTGGTGCGATGGTTTGGTAGAAAGCCGATCTGACTCTTACTCAGGACGCTGTGTTCGGTAAGGAAGGCCTGGATCTGGGCGTTGATGATGCAGCAGAACTCCTTCCCCAGATTACTGCTCACACAGATGCCCTGGTAGTTATTAGGGTCTAATTTACAAACCGGATTCCAAAAAAGTTGGGACACTAAACAAATTGTGAATAAAAATTGAATGCAATGATGTGGAGATGGCAAATTTCAATATTTTATTCAGAATAGAACATAAATCACGGAACAAAAGTTTAAACTGAGAAAATGTATCATTTTAAGGGAAAAATATGGTGAATCAAAATGTCATGGTGTCAACAAATCCCAAAAAAGTTGGGACAAGGCCATTTTCACCACTGTGTGGCATCTCCCCTTCTTCTTACAACACTCAACAGACGTCTGGGGACCGAGGAGACCAGTTTCTCAAGTTTAGAAATAGGAATGCTCTCCCATTCTTGTCTAATACAGGCCTTTAACTGTTCAATCGTCTTGGGCCTTCTTTATCGCACCTTCCTCTTTATGATGCGCCAAATGTTCTCTATAGGGGAAAGATCTGGACTGCAGACTGGCCATTTCAGTACCCGGATCCTTCTCCTACGCAGCCATGATGTTGTGATTGATGCAGAATGTGGTCTGGCATTATCTTGTTGAAAAATGCAGGGTCTTCCCTGAAAGAGATGACTAGATGTTGTTCTAGAACCTGAGTATATTGTTCTGCATTGATGGTGCCTTTCCAGACATGCAAGCTGCCCATGCCACACACACTCATGCAACCCCATACCATCAGAGATGCAGGCTTCTGAACTGAGCGTTGATAACAACTTGGGTTGTCCTTGTCCTCTTTGGTCCGGATGACATGGCGTCCCACATTTCCAACAAGAACTTCGAATCGTGACTCGTCTGACCACAGAACAGTCTTCCATTTTGCCACACTCCATTATAAATGATCCCTGGCCCAATGAAAACGCCTGTGCTTGTGGATTTTGCTTAGAAATGGCTTCTTCTTTGCACTGTAGAGTTTCAGCTGGCGACGGCGGATGGCACGGTGGATTGTGTTCACTGACGATGGTTTCTGGAAGTATTCCTGAGCCCATTCTGTGATTTCCTTTACAGTAGCATTCCTGTTTGTGGTGCAGTGTCGTTTAAGGGCCCGGAGATCACGGGCATCTGGGATCTCCGGGATTTACGGGTTTTATGCTCTTGACCCTTAAGATTGTTCCAGATTCTCTGAATCTTCGGATGATATTATGCACAGTTGATGATGATAACTGCAAAGTCTTTGCAATTTTTCGCTGGGTAACACCTTTCTGATATTGCTCCACTATCTTTCTGCGCAACATTGTGGGAATTGGTGATCCTTTACCCATCTTGGCTTCTGAGAGACACTGCCACTCTGAGAAGCTCTTTTTATACCCAATCATGTTGCCGATTAACCTAATTACTGTTAATTGGTCTTCCAGCTCTTCGTTATGCACAAATTAACTTTTTCCAGCCTCTTATTGCTACTTGTCCCAACTTTTTTGGGATTTGTTGACACCGTGAAATTTGGAATCATCATATTTTTCCTTTAAAATGATACATTTTCTCGGATTAAACTTTTGATCTGTCATCTATGTTCTATTCTGAATAAAATATTGACGTTTGCCATCTCCACATCATTGCATTCAGTTTTTATTCACAATTTGTTTAGTGTCCCAACTTTTTTGGAATCCGGTTTGTATCTCCACTCTTATGAATTGGAGATATAAGCTCCCGGGTCCAGGCGTCAGGAAAACAGCCAGCTTGAAGAACCAGGTTGAAGAGCCTCAACACAGCACTCTTCATTACAGGAGTGCTATGTTTAAGCATCTCTGTCCTGATGCTGTCTGGACCACACGCCTTCCTGTCTTTAAGGTTTTTCAGTGCGTCAGTCAATTGATCTAGTGTAATTTGGTAATCAAGCAGGTTTTGGTTATTTTTCATGATGGCTTCTAAATTTTCTAGTTTTTTTTGGATTACTTTTTGATTTGTTGTAAGATTTTGTGGGGAGATTTTTTTAAAAAGTGATTCAAAATAGGTTGTCCATATTTTTGGATCTTTTATCGATGTGTCCCGCGTGTGTGTCGGGTTTAGGCTGTTCCATTTTTCCCAGAACTGGTTTTCATTGATGCATTCTTCAATTTCTCTTAATGTCTGATGGTAGTGCTGTTGTTTTTTTCTTGTGAAGTAACTGTTTATAGTTCTTCAGTGTTTCACAGTATTTTTCTCTGAGTTCAGGGTTTTGTGGTAGTTTGTGTTTTTGGTTGGATAGCTCTCGGAGCTGTTTTCTTGCAGACTGACATTCCTCGTCAAACCATTTTTCAGTGTTGGATTTTTGTTTATGTTGTTTGTTTGTTTTACACAGATTAGCTTTAGTTGCTGCTATGTGGTAAATTTGATTGATTTGCTCTACTGCGAGGTTTACGCTGGTCTGATTGGGTTGGAACTCGGTTGTTAGGAAGGTGTTAATGAGATTAGTGACTTCTGTAGAACTCATTGCGTTGGAAAGTTCAGACACACTGTTAGGGCTCCATTTATAGCCCTGATTAAGGTCCAGTAGTTTGTAGTTTTCTTTTGTGTTAATTGGCTGCTGAATTCTTTTTAGGAAGACATTAATTTGGCAGTGGTCTGATAAGGGTAGCTGTGGTCTGACAGTGAAGGCACTTATGCAGGAGGGGTCCATGTCAGTGATGGCGTAGTCGACTACACTCGACCCGAGAGCTGAGCAGTAGGTGAACCGACCCAAGGAGTCTCCTGGGATCCCACCATTAAGCATGTACAGGCCCAGGCCTCGACAGAGCTGCACTAACTCCCTACCGTTCTTATTTACTATAAGATCTGGGTTGAATCTTTCTTTTGTTGTAGGGGTTAAATTGGAAAGTGTGTTAAATATATTTTCTTTTTGGTGAAGATCCGTGGTGTCACTTGCCAAACCTGTCCTGGCGTTAAAGTCTCCACACAGCAGTACATTTCCCTGAGCCTGGAAATGGCATGTTTCTGTGTGGAGGTTGTGGAAAAAGTCTTCACTGTAGTAAGGGGACTCTGCAGGTGGAGTAAAGACTGCACCTATAAACAGACTTTTCTCATTGTTCACTACACCTCATCTGAGCTGAAGCCAAATATGTGTGAGCTCTCGTTTTACAACAGACAGGTAAGGTGCATTATGACTCCACCAGAGTCTCTGCCATGTTTTATGTTGGCTCTTTTGAAGGATGGTAGTACAATTTCTCGGTAGCCTGAGGGACAGTGAGTCCCCACGTCCGAACGGCACCATGTCTCCAACAATATCAAAATGTCATGGTGTGCGTTTTTTTTTAAAGTCTGCATTTAGGGTCTTAGTTCCCAGAATGGAAGAACATAAACCCTGAACATTCCATGAACTTATAGAGAGTGATTTCATTTTTTTTCTTCTAAACTTAGTGATAGTAGAGACGAAAGGGAGAATAATTAGAATGCTTAAGATTTGTATACAATTCTGGAACAATATTATTATTAAAAAAGATGTAGCCTTTCCTTTCCTTCTGTCCAATGCCTATACAAGTATTTTACAAATTAGTTGGACCTCTGTCCTGAACTATATCAGCATATGAGAGGTGCTGCAGGGGTAGAAGAGGTTGAGCTTCATTATAAGGTGCCTTCTGCCACACGGTGTTGCTGAAGCGGGGGTTCTGCCTCTATGTTGGTCTGGATTCGGTTCTTGCAGTCTGTGCTTTGCTAGTGTGAAATTTGGTGGACTTTGAGTTGTTGACTGTGGCTCTGTTATGTTGGGCTTTCAAATGGTGTGCGTTGCAGGTCATATGTCCCCTATGTTCAAGTGGTTGGTCGGGTGTGGTTGTTAGTAGGTGGTCTTTGGCTTTGGGAGTTTTTAGACCTGCCGAGCTTCGGATTGTTTTGGTCTCTCTTGAGTGCAGCATCCTTTATATTTTTGGCGAAGAGTCTGATTCCGTCCTGGTGTAGGTGCATATGGTCAAATACAGTGGTGTGAAAAACTATTTGCCCCCTTCCTGATTTCTTATTCTTTTGCATGTTTGTCACACTTAAATGTTTCTGCTCATCAAAAACCGTTAACTATTAGTCCAAGATAACATAATTGAACACAAAATGCAGTTTTTAAATGAAGGTTTACGTTATTAAGGGAGAAAAAAAACTCCAAATCTACATGGCCTTGTGTGAAAAAGTGATTGCCCCCCTTGTTAAAAAATAACTTAACTGTGGTTTATCACACCTGAGTTCAATTTCTGTAGTCACCCCCAGGCCTGATTACTGCCACACCTGTTTCAATCAAGAAATCACTGAAATAGGAGCTACCTGACACAGAGAAGTAGACCAAAAGCACCTCAAAAGCTAAACATCATGCCAAGATCCAAAGAAATTCAGGAACAAATGAGAACAAAAGTAATTGAGATCTATCAGTCTGGTAAAGGTTATAAAGCCATTTCTAAAGCTTTGGGACTCCAGCGAACCACAGTGAGAGCCATTATCCACAAATGGCAAAAACATGGAACAGTGGTGAACCTTCTCAGGAGTGGCCGGCCGACCAAAATTACCCCAAGAGCGCAGAGACGACTCATCCGAGAGGCCACAAAAGACCCCAGGACAACATCTAAAGAACTGCAGGCCTCACTTGCCTCAATTAAGTTCAGTGTTCACGACTCCACCATAAGAAAGAGACTGGGCAAAAACGGCCTGCATGGCAGATTTCCAAGGCGCAAACCACTTTTAAGCAAAAAGAACATTAAGGCTCGTCTCAATTTTGCTAAAAAACATCTCAATGATTGCCAAGACTTTTGGGAAAATACCTTGTGGACCGACGAGACAAAAGTTGAACTTTTTTGAAACTTGAAGCACATACATGCCACAAACTATTTTCACTCAACAATCCAAACTTCTGGCTGTATAAAACACTTTAAAAAAAAACAAAGAAAGATAACTATAGTCAACGACAACTGTTTTAACAGCTCAAACAGAGGAAAAAAATATGGAATCACCATGCACTTTGCATTTCTACAACTGCTAATTAGTCTACAGTTAAAAAAGAGTGCTTGCACACATTAGGGATGTGTTGAACCAAGATGATTGACATAACTCATAGCTCCAACACGAGAGATGTCAGTTGAAACAAAGGAGAGAATTATTAAACTTCTTGGTTGTTCCCAGTCAGCTGTGTCTAAAATCTGGACCAAGTACAAATCAAATGGAAAGGTTGTAAAAGGGAAGCGTACTGGTAGACCAAGAAAGACATCAAAGCGCCAAGACTTAAAGCAATATGACTTGAAAACAGAAAATGCACAACAAAACAAATGAGTAACAAATGGGCAGAAAGTGGAGTCAATGTCTGTGAACGGACAGTAAGAAATCGCCTAAAAGAAATGGGATTTATATACAGAAAAGCCAAAAGAAAACCATCATTAACATCTAAACAGAAAAAAACAAGGTTTCAGTGGGCTAAAGAAAGACAATCTTGGACTGCGGATGACTGGATGAGAGTTAGAGTCAGTGATGAATCACGAATCTGCATTCCGCAGGGTGATGATGCTGGAACTTTTGTTTGGTGCCGTTCCAATGAAATTTATAAAGACAACTGCCTGAAGAAAACATGCAAATTTCCACAATCATTATTGATATGGGGTTGTATGTCAGGTAAAGGTATGGGAGACATGACAGTCATTACATCTTCTATAAATGCACAAGTTTATGTTGAGATTTTGGACACTTTTCTTATTCCATCAATTGAAAGGATGTTTGGTGATGGTAGCATAATTTTTCAGGATGATAATGCATCGTGCCATAGGGCAAAATCGGTGAAAACATTCCTACAGGAAATACATATAATGTCAATGGCATGGCCTGCAAATAGTCCGGACCTTAATCCAATTGAAAATCTGTGGTGGAAATGAAAGAAAATGGTCCAGGACAAGGCTCCAACCTGCAAAGCTGATCTGGCAACTGCAATAAGACAAAGCTGGAGACAGACTGATGAAGTATACTGTTTGACATTAGTTAAATCCAGGCCTCAGAGAATTCAAGCTGTTATAAAAGCCAGAGGTGCTGCAACAAAGTACAAGTAGTGTTTTTATTTGGTGAATCCATATTTTTTTCCTCTGTTTGAGTTGTTAAAACAGTTGTCGTTGACTAGTTATCTTTCTTTGTTTTTTTTTAAAGTGTTTTATACAGCCAGAAGTTTGGATTGTTGAGTGAAAATAGTTTGTGGCATGTATGTGCTTGTTTTTTTTTCTACACAATTAAACATTTGAATGAACATCTTCTGAGAGGGGTGATTCCAGAATTTTTGCCAGGGGTTGTACATGTATATTTTTATATTTCTTATTTATAATAAAAATCGCTTCGTGATAATACTCATATATTATATTTGATAATAATAATATGAATATTTGATTGTGATGTCCTCATATATTTGACAGAGATTTTGTGGGGGTGCAATCCGTGGCAGGGGGCATTTTAGCGCATAACACCTGTACGCAGCGTTTCTGAAAGATTTAGCTCCAGCAGGCTGTAACAGGAGAAGATCTAAAAATATTTTTATTTGTAAAAACTTCTCTGTCCACTCCGGAGCAAGAAAATATGCGATTTGTCATTTTTGTGTGTTTATTTCTTGATAAACAAATGAGATAATCTCGGTTCACCTCCAGTGCTCAAATATCCCCCTCTTGGTCGGCGAGTGCGAGTGACGTCACTCCCCATACAATCCCGCCCCTCAGTATAGACCCGCCCCTGACGCTGATTGACAGGTTTCTGTGTAACGTGTTGGAAATGCAATTGCAAATGGATTAGCGATTGCGTTTGAATTTTGGCCGGCTTGACGCGCGGCGCAGAGAAAGTGAAAAAGCAAACGTGGTGATTGATTTTGCTATTTAAATATGACAGGTTCATGACGTGTAAGACCTGGGAAATACAAATGCAAATGGACTTTGTTTTTTCATTTGAAATTTGGCAGTCAGTGTGCGCTCGCAAAGGCGAATCAGCAAACGGTAATGCAAAGTTTGCAATTGCATTTGAATTATGGCGCACTTTGTGCGTCCACGTATGGGAAACGCAATTGCAAAAGCTATTTGCAATTGCATTTGAATATTGTCCGCGATATCGTTCCATAGTTATCTTTGACTAATAGTTAAATGTGTTTGATGATCAGAAACATTTTGTGTGACAAACATGCAAAAGAATAAGAAATCAGGAGGGGGGCAAATAGTTTTTCACACCACTGTAGGTGTTCATCTGTTATGGTTGGATGATGTGCGATGGTGGTGTTGGGGATGATGGAGGATTCTTTGGTTATATTTTCATTGATTTTCTTGATGAATTTCCAGGAGTAGTCTCTTCTGGGTAAACCTGTTGAGATGGTTATATTGGCTTGCAGAGGTGTCAAGTAACGAAGTACAAATACTTCGTTACCTTACTTAATTAGAAATTTTGGGTATCTATACTTTACTGGAGTAATTATTTTTCAGCCGACTTTTTACTTCTACTCCTTACATTTTTAAGCAATTATCTGTACTTTCTACTCCTTACATTTTAAAAATAGCCTCGTTACTCTATTTTTATGATCAGAACGAGCAACCCCCCCCCTCCCCCGGTCGCATGATAAGAACGCGCACAACGCCCCCCCCGTCGCATGATCAGAAAGCGAGACCTTAATGCTTTTGTCGCCCCTCACTGTACTTTTACTTTTATACTTTAAGTAGTTTTGAAACCAGTACTTTTAAACTTTTACTTAAGTAAAAAGCTTGGGTTGATACTTCAACTTCTAAAGAAGTTCTTTTGAACCCTAGTATCTATACTTCTACTCAAGTAATGAATGTGAATACTTTTGACACCACTGTTGGCTTGTGGAAACACCATGTGAGCTTTTTCAGCTATCTTTTTCATTAATTCTGCTACTTTCTCTCCTTTGGAGTGCAAATAATTTGTGACAGTGTGAATCACTATATTTTGGGGCATTTGAAGTTTGGATTGGCAGAATATCCTGAGTGCACTATCAGTGGTGGGACACCAGAACTTTGCGACTCTGTGTGTGGGGAACAGCTTTCTGTGATTTAAAAATTTGCCATTGGAATCTATCAGAATTGCAGTTTTGGGGTGTTGTGGATGGTTGGTGAGCTGGATTGAGGGTTTGTTGGTTGGTTGGGTGGTTACCTCGCTGGTTGGGAGTTTGCTAAATGGCTGGTCTGTTGGGTGGCTATTTGACTGGTCGATGGGGCAGCTAACTGGCTAGTCGATGGGGCGGCTAACTGGCTAGTCGATGGGGCGGCTAACTGGCTAATCGATGGAGTGGATAATTGGCTGCATGGTAGGATGGCAAACTGGCTGGTCGGTGGGGCGGCTAACTGGCTGATTTGTTGGGTGGCTAGCAGGTTGTGGGTAGGCTGGGGGTCAGTAGTGGTGTGCGTGTTCTTGACAATGAACATGGGACTGTTCGGAAATCTCAGTTAAGGTGCTCAGCTGCTGTTTAAGATTTAGAATCAGAGACTCTTTTTGTTCTAGTTTGTCCTTAAGTTTACACAGTTTATCTCTGAGGAATTTGTTGTCTTTTTGGAGCTTGTCCATGTTTTTTTCCAGTTGTCCCATTCTGGTCTGAGTCTGTTCTTTAAGCTGCTGTGTCTACTCTCACACTTGTTGGATTGTTTCACTGTCTTGTAGTTTACTCTCCTTGAACTCCATCTCCAGCAGGGAGAGACACTCTTGTATGCGTTGTACAGACACTGCAGATCGGGGGGTGTGAGGCGGGTTTGGCGGGATTTTTTTTTCTTTTCCAGCTAAAGCTTTTAGCTCATTCAGTTTGAAACTTTGCTAGGCTACATTCTGGTCCCTGAATCATTACAGTACCATTGTTATAAGGTTAAATTTGGGAGTGGTGTCAATTTACAGTTGCCTCATAGCTTTGTTTCCGGCCATCTTCAGGTCTTTATTGGCTGAGAGGAGGGCTGTGTGCCAGGCATTCGGCTGCTCTGTGTAGAACAGCAGGTCTGCTTTCATTATTTTATCATTTAATATCATAAAATCAGCTCTTAGAGTCTCAGGGAAGTCTCTCAAAATCTTAGCTTTGTATTTTTTCTTGCCATTTTCAGTAATGATGTCATCTGGGTAGCTGATAGCAAGTGTGCTAAGATCCGCTCCTCAGATTTTTCAAAAGTTGCCATCTGTAACTGTCACTCTTTAACTGTCAGACTTAGCTGTGATGCTAGCAGCTATTCCTATTAGCAGGTTGAAAAAAAATCAGTTCCTACCTGCCTTTTTTAAAATAGATTTATTTTATTTATATTTTAATAAAGTGTTTTTCTTCAGTTTTCTTTTGTTTTCCTTATTCTTTATTTGATGTCGTACAGCTGCTCTGTGGTTGGTGTCTCTATTAGCGAATTAGCGAAGTTTCAGTTTCTTAGGTTCTTTGGGTAAAATTGTGTATTTTCTTCCTCCCTCTGTCCAGTGTGTTCTCGTATTGTTTAGCTTTAAGTTGGTATCTTTCTTCTATTTCTTCTCTACTTGAAACCAACAAAATTCTAAGTTTGTTCAGGAGCTCATATTTTTGCTGCTGTCAGTTCAGTGTCTTCTTCTCTCTCTTATTACTCTCAAAGTAATTCTACACACTTATGGGTTTTTCGTTCATTTTGGTGTTTTGCTTGCCTGAACAGTGATGTCCTTTTGTAAATATTGCACCATGTGCGGATAAAATTATCAAGGATGATAAAATGGAGCCACAATTTTGATTACCTAGACATTTTTACACCTACTATGCATCGCACACTGTAGTCAAGCCTACACACACACACACACACACACACACACACACACAAGCCTCTGGGAGTCTAGCGGAAAAATTGAGGGGGTAAACTATGAGTTACAGTATGTGATCAAAGTAAGGTACACCATGACATGCCAGTAATTAAAAAACAAAAGAAGAAACAACCTTGAAGCTGAAATTCATTGTTAAACAAGTCTATGAAGTTTATTAATCACCATTAAATCAGTATTCCATCAGGCCATCAAGTAAGCCCCAATTTAAAAAAAAATAGACTTTAGTGTATTACACATAGATTTAAATTTTCAATAGTACACTATGTACACAAATATACTAACAAAAAGTTGTACCATCATGCTTTTACCAAATTTTGGAATTGAACTTCAACCATACTTAAAAATTATTGTATTATAGTACACTTTCCAAAAATATATTATAGGAAAATATACTTTTGTGAAAGGTTGGTCTAATTTCCAAAGTATACCCAGATAGCAAGGTGACATTGATTCAATGTTGAAATTTCATCAGAATCATCATTTTGGTTGAGGTTGATTTTTCAATGCTAAATAATGTTGAATCAATGTTGATAATTCAATGCTTTTCTGTGTTGAAAAGACAAACATTGAATCAATGTTGATTTTTGGTTTTGGAACCCATCCTCATTCAACAATGTAAGGCAAATTAAATTAACTAAGTGCATTTCTATAAAATGTGTATGCATGTGTGTATGTGTTTAAAACAGGTTAAAAAATTGACTACGAGAGATTTTCCATGGTGCTTAAAAAAAAAAAAACATAAATAAAATAATTAAAAAAATATATATATATATATACTGTATATATATATATATATATATAGATATATAGATAGTTATTGAGGAAAAAAATAATTTGACGGTAAGTTTTGTGTATTTACCTTGCTGTCTAGTTTACTCACTTGAGAGCTTAATTCCTGTTTGCCGTTCAAAAGTACTCAATTTTCGGCTCTCATTTAACATCGGAAGATGTTTTTACACTGTCGCCATGTCAGTATAATACACTCTGCAGGCATGAGAATTCAATATGTTGTAGTCTGGAATATCCTGCCACTCACGGTGAAAGAATTTTGGCGATGCGACCTACGGTATTCTGTTGGGAAGCATTTGTTTGAGAGCTTAGTTCCTGTTTCCCGTTGTCTGTGTCTGACCCAGAGCAGTGTGCGTGCCCCACATGGCTCAGATTCAGTGAGTTTTCAGCACGTTTTGGAAGATGGCACGCGCTTACCCAGATAGCAAGGTGACATTGATTCAATGTTGAAATTTCATCAGAATCATCATTTTGGTTGAGGTTGATTTTTCAATGCTAAATAATGTTGAATCAATGTTGATAATTCAATGCTTTTCTGTATTGAAAAGACAAACATTGAATCAATGTTGATTTTTGGTTGTGGAACCCATCCTCATTCAACAATGTAAGGAAAATTAAATTAACTAAGTGCATTTCTATAAAAATGTGTATGCATGTGTGTATGTGTTTAAAACAGGTTAAAAAATTGACTACAAGAGATTTGCCATGGTGCTTAAAAAAATAAATATATATATATATATATAGTTATTGAGGAAAAAAAATAATTTGACGGTAAGTTTTGTGTATTTACCTTGCTGTCTAGTTTACTCACTTGAGAGCTTAATTCCTGTTTGCCGTTCAAAAGTACTCAATTTTCGGCTCGCATTTAACATCGGAGGGTGTTTTTACACTGTCGCCATGTCATTATAATACACTCTACAGGCATGAGAATTCAATATGTTGTAGTCTGGAAGTTCCTGCCACTCACGGTGAAAGAATTTTGGCGATGCGACCTACGGTATTCTGTTGGGAAGCATTTGTTTGAGACCTTAGTTCCTGTTTCCCGTTGTCTGTGTCTGACCCAGAGCAGTGTGCGTGCCCCACATGGAAAGAACCTATATGAGGATATATGCAACCTATATGCAGTATATATGCGCATATAACCGCACCTATATGGGGCCAGGGGTAGCTCAGTGGTTAAGGCATTGGACTAAGGTTCAAACCCCACAACCACCAAGTTGCCACTGTTGGGCCCTTGAGCAAGGCCCTTAACCCTCAACTGCTCAGATGTATAATGAGATAAAAATGTAAGTCGCTCTGGATAAGAGCGTCTGCCAAATGCCTAAATGTAAATGTAAATATGAGGATATATGCGCATATATGAAACCTATATGCAGTATATATGCACATATATGATAATATATATGCTGCATATATGCGTATATATGCTGCATATATGCGTATATATGCCACATGTAGGCAACATTGAGGTGCATATATGTGCATATACAGGCCATATAGGTCTCCTGTATTGCTTCTTTATATCCACATATAAGCCCTACTGTATATGTACATACAAGATATGTCTCCTATGGCAGGATCTGGTCATTTTAGCTCATATCTCACTTTGGCAACTGTCATACATGATGCCTAGCTCATATTTTCTATTATCAAGACAATAACTAAGAACTAACAAAAAAAATGCAAAAAACTAATCCTAATTGGCCACATACTGTATATGAGGATATATGCACATATATGAAACCTCAGTCTCCGTGAAAATCTTTTTGAAACACGTCACTAAAATTAACTGAAATGAGAAATATATCTATATAAAGCTTAAAATGTCTACTTTTAAATGATGCAAGTCACATTGAAAACAAATATTCTCAGTTTATGTAATCCGTATGAAACCAAGGAGAGGCACAGAATTTCTGTCACACTTATATGCTAATAATCAGAGGCAGGACACGCCCACACGCCAATCACACTGAAATCAGTCAGGGTAATTTACATACTAGACCACGCCCCCGGACACCGGCATGAAAAACGCAGAGAGACAGGATTAAAAATACTCCGATTCAGTGAGTTTTCAGCACGTTTTGGAAGATGGCACGCGCTTACACATCCGAGGAAACTCTTCAGAATGTTCTGGAAAGTTTACATTTACCTCAGAAGAAGACTGTGTGACTCCGACGACGAACGGGAGCATTTTGAACAGAGAATAGACCCATGCTACACTGGGTAAGTTATTAAGTCTTATATAACTCGTATTCTGATAATATTAAACTAATATTAGTAAATATTTTCCTCACTACAGCTAGCTCTTGTCAGCTTGTGTGACACATTGGCTTTCAATGCCATTTATATAGTTTAGTTAAATCATGCTAACATGCTGCCTCATGTAACACAAACATGATATTTCCCGGTGGCTAAGCTAATGCCTTATGGAGTTTACAGATGTTTATATTCACCTTGTTTTGGATAGCTTTAGATTATGGTTGCTAATGTGTATTTGGCTCCATTTTGGTTAGCTTATAACACTGCTATCGGTAATGTTATTTAGCACAAACAAGCTAGTTCCAGGTGGCTAAAATACTGCCTTATGTAGCTAAGTGATGCTTATGAATATTTCTTTGGTGTAAATGTATATAATCCCTTTTGTTTAGCGTGTATTTACAAATACCTGATAAGATGTAATTGTTTAGAATGTGTTCAATATGTGTGTAATGTCCAGTGGATGGTGTTTTTTAAAACTCAAATTGAATTATGGCTGCAGTGTGTAGTATTATCTATCACCATCATTGATGCTGTCATGTGACCTACAGAAGAGAGGTGTATATTTTTCATGTTGAGGTGTGGATACATTTTTGGTCATCTCTGTACTGTATATATTGTGCATCCATATTAATTGCACATCCATTTACTCTGAACAGTATAGGTTAACATTTTTTTATTTATTTGTTTTTAGGAATGTGTCTGCATCACCCTTGCCTTCACCAGCCCCTCACATCAGGACACGCAAGCTCCGTTCAGATGGACCTCTTGTATTTGTGAAGTGGATGGACACACGAGAAGTATCTACCTGTTCTACCATCCATTCTGCTTTACAGTAGACGCGGTGAAGATGAGGGTGAAATTACAAGGTACATGGACTACAAAGACATTTCCATGTCCTGTGACTGCGTACAACCAGCACATGGGGAGTTGATCACTCTGATCAGCTATTACAATACTATACTACACAGCACAAAACAATGAAGTCGTACAGAAATATTTCTCTACACTGCTTGGACATTGCTCCCACCAATGCTTACCCTGCATGTATGTTTTGTACAGTTTTTTTTTTTTTTTATCTTGCACTGTTTTACTCTGAATGTCCGTCTTTTTTCAGTTTTTATTTTGTACTGTTCCTGTTGCAGTTTTACCCTGCATGTAAACAAATGTCCAGAATGTCCAGATTATCATTAATCTGCATTCATACATAAAATCCTATTAACTATTGGGAAGCTAAACATAAGAATCAGTATGAAACATGAAAAGTTTCTAAAAGTTGCCAATAAATTAATATTGTGATGTGAAATAATTTTTCAAATTGAAGTTATAAAGGGCTCTGGGGTGTTTTGCCAGGCAGAAGTGTGGAGAGCAGCCCGCCTTGCCACCTCTGCTACTGCCATGGTACGGAATCTGCTGCTGGGCACCTTCGACTTGGAGACTGGACCAAATTAAAAAGGTAGCCATTATTGGTGAGTAAATGCATAATGCGTTGAGAAGGGAAAACAAAACATTTAAGACTTTATAAGTTCACAACTTTAACCATAACCTACTTGTATCAATGTTTATTAGCCATCAATGGAGACTGCATAAGGTAGGGCACCCATTATTGTTACTGTATCTGCTTGGGACCTATAATACTAATTCATCACTTGCTCACTTCTTAATCCTACCTTTCCTCTTCTAAAGCCACATTATATTGCGCTGTAAGGTGTGTAGTCCTCTATTTTGTAGAACATATACTGTAGTGTTGCAAATAACCTCGTGGCACTAATTGTTGTCTGAAGTTTTAATAAATAATCATAATGCTGTCAAAAATAATGTCATAAATAGATTTTCTTTATCAATTAACTTCTATTAATTAAATAAAATTTTTAATGTAAATTTTTAAAGTTTAATGGAATGGCTGTGTGAAAGATGCTGAAGCTGACGTGCCAATGGTCTTTTATATTAATGTTGTTCGGAAGCCTGTGTAATGATGTAGTTTCGACATCTATCGACTGAACAGCGTTTTTTCGACTTGTTTTCATGTTATTGTTGTTCAGCAATGGCATGGACGTGATGTTTTGGCAAAAGAAGGGTGGGATGGTGGTTGATGGTGACTGAAAGCGGTGACTGAGTAGATTGGACGTCACAGCAGCTCGTGAAATGGCAGAGCTACTTTATGCAAGCTGTGTGCATTCTACTGTGGATTGACTGTTTTGAAACTTATATGGTAGTTACATAGCCCCTAGACCTCATTTACCATGAAAAAAGCCATGAAATTTCAGTTTTGACCATATGGGATCTTAAACAAGGACGTCATCTTTTTTTAATTATTGTTTGTTTGGCGAGGAATTATAGACCACAATGTCAGCATGATCTTGCGTTGTTTCCTTATCACTTCTTGTGTGCGTTTGGCTGTAGCTTGCACACCAGACAGAGTTGTTGGCGATTCTTCCTATTGTAAAGTCATGCAGTGTGTAATCTCCTGTCGCCAATTCATTGTGCAGTGTGAACACAGCAGCAACTAAATGCTACCACAGATAGTACAGTGTGAAAACAATGGTGATCCGATGACTTTGAAAATCATGCAGTGTGAGTTTGAGGAGAAGGTAAAAAGCAATGCAAAACAAATAATGTACAGTTTATGTTGTCATTACAGTACTTTGCTCTCAAACTAAATGCAATGTAATAATAGGCGTTATTTAATAATAACATTAACAGTGCAGCATGCATCTAACTCTGGGTAAAAAGCTTATAATAAAATCACCAAAATAAGTCTTCACGTTAAGAATAAATATGCAAACAGTACGGTATCTGAGCGTACGGATTGGAAATTTGTGCATACAGTTTGTTAATCCGTGGCCACAATTTGTTAAACTGAGGGAACAGTTTAAGTATTTGTGAGTGCGGGGGACAAATTGCAAAACCGTCGCCACGGATTGATTTTTTTTTTTTTTTTTTTTTTTTTTTTTTTTTGGTCCTACAGGTTTTTTTTTTTTTTTTTTTTTTTGGACATAAAAGACTACATTGTTACATTAAGTATATTTGTTTTCATAGCATTGAATATGTACATTGTAGGACAACATTTGCAGATTGTGAAATAACACATACAGGTCCTTCTCAAAAAATTAGCATATTGTGATAAAGTTCATTATTTTCTGTAATGTACTGATAAACATTAGACTTTCATATATTTTAGATTCATTACACACAAACTGAAATAGTTCAAGCCTTTTATTGTTTTAATATTGATGCTTGTGGCATACAGCTCATGGAAACCCAAAATCCCTATCTCAAAAAATTAGCATATCATGAAAAGGTTCTCTAAATGAGCTATTAACCTAATCATCTGAATCAACTAATTATCTATAAACACCTACAAAAGATTCCTGAGGCTTTTAAAAGCTCCTAGCCTGGTTCATTACTCAAAACCGCAATCATGGGTAAGACTGCCGACCTGACTGCTGTCCAGAAGGCCATCATTGACACCCTCAAGCAAGAGGGTAAGACACAGAAAGACATTTCTGAACGAATAGGCTGTTCCCAGAGTGCTGTATCAAGGCACCTCAGTGGGAAGTCTGTGGGAAGGAAAAAGTGTGGCAGAAAACGCTGCACAACGAGAAGAGGTGACCGGGCCCTGAGGAAGATTGTGGAGAAGGACCGATTCCAGACCTTGGGGGACCTGCGGAAGCAGTGGACTGAGTCTGGAGTAGAAACATCCAGAGCCACCGTGTACAGGCGTGTGCAGGAAATGGGCTACAGGTTGCAAATTTTGCATGTCATTCGGAAATCAAGGTGCCAGCGTCTGGAGGAAGACTGGGGAGAGGGAAATGCCAAAATGCCTGAAGTCCAGTGTCAAGTACCCACAGTCAGTGATGGTCTGGGGTGCCATGTCAGCTGCTGGTGTTGGTCCACTGTGTTTTATCAAGGGCAGGGTCAATGCAGCTAGCTATCAGGAGATTTTGGAGCACTTCATGCTTCCATCTGCGGAAAAGCTTTATGGAGATGAATACGACCTGGCACCTGCTCACAGTGCCAAAACCACTGGTAAATGGTTTACTGACCATGGTATTACTGTGCTCAATTGGCCTGCCAACTCTCCTGACCTGAACCCCATAGAGAATCTGTGGGATATTGTGAAGAGAAAGTTGAGAGACACAAGAATCTGTAAAAGGATTCCCGACCAAGTATTGAGTGCAGAACTGAACATAATTATATGAAGGTTGACTATTGTTGTATTAAAAACACTTCTTTTATTGGTCGGATGAAATATGCAAATTTTTTGAGATAGGGATTTTGGGTTTTCATGAGCTGTATGCCACAATCATCAACATTAAAACAATAAAAGGCTTGAACTACTTCAGTTGTGTGTAATGAATCTAAAATATATGAAAGTCTAATGTTTATCAGTACATTACAGAAAATAATGAACTTTATCACAATATGCAAATTTTTTGAGAAGGACCTGTATATTAAAAAAAATCTAATGTGTGCATTTTGTATCTATGGAAGATTGTAGGACATTTCAAAACATATGTTGCATATCTGTACATTTGTAAAAGTCACATTTCCAAAAATTTAGGACCCACCTTCTGTCATTCATAAACAACTACCACTCCAAGTTTTTAGAGCATTGTATAGTTCTAACCTTTTGTTTGTTTTTCATTCTTTAGATGCACTACTACAACAACAGCTGAAAGCTGAAGAAAAGGAGGCCACAGAGTTTCTTTGCTTCAACAGTTCAGAAATGGCTTCGTTATGCCCCAGAACGGCTGGGGGGAATTGCTCGTGGTGGAAAACCATAAGTTCAGACTCATGTCTTATTATCTGTTTTGCTGAGTAAATACATTTCAACTTACGAATAATGTTTCAGTCATCTGTTGTGTTTCTGACTTGGTTGTTTCTATTTGCATTTGACTGAATTTTGCTGAGGCAGGCTGCCATTTTTATATTATGGTTTTCCAGTCTCTTCTCTTGGCAGTTAGATTCTGTTTTATGAATTCAGAATTAACAATCTCTTCTAATAGTTCTCTTCTAAAAAGTCATATTGTCATCCAGTTTATAATAATTTGTATGTAAGTTGTAGTGTGTTTTATTATATAGTTGTTTTATTGTAATTGTGATGTTACTTCCTGTTTAAATGGGTATGGAGCATAAATAAATAAATATGTTTACATGTAAACTGAAGGATGTTGAGTTACTGACTTTTTGTTTAAAAAAAAAAAAAAAAAAAAAGCTTTTCAGCCCTACATGGTCTCTGATTTAAAGAAATAAATCAAAACGGACATGATTTACTGTCATAGAATCTTGCTGTTCATAAAGCAAGACTAAACTATAATTGTTTCAATGTTGATTCAATGTTGATTCAATGTAAAATAAGTGATTGAATTTACGTTGAACAAACATTGATTTTATGCCCATCTTGATCTATTTTTCATCATTGAAATAACATTATTTCAAGGTGCAAACCTGATGAAAAATCAACGTTTAACATTGAAATTTCAACATTGATTCAATGACAAGTTGGTTGATGCTTTAATGTTGATTCAACGATGATTCAATGTTGTTCTGCTATCTGGGTACTTATTTAAACTTTTTCAATTTATTTTTTGGATATTTAAAAGAAATATATGCTTGAAATAATCATTGTACAAATGTACAGAAAGTATCCATTAGAATACAAATTTTAATATATGATAGTCTCAGTATATGTTCATTTAAATTTAAATGTACGTATTCATGCTTATATTTAGTGCCCTACTCTCTCATGTACACGCTTTTAGACTAATTTTTGCACGCTGAATCTCTCCTGCTTGCACACTCTCTCTCTTCTGTGCGCTCACTATTATAAAGCTACACTTGCACAAACTGCTGCAGCGTTATAACTCTGCAACTATTCCAGCCAACCAGAGACTAGAATCGGCGCAACACCAACCAATCAGAAACTGAAGGCGGGCACATTCTGTTTTCTGATTGGCTCCCCAGTCCTCCGGTTCTAGAAGCTGCATCATCGCGTGCGTTAGTTCATATCGTTATTTTATTTTCATCTGTATAAGGTCAATTTTATGGTTTTTGTTAGGTAATTTGACATACTTTCAGCTGTAGAATGTATTGTGTTGTTGTTAATGTGTTCTGTACTATACTTGTGGTATAATGGCTCCGTAGCTCTCGGCCTGATTTCAGTCTCTGTGTAACAGAATCAACACACCAGGTTTAAACTAATACTGTACCTGTAGATTCTAATACTAATGTCTGTCTGTGTTCATACACCAGGTTTAAACTAATACTGTACTGTACCTGTAGATTCTAATACTAATGTCTGTCTGTGTTCACACCAGTTTACATTTTAGTTTGTGAGACAACCATTTTATATTTTAGTTTGTGTGTTTGTTGAACTATCGCGTTGCATTTAATAAACATTCCCTAATCACAAACCCAAATAGGAAATATCTTTCTGCAGAGGACGAACCATTACCGGTGTCAAATTCTGTAAAGGTCAGCACAAGACTCACCTTAGAAAGTGTCCTTGGAAATGTAGTCCCCGGAATAATCTGTTCCCAAACTCAAAGAACTCACAGCTGCCACACAGTACTGGGGGTACTAACCTCGCAATGGGAGGCAGTCCTTTTATTATTTTATATTGCAATCAACTACAACTTCAGCAAAGAAAAACAATATAAACAAGTATAACTGAGCAAAGGAAAATAAAAGGAAAGGAAAATAAAAGAACAAAGTCTTATGAACGTAAATTAACAATGCCTGGCAACACTGCCGAAGAATATTATCGAAGTACAACGGAACTCTTAGAACATGAGTCACAGGACCAGAGTATAACAGCCTGCTTTTTTTGTAACCTTGTGCAAATTATATCTGTTTAACTCATGTATAACATCTGCCTTGTATTAATTGATGTAATGCATTTCAAAAACACGTTATAGTGTAGAAAATACATTTAGCATTTGTAAATTATCCTAAACACCTTTAGTTTACTAGCAACACATTTGCAATACTGTAGTATAGAAGGATAAAGTACATTTGTATTAACCACAAAGTGTTTATGTTTTTTAGTATTTGTAATTGGCCAGAAGTATAACAGCATACTACTACTGCAATAAGAATATACTCATAGTATATTAATCATGTATTTGTAACACAATAAAAATAGCTGTAATGTGTTTACACATTAAACATATACTTGAATTTCATTAATTACTGTCAGGTATGTAAATTAGTACACACAGCTATATACTTTAAGTGTACCAAGTATACTTGTTCTACTTTAGCACACAATAGTGTACTTGATACACTTAAAACTGTGCTTTTGTACAATTTATTTGCAACTTAAATACACTTAGTACAAAATTAGTTGTTCCAAAATGGCAAACTTCAAGCATACGAAGACATTACTCTGGAAAAAGTAAATTTAAGTATGCTTTGGCATGGTAGGATTTAATATACTTGGCATGCTTAAAAAAAAATTGGGAATACATCACACAAAGCTGCTTTACATGATAAAAGTTTCTTGTAAAGTCAAAATGTCATACTGTGTTTAGGCTAGAAACCACATATGGTCCAGGATTTGATCAAACTTTAGTCTCTCTTCAGGGTCCTCTTTCAGGCACCAGGATATCAGACTCAAGCAATCTGTGTGAGCAGTAACAAAACAGGTTAAAATAGAAATCAAAATTCTAAAAGTTTTTGAATAAAATAAAGTGAATAAAAAAAAAATAAATAAATAAAAAAAAATTTTATATATATATATATATATATATATATATATATATATATATAACACTTAGATTTACAGCTTTCTTCTGCACGTGTAAATGTAAGGCTCCTGCATATAAATTACCTCCAGTCACTTCCACATTGAAAGGGTAATGCAGCTGCCAATCTCCCATGGACTTGAATGGATAATCTCCAAACACCAGCCAATACATGAGTATGCCCATTTTCCAGACAGTAGCAGGACCTGCACAGTAGTTTCCAGTGATTAACCACTCAGGAGGGCAGAAATACGGGGCTCCTATGGGGTGTGGGGAGGCGGAGAAGAAAAAAAAAGCAGCAATTGTCAGCCAGATCACAGGCAAAAAAACAACAACAAAAAAAACACTCTTCTTGATCAGACCATCTGTTCTGAACTGACCTGCATAGCTCGAGTAAGGTGCGTTCATCAGAAACCTACTACAGCCAAAGTCATTCAACCCTGTGAATCTTCTGATCAATTCGGAAACATAGGAAGTGAAGTTGAAGTGATGGTAAGGAACTCCACATTCAATGAAGTGATGGACACCTCGAACCACTTGATACATGGTCACTCGGACCAGTGGTTCAGGCAACCGTCCGAATTGTTGAATGCAACAATGGAGGAATGATTGGAGGTTCATGCATGAACTAGCTCGCTCCGACACCAAGATAACAAAATTGGGTGTTTGTACCCAATTCAGCAGCTCCACCACATTCTCACAGCGATAAGGCCTGTTCACTTTTTCATGTAATGCAACCTCCAGAGGCAGCCTGCGCGTCCCACTGGTGATGTATAGACATTGGTTTCTAGGTACATATTCAATGACAACCTGTAAACATGAACAACAGGATTATCAAGTTCACAGCTAATCGACTCCAAACTTGTAAACTGTAATCACAGCTAAAGACCCTCAAATGAGAAAAAAAAATCTGATATTGGGGCAACTAGGGATAACTAACTGTACCCGTGTGGATTTATTACCCGTTTCTCATCTGCCCGACGCAATCCAGCATAGACATATCCTCCTTCACTCAGCCGTTCTTTCACCAGGTACCTAGAGTCAAAAACATCTGACACACACAGACATACAGATGTTGTTGCTAGTGGGCGTGGTTTGGTTATCCAGCATTTTTAACTTCCATGAGAAAGAGGATTACCTTTTATGTCAATCATTAATATGGGGAAATTTATAATTTATTAATTAACATATATGATATCAAATCAAATCATATAAATGTATTGTATCATATCATAATATTTACATGATATAGCATAAATTAAGCCTTACCACAGGACAAAGGAGAGTATGGATAAGCCTGCAGGAGTGATTAAACAGTGAGTATTCATCAGCTTAATTTATTTCTATGTCTTATTTAACCCTCTGAGGTCGCAGTGCAAATTGACTGACAGTGCTAGGTGTCACATGGTGTGGTTTTATCAGAAAAGCATTACTTTTACACACACGGATCACAAAATGGTCAACAGCTTTATTTTCAGCACACATTAAGCTACAGTAATGTAATAGATCAGGTGTAAAGGCAGTTATTAATTTGCTCTAAAACACATCGATAGTCAACTGTTAGTCATGACTGTGTGTAAAAAAATCCTCATTATCCATTAGGGATGAACTGTTTTGGTTGTTTCAATTTATTAATCAAGGTCCTGTATATGTAGATACATTTATCTGCTTTAGCGACTTTGATGAGATGAAGGAATAAATAGATAAAAGCAGAGCAGCGTCCTTAGTTCTTCACTACACTGAGAGTTTAGGGCGGGACCGACCTCATGTCCTCACTGAATATGAATGAGGTGTTACTTGTTTTCTGTTTACTATTCATACCTGAGATCAGGTTACAGCTCCGCCCATCTCCGTCTGACTTTTAGACCTAAAAAAAATTATAAAGCAGAATAAAATAACATCATTCGGCCACAGGCGGGAGTCTCTCCTGGACGTCCGTCGGCTGGCATTTCGGGGCCTTAAAGCCAGGGGCATAGATTTAGGGTGGACGGAGGGGATGTGTCCCCACCAATATCCTCCGACCATTGAAATGTCCCCACCAATAATTTAATCCACTTTTAAAAAATCGTTCTGTCAACATTAACATAAACACGCAGAAAGGGATAAATCACGTTCTCTCCTTGAGTCCTCCCGCCCCCAAAACACATGAACATTTTGATTGGCTGTGCCTTTCCCTGCTATCATGTGATTCAGATACAAGCAGCGCCAAATGCAGTGGATTTTTTCCCCCCCATGCGAGAAGGTGTGTTAGGTGACAGACATACATGTGAGGATGGCGGCAGCAAAAAAAAAAAAGAAGCTGGACATATGGAGCTTTTTTTCAAAGAAAAGTGTAAGTCACTTCAAGTTCGCTAGTGAATCCATCAAAGTCCATCAAAGTAACGACAACAGTTAATGTTAATGCTAGTGTTTTTATTTATTTATTTATTTATTTATTTTCATTATAGCAGGGCAGGCTATAGTCTGTGAATACAGACTTAACATTAACAGCAGATTAAACAGCTAAATGTAAAAGTATAAATATGATCGCTGTCAGTCTCCTAATCTAATGACGACTGTTTGTCAGAAATCAGTCTTGTGAAAGAAATTGATATACTACATACTAATATTGCCATATGGATAGAGTTTTGTTGACAGTTCACCAATAGACAATCCACTTCACACAAATAGTTTTTAAAATGCATTCACTGACTTGGCAAACATTAATGATTTGATTTGAGGTTTGCACACTAAGACTCAGAAAAAGTGAAATAAAAAATGTTTATCCTGTTTTGTCAGGTGACAGAATCTAAACAACTGTGCTGTATATCAGACAGCGATGGAGAGAGAAGGGGTCACAGGTGATGTTGAACGATTACTTGATATTATTATACCTACAGTGGCTTGCAAAAGTATTTGGCCCCCTTGAACTTTTCCACATTTTGTCACATTACAGCCACAAACATGAATCAATTTTATTGGAATTCCACGTGAAAGACCAATACAAAGTGGTGTACACGTGAGAAGTGGAACGAAAATCATATATGATTCTAAACATTTTTTACAAATAAATATCTTCAAATATCTTTACATATATATATATATAATATATATTAGAGATGTTCCGATACCATTTTTCCCCTCCCGATACCGATTCTGATACTTGGGCTCAGGGTATCGGCCGATACCGAGTACCGATCCGATACCTGGGTGTGTATCTGTACAGTGCATATATACTGTGTATATATATATATATATATATATATATATATACAGTGGTGTGA
Organism: Channallabes apus; assembly: GCA_030522415.1. NCBI lineage: Eukaryota > Metazoa > Chordata > Actinopteri > Siluriformes > Clariidae > Channallabes > Channallabes apus. The sequence goes on from CM060104.1 coordinate 29,403,650, forward strand.
AAAACTATTTGCCCCCTTCCTGATTTCTTATTCTTTTGCATGTTTGTCACACTTAACGGTTTTTAATGAACAGAAACATTTAACTATTAGTCAAAGATAACATAATTGAACACAAAATGCAGTTTTTAAATGAAGGTTTACGTTATTACGGGAGAAAAAAACCTCCAAATCTACATGGCCCTGTGTGAAAAAGTGATTGCCCCCCTTGTTAAAAAATAACTTAACTGTGGTTTATCACACCTGAGTTCAATTTCTGTAGTCACCCCCAGGCCTGATTACTGCCACACCTGTTTCAATCAAGAAATCACTTAAATAGGAGCTACCTGACACAGAGAAGTAGACCAAAAGCACCTCAAAAGCTAGACATCATGCCAAGATCCAAAGAAATTCAGGAACAAATGAGAACAAAAGTAATTGAGATCTATCAGTCTGGTAAAGGTTATAAAGCCATTTCTAAAGCTTTGGGACTCCAGCGAACCACAGTGAGAGCCATTATCCTCAAATGGCAAAAACATGGAACAATGGTGAACCTTCCCAGGAGTGGCCGGCCGACCAAAATTACCCCAAGAGCGCAGAGACAACTCATCCGAGAGGCCACAAAAGACCCCAGGACAACATCTAAAGAACTGCAGGCCTCACTTGCCTCAATTAAGGTCAGTGTTCACGACTCCACCATAAGAAAGAGACTGGGCAAAAACGTCCTGCATGGCAGATTTCCAAGGCGCAAACCACTTTTAACCAAAAAGAACATTAAGGCTCGTCTCAATTTTGCTAAAAAACATCTCAATGATTGCCAAGACTTTTGGGAAAATACCTTGTGGACCGACGAGACAAAAGTTGAACTTTTTGGAAGGTGCGTGTCCCGTTACATCTGGCGTAAAAGTAACACAGCATTTCAGAAAAAGAACATCATACCAACAGTAAAATATGGTGGTGGTAGTGTGATGGTCTGGGGTTGTTTTGCTGCTTCAGGACCTGGAAGGCTTGCTGTGATAGATGGAACCATGAATTCTACTGTCTACCAAAAAATCCTGAAGGAGAATGTCCGGCCATCTGTTCGTCAACTCAAGCTGAAGCGATCTTGGGTGCTACAGCAGGACAATGACCCAAAACACACCAGCAAATCCACCTCTGAATGGCTGAAGAAAAACAAAATGAAGACTTTGGAGTGGCCTAGTCAAAGTCCTGACCTGAATCCTATTGAGATGTTGTGGCATGACCTTAAAAAGGCGGTTCATGCTAGAAAACTCTCAAATAAAGCTGAATTACAACAATTCTGCAAAGATGAGTGGGCCAAAATTCCTCCAGAGCGCTGTAAAAGACTCGTTGCAAGTTATCGCAAACGCTTGATTGCAGTTATTGCTGCTAAGGGTGGCCCAACCAGTTATTAGGTTCAGGGGGCAATTACTTTGTCACACAGGGCCATGTAGGTTTGGATTTTTTTCTCCCTAAATAATAAAACCCCTCATTTAAAAACTGCATTTTGTGTTTACTTGTGTTATCTTTGACTAATAGTTAAATGTGTTTGATGATCAGAAACATTTTGTGTGACAAACATGCAAAAGAATAAGAAATCAGGAGGGGGGCAAATAGTTTTTCACACCACTGTATATATATATATATATATATATATATATATATATATAGCCTTTCTTTTTTTAAGTAAAATACTACTAGCCCTGTGTAACGGGTTCGACCCTAAGTGCACGAGCGACAGCATGAAACACGGACAGGAGGCGAGGTCTTACAGGGAAAAGGGTAATTTATTTGGAAAAATGGGTAAGGAAAGGGTTAAAGGCTCTCTGCGGTCTTTTCCCCTTCGGCGGCAGGGATGCGAAGGCAGCTCGTTCACGCGCTCCTCTCGCGGAGATTAAAGGCGCCCCCCTTTTTAAAGTCTCTGGGGCGCATCACATCGCCCCGCTCTTGTGCCACTGTCTCTCATAAAATCCACTGCGTAGCAAAGTCCAGCTTCCCAACAGTCAGACCCCGAGCTACACTCCCCGCTATATTTTATAGCTCATGGGCCGTTGCCTGATTCTGCTGCCCTGCTACTTAACATACCTAAAGGGGGGGAGGCCGCCTAACTAGTGAGCAAGGAGCGATATCAATTTGGGCGCACGCCCATCACAGGCGCACGCCGTGACACTCTGTAAGTAAGCTAAGCTAGCAAAGCTAGCGGGCATAAATAGGTTATGTTTAGGAAAATGGTATCGGATCGGTACGTGGACACAAATACTCGCCGATTCCGATGCCAGCTTTTTTTGTGGTATCGGCAGCATTTCCGATACCAGTATCGGAATCGGAACAACCCTAATATATATATGATGTTTGAGATGTTTCATTTGCACTATGGCTCAATAAAGAATAGTTTTAATTTTATTAAAGACTATCTTTCTGTCAGTTATTAAACATTCCTTTAACATTACACTATTCCTTAATTTAACTTAATGAATTGCATTTTGAGTGGATTAATATCAGTCGAAGCATTGCTAGTATTAATGTATAGTGATTTTGCATTTTGCAGCATATTAAAAAAAACATGCATTGCATGGACGGAGTTGGGGTTGGAGTTGGTGGGTGGGGCAGGGGATTGGGCGGTGGGGGATTAGTAGGAGTCATAGGTCCCCACCAATGTCCAGAGCAAACCTACGCCCTTGCTTAAAGCGATCCTCTCACGTGATCCTCTTTTCCTCTTTGGCGGCTCTACGCGGAAGTGAAGGTGCCGCGGGAGCTCGAGCAGTACTTTCCCGCGCTGTCCTCTCGCGGAGATCAAAGGGCGCAATTCCAGTCTCCTCTTTAAAGTCACTGTGGCGCGTCATATCGCCCCACTCGCTTACCACTCTCTCAAATACTCCACTGCACGTCTCTTTACGTTCTTCCCGGACCCCAGACTAAAGTCTAGCCCGAGATACTATTAACGGTCATTATCGCCAGCCGGCCCCGTCCCTTCGAGTACCTGCAGAACGTGTGCCGCCTACCTAGGGAGCCTACGGAGTGAGCGAGGAGCGATAATAAATTTGGGCGCACGCCGTGACAATATATACCAGCAAAATCAATTTGACAAACTTACTGAATGAAGACAAAGAAGAAGGAGAAACACATTGTCCAGCAGACTTTGTTAATGTTTTTTTTTTCTCATTCTGCTTTTTGTTATTGTTAAGTCATAGTTTAAAATAAGCTTTTTCTTCATCCTTATGAAATATTTACTGTTAGTCATCAATATTTAATTCATCACTTAAATATCGTATTCATCGTGGAGCACTGTTCCACGTTTTGTGCCTTGGGAATGAGACAAGAAGAACCTGACAGACCTTTCCAATTGTTGGAGGCAATGCTATGGATACAGACTCTTTGGTGGAGGCCGTTGATGTTTGTTTTAAAGTTTTTAAATTTTTTTATCTTTGATGTTAACTACACAAAGCAGTGTGTTCTCACTTGCGAGTTTCTCCAGCATATTGTAGATCCGAGTGATGGCCATGAGTACTCACCTGTTACATTTTTGAGAACAACAGTTTTTTCACCCGGAGGAAACCCACCAAGCACGGGTAGAACATGCAAACTCCATGCACACAGAGAATCGAGCCTGGCCGGGGAATCGAACCCAGGCCCTGGAGGTGCAAAGCGACAATGCTAACCTCCCACAGTCCAAAGATATGCAGGTTAGGCTAATTGGCGTTCCTAAAATTGCCCGTAGTGTGTGATTGTGAGTGTGTGTATGTGTGTGCGCCCTGCGATGGATTGGCACCCTGTCCAGGGTGTACCCTGCCTAGTGCCCGAAGTCTCCGGGATAGGCTCCAGGTCCCCCGCGACCCTAAACACAGGATTAAGCGGTATAGAAAATGAATGAATGAATGAGTTTTTTCACCCCACATTTAATCAATAATATTTAAAAAAAAAAGTTATTTGTCATTTTGAAGGAAAAGAAATAGTAATAGTTAAAATATTAAGATGGGGAATGTTTGATGTTATGTGGGCATTATAAGATTTGTATCCAAAAAAAAAAAAAAAAAAAAAAATATATATATATATAAATAAGTGGTGTTTAAACGTATTAAATGCAAAAAAATGCAATTCAGATCAGATTTACAGGGGCCTTTTGTTTTTATTGTTTTACAGAGTGAGGGATTATATGGTTTTGTCTGACATTTTTGTCAAAATTCAGTTATTCACATTTTCTTATTCTGTTACTATCTATTTACATTATGTTGTGTAAATTGTTTTGGAGTCTTTTTTGAAAAAAGAAAAAAAATCTAATGGAATGTGTCAACCCAGCAAGCAGGATGATTTTATCCACTGCTTGGGTCAAATAAAATAACCCAGCACTATCATTTAACCCATTGGTTGGGTCAGATGTACAACCCAGAATTCTGGGTTAAACGGTTAAACCCAGCACTTGGGTCAAAACAACCCAGCGCATGTTCTGTCCAATAGTGTCCCAGAGGCTAGGTTAAGGTTTGGCTGTTTTTTAAACCAGCAGTTTTTAGAGTCCATAATAAACATAATGAGTAGCTCACCTCTCATTTCTTCGACTCTAGGAGTCGTTCGTTCTTTTGAATCTATTGCACTGCATAGCATCTATGGGAGTCACGTGACAAAAGAGCAAACGACTCGGAGTGGAAGAGTCATTGAAAAATAATCGCTCAATTCTGTTTCCTTTACATAACTGACAGATGCTTTGCGATGATTTGCACATGCGCGCCCAGTAGAAAATGCGCCCAATCAATCATAAACGACCCATTATTAGTGTCTGTAGTCACAAGTATTTTTTTTCTGTACTGTTTGTATGAATGCAATCCAAGCCATCGGTGTGGTTTTGTGGAACAGTCCTCAGTTATTATATCTACGCATCTTTAAGCAGACAACACAAAGCCATCTTCAGGAGTGAGTGTCTTCATGTCATGAGAAGGGGTCACTGATCACTGGTATCTCCAGGAGTGCCGTGTGGAGAGAGAGAGAATCTTTGCCTGATGCAGGTAGATATGAGATCTAGTACACAAATTAATGATTTTGATAACATTAGGGAGATTAGTTCAGTCTATTGAAGGGAATAAAACATTCTGAAATGTTTAGCTCTGGGAACAGATACAGGCTTGATTTAGTTAAACCTGAGTGACGACTCCGTGCAGCAGCAGGATTAACCCGTTTGTCCACACCCTGGACTGGGCTTTGGATACTCACTGATTAACTAAGCCTGTTCTGAGACTATGTGCTATACTGCAAGAAATGAGAGCAGCACCTTCGTGAATGAGGACTAATTACCCTTACAACTTGATTGATAGAAAATAATCAGGAGCCTTATTGGACTTTCTATAGATAATGTTTTATTTTTAAAAAATAGATACATATTTACTCCAACTTAATATACTAGTAGTTACAGAAGTATGCGTTAAACTATTCATAAAAAGTACAATGAAGACAATTTTAAAACTTATTGTAGAACATACATGTACATCAGCAAATTAATACAGCAGCAGAATAAAAAATAAATAAATAATAAAAAAAAAAGACTTGCAACATGAAATAATGTAAATCAGCTTCAGTGTACAAGATCCTCTCTTCAAATAGAATGAGACAATTCTGTTTTACACCACACACACACACATACTACCTTCTTCCTCTTGAAATTAACATGTCATTAATATGTAAAAGGGGGGAGGACACTTACTTCCTTCACTTTCAGTTCTCTCACTACATGGACAAACTGGAATTTTCCCTATAGTTTAAACATTTCATAAATATTTATACCTTCTACACCTGGGCCTGTCTGAAAGCTCAGACTCTACAGTTTGACATTATACTTTACACAAGTTTGTGCAATAAAATAATCATGTTACCAAATAACTAAGATGGCACAAGTCAGGCGGAACATGCTGGAGCTCGCCGGCGATTCTCACGTCCCCAGAGAGTTAAACACTTCCTTCACCAGAAGTACGTAGTGTGTGTGTGTGTGTATATTTACCTGCATGCTATTCATGACCAGCCTTTCCTACAGTGTGTAAGAGAACAGGGGAACACAAACATGCATTTAATAAAAAATAATTTAATTGTTCACTATAAAGTGTACAGATAGTATCAACACATCACACTTATGTAATATATAATTCTGCACATGTGTAACTGGTGTTATTTCGAAGTTGCTTCCCCCATCGGGATGCGTTTTCTTAGCTTCACCCCCAGAAAAAACAGCCCAAGGAACACGCATTTAGAAGAAGGCTCTCTCGCTATAGGGGTTACAGTGGTGTGAAAAACTATTTGCCCCCTTCCTGATTTCTTATTCTTTTGCATGTTTGTCACACTTAAATGTTTCTGCTCATCAGAAACGTTAACTATTAGTCAAAGATAATGTAATTGAACACAAAATGCAGTTTTTAAATGAAGGTTTACATTAAGGGAGAAAAAAAACTCCAAATCTACATGGCCCTGTGTGAAAAAGTGATTGCCCCCCTTGTTAAAAAATAACTTAACTGTGGTTTATCACACCTGAGTTCAATTTCTGTAGTCACCCCCAGGCCTGATTACTGCCACACCTGTTTCAATCAAGAAGTCACTTAAATAGGAGCTACCTGACACAGAGAAGTAGACCAAAAGCACCTCAAAAGCTAGACATCATGCCAAGAGCCAAAGAAATTCAGGAACAAATGAGAACAAAAGTAATTGAGATCTATCAGTCTGGTAAAGGTTATAAAGCCATTTCTAAAGCTTTGGGATTCCAGCGAACCACAGTGATAGCCATTATCCACAAATGGCAAAAACATGGAACAGTGGTGAACCTTCCCAGGAGTGGCCGGCCGACCAAAGTTACCATAAGAGCGCAGAGACAACTCATCCGAGAGGCCACAAAAGACCCCAGGACAACATCTAAAGAACTGCAGGCCTCACTTGCCTCAATTAAGGTCAGTGTTCACGACTCCACCATAAGAAAGAGACTGGGCAAAAACGGCCTGCATGGCAGATTTCCAAGGCGCAAACCACTTTTAACCAAAAAGAACATTAAGGCTCGTCTCAATTTTGCTAAAAAACATCTCAATGATTGCCAAGACTTTTGGGAAAATACCTTGTGGACCGACGAGACAAAAGTTGAACTTTTTGGAAGGTGCGAGTCCTGTTACATCTGGTGTAAAAGTAACAGCATTTCAGAAAAAGAACATCATACCAACAGTAAAATATGGTGGTGGTAGTGTGATGGTCTGGGGTTGTTTTGCTGCTTCAGGACCTGGAAGGCTTGCTGTGATAGATGGAACCATGAATTCTACTGTCTACCAAAAATCCTGAAGGAGAATGTCCAACTATCTGTTCTTCAAACTCAAGCTGAAGCGATCTTGGGTGCTGCAGCAGGACAATGACCCAAAACAGCAGCAAATCCACCTCTGAATGGCTGAAGAAAAACAAAATGAAGACTTTGGAGTGGCCTAGTCAAAGTCCTGACCTGAATCCTATTGAGATGTTGTGGCATGACCTTACAAAGGCGGTTCATGCTAGAAAACCCTCAAATAAAGCTGAATTAAAACAATTCTGCAAAGACGAGTGGGCCAAAATTCCTCCAGAGCGCTGTAAAAGACTCGTTGCAAGTTATCGCAAACGCTTGATTGCAGTTATTGCTGCTAAGGGTGGCCTAACCAGTTATTAGGTTCAGGGGGCAATTACTTTTTCACACAGGGCCATGTAGGTTTGGATTTTTTTCTCCCTAAATAATAAAACCCCTCATTAAAAAACTGCATTTTGTGTTTACTTGTGTTATCTTTGACTAATAGTTAAATGTGTTTGATGATCAGAAACATTTTGTGTGACAAACATGCAAAAGAATAAGAAATCAGGTGGGGGGCAAATAGTTTTTCACACCACTGTATATGCGTACCACTGAGATTCATGTGGTAAAGGCCAAAAATTACATTGTTGGCAATATTTAATCCCTGAAATGGAAAAGACAGCGAATTTCACCCACCTTGAAAACGAAACTCCTCATAATATACTTTGTATTTATCATCACTGGTATACAATACCCATTATTTATTTGATACATCTTCTCAAACATGTCTTTTCAGTAAACTGTAGCAGAACAATAATGTTAGAATCAGGGCTGATAGTGGAAAAAAATTCCTGAGCCTGAACTTTTCCCCTTGCCCCCGAGGTGAGTAGGGGTGGGGGTACTATGTATGCGATGCACTTTTAACACATAACTTGTTGGGCCCTAGGCCCAAATATATAAACAGCCTATGTATAACCCTGATCATCATTATTGTCAAGTAGTCTTTTTTCATATTTGCATTACGCCCCCAGTATTATTCAAGAAAACACAGCATTTTCTTCTCAATATGTTCAGTGACTAGATTGACATTATTAGCCCATCTTAGTACTATCACTGGAAGTAAATGCTACAGATGCTACAGCCAGACCAAGACAGGTCAGTAAGTGGCAATAATAGTACTCCAAAGTACACAGGAATTGATTAACTAATTGATTATCCTCTGCTAATTTCTTACATAAAGGTGATGAGTGGGTGGGAGATAGTAAATGACAGGTCAAGCTCAGCAATGAAGGAGCACAAGCGAATTTTTTAAAATCAGTCACACGATCAGTCATTGAGGGTGGAATATTATGGCGTTACAGTCCTGCCACAATTCTGAGCGCGGGGTTAGACATTTTGAGAGCAGACAAAGCACGACGCGCGTGCAGTGTCTCCCCTGCTCGCTCAACATGTTCTCCACGCACACGCGACTCCTCGATTCTGTGCGCGCTTGACTTTGCCTGCATGCACATTTATTTTCTGTGCGCGCTTTGGCTAGTTTTGTAACACTGGACAATCACAGACATCCACACACTGCTGATTGGCTGTTCCTTCGCCATCAGCTGGCAATATGGACCGCATAACGGAAGCGTTGTAAATAAAGGTTTATAAGTAAAGCGACCGAGTTGTCCGATTTAAATTTTAGTCGATGTAGTCTAACAATGATCTATATGGATAATTAGATAAGTAAATAAAAACACACAATGGACAAACAAAACTGGTATATACTAATACTTCATTGAAAACAAATAAATATGACAATATTTGTTTATAATATTTATAAATATACAACTTTATTTACAATGCTTCCCTTATATAATTACTTTTCATTTGTATATAATTATATATAATATAATTTGTATTTCTTATCATTTTCTTTTGATTTTGTAAAGCTGCTTTGAGAAAAGGACCATTTTAAAAGCACTATACAAATTATAGTATGCGTTATGCGGTCGATATTGCCAGCTGATAGAGAAGGAACAGCCAATCAGAAGTAGTGTGTGGATGTCTGTGATTGGCTAGTTTTGTAACACTGGACAAAGTTGAGCGAGCGTACAGGCAGAGTCGAGCCCACACAGAAAATAAATGTTGCACGCGCGCACAGAATCGAGAAGTCGCGCATGCGCGGAGAACATGTTGAGCGAGCAGCAGAGACATTGCACGCACATAGAGTGCTTTGTCTGCTCTCAAAACCGCGCTGTATGGGACGGGATCACCCGCATGTCTAGCAGGTACAGTATATACGGTTTCCAATTCCATACCACGCAGTTGACCAGCCAAACATTAAAGTGCAATTTGCAGCGATCGACGGTTTTCCTAATGTAATTGGAGCGATTGACTGCACGCACATTGCTATAAAGGCGCCATCTGAAGACGAACATTCATACATGAATCGGAAACATTTCCATTCAATAAATGGGCAAGTATGTGATGCTCAAACTGGGCCGGTTCTACGGGGGGCAAGAGGGGGCAGATAAATAAATGTCTTGCCCCCTCAAATAAAAAATTTGAAATGTTGAGAAAGCACAGCTTAATATACTCATAAAATGAATTTATAACAAGTTGATAAAATGATCTGCGTAAGCGGAAAAATCTGCCTAAAAAGGGACACTACACAATACGGTATAGGCCTGGGCAATAAAACGATAAGTTTCGCGATAGACACGTGATCGATATCAATAAAAAAAAAATTTAAAAAAAGTGTTCGATAGAACATTCGATATTTTTTATTCTCTGTCGGAAGAAAACAGAGGTCGCGAAGCTAGTTTGGTTGCCGTCATGCGCACTCGCTCCGCGACCGGCTCTAGGACCCGGAAGTAGTACGGTCACGATTCAGGAAGCATAAACTGAGACAAGATGGCGTTGACATTGGCACCCGCCAAATGCGGGTAAAATTCGGCTGTGGTGGGTAATAACTTTAGTCTCACTAGCCCCATTGGCGGGTAGTTTATTCTTTGGTATGACAATTATGCCAATATGCACAACTAACATCTATAATAATACTTGCTTTTTGTGTGAGACAACCAGAGGAAAAAGAAATGGAGAAAACGGTATTCTTTTACTGCATTCAGTGCACACGACACATAGTATACAGCGCGGTATTGCCCCCTGGTGGCCCGCCAGTGAATTAACATCAAACTCAAATATATTACAACAATATATTTTTGTTGTAGTTTTCTCTAAAGGCATGTGATATAATAAACACATTGCACTATTTTATTACACTTTAAGCATTTCTTACATTTTCTTTTAATTTTGCACCTTAAATGTTAAGAGAATTTTTTATTGTGACTTTAGACTTATGTTTACATTTAAATTATTAGATTTTTCCATGGTTGTTGACATTTCTGTCTTAATACCTGATGGGACTATGATCAGAGGAAGGTTAAGTTTAAAATAAAAATGTTTAAATATATGTTCTTTTCCTGGGCCTTATTTTAAATGGGTCATAAAAAATATCAATAATTATCGATATCGACTGATATGAAACACTGATATTGTGATAGTTTTCAGCCATATCGCCCAGCCCTAATACAGTATTAGATTTCACAGGCTGCAACTGTGCTTTCTTTCTTTGACCTCGACACGCTGCGCTATCAGCAAACACATTCCTTAGTATAATCTATGTTAATCCCAAACTCCGGGTTTTCTCCATGTTATCTTTTATAAACATTATTGACCAGATATAACCACCCGCTCTTTCTTTTGATACGCATGTGTGCGTGTGTGCATATATATACTCCTGTTTTCCACAATACACTTTGAACGTCTCACTGAGCACTGGTCTGTGAGATTCATTGAGGGGTTCCCTGGATCCAGGCGGGACAGCAGAATACAGGCGGAGCACTGAGTAGACAAAAAGGGGGTCTACCAAAAACCAAGAAATCCTTACAATACTCAAAATTACTTTAACTTCAGACCCAAGATGAATGCTATTGTAAATTCAAGAATGGCTTTATGACCTATTTTAACTGAAATAAAATCTTTTAATATTGTAAGGAAGTTCGAGATAAAATAATTAATATTTTAATTAAAAAGTATTAACATGCAACATGCTAGTGAGTAATAAAAAAAAAAAAGTCTGTGCACTATGCAGGATGGGTGGACACATTTTAGAATAGATTTTGAGTGGACTACAACTGCCGTAAATTAACCACGCTCTTTGTCGGCGGCGAACTCATCCATATTTGTAGGAAAGAGATGCAATATTATGGTTAAAATTTGCGTCCTGACTGGGCCGGATCACACTGGCCAGCGGCCCACCGGGAAAACTCTCGGTACTCCAGATGGCCAGTCCGCCACTGCCTGTTGACATTGAAAACCAATACATTAGCTGTCTAGCTAGCACTTTTCTACAGACTAACACTGGCTGTTATCAGTAGTAGACTACTAAAAAATATCCATCCATGCACAAAAAGTTTTCTAACCGATGTCGAACAATTTTAACAGTAATGTTTTTTATATATCATACACTTAATCCAACTTTTAAAGACTATAAGAAATCAGCCCGGCTTACCGCGTTTAGTCAGTCACACTCTCTCGCGCGCTCTGGTTTGTTCGTTTCCGGGTCGCAACTTAAATAGGTGCATATCGCCACCTACTGTACCGGGGTGTGTAGTATGAAGGTTTTATGTTCTTCTGTTAAAAAAAGAGCGATGATTGTATTATCTTGTTTATATTTTCACCTCTAATCCTGTACCATTTTAAGAAATGTAAACAAATGCTCTACTACTTTCCCTCGTTTTCTCCCACGTCCCTAGAATCCCTAGCAAACTCCATTCTCTCTCCAGTTCATACATTTTATCTTGTAATATATTTCTCTCTGCATTATATTATTTTACACCATAAAATAACATGCTCAACATTTTCAGAGACATTACAAACATCACATTTATCTGTACTGCATTTTCCCATTTTGAAGAGTGTTGATTTAAGATGGCTCATGCAGCGGTCGCTCCGGAGCCAAAATGGTGCTACGTTGTTTACGTTTTGTGTGTAACGTGTTTATTTTACTCTATGTATGGATATCTTCGCAACTGGTGTCCGTACATACAACAGCCAGACAATTTTCAAACTAAATAACCCGGTTAACGACATCCAAGATGGGCTGCGGGAAACGCTACGCGCACTCGGCATGCTCCGCGAACCAGGCCTTGAAGCCTCTGCGTTGCCTGATGCCAGCGGCCGGAGGAGGGGACATCGGAAGCGGTAGTCTGTGCTAGGCTAGAAACAAACCCTAGCCGGCCGGCTCTCCCGTCCATCATCTTATCCAACGTCTGCTCCCTGGATAATAAACTGGATTACATCCGACTCCAGCAGGCTACACAGCGTGAGGTTAGAGACTGCTGTGTCTTTGATTTCACAGAGACATGGCTCAGCGACAGAGTACCGGACGCCGCTATTCAGCTAGACAGGCTAGCCTCGTTTCGCGCCGACAGAAATGCAGCTCTGTGCAGTAAGACTTGTGGTGGCGGCTTGTGTGTTTACATCAACGCGAAATGGAGCAAGAACTCTGTGCTAGTTTCTAGTTATTGCTCATCGCTGGTGGAGTTTGTGACTGTTAGATGCAGACCTTTTTATTTACCACGGGAATTCACCACCGTTTTCATTATCGGAGTGTACGTCCCAATTAGCGCTAATGCTAAGGAAGCGCTATGGGAACTGTATACAAAGATCAGTGAACTGCAAAATACACACCCGGATGGACTGTTTATTGTTGCTGGAGATTTCAACCATGCAAATCTCAAGTCTGTGCTTCCTAGATTCCATCAGTATGTGGACTTTGCAACGAGAGGGGAAAACACGCTGGATCTTGTTTACACAAACACCCCCGGCGTATATCGGGGAGAGCCCCACCCCCACCTCGGCTACTCAGACCACATCTCTGTTATGCTAATTCCAGCATACAGACCACTAGTCAGGCGTTCAAAACCGGTTCTGAAGCAGGTGAAAACCTGGCCAGCAGGAGCCATCTCTGCTCTTCAGGACTGTTTCGAGAGCACTGACTGGAACATGTTTAGGGAGGCTGCAACTTACGGCGACTTCACTGACTTGGAGGAGTCATCAGTGACCAGCTACATCAACAAGTGCACCGATGACGTCACTGTCTCCAAGAACATCATCTCACGACCCAACCAGAAACCGTGGATTACTGTGGAAGTGCGTGCACTTCTGAGGACCCGAGACTCTGCCTTCATAGCGGGAGACAAGGTGGCGCTTAGAAGAGCAAGGGCCGAACTCTCTCGGGCCATCAGAGAGGCGAAGCGCGCACACGCCCAGAGAATCAACAACCACTTCACAGACAGCGGTGACACACGGCGCATGTGGCAGGGCTTACAAACCATCACTAACTACAGGACGACATCACCTGCCTGTGACGGTGACGGCTCCCTCCCAGATGCGCTGAACAACTTCTACGCTCGGTTCGACAGGCAGAACAACGTGGCGGCAAGGAAGACCACCCCTCCTTCGAACGACAAGGTGCTGTGTCTCACTACAGCTGAGGTGAGGAAAACTCTACGCAGAGTCAACCCACGTAAAGCTTCTGGACCAGACAACATCCCAGGCAGAGTGCTCAGAGAATGTGCAGAGCAGCTGGCAGATGTTCTCACCGACATCTTCAACATCTCTCTGAGCAGCGCCGTCGTTCCCACGTGCTTCAAGGCCACCACCATCGTACCCGTGCCCAAGAAGTCTTCTGTGTCCTGTCTCAATGACTACCGTCCTGTTGCACTTACACCCACCATCATGAAGTGCTTCGAGCGGCTTGTCATGAGACACATCAAGACCCTGCTGCCCCCCTCACTGGACCCACTGCAATTTGCGTACCGTCCTAACCGCTCAACGGACTACGCCATCTCCACTGCACTCCATCTTGCCCTCACACACTTGGATAAGAAGGACACATACGTTTGATTGCTGTACATAGATTTCAGCTCAGCATTCAACACTATCATCCCCCAACAACTGATCGGAAAGCTGAGCCTGTTGGGCCTGAACACCTCCCTCTGCAACTGGATCCTGGACTTGCTGACCGGAAGGCCTCAGTCAGTACGGATCGGGAACTGCACCTCCAGCGCCACCACACTGAGCACTGGGGCCCCACAAGGCTGTGTGCTCAGTCCCCTGCTGTTCACACTGCTGACTCACGACTGTGTAGCAACACACAGTTCAAATCACATCATTAAGTTCGCTGATGATACGACCGTGGTGGGTCTCATTAGCAAGAACGCAGAGTCAGCGTACAGAGAGGAAGTGCAGAGGCTAACGGACTGGTGTAAAGACAACAACCTGTCTCTGAATGTTGACAAGACAAAGGAGATGGTTGTTGACTTTAGGAGGACACGAGGCGACCATTCTCCATTGAGCATCAACAGATCCTCTGTGGAGATCGTCAACAGCACCAAATTCCTGGGTGTCCACCTGGAGAAGGATCTCAGCTGGTCCCTCAACACCACCTCCCTGCACAAGAAAGCCCAATAGCGTCTCTTCTTTCTGAGAAAGGCCCAGCTTCCACCACCTTCTATAGAGGAACTATCGAGAGCGTCCTGAGCGGCTGCATCACTGTCTGGTTTGGGAACTGTGCCATATCGGACCGCAGAGAAGATCATCTGGGTCTCTCTCCCCTCTATTCAGGACATCTACACCACACGCTGCATCCGCAAAGCCACCAGCATTGTGGCTGATCGGACAGACCCCTCTCACACACACTTCACCCTCCTGCCATCTAGGGTTGGGTACCGAACTCCGGTGCCAATACGGCACCGGTACCTATAGAACCGGTATGTACCGGACCGAAACAGAATGAGAATTTCGGTGCCTCATTTCGGTGCCACTTAAATGCCTGAACTGTCGATTGAAATATTTGTTCTCTAGATTCATATATTTTTGTAGATTAATCGTTTATTAGATTAAATAAAAAAATTAAAAGCACAAATCATCCGGAAATGAGAGACCATCCGACATGCGCGTGAATGCAGTAACTAACGTTACACTCGCTCTGACGGCAGCAGGCGGTCTACCGATAGCTTAGCATGCTAAAGTAAACAACTCTCGTTAAAATGCCTAAAACTAAACGGTCGAAAGTGTGGCTGTATTTCACAAGAAAGGATTCAGACACCGCGACGTGCAGCGAATGTCTTACAGCAGTTGCGTGTAAAGGCGGAAACACGTTAAATCTACTGAAACATTCGAGGGCAGACGGAATAAAGTTAAAAGCAGAGGGAGGCACCATGTTTAACAGCTTGTGGACAACAGCTGGCGCTATCAGTGTGGACGGCCCTCAGTCCCAGTCATACCAACTGTAGCAAAAAGGAGTCACCGATTATGATGACGTCAGCAGCCTTTCCGCAGGTTAGTAGTAGGATAATGTAATGTTAATAGCAAAATGCAAATCTTGCATTCATGCTAACAAATAGTCAAACGATTTGTAAAAAACTAATGTAACATGGTTTCTGTTTATAATTGTGGCTTTCCAGCCTGTACTAGTAGTACTACAACAGTGACCACATTTACCACTGTAAAGAAGGCTATGCATGTCCTGTGCAGGGCAATAAGTCAGGAAAGGAGTCATATTTTGACAGAAAAGGCAAATATGGTGAAATTTCTGCAAAAGAATTGCTAAAATTTGAAGCTTACATATTCATATATATACTTTAAACTTTTAATATATTGTTAAATTTTAAGCATAAAATTTTTTGTTCAATAAAAATTCATTCTAGAGTCATCCACTATAATTTTTTGGCTTAAAAGTATCGGTTCAGGCACCGTTTTGGCACCGGTACCGTTTTCAAAGTATCGATTTGGCACCGGTATCGAAAAAAACCCAAACGATACCCAACCCTACTGCCATCTGGTAAAAGGTGCCGAAGCATTCTGGCACACACATCCAGACTGTGCAACAGCTTTTTTCCACAAGCCATCCGTCTCCTCAACAAAACGGGACTGGACTGATAAACACACACACGCGCGCGCGCGCACACACACACACACACACACACACACACACACACACACAAACATTATCACTCAGCTTAACTCAACTACCTCAAAACATTGAGACTTGACTCACTAATCAACACAAGCGCAAACACACTGACCTACACCACCAAGCTATCGTACACACCAACCTGTAAATGCTCTTTTTCACAATATTATTACTGGACTCTTTGCACTAACTTCTGTCCTTCCTAATTTTTGCTGCTACACTAAGGAATGTTTACTGTTTCTCCACTACCTCAACTCATCACCACAACACATTATTATTATGTTACGTTGCGTTTTTGTCGCACTGTCACTTTGTTGCTTTTGTTTGCACATTTGCATGTGCACTTTGTTGTCTGCTGTCTGTTAAAAAAAAAAAAAAACCCTGTAGATAAAAAGTCTATTTTTTATTTTTGTTATTTATGTTAGGTCTATCTGTCTTGTCTCTGCTAGCCAGCTAACTAGGCCTCTTAGTTAGCTGGTTTAGTGTTTTCTGTTAATTTATGTTGTAAATTTATGTTGTATGTTGCTCCTTGGTCCTGGAGGAACGTTGTTTCGTTTCACTGTGTACTAACTGTTTATGGTTGAAGTGACAATAAAGCCTACTTGAACTTGAAGTCCAGTATGACCTAGCCTAATTCTTGTAAAAAAACCACTTCCTCCCTTCTACAATTTCCTTTAAAAGCCTTCACCTTTATTGATTTCTGTATATTATAGTAATGTCTCCCATTTGCCATGAGTTCTCTACTGCTGTTTTAATTATGGACTTGGCTTCACCTTTTCCAAAGGGAATTTCCATTATCTCTTCATCCTTTAATTTTAATGCATTCTTAGCTATTGAATCTGCTTTCTCGTTAACCTCTACGCCAACATGTGCCGGTACCCAGCAAAACTGTATTAAAGTTCCAGCTCTTTGTATCCATAGCAATGTCATTGATATTTCCATCAACAAGTCATCTCTTTTTGTTTCACTAACATTCAGACTCCTAAGAGCTGCACTAGAATCTGAGCAAATGACTGCTCTCTTCGGTCTTATTTCTTCTATCCGCTGCAAACCTAAAATTATGGCAACTATTTCTGCTGTGAAAACTGACAATTTATTATTAATTATTTTGTTTATAATTATATTGAATTCAGGTATGTACACTCCGGCTCCAACATGGTTGTTTCCTGCATCTTATGAACCATCAGTGAATACTAACAAAAAATTAAAATATTTCCTCTTAACACACTCTGACACCAAATATCCAATGTTATCTATATTATTTCCGGTCCATTCTCTCTTTTGTTCTATAAGTTGCAAATCTACATCCGGAACTGGCAATATCCATGGAGGTACATCACCCCATACAGTATTGGGTCCAATCTTTAGCCTATTTAGCCCATATTTTTTTGCTACCGAATTAATACTCTAACCAAATCCTGTGCCTTTTCGTTTTTTTGCGAATATTCCCAACATTCTTCTATCACCTTCGTCGTGGGTTGGTCCTCTCCTGATCCCTTTAGCTTAACCCAGTATGACAATGCCAACTTTAATCGCCTTAAATGTAATGGTAATTCTTCAGATTCCACCAATAATGCATTGGTCGGAGTTGTTTTAATAGCTCCATTGTTTTGAGTGCTCTATACTGTATTCTATCTAGTTTTTCCAAAGTACTTTTTGCTGCTGCTCCATATACCAAACATCCATAATCAATACTGGATCGTATTAAGGCCCTATATACTGTATATCCAGAAGCGATTGTTTATCCGCTCCCCAATTATATCCAGAGACCGATCTCATAAGGTTCAACTCTTTATTACATTTTGTCATAATCTGTTTAATATGTGTGTTCCATATACACTTCTCATCAAACCATAACCCCAAGTATTTAAACTTTGTTACCCTTACCATATATTGACCATACAGTTTAAGTTGAATATTGCCTAACCTTCTCTTTCTGGAGAATAACATATAACATGATTTTTCAACTGACATCTTAAAACCCCATTCATACGACCATTTTTCAACCTTTATTATGGCACTCTGAATACTCTTACGTGAAACTCGTTAAACTCATCTGATACAGCATCACCTACCTTAACTCTGATCGTTTGGTTAGTTAAAAAATGTAATATCCAACTGTACATCCTCCCACTAATACCCATCTTATGAAGTTTAATCAAAAGTCCTTCTCGCCACATTGAATCATAAGCTTTCTCAATATCAAAATACACTATAGCCATAACCTCTTTTGTGCTAATTGCTTTTTCTGCCTCATTGCTAACTTTCACTAACGCAGCTATAGTAGATCTACCTTTGCGGAAATCATTTTGATATGCGATATGTGATTTCCTTTGCTCCAAATAATGTGCCAGTCTGTGTACAATCACCTTTTCCATCCATTTGCACAAGTGAGATGTTAGCGCTATACTCCTGTAATTTCCTGCATTATCCGGGTTTTTGCCAGGCTTACTAAAAGGTAGTATTAAGGCACTTTTCCATTTATTAGGCATTACACCTTCTTGCCATATCCTATTAAACAGTCTTCGTATCATTTCTAAGGCTTCAACAGGTAATTGTCTGAACATTGCATAGCATAATTGATCCTGTATACCCACTTTTCTGTAACGCCGCTTTGAACTCATGAACTGTAAAATCCATATTGAGGCAAGTATCATCACTACATCTTTTCTTTAATATGTCTGGATATTTCCTTAAAATATCCTCTTTCTGTTGTTTATGCTTTTCAAGTAACTTCCATTATGTATGCTTGCAAACTTTTTACCCAAAAGATCGGCTTTCTCCTTATTTGTAATTGCCAAATATTCTTCATCAACTAACACTGGAATTTTATTATATTTCCTTTTCCCACAAATTTTTTTTAATCATCAGCCAAACATCCTCCAATCTTGTTTCTCTACCGATAGCTGAACAGCATTCCTTTTTGCCATATTTTTATTATTTTCCATGCCATAGCTCTCTTTCTTTGATATTCAATCAAATTCTATTGACTCAGTTTTTTCCTTAATATTCTAAAAGCTTTATTTCTATCCTTTATAGCATTTCTACAATCATCATTCCACCATGGAACCATCTTCTTTTTCCCGGTTATTTTGCTTTTCCGGATGCATGCTGTTGCAGCATTGACAATCAATTCCGTCACTGCTTCTGCACAAGCGTCTATGTTGCCTTCCATCGATATTGCTTCCATAAGCTCTTTACTATGTTCTCTACATTTTTCCCATTCAGCTTTATGGAAGCACCCTCTCTCTTCTATACATCCTTCCTGCAAATTTAGTTCAAAATTTATAGTACATAAAATCATATTATGATCACTTCCTGTGATGATATCATTCATTACTTTCCATGATACCATCATTAATACAGACAAGTGATCTCTCATCCATAAGCTCTTCAACTATTTCCCCATTTTTGACTACGTACATGATCACTTTCCTTCACTTCACAACAGCTTCACTTTTTTAGCTGCATCCGCATATGAGACTTATACAGTGGTGTGAAAAAGTATTTGCCCCCCTCCTGATTTCTTATCCTTTTGCATGTTTGTCACACAAAATGTTTCTGATCATCAAACACATTGAACTATTAGTCAAAGATAACACAAGTAAACACAAAATGCAGTTTTTAAATGAGGGGTTTTATTATTTAGGGAGAAAAAAAATCCAAACCTACATGGCCCTGTGTGAAAAAGTAATTGCCCCCTGAACCTAATAACTGGTTGGGCCACCCTTAGCAGCAATAACTGCAATCAAGCGTTTGCGATAACTTGCAACGAGTCTTTTACAGCGCTCTGGAGGAATTTTGGCCCACTCATCTTTGCAGAATTGTTGTAATTCAGCTTTATTTGAGGGTTTTCTAGCATGAACCGCCTTTTTAAGGTCATGCCACAACATCTCAATAGGATTCAGGTCAGGACTTTGACTAGGCCACTCCAAAGTCTACATTTTGTTTTTCTTCAGCCATTCAGAGGTGGATTTGCTGGTGTGTTTTGGGTCATTGTCCTGCTGCAGCACCCAAGATCGCTTCAGCTTGAGTTGACGAACAGATGGCCAGACATTCTCCTTCAGGATTTTTTGGTAGACAGTAGAATTCATGGTTCCATCTATCACAGCAAACCTTCCAGGTCCTGAAGCAGCAAAACAACCCCAGACCATCACACTACCACCACCATATTTTACTGTTGGCATGCTGTTCTTTTTCTGAAATGCTGTGTTACTTTTACGCCAGATGTAACGGGACACGCACCTTCCAAAAAGTTCAACTTTTGTCTCGTCGGTCCACAAGGTATTTTCCCCAAAGTCTTGGCAATCATTGAGATGTTTTTGAGCAAAATTGAGACGAGCCTTAATGTTCTTTTTGCTTAAAAGTGGTTTGCGCCTTGGAAGTCTGCCATGCAGGCCGTTTTTGCCCAGTCTCTTTCTTATGGTGGAGTCGTGAACACTGACCTTAATTGAGGCAAGTGAGGCCTGCAGTTCTTTAGATGTTGTCCTGGGGTCTTTTGTGGCCTCTCGGATGAGTTGTCTCTGCGCTCTTGGGGTAATTTTGGTCGGCCGGCCACTCCTGGGAAGGTTCACCACTGTTCCATGTTTTTGCCATTTGTGGATAATGGCTCTCACTGTGGTTCGCTGGAGTCCCAAAGCTTTAGAAATGGCTTTATAACCTTTACCAGACTGATAGATCTCAATTACTTTTGTTCTCATTTGTTCCTGAATTTCTTTGGATCTTGGCATGATGTCTAGCTTTTGAGGTGCTTTTGGTCTACTTCTCTGTGTCAGGTAGCTCCTATTTAAGTGATTTCTTGATGGAAACAGGTGTGGCAGTAATCAGGCCTGGGGGTGACTACAGAAATTGAACTCAGGTGTGATAAACTACAGTTAAGTTATTTTTTAACAAGGGGGGCAATCACTTTTTCACACAGGGCCATGCAGATTTTGAGTTTTTTTTTCTCCCTTAATAATGTAAACCTTCATTTAAAAACTGCATTTTGTGTTCAATCAAACTTTGGACAAAAGTTATCTTTGACTAATAGTTAACGGTTTTTGATGAGCAGACACATTTAAGTGTGACAAACTTGCAAAAGAATAAGAAATCAGGAAGGGGGCAAATAGTTTTTCACACCACTGTATGTTAAGTGTCCACAGTCTATAGTAGCTCTCATGAGTGCCTTATATATGCAGATTAACGATGCTCTGTTAGCTCCCCATGTCTGTCCTGTAAGGCATCGCATTACGTTAATGATTTTATTGCATTTTTTCTTTTATTTTCTTTATGTGTGTTTTCCAGGTTAGCTTTTCTTCAAAGTGCATTCCTAGGTATTTGACTGTTTGTGCTTGTTTTAGTTCCTGTTTGTATAGTTTCAGAGAGATCTTCTTATGTCTTTTTGTAAAGCAGATACTGTGTCTTTGTTATAGATATCCTAAATACCCATTTATTTGCCCATTTTTCTACCTCTTTTATTGCTCTCTGCATTTTGGTGTTAATGTACTCTATTGCCTCTTTTCCACTGCATAGTACGGCATGACACAGTTCAGTACAGCTCACTTTGGTTCGGCTCAGTTCGGCTCGGTTTGCGCTACCACTGCAGTTTAGTAACGCTTTAGCGTGGGCGGGATTATTCACGTGTCGTTTAGTTGCGGCGCCTCTACTGCCGTGACGTCATCGTAAACGCGCCACAAACAAACACACAACAATGGAGCATATCGACGGCATGGTGTTCTTCATTCTCGGCATGTGGACGTTTTTAACAGCGAGACGAAGGAGTTTGTTTCAAAAGAGGCCGACGGTTAATACAAAAAGGTGCGTGCGATCCTTCTCTGGCTGTTTCTAAATATAGCGGTTCTGTTGTGTCTCGTGTCGCAAGTTCGGTGACACAGTAATGACGATTTTCTCCGGCTAATCAGTGACCAGCAGAGTTTACACGTCACGTTTCGGTAACGGTTCGGCGCGCTTGGAACCTCGGCTGAGGTGGTACTAAAAAAAGGACCAGGTACCAGGTACTGTTCCCAGTGGAAAACCCCCCAAAAGTGAGCTGAACTGAACCGTGTCGTGTCGTACTATGCAGTGGAAAAGCCCCATATGTTCCTGCCTCTGATCCACAGTGTTCTGTCATCTGCATATAGTGATTTTCCTATTGTTTCTTCTACTCCATCGAATATGTCGTTTATCATGATGTTGAATAATATTAGGCTACACACCAGGGGCATAGATTTAGGGTGGACGGAGGGGATGTGTCCCCACCAATATCCTCTGACCATTGAAATGTCCCCACCAATAATTGAATCCACTTAAAAAAAAAATCGTGCTGTCAACATTAACCTAGAAACCTAGACACGCAGAAAGGGATAAAAATCACGTTCTCTCCTTGAGTCCACCCGCCCCCAAAACACATATGAACATTTTGATTGGCTGCGCCTTTCCCTGCTATCATGTGAGAGTCTATGGCTGCGTTCAGATACAAGCAGCGCCAAATGCAGTGAATTTTTTTTTTCATGTGCAAGAAGGTGTGTTGGGTGACAGACATGTGAGGATGGCGGCAGCAAAAAAAAAAAAAAAAAAAAAAAAGAAGCTGGACATGAGCTTTATTTCAAAGAAAAGTGTAAGTCACTTCAAGTTCGCTAGTGAATCCATCAAAGTAACGACAACAGTTAACGTTAATGCTAGTGTTTTTTTTGTTTGTTTTTTACCGCTTTGACGCACATTCATTATAGCAGGGCAGGATATAGTCTGTGAATACGGACTTAAAACTAACAGCAGATTAAACAGCTAAATGTAAAAGTATAAATATGATCCCTGCCAGTTCTCCTAATCTAATGACGACTGTTTGTCAGAAATCAGTCTTGTGAACGAAATTGATATACTACATACTAATATTGCCATGGCTAGAATTTAGTTGACAGTTCTAGACAATCCACTTCACACAAATAGTTTTTAAAATGCAAAAAAGAAAAAAAAATGTAGGTCCCCACCAATGTCCAGAGCAAATCTCCGCCCTTGCTGCACACGCTTCCTTGCAGAGTGCCGTTTTCTACTGTGTATTTTTTTGGAGTATTTTGTACCCACTCTGACTTCCATTGTACTATTTTCTAAAAAGTTCTTTATCCAATTATACATTTTGCCTCTTATTCCTAATTTGTCTAGTTTGCATAATAGACCTTCCTTCCATAGCATATTATATGCTTTTTCAATATCGAAAAAGACTACAATTACTGTCTCTATGTTATGTGTGCTGTTGTATCTGGTTCCCTCGCTGTACATACAAGACCTCTATTTATTAAGAATTTCTCTACTACCTCCCCATTTGAGTGTATTATGGTGTTACCACACCATATAATGGGTCTTTCCCATCTTCCTATTATTTCTTCCAGTGTGCTGTTATTAAATTTTTTATGATATGGATTGTAGTAGTTTACTATTGTTATGCTGCTTTCCTCTGTCCATACTTTATGACTTTTATTGTTTCATGTTCATTCTTGTTTTCCACTACTTTATGTTTAATTCTTACACTTGTAGGGCTTTATATAGCTCATGTACCCCACGAATACTCTATATGGTCATTTACTTTCCTCAAATTTTATCATCACTGACAGGCTATCACATCTCATCCCATTTCTTGTGGTTTTTAATCCTGCTGTTAGCTAGTGTAGAAGTTATATAGAGGGAATTTATATTTTCAGAACTGTGTTCTGTTATTCTGTTCTGGTTTCTCCCCTGAGCTCCCCAGCTAAGAAAATAGTTCTGTCTAATGTTCCCCTGTAAGAGCCATATTTCATTTTCATTTTCATGATTCTGTTTTTGTGTTTATTTAAATTTTATCAGTTAAGCATTCATTTATGATAATTGTAGTTGTTTGTGTGATGTTTGTGTGACTGTCTTCTTTTACAAAAATGTTTTTTTTTTTACAAAATGTTTTATTACCCCAGTAGGCATCTCCAACCATAGCATGGTGCAGTATACAGTCAGTAGGAAAAACCTAAAACCTAAGAGTGCCTACTGGCATTTTAACACTGTACTTTTAGAAGATGTCAATTTTATTGAGTCTTTTACTTATTTATGGGCCAATATTAAATCACAAATCGCAGATTTTAGCTCTCTACAGCAATGGTGGGACCTAGCTAAAGCACAAACAAAAGTTTTTTGTCAACAGTACACTCTCAATGTCACAAAAGACAATGTTAGATCAATGAGAGCTCTTGAGACCGAAATAGTGGAACTCCAGAGTTTGGCCACACCATTTTCAGAAATGGCAGCACAATAGTTATATTGCCCCCCCTCGCTGACCTGGGACATCCACTGTGGCCCGGTGGCCAATAATATTACGGCCATGTCTTTGGCCCTTGGCCAGGTTGAAGCCAGCCTCATCCACGAACACCAGGATGTAAGGGGTCTCATGTCCTTCCAATGCCATTATTCTCTAAAATAGAGTAAAGAACATAAAATCAGTCATACAGAAGAGTCATATACTACAGTTAGACAATTACATGTTCTCCCCCACAGGTTCAATATACTACAGGCCACTACTCCAGTGGTTCTAAGCTAGTGATCGGCCTATGAGGAAGTACTGCGGGGGTATTTGATAGAAAGGGGAGTGGGAAATACTGATGACTTACTGAGATGTTACAGTACAACCTACAGTATTAGATAGATTTGATTGGGAGACAACAAAATAAGGATTATAATGAGAATTGTATAATACAGTAAACTGCAGTTTTCTGTTGAAATTGTTGAAGTCAGATGAAGCAAATACTGATTCTGAAATCAGGTAAAGGAGGTATTGAAACCAAATAAGTGAACTACTGTATTGCTTACTGTGATTACAGGGAAGGTTATAATGAGAGACAACCAGTAACTGACTTACATTTACATACTGGTACCGCAGCTCCTTCACTCTGTCAGAGTTCCTCTCAAATGGTACCTTGTAGATTTGTTTCATTGTCATCTGATGCTTCTTCAAAACCCGGTCTATTGTGGAGACGCTTATTGTGTTTATGTTCTGGAATATCTGATTGTCCTGAAGGATGGCATCACGGATCTGTCTCAATGTGATGGCATTATTTGCCATCACCAGGTTACAAATCTCTCTTTCCTGTTGTTCATTGAGCAGTTTTCCTCTGCCACCCACGCGAGGTTGTCATTCAATCCTACACAAAAAACAGAATACAGTAAGTTACCAGTGTAATTGTATTATTGTTTTACTCACAGTAACTTCACCACAATCCTAATGCAACATTGCACAGTGATTGGAATACTACTCTAAACTGTATAAATTATGTAATTCCATTGTTTACAGTAATTAGTTCAATATATTTCTCTCTCACCTCTGCCATTGTGAGGCCATGGTTTATGACGTGGTCTATAATTGTGGCCCGAACGTGGCATTCGGGACAGCACAGTGTCTTCCCGCTCCTCTGCCTCTTCCCCCTGTTCCTCCACCACGCATTCTCAGTCCTCCTCTTCTTCTTCTTCCTCCTCCTCCTCTTCCTTGAGGAAGAACTTCCCCTTGTCCGTTTGCTTGGCCTTGTCTATCCATGTTCAGAGATCGGACTGGCGCTGGTCAAGCTCTATATATCTGTGTTTGGCAGCACACGGTCATGGAAAACACCTGTGTGACACTCCCCGTTCGTTAGTCTACACCTGACTGTCAATGACTGTCATCAATGTATCAAATATTCAAAGAAATTCATATATGGTATTCATGGTATTATGTTCTTGACCAATTTTGACAATTGAACAGACAGTTGTGCATGCGAGTACTTATACAATGAAATCATGCTGACATGTTTTGGAGAGAATGATCATTAGACTGAGAATCAACTAATCAGTGTAGATCTACACGATCTATTCATTTGGAAAATGTGCTAAATGTGGGCTAACTGTATAACTGTAGTCTACTTGTACTTAATCATTTGGCCAAAGAAGCACTGAGACATTTGAGACATGGACTAAGGCATTTGCCATTTGATAAATGACATTCTGTTGTGAACATTTGCCAAGAGCTTTGGAGGTTTGTCCATGTTATTTTGAGAATGCAATTTCTGTTTCAAGAAATGAGTCAAACGAATGGAGAAAAACTGTAAGAGAGATGCAGGTGGCAGAGATTCAGCAGCAGGAGCTGAACCGTGCCCAGAGGGAGCGCCACTTGCAGATGGCACTTGAAGAGGGCAAACAAGCGAGGGAGCAGGAAGCGGCCTTGAGGGCAGAGGAACACTCTCAGACGGCTGCTTTCAATCAAGCATTCCTCAATGTTACGGGGATGCTTGTCCAGGAAATGAGTGGCCGACGGGAATAGAACTCTCTTGCTGACTAATGCCATAGCCATTTGTGTTTTTGTGTTTGTTTTTTGATAATGTTTGCACTACATGTCTGCACACTGTTAACAGTTTCTTCTGTTTACTTTAAAATTTACTTTATTTGTAGTGTTTTCTGTTCTTATTTTTACCTTTATAATTGTATTTTGCTTCAATAAAAACAATCTGATCGAATACGTGTACCCCAAGACTATATTAAAGATTTATGAGCAGGTAATGTACCTCTTGATAAAGACAAATGATTAACGCTGCCACGATACAAACCAAAACAAATAATAAAAAAAAAACAAGGAATACATTGTAAAGTTTGAAATGTTGTTTAAAAATTTATTGATAATACACTTTACAGAACATGCTACGTGAATAGTTAGCTATTCAAGTAACGCACCAGACCTGCACAGACATCCCTGCCCTCCTCCTCTACAGCCTGTGGCACTGCCACCACCGTCTCTGCTGCTGCGGGTGAATCCCAAGCATTCTCATAGGCCTCACCATGACTCTCACAAAGGTTATGTAGAGCACAACATGTCAGCACCATGGACTTCACAAGGTTGACAGCACAGTCATTTCTTTTCATAATGCATCGCCATCTTCCTTTTAATCGACCAAAGGCATTTTCAACAACTACGCGTGCTCTGCAGATTTTCATGTTGTAGACCTGCTGTTCTGCTGTCAGGTGTCCCGTGTCAATGAACGGGTTTAAGAGCCAGTTCTGCAAGGGATAGGCAGAGTCTCCTAGAATGTAGTAGCCAGCAGTCACCCCGCCTATGTTTCTGGTGTTAGCTGGTGTGTGGTTTCCACGGCTTGCCAACTCCCACAGTGGTGACAGTCTCAAAACCAGAGCATCATGCAGGCAGTCCTGTGAAAACATTCCAGAAAAGTCCCTTTCCATCCATAACAGCTTGAAGGATGATGGAGTGCCAGCCTTTATGGTTGAAATAGTCACAGTGATTTTCCTCTGGTGCTATAATGGGGATGTGTGATCCATCAATAGCACCAATACAGTGTGGGAGCCCCCACCTGTTCTCAATGTCGGCAGCCATTTCTTTAAACTTTTCCTGATCTGGATAACAAATTAGCTCTGGTACCAGCAGGATTTCTGCTGCTGCACAGAACTCCTGAACACACCGACACACAGTTGTTATGCTTACACCAAAAAGATGTCCAACACTTCTGTACTTAGCACCGGTTGCAAGCTTCCACAGTGCGATGGCTATTCTTTTCTTTAAAGGTACACACACGCGGAAGTTTGTGTCCCGTCTCCATCGCTGGACCCAGTTTGTTGCATAAGTGGATGAATGTTTCTTCAGACATTCTAAATTTCTCCAGCCACTGAGTGTTTGTAAAACCGGGAACAATCACATCCCACCACTCTGAAGCTAACTGTCCAAACAGATGGTCTGTTTGTCATGACCCGCCAAGCAACAGCCCTGCCATGAATCACCTGCACACTCCAGTTCCATGATCCACCCCATTGCTTTCTTTCCACCGCCTCGTTCCCCACTCTGCACACCTGTACTAAATCTATAATCACCTCTCCCCCCTACTTAACTCGCACTCAAACCACACTTCCTCGCCAGATTATTGTGTACTCACCATGTCCAATATTCCAGCGTTCCGTCTCGTCTTGCCTTCTCGTTTCCGACCTCGCTTCGTTTCAATGACCACGTCTTCGCCTCACGTCACGGATCATTCGCCATCTCGGATCTTATCGGTACTGACCTTTGGAACTGTTTCTCGACCACGAGCCTGGATCATGGACCTTCCCCTTACTCTCCGGCTTCGACCTCTGCCTGTTTCTCGACCACGAATAATCCCCATGCATCTGCGTCATCTACGAGCCTGCCCGAGCTCAAGGTACACACGCCGCCTCTCTGCACGGAGTTCATTCACTTCGCGCCGACACTCCGCTTCCGCATTCCAAGCAAGCTCAAGTCACACACGCCGGCTCTCTACACGAAGCTCATTCACTTCGCGCCGACGCTCCGCTTCCGCATTCCAAGCAAGCTCAAGTCACACACGCCGGCTCTCTACACGGAGCTCATTCACTTCGCGCCGACGCTCCGCCTCCGCATTCCAAGCAAGCTCAAGTCACACACGTCAGCACAAGCAGGTTTCCAATCTAACGGCCACATCTGCCTTGTCCACGGATTTAAGCCTGTCTTGCCATAATAAGTCTAGAAGCACCATTTCCTGCTCCTCATCTGCACTTGGGTCTACCACGGCAGCCAGGAACCGTGACAGTATAATCTGGCCAAATATGGACCCAGCAGAGACTACTCGCCTGAAGGGGGCATTAAAGAGTCAAGGAACTCTCTTGGATACTCACCAGCAGGAAATTCAACAGATAACGAACACTCTCCAAACTCTCACAGAGACCCTGATGTCACTCACCAACCAAGTGCAGCAAACGCACCCGTCCCCAGCACCCCCTTGTTTGCCCCCCCCTCATGTGGGTGCTTTCTATCGTGAGCCACGTCTACCGGCACCACCCACCTATAACGGGGATCCCTCCACCTGTCGCTCTTTTCTCTCTCAGTGCTCTCTTGTGTTTGAGCTGCAGGCCTCCTCATTCCCCACAGAACGGTCAAAAGTCGCTTACATAATCACCCTCCTCGCCGGAAAGGCAAGGGAATGGGGAACATCACTATGGGATGCACAGGTTCCCTGCTGTTTGACCCTCAAAGCCTTCACTGATGAAATGAGGAGAGTTTTCGATCGTTCATTTACGGGACACCAGGCAGCGAACCAAATACTCCAGCTACGCCAGGGGGCCCGCTCCGTCTCTGACTATGCCATTGATTTTCGTACTTTGGCTCCCTCTAGTGGCTGGGGTGAGCACGCACTCTTTGATGCATTTTTTCACGGGCTTTCCGATTTAATCAAGGATGAACTCGCAGCCCGTGAGCTCCCATCTGACCTCCAGGGGCTATCTGACCTAGCGACCCGTATTGACGCCCATAAACGGACCCGGCAAGAGGAACACTATCAAGCTCCTAAGCCGTACACTCCGGCCACCACAGGCACACCACATTTGTCCCCTGAACCAATGCACATTGACCGCGCACGCATCTCGCCAGAGGAACGGCAACGGCGAAGGGATGACGGGGCCTGTTTTTACTGTGGAAGGATTGGCCATGCCGTAAGCAACTGTCCATTAAAGGGCCGGAACCCCCCGGTAATGCTGGGGACCATGGGGAACTCCAGCTTCGTCTCTTTCTCAGATAAACGATCATGCTTTGCTGTTACACTAACCCACGAAAAGCAGTCTCATATCACATATGCCCTGGTGGATTCTGGAGCCGACCAAAACCTAATATCCTCAGCCACGGCCTCTCAATTGGAGATTCCGCTTGTACGAGTCAGTCAACCGTTCAATGTTCAGGCGCTCGATGGAAGCAAGCTTTCACAGATCACTCACCGCACCTCCCCTGTTACACTATGCTTTTCTGGCAACCACACAGAAACCATCACCTTCCTCATCGTGAGAAATGCACACGCCCCAATCATTTTGGGGCTTCCATGGTTAAGGTTACACAACCCCCACATCGATTGGGTAAGAATGAGCATTCTCGATTGGCACTCAACCTGCCACTCTTCGTGTCTACGCTCCGCGGCCATAACCCAGAGCCGCTCCACGTCGCAGGAAGAGATCCCCAGTTTATCTAAGGTCCCAGTAGAATACCATGATCTGCAGCAGGTCTTCAGCAAGTCACGGGCTGTCTCACTACCACCTCACCGACCCTATGACTGTGCTATTGACCTCCTCCCAGGCACCACCCCACCCAAAGGACGACTCTACTCCCTCTCTCGCCCTGAAAGAGAGGCCATGGAACAATATATTAATGAATCGCTCGCAGCAGGGATCATCCGCCCCTCGTCCTCCCCTGCCGGTGCGGGATTTTTTTTTGTGGAAAAGAAAGACAAGTCCCTCAGACCCTGCATCGATTACAGAGGAGTGAACGAAATCACGATTAAGAACCGCTATCCACTTCCTTTAATGTCTACTGCCTTTGAGCTACTCCAGGATGCCCGCATTTTCACCAAGCTAGACCTAAGAAATGCTTACCACCTGGTCAGGATAAGGGAAGGTGATGAGTGGAAGACCGCCTTTAACACCCCTACTGGTCATTATGAATACCTGGTGGTTCCATTCGGTTTAACCAACGCACCAGCAGTTTTCCAGGCACTCATTAATGATGTCCTCAGAGACTTCCTCAACATCTTTGTGTTTGCTTATCTCGATGATATCTTGGTTTTTTCTCGTTCACCAAGGGAACACAAGATCCACGTACGTCAGGTTCTACAACGGTTATTGGAAAACAAACTCTATGTCAAGGCTGAAAAATGCGAGTTTCACGTTGACTCCACCTCCTTCCTGGGATTCTCTATTTCACCTGCGGGCATTCAAATGGACCCAACGAAGGTCAAGGCAGTCACGGACTGGCCAGTGCCATCTTGTAGACGAGAGCTTCAACGCTTTCTGGGGTTCGCCAACTTTTATCGCCGTTTCATTAGGAGTTACAGCGTGGTGGCGGCCCCGCTCACAACACTAACCTCCACTAAGACCCCATTTAAATGGAATCCTCTGGCGGAGAAAGCCCTAGCTGAACTTAAGCACCGTTTTACCACGGCACCCATCCTTACCTTCCCAGACCCCTCCCTTCAGTTCGTCGTCGAAGTTGACGCTTCTGAGACGGGAGTCGGGGCTGTTCTCTCTCAGAGGTCTCCCAAGGATAACAAACTTCACCCCTGCTCCTTCTTTTCCCGTCGACTCACGGCCCCGGAGCGCAACTATGACATCGGAGACCGTGAGTTACTGGCAGTCAAGCT
The DNA here is from genome assembly GCA_030522415.1 of Channallabes apus. Taxonomy (NCBI): domain Eukaryota; kingdom Metazoa; phylum Chordata; class Actinopteri; order Siluriformes; family Clariidae; genus Channallabes; species Channallabes apus. The sequence continues at coordinate 29,435,058 of CM060104.1, forward strand.
CGCCCTTCAGGAATGGAGACACTGGCTGGAGGGGACGGAACACCCGTTTCTAGTCTGGACAGACCACAAAAACCTTGAATACTTAAGATCGGCCAAAAGACTCAACTCACGCCAGGCACGCTGGTCGTTGTTCTTTTCACGCTTCCACTTCACGCTGTCTTATCGCCCAGGTTCCAAGAATGTCAAGCCCGATGCCCTCTCCCGGCAGTTCTCCTCTCCTCAGGACGCACCCTCCATGGAGACCATCCTTCCACCTCGCTGTCTTGTGGCCACTACACGACTGGAAGTGGAGAACGCAGTCCTTCAGTCCCTTGAACAAGAGCCGGGCCCAAGCAATGTCCCACCTGGGCTACTCTTCGTACCAGCTCGTCTACGCCCCCAAGTGTTGGATTGGGCACACTGCTCCAGACTAGCCTGCCACCCAGGGGTGACCCGTACCCTGTTTTTGATGAAACAACGCTTTTGGTGGCCCACTATCAAGGAAGACGTCAGAAACTTTGTGGCATCCTGCGATACATGTTCTAGAAATAAGACTACAAATCGTGCCCCCGAGGGTCTCCTAAGACCCCTCCCGATCCCCCACCGTCCCTGGTCTCACATATCTATTGACTTTGTTACCGGATTACCATCTTCAGACAACAACACCTGTATTTTAACCGTGGTTGACCGGTTCTCAAAGTCTGCCCACTTCATTCCATTACCCAAACTCCCCTCTGCCAAGGAGACAGCCGAACTTCTAATTACCCATGTCTTCCGACTTCACGGACTGCCTACAGACATTGTCTCAGACAGAGGCCCCCAGTTCTCAGCACAATTTTGGAAGGCTTTCTGTGGTCTTATTGGGGCCGCACCTAGTCTCTCGTCTGGCTTTCACCCTCAAAGCAACGGCCAAACTGAGCGGATGAACCAGGAACTCGAGAAATCACTGAGGTGCATGACGTCTCGCGACACTTCTTCTTGGAGCCGATTTCTCCCATGGATCGAGTATGCTCATAATTCGCTCCCCACCTCCTCCACTGGAATGTCCCCTTTCCAATGTTGTCTCGGCTACCAACCACCACTGTTCCCCTCCCAGGAGCAAGAAGCCGCGGTCCCCTCAGCCCAAGCCTTTGTTCGCCGCTGCAGAAGGACATGGCAACGTGCTCGTACCCGACTACAACACTCGGTCAGCATCTTCCAGCGCAAAGCTAACCGTCATCGTTTAGCCGCTCCCAGGTACCACGTCGGCCAAAGGGTCATGCTCTCTGCTCGCGATCTTCCAATCAAGACAACTTCTAACAAGCTCTCACCAAGGTTCATCGGCCCGTTCACCATCACCCGCATCATCAACCCATGTTCCGTCAGACTGGCCCTGCCTTTGTCCATGCGCCGAGTTAATCCCACCTTCCACGTCTCCCTGATCCGTAGGTTGGTTGCGTGTCCCTTGGCCCCAGCCTCCCGTCCCCCTCCACCACCCAGACTCATAGACGGTGGGGAGGCCTTTTCAGTTCGCCAACTTCTTAAGTCTCGCCGCCGCGGACGCGGTCTCCAGTACTTGGTGGACTGGGAGGGCTATGGCCCTGAAGAAAGAAGTTGGGTACCAGCCAGATTTATACTAGACCGATCACTGATTACTGAGTTCCACAGACTTCACCCCGAGGCACCTGCTAGAACGCCTGGAGGCGTTCGTAGAGGGGGGGGTACTGTCATGACCCGCCAAGCAACAGCCCTGCCATGAATCACCTGCACACTCCAGTTCCATGATCCACCCCATTGCTTTCTTTCCACCGCCTCGTTCCCCACTCTGCACACCTGTACTAAATCTATAATCACCTCTCCCCCCTACTTAACTCGCACTCAAACCACACTTCCTCGCCAGATTATTGTGTACTCACCATGTCCAATATTCCAGCGTTCCGTCTCGTCTTGCCTTCTCGTTTCCGACCTCGCTTCGTTTCAATGACCACGTCTTCGCCTCACGTCACGGATCATTCGCCATCTCGGATCTTATCGGTACTGACCTTTGGAACTGTTTCTCGACCACGAGCCTGGATCATGGACCTTCCCCTTACTCTCCGGCTTCGACCTCTGCCTGTTTCTCGACCACGAATAATCCCCATGCATCTGCGTCATCTACGAGCCTGCCCGAGCTCAAGGTACACACGCCGCCTCTCTGCACGGAGTTCATTCACTTCGCGCCGACACTCCGCTTCCGCATTCCAAGCAAGCTCAAGTCACACACGCCGGCTCTCTACACGAAGCTCATTCACTTCGCGCCGACGCTCCGCTTCCGCATTCCAAGCAAGCTCAAGTCACACACGCCGGCTCTCTACACGGAGCTCATTCACTTCGCGCCGACGCTCCGCCTCCGCATTCCAAGCAAGCTCAAGTCACACACGTCAGCACAAGCAGGTTTCCAATCTAACGGCCACATCTGCCTTGTCCACGGATTTAAGCCTGTCTTGCCATAATAAGTCTAGAAGCACCATTTCCTGCTCCTCATCTGCACTTGGGTCTACCACGGCAGCCAGGAACCGTGACACTGTTGCGGCGACTTTTTTGCCAAATGTGGAAGATCTGTAATATACAGAGTCAGCATTTTAATGTTACACTGGCAGTTAAGTTCATTATATGCTTTGCAACAGTGATAAAAGTTAGCTAGTGATGTGATTTTTTTAGATGCTTACCCTTGCGCGTCGTCGAGCTAACCAAGTGTTGTCGTCGTCTGCGTGTTGTTGTAAAAGTTCCCAAACTCTTGTCTTTTTTAGCTGTGTTTTCTTTGGCTGCCATCAGCCTCTTTTGAAACAAACTCCTTCGTCTCGCTGTTAAAAACATCCACATGCCGAGAATGAAGAACACCATGCCGTCGATATGCTCCATTGTTGTGTGTTTGTTTGTGGCGCGTTTACGATGATGGCACGGCAGTAGAGGCGGCGCGACTATAACGACACGTGAGTAATCCCGCCCACGCTAAAGCGTTACTACACTGCAGTGGAAGCGCAAACCGAGCCGAACTGAGCCGAACCGAAGTGAGCTGTACTGAACCGTGCTGTGCCGTACTGTCCAGTGGAAAAGCGCCACAAGTCTTGACTAAAAAAACTCAGCACTGGAGAGTTTATACTTTACAAGAGGGAGGGATACAAAGAGGTGGAGGCAATCTAAATAAAGCACAGGAATCAGCCTGGTAACGGAAGTTCCCCAGCCCTGATCTCATCAGCATAACAGTGGCTTCCAAATGCACAGGTGCTAATCTAATCAGCCTGACAGTATTCAGGACTGTTCTCTTTGCTGCGGTCTGGGAAGAGATTCCGCTCCCTAAAGGCCAACACAGAGAGACTGAGGAGGAGCTTCTTCCCGCAGGCGATAAGGTCTCTCAATCACACAGTCACACCTCCACACAGGACTAATAACATCTTTTAAGCTCACAACACTGACTGGACAATCATGGACACATTCATACACACTTGCACTAAATACTCATACATCTGGACAATTGCACATGTCACCTCCATGCATATTTGCACAACCACTGACTTTAATCCTATATTTCTATATTTTTGCAATATTTTATTATGCCCTTATGCACAGTTAATTTTACTAGTTAAAATTATTTCTTTAGTATTTCCTTTTTATTGATTATTTATTTTACGTACAAGCTTTTATTTTCTTTTTTTAAGGTCACTGGCGGTCGTATAAAGCATTTCACTGCATATTATACTGTGTATGATTGTGCATGTGACCAATAAAATTTGAATTTGAATTTGAATTTGAGTATCACCCAGACCTTCACATTATCATAGAGACAAAGGCACGGCCTGGCCTTGAGATTAGCATTCACATTGACTTTGCGACCCTACCCAGTGGTCAGGAAGTACATAAAGACAAAAGGTTAATGTGTCTGACACCTGGGCTACCAGACTTGATCTTCTTAGAATGTCACCATCTTTACCTTAAAATGTAGAACCCAATGTACATACAGTTTATATACTATTACGTTGGAAGCTAGATTTAACATTTTATAAATTTGTAATCCTACAAGAGGAACCAGTCTCAACCGGGAACCCATCCTCATCTGCGTGGTAACGGATATAAATTATATAACATCATGTATGTAGTTGCCATTCGGTATAGGTGTACTAGAGGACGAGGTTATGGGATGAGTTACGTGTATGCCAGATTAAAGAGATGCGTCTTGAGTCTACTTTTGAACTGAGAAACCGTGTCTGCTCCCCGAACACTGTCTGGAAGGCTATTCCAAAGCTTTGGAGCTAAATATGAAAATGCCCCGCCCCCTTTTGTAGATTTTGAAATTCTGGGAACTACCAGAAGTCCGGAGCTTTGTGATCTTAAGGCGCGTGGTGGATTGTAGCGCATCAGAAGACTGGTTAGGTATGTGGGAGCTAAACCATTTAAGGCCTTGTATGTAAGTAATACTATTTTGTAATTTATTCTAAACTGAACAGGTAGCCAGTGCAGGGATGATGATATTGGGGTTATATGATCATATTTTCTGGATCTAGTGAGAACCCTGGCAGCTGCATTTTGGATTAACTGAAGCTTGTTTATTGAGGATGCAGGACAACCACCTAGTAATGCATTACAATAGTCCAGTCTGGAGGTCATGAATGCATGAACTAGCTTTTCTACATCAGATACGGATAAGATGCTCCTAAGTTTGGCAATATTTCTAAGATGGGAAAAGGCTGTTTTTGTGATATTTGAAATGTGATTTTGTGAAGTTACTGTTTAATATTACGGCCAGGTCTATTACTGTTGAACTGGTAGTAACAAACCCAACATCCCTTTAATAGGCTACCCTAACCAATCAAAAAACACAAAATGGTTGGCATGTTACCCACATTTTTTTTTTCTTCTATTTGTTCAGCTGAGGTTGTCTTTTAAAACACATAGACTGAAAAGAGGGGGTACTAACTTTTGAAAATGACTATAAAATAATAGGGTCAGGGCTAGCTCAGTGGTTAAGTCATTGGACTACATTTCGGAAGGTCCCAGGTTCAAATCCCTTGACCACCAAGTTGTCCCTGACTTGTACAGTAAGTCTCTCTGGATAAGGATGTCTGCCCAATACCTACTGTAAATGTGAATAATTAGAATGATGTATATGTCTACAGTAAATGTAGAATAAATGTTTCATTTATTCACAGATTCAAAAAGAGGACAATGGAATCAAAAATAGTTACTAAAAACCAGTTGGAGTCTGTATTCAAGGTTTGTATAGAATTTATATTAGCACACCCATTAAAAACTGCAGTTTATCATAGCAGATATTTTTCCACCTTAAATGTGATATACTGTACTAACACAAAGTTTAAAAAGTACACTTTTTAAAGAAAATAAATTACACACAGGTGGACTCTATTTAGTCATTAGCTCTCATCAGGCAATGTCTATGGGCAACTGACTGCACTCAGACCAAAGGGGGCTGAATAATTACGCACACCCCACTTTGCAGTTATTTACTTGTAAAAAATGTATGATTTTCGTTCCACTTCTCACGTGTACACCACTTTGTATTGGTCTTTCACGTGGAATTCCAATAAAATTGAGTCATGTTTGTGCCTGTAATGTGACAAAATGTGGAAAAGTTCCAGGGGGCCGAATACTTTTGCAAGCCACTGTATCTTACAATATCATGGTTGTGTACGTGTATACACCCTTGACTAATATATTTATTTTTTAAACAAAAATGGTTTTAATGCTTCTAATAGAGAACTCTGTTTATTTGGGTTAGAGTGTAAAATTGTCACTTCATATCATCATTTAGCAAGTTTATTCCACTCTTCCTTGCAAAAATGTTTCAAGACCCATAGCAAAATGTTGTTGCTCAGAATAAAGTTTTTTTACTCCCATGAGACTGAATTGAGCTTTCTCATTACAAGCTTGACTTTTTTTAAGTGGTGACTTAGGAGAAACAAAGAGACATACTGTACTGTAACAGAGCTACAACCTGAGACTTACATAAGAAACATTTGACCAATCTGAGATGTACATGAGAAACAAAGGAGAAGCAAATGATCCATATATAAGACCATGATGAGATTATAGCCAGATATAAATGAAAAGCATGAGACACAAATGAGAAATATTGCAGTTTTATTGAACATATAAAAAAATCCTTAATTAACAGCATACAGTGATAACTGTACACAACTAACACCACCTGAGGATAGTCCAGTGTCCATACTGACCTCTGTCCACCACAACATTAAAACCAGCAGGGTTACAATATCAAAATATTACAGTTTACATTTACCACTAATTTTGTAAATCAAAGCAAAAGAGAAAAGCAAAAAGCAACGATAATAATAATAATAATAATAATAATAATGGAGAAAGTACTGGAGATCCGTTACTGATAAAAAAGGAGAAAAAAAATGAAAAATAAACTTCTTTTTGTAAATTATGTTTAAAATAAAATGAAGTAAAATATTTAAATAAACAGTTCTTGTCTCCACATCTGTTGTTCTCCACATGAGACTTTACAAGCATTTTTTATTTATTCAAAAAAAGAATTCATCCTGCTTTTTCTTGCTGTTTGTGTCCAGCATTGAATAATTATTTGACCACAAATGGTTGGAATGTGATTGTGAATTTATGACTGGAATAAAGGTTGTTCTACAAAGTATTGACTCAGGGGGGCTGAAAACAAATGCATGCCACAATTTTCAGGTTTTCATTTGCAAAAAAAAAAAAAAAAAAAAAACTTTATAATTTTTCTTTCACTTCACAATTATATGCTATACTTTGTGTTGGTCTATCACATAAAATCCCAATAAAATACATTTACATTTGTGGTTCTAACATGACAAAATGTGAAAAAGTTTGAGGGTTATGGATATGTTTGCAAGGCACTGTACTTGTATTTGAAGACCTTCCCAGGAGAGCAAGACCAAATCTGACCTCTGCTGCAGAGGAGAAATCACCAATTAACAAACAGCACCCCAGATTAGATCCGTTATGAAGGATTTACAGAGCAGAAGTAGCAGATACGGACCATCGATGTCCAGGCCCATGCCCTTGCCAATGAACATGATGTCCTCCACAACCTCTGTGTCTTCTTTATCAATCTCCTCTACATCTCTTTCAGTGCCACAACCAGCCACAGCTTCTTCCGGGTTGAGTTCAAAGGTCGGATTTGTCAATGAGATTTATGCAATGCAGGATATTAAAGTAATCTTTCTAAACTCCCTCAGGGTCAGATCCATATCATTAGTAACCTAAAAAGACCTAGTGAATTTCTTGAAATTTCTCATCACTTGCTGGTCCATGCATGGCTGTAGAAGAGGAGGTGTGTTGTGGGGCAGGAACATCACCTTCATGAAATCAAACTCGGCATCCAATTTCTCCTCCAAGCATGGAAGGTGTGATGGAGAATTGTCCATCAAAAGGAGGCACTTAAGCAGCAGATTGTTGTCCCGTTAGGTATTTTTTTAGGACTCGGTGTGAACGCTTCATGCAAGCAATCCATAACGAGGAGCCTTGTGTTAGACCTCCACATCACAGGCAGTCTGCTCTTACTGACATTGTTTCTTTTAAATATGTGCAGGTTTTCAGAAATGATTCATGAGCAGTGGTTTGACTTGGAAATCCCCTCTTACAATTGCACACAATAAAAAGGTGAGCCTGTACTTCATTGGCTTGTGCCCCGGTAGCGCTTTCTTCTCCCGCAATGATGTATGTCCTTTTAGGCATCTTCTTCCAAAATAAACCTGTCTCATCGCAGTTGAAAACTTGATGAGGAACATAATCTTCGTCCTCCACAAATTTGGTGAATACTTCATGAACACTTCCACAGCTGACGTGTTCAAACTTGCAGCCTTACCACGCCTGACTACACTATGGATGATGTCACTTCTTATAGGGAACTTCTCAAACCATCTTCTTTAAATTATTCACGTGCACTACTGGTACTTTGTAAAAAACTTTTGTAAGGATTTCTTGTTTTTGCTAGACCCCATCTAGTCAGTGCTCAGCCTGTATTTTGCTTCCCGCCTGGTACCAGGGAACCCCTCAATAATACACAAGTCCGTGATCAGTGAGACGTTCCAAGTTTATTGTGGGAGACAGGAGTATATATACGCACACACACACACAAAGAACCAAAGAAAAGGGTTCAGAAGTGTTTACATTTGGTCAGAAATGTTTAGAAAAGATAAGGTAAAGAAGAACATAAAATTGGGAGTAGCTCTGCATTTACGAGCGTTTAACAGTTTTACGACCTTTAACATAAACTACTATAGGATGTGTTTATTGAAAGTGCAGCTTATGTCGAGGTAAGAGAAAGAAGTAACATTCTGTTCTCACGGACACAGAATATCATAAAACATACTAAAAATCAAATATTCCCTACAACTTTTATGTGCTTTTGTGTGTTTCATGACAACCAAAGCTGATGGGGATGAAGAACAAGGGAGACAACACTGTCTGAATTCTGAATTGGCCTCCTGGATTGGGCGAGACATCTCAAACCCTCATTGTGTTGACTTGGAAACATGGAAGCTTTTAGAAGAGCTAAAGCAGGCGACCTGAATTTACCTTCACCCATGTGGATGTATGGACATTGCCCAATGTTTCATAGACTTGGACCAACAGCTGGGGCTTTTTGAGTAGACTGAATAATTGGATAGATGACTAATTAGCAGTTGGAGCTAATGTATACACATATTTACATATGTATTTTTAATTGTATGCATGTATAAGTATAAGTCCACTGACACACGGTGCGAATGTATTGTCTAGTGCTTGTGCACTGGCATAAATATAAAAGTCATATCCCACTGGCTATACAGAATGAATCCAAATCGTTAAACAGAGTCGAGTCGAAAAAGCTCACCGAAGACGTCCAACCCGTGAGATCAAGCAGTGCAGGAATAGATCCAAATCATCGGACTGAGACATAGTCATGATATCACTTAGTGACCTCAAGGTGGCCTGAGAACAATTAATTTTCTACATCAGTTGTTTCTAGGGCCCTAAGAAAGACAGCCTAAAGAATTAAGATAGAGGAACCTCATTTACTGCTTTGCCACTAGAGGTCAGTGTTGGACTGCAGATTATTGCACAGTCCTGTTTCATAACAGGACTACAATTAGAACTTCTCCATAACCTGAATAGTAGAGTAGGTAAGACATGAAATCAGTGCCGTGTTAAGTAGTTTGAGTAGTTTTATTAGATGATACAGTGGAACCTTGGATTACAAGCAAAATTAGTTCCCGGACGTGGGCTCGTATTCCAAAACACTCAAAACAAATTAAATTTTCCCATAAGAATTAATGGAAACTCCATTATTCGTTCCACAACCCCAAAAAATAAATACATAAAAATAATTAACACAAAATATAAAGTAAAAATAGAACAAATGAACCTGCACTTTACCTTTAAAAAAAAAGTAAAAATAAATCCAAGTGTTTCCATGGTGGTGTGTGTGTGTGAATCTAAAGAAAGCTCCCCCCCCTCGTTTACACAGTTACCCTTCCTCCACTCTTTTCACACACACAACGGAAACACTGTTTTATCGGAAAAATAAACAGAAATCTTTCTAATTACACTCGATTGAGTGACACACTAACAGAATCACTACTGTAAAGTAAAAAAAAAAAAATTAACCTGCACTTTACCTTTGAAAAGAATCGCAACAGAGCAGTGTTTCTGTGTAGCGCAGAGAGAAAGTGTGTGTGTGTGTGTGTGTTTCACGGTGTCCAATGACGCACGCACACAAAGAGCAGGCTAATACAGAGAGATAGAAAATGGATCTTTTGCTTTTGCTTTACATGAATGCTGTACACACACGCATACAGACACAAAATAAAATATGTTTACCGCGGACAGTACACGCATACAGAGATGTTGATTATACACTACCAGTATGAGACAAGCACTAAGACCAAGCAGGGGAGACGATTACCCACAATTCCGCAGTGCAAGAGAAAGAAAAAACATTGGCTCAGTTGTGATTGCGTGACGCTTAACAAGAAGTGCATGCGTGATACATGATACTCCGTACTTGTAAACGAAGTCTTGTTCGTTTTTCAAGTCAAAATTTATTAACAAGCTTTGCTCGTCTTGCAGAACATTCGCAAACTGTGTTACTCGTAATCCGAGGTTTCACTGTACTTCTTACTTTTACTCAACTACATCCTAGAGCAAATATTTGTATTTATTAATACATTTCTGCATAGTATTGCATTACATAACTACAGTAGTGTGTACTATTTACAACAGGAATTTCGTCAACCTTTCTTCATAATCAGAAAGCATTTCCTGCGGTTAATTTCTGCGCCCTTTTTGTGCCTGGATGTGATGACCGCAGTTTGTCTGATTCCTCCACCATATTTCTTATTTATCTTACTCCTTTTATTTTCACCAGGCTATTGTTTGTGACTGATCATTCCATCAGTGTGTCAGAGAGAGAGAGAGAGAGAGAGAGAGAGAGCGTTCAGATGGGTTGTGAATTAGACAGCTGCTTTATTTTCTCTGACTCCCAAACTGCACCCTCATCACTCTCGTCATCACATCCACAATCCATTGCAACGATCTACACTACTAGATATGAGTCCCGCTAGCTCCCACCCTCTGATGTTATTTGCTGCAGTAGGATTTCCGGTAATCATGCGCTCGATGATCCGGAGGCATGATGACGGGAGAGTCCACCTGCTCTCTTTCCTTTCAAAGCTAACAGCTGTAGATCTGGCAGTAATGTGATGGCCGTGGGCAGCAAACGCTCTACTGAAGGATCCTGAACTCAGGGACTAATAGTGCCAGAGTCTTCGCTGCCAACACGATTCATTGCCAGGGCCAGATGCAGGAGAAAGGCTGAATTGTGTGACAGGTGTGATTCAGTGGCACTGAGCCTGTGTGTGTGTATATATATGTGTGTGTTCGAGCAGCACCACGTAACACCGGATTGATTAAACACCTGCAGGCTGATTATTACCCCGAAATGCACTCTTTCATAAATGGTAGGATGGACTGCAGGAAGAGACTTTTTTCATTCAACAGTGTGTCTTATAAACCTAAATGGATCGCAAGCTGGCACGGAAGTTTGGCAGAAACTGTAATGCTAAAGTTTGGATAAAATGAACTCGAGCTGCTATAAAACAAAAAGCGGGGATTTTGTTTGATTCCACTTAATGCGCAGGAACACCAGTCCCCTGATGCTCTTATTTTTTAGTTAATTGGCATGTTACTAACCGGTTCTTGTGTTAATACAGTACCCCGCCTCGTGCCCCTGGGTAAGTCTCCTGGGATAGGCTTGAGGCCCCCCGTGACCCTGTAAACAGGATAAAGGGGTACAGCCAATGAATGAGTGAGTGAGTTAGAGAGTACACTCAACTAGCCACTTCATTAGGTACATGTTGATAGTAATACACTGTTGACTGCTTTTTTCCCTCCTTCAAAACTGCCTTAATTCTTTATTGCATCCTTTTTACAAGGTGCTGGACACAATCCTTAAAGATTTTGGTTCATATTAAGCACTCTGGCTATTCTCCTCTGAATTCTATCATTAACATGGCATTTTCACCCAGAGAACTTCCCTTACTGGATTTTTTAACCTCTGGAGATGGTGCGTAAAAAAAAAAGCAATTAAAAAAAACAGTAGATCAGAAATACTAGTTCCAGAAATACCAGACAGTCTGTTACCAACAACTACGCCATGTTTAAAGTCACTTAAATCATTTTTCTTCTCCAGTCTGATGCTCGGTTTGATTGGCTGATTAGACATCTGAGTAATAAGCAGTGGAACAGGTGTACCTAATGAAGTCGTTTTATAGCATAAAATAGATAGATAGATAATTAAATAAACAGAACAAAAATAAAATCAAAAATATAATGAAAAATAAGTTGATTTAAAAGACCCAAGAACAAAGTGGACTGGACAGGGACCCTTAAGCAACCTTAGACTGAACTAAACCTAACTGAGAAATGATGGGTCTTTAGTTTCGATTTAATTTAAATCTGTCAGTAGTGGGAGCAGACGTATTGTGACCAGGGAGACTTTTCCAAAGTCTAGGTGCAGCAAAAGTAAATGTCCTGTCTCCTCTGTTATAAATTCTTAGAATTATGACATTTTCTTAGAATTTCCCTTTAAATTTAGGACTAAATCTTAGTAAAGATAAAAATGATTCACGAAACATTTTAGCCCTAAAACATTCATTCATTCATCTTCTATACCGCTTTATCCTTCTATTCAGGGTCGCGGGGGACCTGGAGCCTATCCCAGGAGGCTTAGGGCACAAGGCGGGGTACACCCTGGACAGGGTGCCAATCCATCGCAGGGCACACACACATACACACACACCCAATCACACACTACGGGCAATTTAGGAACACCAATTAGCCTAACCTGCATATCTTTGGACTGTGGGAGGAAACCGGAGTACCCGGAGGAAACCCACCAAGCACGGGGAGAACATGCAAACTCCATGCACACAGAGACGGGAATCGAACCCAGACCCTGGAGGTGCAAGGCGACAGTGCTAACTACTACACCACCGCGCCGCTTCGAATTTTTTTAAATTAATGTTATTTTCACTTATACTTGTTTCTGTAAATTTTTTATTTATATTTTCCGCATGCTTTTTCCACTGTTACTGAGTTGAAGGCATCAGAAATCATTCACTTAATGACCAAAGGCATTAAAAGAATTTTAATCCAGAAAAAAAGCAGCAAACAAACAGATCAATAAATAACTAAATAATTAAATAAATAAAGCAAAAGGATAATATTACCTGAGAAAGTAATAGTGAAAAGTCATGACGAAAAAGAATTATATGGATTATATCATGTTTTTTTTTAAAACACGCAACATTGTGGTAAAAGATTAATCGCATAAAAATAAATAAGAAATATAAATCATGAAAAAAGTGACAAAGATAACCATTAAACAAAAAAATTAAACACACACACAAACAACGGTGTGTGATAGTACTATAGTGCTTTGATACTTTGGCTCTGTGTGTGTGTGTGTGTGTGTTTCTGCCTTGGGGTGTGCATGTCCTAAAATAACAATGTGTTTAAAGTGGGTCAGAGCAGGACCTCAAGGCTGGAGCTCTACATGGCCTGGTGAGGTGCATGATGGGTAATTTGCCCTGCAGGTATGTGGAATGATTGGAGAAGCAGCGGGTGAGCATGAGTGAGGATTACAGCAGCCATGAGGCCTGTTATGATAATTTCCTTATTTCTTCTTCTTTGTCAGCATCCGCAGTAACAGCTAGTACGGCTAATTTTAAATCTCGCCTTCTATTTGCTCCGTTTTCGTTTCGCATGTTTGACCAGATGATTGTTTTAAACACTAGATGGCAGGCTTGTGTCCCTGATACAGCGGTGCCTTTGTGAATAAAGGTGCCTTATCTACGGCACACACACATCTACCTGGTTGCTGTGGCTATGATTGGCTTTTGTGTGATGGAGAGCAGTGAACCGAGGAATGCAGATTTGCTAGAAGAGTGCAGTTTTTTTTGTTGTATGTGTGTGAATGCTGTGCAAGTGCTGACAGCGGATGTGCGAAATTTAGCTAAACCCAGCCAAGTAAGCTATCAAGGACTTTTCAAATAACCAAAAAAAAAAAAAAACAAGCAAGAACGCACATAGAAAAATGTAATTACTAAAAATCATAATTTCTTCAAAAAATATATTAAATTGTGTTTTTTCCTTCACGTTTCTTGTCTTTTTTTCTCCTTCTCTGCCTCATTTTTCCATCCACAGCATTCGATCAACAAGTCTGGGGTTATTGACATTATTCGTGTGCTCCCCATCTGGCTGCCGCTGATAAGAATTTCACAGGGGTTGATGGGTAATTGTGTCGCCGGCTTAAAAAAAGCAGGAGGATAATGTATTCGGCAGGAGAAGGCCTCTTACCAGCCCTCCTCCATCACACACACACACACAGATGGGGAGGAGGGAGAGGAGATTTTCCGCCTCGGACGCAAGATTCAAGCCAAAAATTGGGACAGAAACAAAATGGCTGCTCGAGAGAAAAATGGAGAGGGAGAGAATGTAACACATTGCACTGAAACCGGCGGGTGAAACATCTCCTCATGTCTGCTCCACGCCGTTCTGGCTCCGCCTCATCCGTCTCGTCCAATCGCTCGGCTCTGAGCGTCACCCGTTTGTCGTTAAACGTACGTCATCAATACGACAAAGAAAAAAAAAAAGTCTGGAAACTGACCCAAGGTGAACACGTAGCGCGTATTTAAAAGTCTCATCATGTCCGTTCCGCAGTTCCTTTCCTCTATACGTCAGGAGCTCTACAGATTGAAGGCCAATTCCCTTAAAAACAAAAAAACGTCCGTTTCCTCGAACCGTGGTTTATAGTCGTGCTCTGTAAACTCGCCCCTCCACCTATAACACAATCTTTGATTACTTAATGAGACAGAGGCATGAGGATTATATACATGTCTGGCTGTTAGCAGCTAATAAGAGTTGATTTATAATCACAGACTCCAGCAGCTGGATGACGGAGCAGGAACCAGAAGAAATGGGTTTGTTTAGAGGTATGGAGAGAGAGAGAGAGACACACACATGTCTTGCAAGCTCAAAGACATGTTCAGCAAGATTCATAAAGAATGTTATACTTGGAAAAGGAGAACTTTGCCTTCTGTGCTCTTTTTTTGCACTCAGACCTTGATTACTATGTCTTATGAAGCTGATGTCATTTTATGCTGCACTCTCGGCCCCAATTTCACCCCCTTTATACGTATTACGGTTATATATCTTTTACAGCAAGTTCCTAAAGCAAAGACGGGTTTTGACTACGCATTAGAATTTTACGAAAAATCATTGTTCATTAGTAATTTCCTTGCTATATAGTGGGAAAAACTAACAGTAATGTACTTGTGCATGCACTGTAGACACATTTGCATTCCCAAATTGCCCGTAGTGTGTGAATGCACATGTGACTGTTGACCGGAGGTCCTACCACATTCATATAATGGGAATAAATAGAATGCTCGCCATTGGCCTCCACTGTCCCTAGTTGGACTACAGAGGTTCCCACAGTATATGGATGAATGAATGGATGCTGCTGATGAAGAACATTACAGATATACAGTAGAAGACATCCGCAGCACAATGAATTTCAGAATAGGAGAAAAAGACTCTCAGTGATCCTGTTGGTGTCAAAAAAACCCTGGTTTGAGTATTTTAGAAAAATGTAATGCACAAATGTCACCAGGGTTTACACAGAATCATAAAAAGTACATAACTAACTAAAAAACAAGGAGAGAGTCTGAGAAGAACAGACAGGTTTGAGTTGGCAGGAAGGCTCCGGTGACTCATACATCAACTCCTCATGGTGATGAGGAACGTATCTCAGGAAGCATTGAGGTGGATGAGCTACAATACCAGAAAATTGGGTTCCACTCATGTTAGCCAAGAATGGAACCTATATGCAGTCTATACTGGAGACTTTTTCATCTTCATCTGTTCAGTTTCAGTGAGCCTGTGCATAAACTGTTCAACAACGCCACGGTGAACTAAACAACACTGATTTCCAATCTACTCCAGAAAACTGGTGATGGCTCACCCATGGCCATGGGGACCAAAGACCAGTCTAGTGTGATCCCAAACAAAAGCCAATACAGCACAACTCTGCCAACGATAGAAAGGTACCAGAGCGCCCAGTGCTCCACGGCCCACCACGCACAGTGCGCAGCAGGTGAGGAGCTCATGGCCAGATCCATGGATCCCCCACTCCACAACCCACAGCATCTAAAGGATCCAGAGCCAATGTCCTGCTGCCACACACCACAGCACACACCCGGAGACCCTGAAGAGTCATGCCCCAGTGGTAGCACAAGGGGAGTTTAAAACCTAGGTGGATTTATGTTAATTGTTTTAACGTTGTGGCTGATTTGTGTGACGTCGCACATCTCACAACTCTCTCTCTCTCTCTCTCTCTCTTTCTCAGTTTTTCATCTCAAACTGGACCGACTCATCCTGCACATCTTTCCACTGTCAGATTTGCAGTGACTGAGTGAAGATGCTGTTGCACTTTCCAGGTTACGGATAAGTAGATTATCTCCTACGTAATGATGCATGACGTGGTTATATATCTGCAGTCTGGGAGCATACAGTAGATGAGCTCATTGCAGTGCATTTAAACACTTCTGAAATGTTACACAACCAAAGGGCGAAAGATGAGTCACTTTAATCTGTCTCCCAAACACCACCGGCTATCACGAGCAACGCGCGCATGCGCATAGATTATCCCAGCAGAGACACACAGAGACAGAGAACTTACTGGGTAAAAAAAGTTCTATTATGCTTATTTATTTCACATTACATTCTTTGCATTACAGGGTGTAGCAGCTTCTCTGTAGGCTTTGATATCCCATGGTTATGTTATATTGCGACATTTCTGTATTTAGATTATGGCTTTGACTGCAGTTTAGTACGTACAAACGTAATTCATGTATTCATGGGACTGATTAGTTTGGCCAAGGCTTTTAAAAGAAAATGCTGAACCATTTCCAGTGAAAACTGAAGTTTGCTTAATATGGAGATTAAGCTGAGAATTTAATTAGGAACTTCAAAGCTGCCTTTAAATATAGATTCACTCGAGGCATTGAATAATCACATCAAACGACAAACATCAAATGTAGTAAAATCCAGCAGGAGTGAAGGAAAACCAGCTCTGAAAAGGACGGAAATCAGAACAGGATTTGCTAGTCCTGCATCTTCAATGTGCTTTTGCCTTTCTGTAAACATTATGTTCGATTAATCCAACATCTCATTTTTAGCTTGTGCTTTTTTTTTCTTCCCATCTCGGTTGTTTCTCGTTTTTAAGGTTCAGGGACATGAAAGGTCATTATGGTTTAATTAAAAACCAGTGTAATGATGCAGGATTGGGGTACATGCGCCATTATGCCATCAATACTGTATGACCATTCACATAGTCTACCTGCATTCTACAGTGAACAACAGGAAGTATTGCCATATAAGGAATAAAAAGAAAAGTCTGAAAAGAATTTGAAGAGACAAAGACGGAATGTGCTAAAGTTAACATTATTCAAGGAAAAATATCAGAAAACAGACTCCTACAGTAATCTAGTTTTTTTCTTACTTATAGTACCCATGTTAGGATTTAGGTTTACCCCAATCAGTGCAGTACATCAATAAAGCTCTTACCGGAAGTGGGTTAAAATGGTTCATGTTTAGAGCTTATCTTCTTATTTTTTAATCTTCCAATATTTGGTGGGCGGCGTGGTGGTGTAGTGGTTAGCACTGTCGCCTTGCACTGCCAGGGTCCGGGTTCGATTCCCCGGCCAGGCTCGATTCCTGTCTCTGTGTGCATGGAGTTTGCATGTTCTCCCTGTGCTTGGTGGGTTTCCTCCGGGTACTCCGGTTTCCTCCCACAATCCAAAGACATGTAGGTTAGGCTAATTGACATTCCAAATTGCCCGTAGTGTGTGTGTGAGTATGTGTGTGTGCCCTGCGATGGATTGGCACCCTGTCCAGGGTGTACCCCGCCTTGTGCCCTAAGTTTCCTGGGATAGGCTCCAGGCCCCCGCGACCCTGTATATAAGGATAAAGCGGTACAGAAAATGAATGAATGAATGAATGAATGAATATTTGGTTTCACACTTTTCTTAGATTGTTTCATATGTCCAGCTTTCCCTGTCACAGTACCTAGTCTTCAACTTCTAGTTTTTCCAATCATAGTATATACTTTAATATATCTTGGTATCCCAGCCATACAGTAGTTTCTTTATTTTTATTTTTTGTATGGCAAAATGCCAATACTCATTGCTCTTTTATTTGTTGCCCAGTCTCATGGTTTTGCATTCACTGTGTCTAGTCTCTTTCATTCTAGTTACATTACTTTATCTATAACTATACTACTATCTACTATTTTCTAGTAAAAGCAGCGGCGAAGTGACAAGCAATAACAATGGAGACAAAAGTTAAAATAATTGAGAGAACGGAGCGAGGTGAAAAGATGGCAAACATCACTCGTTCCTTTAACATGAATCGTTCAACCATCTGCACGATTCTAAAGGACAAGGATAAGATGAAGGAACATGTTAGATTTATACTGTGTACAGCCAGTTTTGCTAGTCTCCTACTACCTAGTCACTGTTTGTTGGTCTTACAAACAATCGGACTTACGAACAAGCTCTTGCAACAGAACTCATTCATATGTTGGGGACTTACTGTGCTTACCTACCTAGACTCACACTTTCCAGTTTCCAAGACATAGTAGGCTACCAAAAGGTTACCTTTTGGACAGTCACCAGTCCTGAGTCTGACTATTCTCTTTGGTTTCCCAGTAAAACCTGCTTATTCTCACAGTTTCAGGGTATCTCTAGTACCTTGTCTATTCATGTCAGGATTGTACGTTTCCTTACCATAAGTACTACAAAATAAACCCTCTAAAAATGACTTCCAGTCTGGTTAGCATGCATTCCACCACAGTGCTCTTTTAGAGTGGTGTCACTAACAGCAATGTGTTTTTAATATCGCTAATGGTTAGTAAAAATGATCTACATTCCTATCTGTTAGAATAAAAATACATTTGTCAAACCAAATGAGCTAGCAAGATTAGCGTGATATAGATTCGGGATGTGTATGTGTGGGTGTAGAGAGCTCATCTGGATGGCTCGTCTCCTCTGTCTGCTGCACCAGCTGGGGGTCACGCTCCATCACTTCCTCACAATGGTGGCCTCCTCCTCCTCCTCAACAGAATGGCCTCATCAGTGCCATGACGCACACACACACACACACACACACACACACACACACACACACACACACACACACACACACACACACACGCTCAAAGCAACCACTAAGATAGACTCAGTGTATATTTTCCCTCTCACTAAATTTCTCATTTACTTTGTATTTAACTCCATTATATCAATAATGGTCTTATTTTGTTACCATCTTCACTGCTGTAGCATTTGTACAGAATTGGAATAGCCTGTAATCTTTTGGAATATGAACCTTAAGTATATTAGCCGTGATACTAAATGCAATAAACTGATAATGCCTTTTATAGGATGTACTGATTCAAACTGGAGACACAGTATAACGTTAAGAGAGTTCGGAACCAAGGTTCAGAGGTACAGTACTGTTTAAAAGTCTTATACTGTCTTAGGCACACAGTTTAGAAACTTTAATATACGTGCTTATTTTATGATTTCAAATCCAAATTCAAATTTTATTTGTCACATACACAGTCATACACAGTATAATATGCAGTGAAATCTTACACTACCGCCAGTGACCTTAAAAAGAAAATAAAAGCTTGTAAGTAAAATAAATATAAATATCAATAAAAGGAAATACTAAAGAAATAAATGTAACTAGTAAAATAAACTGTACAAATAAGGCATAATAAAATATTGCAAAATATAGAAATATAGGGGGGGGGGAGTATATATATAGAATTTAAAGTGATTTCACCCGCGTTATTACTGATCATTGATGGGAAAAGAGTTTGTAGAAATTAGAAGTTAAAAGTTTAAAGCTAAAAATGATCTGCTGATCTATAATGTAATCAGTGATACTATTAAAAGAAATGACATTCTGTAAGGTTGAGTATCTGACGACTTGTTTACACTAAGTTGTCCTTCTTTCGTCATCAGACAAATACTGTACACTCCCTGTTCGGTAATCGGAGAGAGAATCACAGATGAGAAATCTAAAAAAAAAAAGTAGATCAGATAAAGATGACGTTTTGTCTTAAAACAACTTTAGTGCGTTAAAACTCACTTATACCACTTTAGTACCGTTATCTCAGACAGACATGCAGACAGAAGATTTTCTGAGACTGGTTTCTAGTCCTCCAATGTATCAAATGCAAATATATCATTGAAAGAGTTCTAACCAACTTACAGACAAAACCTTTTTTATTTTATTTTATTTATATAGGTTATTATACAAAAACAATCTGATTTCCAAAGATGAGTATTCCAGCAAATGAAATAAAATAAATAAATCTTACAGGAAAATATCAGTAGGACAGAAAAGAAAGCACCATATTACATAAAATAGCACTTTTCAGACAAAAGCAGGTTCGACAAGGTCATCAGAAGGACTGAGGCTGGTTTTGCAGGATGTTCAGTTAAATTAAGCAGCTCATTTCCTTACAAAACTGCACTAATTGTACCTGAGACTATATTTTAAGCAAAGGGTCATCACACCAATTATTGCTTTATATAGTATTTTTTAATGTAGAAACCCTTTTGCTTGCTCTATATGAGTTATTACCATGTGCTTAAGGAAAATAAACTTAACAGCAGAACATTTTACTTTTATGGAGGCTTGAATTGAGAGAGTGACTTGCTATGCAAATAGTCTATGTTAGTGTGATGCATACAGAATGTACATTAATTCTTCCTTAGTAACTGCCTGATCAGGGCCAATGTACGTAGTTTAAACCTGGCTATTAGGTTTGTTGAAATTAGGATTAGAAAAACTTTATTTCTTGTTGTGACAAATTCAGCGTCTTTGTGTTACACCTCTACTATACTGTGTGTCCCTTCTCCAGTGTTAGTGATCAGCTTTTTAATAGCATATTGACACAATTCTACAGTAATGAGCTTTTGAGCATTGTTGGATGGTCAAGCCATGCGTTTAATCACAGTATTCACCCTCAGTTCACTTCGCACTTCACACATGATCACACACCAGCCATCATATCCTCAAATGTTTCAGAGAATCAGTCAGAGTTTATTGCCACATTTGTCCTTGTCAGACAGACACACTCATCCATCCAGTGCGTCCCGCTTCTATTTATGGTTTCATGGCTAGCATGATCACTTTGAACATGTTTTGAACACATTAGCAATGACATTATTTCTGCACAATCCATATAATTTTCACATATGCCTGCAGTATAGGGTTGTAACACAGTGATAATATCTGTACCTATGTTTATTTGATGTCTGTATACTCCAAATGAAAGATGAAGGGGGTGTGGCCTAAACTAGAACAGCTACCCAATCGAACATTGCTGTTCATATTGAGTTATATTCCTACAGCAGATATGTTTGGTAATAAAAACAGTTCAGATGTAGAAGAAACATCTCCAGCCAAATATTTTCCAGTTTGTTGTTAGAAAGCCACGCAGCATTTAGAATTTTCATGAATCCTTTATGCTTTATGTTCACGCCAGTGCTTTTGTTTTGTCCATCATAACCATAATTATCCAGGAGTCCAGCATGTGGCCCGAAGGTCTCTAAATCACTAAAGCCACTTCACTTTTAATGGCATAACTCCCCCCCTCTCTCTCTAAACAGATTGCTATGACCAAATGTGGAGAATATATGGTAATATATCATATATATAGAGCAATCTTGGGTAAGAGGACTGATTTAATCAATTTAATCAAGGTTAAATCAAGGGTTAAACCATGTGATGCAATCAGGCCCCTTATACCCAGTGAAGGGCAATCTTGATGCTTCAGCATACCAAGACATCTTGGACAACAGTTTAGTGAAGGCCCTTTTCTATTCCAACATGACTGTGTTCCAGCGCACAAAACAAGGACTATAAAAACCTGGTTTGATCAGTTTGGTGTGGATGAACCTGACTGGCCCTAACACAGAGCCCTGACCTCAACCCCATCGATCACCTTTGGGATGAACTAGAACGGAGATTGTGAGCCTGTAACGGTATGGCAAGTCACGCCCTCTGCTCGAGTCAAGTCATGATCTCCAGCGATTCCTTTCCACATTCCATCCCGTTGCCTCCGTTTTACCGCCTCATTCATTCATGCTCTAGCACACCTGTACCTCATTTCATTCATCACGTCGACTCAATATAACTCCTCCTCAGACAGCGAACTCTCGCCGAATTATTGCGTGCTCCAAGCCAAGTGTTTTTTTTTCGCTAGTATTTTGCCAAGTAATACCGTTTTCCCTCTCATGTTGTTGACCCTTTTTTCACCTCTAGTTACGGCTTTGCTTCACGAATCGGAACTGTTTGCTACGTTGACTGATTACCCAGCTTTGAACCTTTGCTTTCACTCTCGACTTTGACTCTGTTAATACCCATAGTATTGCTGCAGGTCGTATCTCACTCTGTTGCTGCGCTCTCCTTGCCGGCGCGTCGGATTCAGCGCGCGCTCAGCGGACTTCAGCTCTCCACACAGCTGCGCTCGCTCTGCTCCTGCCTTCGCTCTCAGCCGCGCCCGCTCTGCAGGACACTGCGCATGCTCTGTGTTACTCGCTCCTTGGCTCCTGTCCACAGCCTCGGCCAAGCCACGCCACAGGTCGCCTCAAGTAATGTTTTTGTTTTTTTATTCTCTGTTTCACTTTCTTATCCAGAGTTAGAATCCATAGTACTGAAACCAAGAAAGTAACTTTCCTTTTTATTATAATTCTCCTTCTATTTGACTCTCACATTTTGCATTAAGATCAGTGATTTTGAAATAAAGTAACTTTCCTTTTTATTATAATTCTCCTTCTATTTGACTCTCACATTTTGCATTAAGATCAGTGATTTTGAAATAAAGTAACTTTCCTTTTTATTATAATTCTCCTTCTGTTTGACTCTCATATTGTGCATTAAGATCAGTGATTTTGAAATAAAGTAACTTTCCATTTTATTATAATTCTCCTTCTGTTTGACTCTCATATTGTGCATTAAGATCAGTGATTTTGAAATAAAGTAACTTTCCATTTTATTATAATTCTCCTTCTGTTTGACTCTCATATCGTGCATTAAGATCAATGATTTTGAAATAAAGTAACTTTCCTTTTTATTATAATTCTCCTTCTGTTTGACTCTCATATTTTGCATTAAAAACAGTTATACTGAACCAAGTCTTATTTGTCTGCTTTTGGGTTCCCTAAGCCTGCCTCACACGGACCGGCCCGTGACAGAATAATTCGGCCAACATGGACCCAGCAGACCTAGGACAGCTCAGAACTGCCTTGGAGGCCCAGGGCACCCTCCTCGGCGCGCACCAAGGGGAAATTCTGCAGGTCAACCAGAGCCTTAAGCTTATGGCAGACACACTCTCTGCATTGACCTCTCGGATCGAACATCTTCAGGTCGCACCACCCCCACCTCCACCACCTGAGATCCGAGAGCCCCGTCTGCCGCCTCCTCAGTCCTACAGCGGAGAACCTGGCACCTGCAGATCTTTTCTTTCCCAATGCTCATTGTCTCTTGAATTACAAACCTCAACATTCCCCACTGAACGTTCCAAGATAGCTTACATCATCACCCTCCTCTCTGGAAAGGCTCGTGAATGGGGAACAGCGCTTTGGGACGCTGATGATCCCCGTTGCACCAACTACGAGACATTCACTCAGGAGATGAGGAGAGTCTTTGACCATTCACTCTCTGGCCGAGAAGCAGCGGGGCAGATGTTGAGACTTCGCCAAGGAACACGTTCAGCCTATGATTATGCCATTGAGTTCCGCACCCTGGCAGCTTCTTGTGGATGGAACGACTGTGCCATGTATGACATGTTTTTTCACGGGCTGAGTGAGGCCATCAAGGATGAGTTGATCTCTCGGGAGCAGCCAGCGAACCTGGAGGAACTCATGGACTTAGCTGGCCGCGTCGATGCGCGCCTCCGACTTAGGCGCCGTGAACACACACAACCTCTAATAAGAGTTAGACCAAGCACCCCTCCACAAGCTACTGATCCGCTGGCTGAGCCTATGCAGGTTGACCGGACCCGACTCTCCCCCGAAGAGCGCCAACGTCGGCGGGAGAAAGAAGCCTGCTTCTACTGCGGCCAAGTAGGTCATTTCCACCTTCAGTGCCCGTTAAAAAGATAGGCCCCCCAATGAAACTGGGAGTCTTGGAGGGCCACTCTCAAGGAAACCTCTCAGGTAAACGATCCTTATTACCAGTCATGATCGTCTGGAACAACCAAGCGCAACCACTCAAGGCCCTCATTGACTCTGGATCCGACCAAGACCTGATCTGTGCCGTTACCGCAAGGAAGCTGGGAATCCCTTTTCTGCCCCTAGACAACCCCCTGTCTGTCCAGGCCCTCGACGGCAGCTCTCTATCTCCCATCACCCATCGCACACCCCCTGTCACTCTTAGAACCTCAGGTAACCATATAGAGATTATCTCCTTTTTCATTATGAAGAGCTCTCATGCCTCAGTCGTCCTTGGGAATCCATGGCTGGTCAGACATAACCCCAAGAACACCATTCTTGATTGGAGCCCTATCTGTATGTCTTCGTGCCTTCACTCCGCTAGAGCTCATTCACCGCCCTGTGTTGTCAACGATGATGTTTCTGATCTGTCCAATGTTCTGCCTGAGTACCGCGACCTCCGGCAAGTGTTTAGCAAGTCACGTACCCTCTCTTTACCACCCCACAGACCATATGATTGCTCCATTGATGTGCTCCCAGGTACAACCCCCCCAAGAGGCCGCTTGTATTCCCTTTCGGCTCCGGAGAGAGAAGCCATGGATAAGTACATCACTGAGTCACTGGCAGCAGGGATCATCCGACCCTCATCCTCGCCGGCCGGAGCTGGGGTTTTTTTTGTGGATAAAAAGGACAAGTCCCTTCGCCCCTGTATTGATTACCGTGGTCTAAATGCTATCACTGTCAAGAATCGCTATCCCCTTCCCCTCATGTCCTCTGCGTTTGAACTGCGGCAAGGGGCTAGTGTGTTCACCAAACTGGACTTGCAAAACGCATATCACCTGGTAAGAGTAAGGGAGGGGGACGAATGGCAGACTGCATTCAATACACCCACAGGCCATTACGAGTACCTAGTGGTTCCCTTCGGACTGACCAACGCTCCTGCCGTTTTTCAAGCCCTGGTGAATGACGTCCTAAGGGACTTTCTAAATATATCCGTTTTTGTTTACCTGGATGACATTTTGATTTTTGTTATTTTTTGATTTTTGTTATTTTTGATTTTTGAACTTTTTGTTAAAGCAGAGAAGTGTGAATTCCACCGAGAATCTGTGTCATTCCTTGGTTTTATTATTGCCCCTTCCAGCCTGCAGATGGAGCCATCTAAGCTAACTGCCGTTACAGACTGGCCCACACCCACCACAAGACGAGAGCTCCAACGATTCTTGGGATTTGCCAATTTTTATAGGCGCTTCATTAGAAATTACAGCTCAGTGGCAGCACCTCTCACCATGCTAACCTCCACCAAGGTTCCCTTTCTCTGGAACCTGCAGGCTGAAGAGGCATTCACCAACCTAAAGCATAGGTTCACATCCGCACCCATTCTGATCATCCCGGATCCGTCTCTCCAGTTTGTGGTGGAGGTGGACGCCTCCGAGTCAGGAGTTGGGGCCGTCTTGTCTCAAAAGTCACTCAAGGATAATAAGTTGCCTCTCCTCCGCTGCCTCTCCTCTGCTGAAAGGAACTATGACATAGGAGATCGGGAGTTGTTGGCGGTCAAACTTGCCCTAGAAGAGTGGAGACACTGGTTAGAGGGAACTTCCTCTCCATTCCTGGTCTGGACCGACCACAAAAACCTGGAGTACCTCAGGTCAGCCAGAAGGCTCAATGCCCGTCAGGCCAGGTGGAGCCTATTTTTCTCCCATTTTGATTTCTCGCTCTCATATCGCTCGGGCTCCAAAAATGGGAAACCTGACGCCCTATCTCGGCAGTTCTCCACTCCCCACGAACCAGTGCCGGCTGAGACAATCCTGCCTCCTCGTTGCCGTGTGGCGGCCGCAGTCCTGGATATCGAATCGCTGGTGAAGAATGCACTCAATCGGGAGCCAGGCCCCAGCAACGTTCCCCCAGGCCTTCTCTTTGTCCCAGCGTCTGTCTGATCTCGGGTGCTGGAATGGGGACACAGCTCTCGAATTGCTTGTCATCCGGGGAGAGCCCGCACCCTATCCCTCCTTCAACAACGGTTCTGGTGGCCTTCGATGAAGACTGATGTTCAGGGGTTTGTGACAGCCTGTGACACTTGCATCAGGAACAAGTCAACCAACAAACCCCCTGCTGGGTTCCTGAATCTCCTCCCAGCCCCTCGCCGCCCCTGGTCTCATATCGCTCTGGACTTCATTACCGGCCTCCCCAATTCTGAGAGCAACACCTGTATACTGACCCTAGTCGATCGCTTCTCAAAGGCTGCCCATTTTGTTCCCTTGCCAAAGCTCCCATCAGCCAAGGAAACGGCCGAGCTGATGGTCCTCCACGCCTTCCGTCTACATGGTCTCCCCTCCGACATTGTCTCTGACCGTGGCCCCCAGTTCTCAGCAGAGTTCTGGAAGACATTTTGCAGACTAATCGGAGCAACACCCAGCCTATCCTCTGGTTATCACCCTCAGTCAAATGGACAGACAGAGAGATTGAACCAGGAGCTAGAGAAGGCCTTAAGGTGCATGGCCTCTCCACACAGCTGCGCTTGCTCTGCTCCTGCCTTCGCTCTACCTGCGCGTTCTCAGCCGCGCCAGCTCTGCAGGACACTGCGCATGCTCTGTGTCACTCGCTCCTTGGCTCCTGTCCACAGCCTCGGCCAAGCCACGCCACAGGTCGCCTGAAGTAATGTTTTTGTTTTTTCATTCTCTGTTTCACTTTCTTATCCAGAGTTAGAATCCGTAGTACTGAAACCAAGAAAGTAACTTTCCTTTTTATTATAATTCTCCTTCTATTTGACTCTCATATTTTGCATTAAGATCAGTGATTTTGAAATAAAGTAACTTTCCTTTTTATTATAATTCTCCTTCTGTTTGACTCTCATATTGTGCATTAAGATCAGTGATTTTGAAATAAAGTAACTTTCCTTTTTATTATAATTCTCCTTCTGTTTGACTCTCATATTTTGCATTAAAATCAGTTATACTGAACCAAGTCTGTTTTGTCTGCTTTTGGGTTCCCTAAGCCTGCCTCACACGGACCGGCCCGTGACAGAGCCAGGCCTTATTGTCCAAGCCTGACCTCATAAATGCTCTCCAGAATGAATGGGCACAAAGTCCCACAGAAACACTCCAACATCTTGTAAACAGCCTTCGAAGAAGAGTGGAAATTGTTATAGCTGCAAAAGGGGGGACCAACTCCATATTGAAGTAAATGTATTTGGATTAGGACCGGGATTCGATAAAAAAAAAAAATCTAATTAATTAGAGGCTTTGTAATTAATTAATTGAAATTAATCACATTTTAATCGCATATAAATATTTGACCTGAGAACAGTGAGAATTAAGTTTTTTCATATGGATTTTTAGTATACCATTAAATAATGACTGAATACATAAGCTTAATCAACAAATTATTGTTTATTTTTGTTCAACCAAGTCCAACAGACATGGGGCCGGTTTCTCGATAACGCACATTATTCGCGCGCTAAGAAGACTCTTAAGATATATCTTATGTTAAATGATAACTTTTCTAAGTGTATTTCTCGAACTGTCTCTTAGGAGTCTTCTTAAGTCGCTACCTCTTACGTCTGAAGGTCCTGAATTAGCGGACATCGGTGGCTCAGGAATTGATTTTTGACTCCTTTTGCATGACAGCGTTAAGAAAGACGGCACTTCCTATGCAAATTAAACATCGCACTAAATTCTTTTAATAGCGTTTATTTCGACATGGGTTAACTTATCAATAACATGCCATAATAGACAAATATATAAATTAAATCACCAAATTGTCGCTAATATTTTCATGTAACCTGTAGTGGCGGTGAAACGAACCGGGTATACAATCATAGTTGGTGGACAAACAGCTGATAACACTCTTCACCAGCTTCAGAAACAATGTGAAACTTGTCAGTGGTTGGGGTTGTATAGCGCACTTATGGAATTAATACGATGAGATGACAGAGTGGACGTTTAATACCCCTATCTCACCTACACGGTCTCGCGCAGGGGCCGTAAGTGCGGTTCATCATGATTCAGTGCGAGTTTTGGTGCCGCGGTTATGTTTCCATTTTACCACACAAAAAATTTTTACATGTTTAACATATGGAAGCTCGCGGAACGTTTAATTTTTCACGCGGAAAGATGCGCGTAAAAACTCGGGGTGAATCATGACGAACCCTACTTACGGCCACAGCGCGAGACCGCGCAGGTGAGATAGGGGTATAACACCGCATCTCACAGCGAGTCAAACCGCATAAGTGAATAGGGGTATTGAACATTACAATCACTCAGAAAAATGAATGGATGCGGGGTTTGAAACTCCCAAGGTTATTTTCTCATTTAACTGAATCAAATTTCATAAAAATAAAATGTAACAAAAGACAAGCCCAAGTTATGGATAACGGCTAATGATCAATAAAACATATTTTAAACAAAAAGCAGCGAGCAGCTGGACATCGGGCGTTACATAGAGCGTAAGTACGATGCGTTGGCCTGGCAAGTGCAGGTCTGAGTAGCTTGATAGGCTCCATAATCTGTTGCCTTGGAAGGCGAAAATAACTAAAATATGAAAAGGGTAGACGTTTTTTGTCTAAAGGAAAAATTCTAATGACCCACACGGCTCCGCAGACGGCGCCGTCTTCAGTTTAACACAACTCGCTGCCAAATTGTTCGCCACCTGTTTAATATTAATAGTGATTGCCGATTTTAATGCATTAGTCACATTATGAAATTGGCTAATTAAAAGTCACTCTATTAGTTCTGATATCAAATAGAATAACATTCTTAAACAGGTCTACAGTATATTCCATCATTAATACGACTATGATAATGTGCCATAATGTGCTTCCATACACCACTGGTTTATAAAGACTGCTGCTCAGTGGCGGCGACTAGCGTCTTGAGCTGAAACTATGCTAAGAATGAGTTAAGGTTGGTCCAGACCGTGTGACTTAGCCAAGAGAAACTTAGCGTAAGAACGTTTCGGGAAATGCGCCATAACGTTAAGAGAGAGGTCAAGGTACAACTTAAGAACTACTTAGCGATAAGAAGCTTTCGAGAAACCGGGCTCAGTGCAATATTACCATTAAGTGTAGCAATAGAATATTTAGAAATATAGTAGCCTACATTTCAGAAATTCAGGTACCCTATAGGTAGGTAGACCTTCTGTAAACTGTTTTTTTAAGTAAAACACAATATTTTCAAGTACATTCAGAACATTGGAATCCCTGACTATTAAACCCTGACGCTTCCATCCATTCGTTTTTTATAACAAAATTTCCCATCCACAGGGCCAACCAAAGCGGTCTCATCAGCTTCTTTGTCCATGTCCACTGTGGTTTGTTTTTGTCTGAACGCTAGTTGGTGCTCCAATATAATCGGTCCGCCGAAACTCATCCAGTGAGAAACGTTCCGCGGTGCAAAAATAAGTGCGATTAAAATGTGTAAAAAAAAATTATGCGTTATTTTTGTGTAATTAATTAATCTAAGTCCCGGCCCTAATTTGGATACAATGTCAGTGCAGGTTTGGTCAAATACTTTTGTCCATATAGTACCGTATATCTCTCCCGATAAGGTAGGAATTGCCCAAAATGTAAACTTTATAGTTGTGTCAAATCCTGACCATCTGAAGAGTTTTTACAGATCACTATGTATAAAAATGTATATTGTTTATTAATGGTAGATGTACAGTATATCCTATGACAGAACTTCAAGTCAAACTGGGACTTGTTATGTGATGAAATTTCTGTTGAATGAAGCCATAAAAGCGACTGACATTTACTAAAGACTTTAAGCACAGTGCAGTGAAGAGACTCTTAGCCGCAGTAAAACCTGTGAACGGTGCAAACGTTTTAAAGAAGAGCTCACTGCAGTCGTTTCTGTGAACATTTAGCGAGTGAAACACCTGAACCTTAAAAAAATCGACTGATAACTTGTCGCTTATATCAGAGACACATCTGTCTGTGGGAACTGTACACACAATCATTCATGAGTGCCTGCATTTCTTGAAGGTGAGTGCACATTGGGTGCCGAAAGCTCTTTGCCTTCTGACTTGCACAGAAGATTGCTAATCTGTAGTGAGTTAAAAGAACGTTTTGACATGGAAGTTCTGGATGTCTGCTCATGGCTCCGGCGTACAGAGAAAACTTTCCCTGTCTTTCTTCTATCTCGATGATATCAAAAGCACTGGGGAAACTCTGGGATAAGTGCATTAGTGTAGCAGGGGATTATAAAGAGAAATAAAAAGTCCCGGTTTGACTTGAATACTCGATTGTCACATGTTTTGGTGCTAATGCCTATCCAGTGCTGATTCTCATTAATACCTTTTCTTTGATCAGTTTTTGCCCAACCAGGTGGTTTAAAAATCCCAGTGTCTGTGATCTGTGATGATTTTAGTTTATATATGTTTTATTCTTATTGAAATTTTTGCTTTTCTATTATTTTGTCTCTCTCTCTATGTGTGTGTGTGTGTGTGTGTGTGTGTGTGTGTGTGTGTGTGTGTGTGTGTGTGAGAGAGAGAGACAGAGTCTACCAACTGTTCTTTGTTTTCACAGTTTTACAGCTTTTGATCACATTACTTCTGGGACTCTGAGTATGAAGTGGAAAGTGTTACTGAATCGTGCCTACAGCTAAAATGCAGGAGAATACAGAAAGAGAGGACAAAAGGTCTCAGACATACACATCTAGAAATAATCACTTCCATCTCAAGCTGCATGTGTCAACCAGCTGAAAATGAAGGACAACTTGAAGAACAACCATGTCGAACTAATTGCTCAACTCACATAAACCCACTTGATAGTATTTATTATGACAAATTATGTTGATAGATAGATAGATAGATAGATAGATAGATAGATAGATAGATAGATAGATAGATAGATAGATAGATACAGTAGGTAGTTTTTCTGAAAAATCATCCATCCTGTAGTGAACCATTTCCATTCTTAATGGGCGTGGTCTTTTCCAGCACAACCCCACCCCCTTCCCAGACTCACTAAAATGTTTGATGTGAATAAAAGACTAATATAAAGTAGCCTTTTTCACCATGTCCCTGAAGACTTATGAGAGATTTGGGAGTGATGTGTACATTATTCCAGTACAGCACCACAGACTTGTACAATCAACGTCAATATGCCTGGAAGCTGCTACAGTATGAGGTCTTTTGGTGGCTTTAATGTTTTAATAGCAAATTTTGTCTTTGTTTTTTTTTTTTAAAGAAAAGCACAAAATGTTCACACTTTTGCTAAAATATCAGCAATGTTGTGTTGTAATCTTTTGTCCTTTCCTGCATCATTTGTAAAGTATATTACAGTGGTACTTTGACATTTGTAAGGTATATTACAGTGGTACTTTAAGAATTTTCACATAATAAACAGAAATTTTTCAATAAATTTGCCTTGGCATGTGAAGCATTTTCAGCATACGTGCTACTGAAACGAATGATGGCACGAACGATTACGTCCGGAAGCCATTCAAAACTTGTTTGCGTCAGTGGAAGGTCATGCGCGGTGACTTTACATATTTTTTCTATTTTTTTTTGCATTTTGTGTATGAAACATGGACAGTAGCAAGAACTTTAAATTAGGTTTTTAAAGCATGGTTTTTAAATTTTATGATTTATAGGCAAAAATATGATTATATTATTATATGATTGGTAATATTTGTAATATTGGTGACTTGAACAGATTATTTGTATTTACATTATTTCCTATGGGAAAATGTGTTTTACAATACAATTTTTTGCCTTAAAAATTCACCCCCAGAAAGGGTTAAAAATTATAGTGTATTTGTACTAGTTTATTAGATTCTGGTTAGCATCAATATTTCTTTGCAATATGTTTAGGTGTCATTTGTTTCTGATTTTTAAAACGTGATCTGCACATCCTAATTAAGTTAACAAGAAAGAAACTTTTTTTTATTGGGAGACAGATTTGCCTTGGGCCCGGTTTCTCGAAAGCTTCTTATCGCTAAGTAGTTCTTAAGTTGTACCTTAACCTCTCTCTTAACGTTATGGCGCATTTCCCGAAACGTTCTTACGCTAAGCCAGTGGTTCTCAAACTTTTTCTGTCATTCCCCACTTAAGGGGGTGAGCGAATTTTCAAGCCCCACTTGTCAACAAAATAACGAAATCGGCCAAGTTTACTATTTATTGAAATATCTATTCCTAAACCAATATGATCAAACACCACCAAGTTAAAAACAGATAAAATACACGTGCAATTGTTATAAAAGGCTTACGTTGTCACTTATCTTTGCATAATTGACCCCATGTTTATTAGCTGCTCAGTAATCGTTAGTAGTTTTTTTTGCACTGGCCAATTCTGTATGTAACTTTGAATGAAGCCATTTGTGCTTTGCTGTCCACTGATTCAGATGTTACCATGCGATTATCCTGCTGTTTGTATTCTGCCAGCTTTCTTTCAAAGACGTCCAGTGGTTTATTAACGTGACTAGAGTGTGTTGTCTCTAAGTGTCTTCCTAATTTGTTGGGTCTCATGCGGTCTGCTGCCAGCGGTTTAAGACACAAAACACACACGGGTCTCTCTTCTGCCCCCACCATCCCCACCATGAATCCAAGCTGAAGATAGGATTCATTAGGGGTGGGTGATATAACCAAAATCTTCTATCACGGTAGAAGCAATTTTCTAACTTAATAACGATATACATCACAATATAGCAATCTGTATCTGAAAATGCATAAATAAAAATGAAAACACAAAGAAATTGTTTTACATAATGTAATTTTTTATGTAATTTTATTTAAACTGTGAATTGCTGAGGTTTGCCGCATTTTTTTTTACTTTGGCCATATTCGATTTGGATTTCAGATGATAGAAAAGGTTTGACGTGTTTCCACCACTTGTTAAAACAGTGCACTTGTGTACCTTACAAATCACGTTCATCTCATTCGTATCACTTTTCTTCTACCCGAACCAATTACACACCACAGACGATCTCCTAATTCTTGGTTTTGTCACATGTAAGCAAACTCACTGCTGCTGCACTTCTTCCATTGTCGAAGTGTATGTGAAGCCAAACACATCAAAAGTGGGACGAAACCGCGGCACCCGATTGAACCGAATATCTGTGCAAATACAGCGCAGCGCGACTACCTGAATAGCGCAGTGATGATCTGGTTTATTTGCGCAGCCCGGTGGATCGCGCAGCGCCGCTCGAATCACAAACCTGCGCGACCCACTGTGTTTTATTTAAAAACAATTTATTTAAAATGTCAGGACTGTTTAATATTGTTTCCGCCTTGCCATGCCTGGTTTGTACGTGCGCATCCCAGTGGGGTAAAATGTATTTTGATGGTCGGCGCGGTTTATTTCTGTCAGAGTCGCGCAGCGCTGCCCAGTGGCTCGCGCAGGTTTGTGATTCGAGCTGCGCTGCTCAAGGTTGTCCGACGTTAAACCGTTATTGTTCCACTATGGTTCCACTTTTTCTCCCGGCCCACAATTGATGTTATTTTAAATTTACTTGTATTAATGATCCATTTATTTGTGTGTGATTGTTTAGTTTTGAGCGTACACTCTTCATTATCAATAAAGAAAAGCATGACTTAGAATAGGTACTTTCCTGTTTTTCCTCCCGTTCATTGCGCCCCACCTGTCATGTCTGTATTCCCCACTAGTGGGGGAATGCCCCACAGTTTGAGAACCACTGCGCTAAGCTAAGTCACACGTTCGTAAGGTTGGTCTGGACCAACCTTAACTCATACTTAGCGTAGTTTCAGCTCTAGACGCTAGTCGCCGCCACTGAGCAGAAGTCTTTATAAACCTATGCAAACACATTATGGCACGTTATCAAAGTCGTATTAATGATGGAATACACTGTAGACCTGTTTAAGAATATTATTTTCTTTGATATCAGAACTAATAGAGTGACTTTTAATTAGCCTATTTCATAATGTGACTAATGCATTAAAATTGCCAATCACAATTAATATTAAACAGGTGGCGAACAATTAGGCAGCGAGCGTGGTGTTGTGTTAAACTGAAGACGGCGCCGTCCGTGGAACCGTGTGGGTCATGTACATTTTTCCTTTAGACAAAACTTCAGCCCTTTTCATATTTTCCCCGTGGTCGTTATTAAAAAAATATTTAAATAAAAGTTTTGCCTTCCACGGCAACAGATTATGGAGCTTCTTGAGCTGCTCAGACCTGCGCGTGCCAGACCAACGCATCGTACTTACTGTACTGTACTGTACTTACTGTACACTCCCCGTCCCGATGTCCAGCTGCTCGCTGCTTTTTGTTTAAAATATGTTTCATTGATCATTAGCCATTATCCATAACTTTATGGGTTTTTCTTTTGACTCGTTTTATTTTTATGAAATTTGATTTAGTTAAATGAGAAAATAACCTTGGGAGTTTCAAACCCCGCATCCGTTCATGTTTCTGTTTGATTGTAATGTTTAATACCCCTACAGTATTCACTTATGCGGTTTGTCTCGCTGTGAGATGCGGTGTGTTATACCCCTATCTCACCTGCACGGTCTCGCGCTGTGGCCGTAAGCTTGATCATGATTCACCCCGAGTTGTTTTTGCGCTGTGATTACGTTTCCATCTTTCCGCGTGAAAAATTCAACGTTTAATTTTTTGCTGGTCCTCGCGGAAGCTTGCAGACTTTGCAGAATTTCGCGGAACGTTAAAGGAACGTCGTGGGCAATCGCGGCAGCTCACGGAGATGAGTCCGGCCACACAGGTGAGAGAGGGGTATTAGGCACCACACAGGTGAGAGAGGGGTATTAGGCACCGTGATCTGCCTCGAGTGACCGCCCGACGGTCCGCGAAGATCTACAGTACAAGGTCCGCGAGCTTCCACATGTTAAACATGTTTATTTTTTTTGCGTGGTAAAATGGAAATGTAATAACAGCACCAAAACTCGCGCCGAATCATAATGAACCGCACTTACGGCCCCGCGTGTGAGATAGAGGTATTAAACCTCCACTCTGTCATCTCATCGTATTCATTCCATAAGTGCGCTATACAACCCCAACAACTGACACTTCACATTGTTTCTGAAGCTGGTGAAGAGTGTATCAGCTGTTTGTCCATCAACTATGATTGTAAACCCGGTTCGTTTCACTGCCACATGTTACATGAAAATATTAGCGACAGTTTGGTGATTTAATTTATATATTTGTCTATTATGGCATGTTATTGTTACGTTAACCCATGTCGAAATAAACGCTATTAAAAGAATTTAGTGCAATGTTTAATTTGCATAGAAAGTGCCGTCTTTCTTAACGCTGTCATGAAGAAGGAGTGAAAAATCGATTCCTGAGCCACCGATGTCCGCTAATTCAGGACCTTCACTGTAGACAGCACCGCGTAACGTCAGACGTAAGAGGCAGCGACTTAAGAAGACTCCTAAGAGACAGTTCGAGAAATACACTTAGAAAAGTTATCACTTAACGTAAGATATATCTTAAGAGTCTACTTAGAAACCAGGCCCAGGTCAGTGTGTGTGGTGCAGCAGGTGGTGAGTGAGATTCAGAAGGTGTTGCTTGCTGTATATTGTGGTAATTTTACTTATGCTTAACTATTCATAATTTAAAAATTCATAGGGCACTCAGTGAAATCTTTAGAAATCCAAAAATTTTCAGGACTAGTGCAAAAATACACACAAAAATATTTTCCACCAATACTTATTTATTTATTTATATGAATATACCACTGATATGCCATTCAATATAGCTATCTCAATCGCCTGGGCTACAGATTTGTCCAATTTTGAGAAGTCGTTACAATGATTAAGTTACATTGATGTGAACTGCTTTTACATCATTTTACATCGTGCTGCCCTAAAACAAAATTTTAAACACGTTTTGTATTTGTTACCGGATCAGATCCGGATGAGACCAAATTTTTTCCATTGTTTTCCTCTGATATCCAAATATTATGCAAAATGCCATCTAATCTGGCATTTCCACCTATTGAAAGTAGATTCATGTAGATTTTTTAAAGCTTCATTAAATATATTTAATTTTGTCTAGCACAAAAAAGCATCTAATCATAGATTTAATACTTTCAAAACTAAGTTGTATAGGTCATTAAATATTTTGGAATTGGTCACACTGGTCTTACGCAGCTCATCATTAGCACCATTAGCGTTTAATTTCAGAAAACAGGAAAATGTATTCTTAGAAAATGATTTATACTAGCAGTATCTGGAAAGTTGAGGGCACTGGTGGCTCAGTGGTAGGTGTTTTGCCTGCCATGCGGACGGCCCGGGTTCGATTCCAGCCAGTGCCCACACCCCAGCCACTGGATACAGTGCCGGTCCCAAGCCCGGATAAAAAATGGGAGGGTTGCGTCAGGAAGGGCATCCGGCGTAAAACCTGTGCCAAGTTGTAGTGCGGACTGGATATTCCGCTGTGGCGACCCCTTGCCGGGAGCAGCCGAAAGACCTACTACTACTACTACTAGCAGTATCTGGAAATCTGTTTAATCCTATTTCTACTATAATCTGCAGTCATATCACAACAGAAGCTGAGAGTGCACAAAAACCAGACAAAACAACAACAAAGAAACCGCTTGTTTTTCCTTATTTAAGTCCCAGTATTGAGCGTCAGAAGACAGAGGAGCTGCATCAGCACCTCTCATTTGTTTCACTTACACAAGTAGAGCAACTACCTCTTCCATCCATCCTGAGCTGCGATTAACTCTAACTTCAGCCTGAGCTGTTAACGTGGAAATCCTTCACGTTGAATTTCACAGTGTTTGACCTTCAGGGGTTAATGATTTAAATTGAAAATCATTAAAATGTCTTGGGGATTAAGGCAATGGAGTGATTCAGTGAAGAATGTTGGTCTCTGATGTACTCTTTATGGAGAGGAGCTCCCTCGGGAGAGTGGATATGGCTGAGGGCCATCTGTTACGTCTCACAAAACACTTGCAATGAGAATGGTTATTATTATCTCTCCCAGCCCATCATCTCCACTAATCTCCACATAATGTAGCCTGATATTATGATAATATATATGATATAATGATCTTTTTATTTTATTTTATTATTATTACCAAGCCATTCATATACAGTACCCTTCAAATGTTTGGACGCAAGTTTGGATTTATTTTCTACATTCTCGAACAATACTGGACTTTCTTTCAAAATTCTAAATTTAAACATATGGAATTAAGTAATTAAGTAACAATAACAACAATAACAGACATGATGATGAAACTGTCTCTCATGAAGACCTTCCCAGGAAAACCAGACCAAAACTGACCTCTGCTGCAGAGGAGACGTTCATTTAGAGTCACCAGCCTCAGAAATCACCAATTAACAACCAGAACCTCAGATTAGAGCCGTTATGAAGCTTTACAGAGCACAAGTAGCAGATATACATCTCAATATCAACTGTTCAAAGGAGATTATTGTGTATGTTGGACACCGACAGCATTGGAAAGACAAATGACACATGGAATTAGAAAGTGTGTCCAAACATTTGATTGGCACTGTACATACTAGTTTTAATGTTGATCATGTAAACGTAGTTATTAGCTTAGTGATTAGCAGTTTTAGTCAGTTTGGACCTCCATAGTCCAGGTTTGATTCTCACCTCAGGGTCTGTGTGCATGAAGTTTGTATGTTCTCCCTTTGGGTTTACTCTGGATACTCCGGTTTCCTTCCACAGTGCAAAGACTTGCAGATTAGGTTAATTGTCATTC
Source organism: Channallabes apus (assembly GCA_030522415.1). Lineage (NCBI taxonomy): Eukaryota > Metazoa > Chordata > Actinopteri > Siluriformes > Clariidae > Channallabes > Channallabes apus. The sequence goes on from CM060104.1 coordinate 29,472,493, forward strand.
CCAACTTTCCCTTAGTGTGTAAATGAGTGTGTGAATGTTGACCGGACTTCCTACCACAATCGTAAAAATGGGAATAAATACAATGCTCACAACTGGCCTCCACGGTGCATAGTTGGACTACAGAGGTAAGCAAGTAACTTCGCCTGTGTTATCAGCAAATAAATAAGACTGTGGAAGTGTAATATATATATATATATATATATATATATATATATATATATATATATATATATATATATATATATATATATATATATAAACAGATCTTAATAGTCTTTTACTTGTTTAGAAGGATTTTGAATTATAAGATGAAATCTTATATTTCTCTATAAATTCTCTATATTCTAGATATTTTACACTGAGAACTCTGACTGTTTTTTTCTGTGCCACAATATGTCCTATTAGTTAAACAGTTTTATTTTTTATTATAGCCTACTAGATTGTCTAATGATTCATACCATAACTGTTGGTTCATTACATTTAACGTCTCATTCAAGCAGTGCGTGCCCAGCTTATGTGATGCTGCTGAAAGACACTTAAAATGATGCTTAGAATTGGTTTGTAAAAAAGTGCAGAAATATGATTGTTAAACTATTACCATAAGTGTGGTTCAGTCTATCAAATGTGCTTGTGAGTCATTTATTATGTATTAATTCAGTCCTGACTCATTTGTTTAAAGCCCAGTTTCTCTGTCAGTATGTAAAATGTAAAAGCTTCATTTTTCAACATAGGTTTTTATGGAGAAATATTAATATAATTTTTTTTTAAATAATGTACTTAAGTGAGAGACTTGACCTCTTGACACTGTATGTTGGCACAAATGACACAGCTGATACCCTAAAGGAGAAAACCATTAGGATGGGATGGGACACCTGCCCCAGTGTGCCTGCATGTGTGTGAGTTTGTGTGTGGGCAAAAGAGAGAGAGAGAGAGAGAGAGAGATTCCGTAAATGTGTGGAGGAACAAAGAAAGGATAAATGGCTAAGACAGAGACGATGAAGGCCATCTGGTTTGCTGAGCTAATGACACACTCCACTGAAGCACATAGACAGGACATTAAATATGTTTGCATTTAATTAGAAATGTGTGGAATTGTTTTGTAAGTAAATTTTCGAAAGTTATATTTTTTAGTCTCTACTAGCTTTAATTAAGGGTGTATAAGATAATAATAATAATAATAATAATAATAACAATTATTATTATTATGCTCATACCCTGTTGAGTTTGCAATGTGACCATTTTGTCGCATCTTGGATGGATTTTTAAAGAAGTTTAAAGAGAAAAAACAGCTATACTAAATGAAGTAACACAGAACAGAATTCTTATGAAAATTATGAAAAATATTTATTGACCATGTATTTTTTGCGACAAAGATGAGACTAAAATAAAAAGTGTCTTTGAAAATGAAAATGACAAAATGTTGTATATTTTTTAAGTTAAATAAATATTAATAAGGTAAATAAATAACAAATAAATAAGGAATATATACAATATTACATATATATTTTTTATATATAATATTTAATAAATAATACATAAAATGCATTCATTCATTCATCTTCTATACCGCTTTATCCTGTATTTAGGGTCGCGGGAACCTGGAGCCTATCCCAGGAGACTCTGGGCACAAGGCAGTGTACACCCTGGACAGCGTACCAATCCTGAACACAGGATTAAGCGGTATAGAAGATGAATGAATGAATGAATTCTCTTGCATAATTCACAAAATGTGATTAGGAATAACAGTTCGAGAGCGAATTGAATTCTCTGACTCATCAAGGCCTTTTCTAAACAGCTGACTAAGGATCTGAAAAGAGGTTAACTGTTGTCTAGAAAGGAGAGGAAGATTATTTAAAAAAAAAAAAACCCTTCCAGCTCACAAGAAATTGTCATTAAGAAATGTCAATCAAGCTGAAACTGTGAAAGTCAAGATAAGATTTAAAAGATGGAGAATACTGTCAGGTAGAACTGCAGGTAACTGGGCAAAAGGAAATGCAAAGCGAACCCTACATTTGGCACGGCATGTGACACAGGAAGCTTTAGCTGCAACAGGAGTGATGTTACATAGTTTTATTTTTCAGTATCGCTTTAACAAATAAGATCCGCATGGAAGAGTCATCAGAAAGAACTCTTACCTATGACGATCACATACTGTATCAACACCGACTCATGAGGTAAAAAAAAAAAAAAGACAACAATTTGTTTTAAAACAGGACAATGATCAAAAACACACTTGAGAATCTATGGTGAACTGTTTCACAAAATGCAAGTTTAAGCCTTTGGAATGATGAACATGAGCCATATACCGTATATGCTAATTTGTCAATAACAGTTATTCAACTTTATGGAGATATAAAAGTATGTTTTTAGAATCAAATAAGTCAAAATTGTAGTCATTGGGCAAATATTTGTATAAGTTTCTGCTCTAGAAAGAATAAATCATCTACAGCAGATAATTTTAGAGCATGCCATTAGGAAAATAATCACCTACAGTAGTTTATGATCAGTTTCCATAGCAACAGTGAAATACAGTGAATTACTCTGAATTACAGTCAGAGGCCACAGATGATGATGTTTATAAGCAAAACAATCTAAATAAAACTGATAAATATTATATAACTAGACCCTAACAGGAGCTTAAACAGTACATAAACAGACAAAAGAAGTACCAACAGACCACTAACATGAAAAGGGATCAACCAAAAAGGATCTGATTGGGATCTCCCTGGCTGAATAAAGCATAAATGGGGTGATCGCTCCTTTGCAGTCGCTGGTCCTAAACTCTGGAACACCAGTCCATCAGAGTTATACAAAATTACGGACCTCCCTTTGTTTAAAGCACAACTAAAGACCCACTTATTGTCATACACACTCAATCTGCGCCCGGCACTAGGACCCGGAAGTAAGACGGGCGCAAAACCAGGAAGTATAAAAGAGGTAAACAAACGATGGCTTACCGCTCAGTCATTGAGTTCGGCCCATGTCAGCTCCAGCTGTCGTTTCAGCAAACCGTGAGTACTCACATGTTGGTTCCGTTTGTCTTTGCTATTGTGTGTGTATTTTTAGGACGCGGGTTAAATTTGTGTTTTTCCCTTGCTCCGCTTTTTTGAGAGTCCTTAAACTAAATCGCGTGGTTATCCTGCCTGTTCGCTTCTTTCCGCGTTTGGGTTTATCCTCCACGCTACATTGGGCTAACCGCTAAAGCTACGTCTTCTGGTCACCTCAGGTTAGTCCATCTTGACAGAATGACTGAGCCCTCCGCGGTAAACCCAGCGGATTATGCGAGTCTCTGCGACGTTGTAGATCAGCATGCGGCGCTAATCAATCAGCTAACCGGGGATCTCGCTTCTCTCCGCCGCGAGGTCGCTGAGCTCCGGCGGGAGAATACGGATCTCCGCGCAGCTATTGATGACGTCACTGCTCGATCGCACGCCGCGGGGGCCGCGGCGCCGCATCCCCCCCCCCCCCCTCCTTCTGATGTTTTTCTTTCTCTACCAGAGAAGTGGAACGGCACGGACGGGAAGTGCAGCGTTTTTCTGACAGCTCTCGATCTGGTGTTTGAGTTTAATGCCACCAAATACTCCACCGATCGCCTTCGCATTGCTCTTCTCGTCTCGTTGCTAAAAGGGCAGGCAGCAGAGTGGGCCACGGCAGTTTTACAGGCAGATACAGATACCGCCCACTCTTACAATGAGTTCATCCACCAACTCAAACTCACTTTCGAACATCCAGCGGGCGAGGTGGAGACCGACACCAGACTTTATCACCTGAGGCAGGGAGGATTGCCCGTGAGCCGCTATACGGCCGAGTTTCGCACTCTCGCCGTCCAAACAACGTGGGGCGATGCAGCACTCCGGACATCCTACTACGAGGGACTGGCTTCTCGAATTAAGGACGAACTAGCCGGACGAGAGCTTCCTGCGACCCTGGAGGGCCTGATCCAACTCGCTCTCCGGATCGACCAGCGCCTCCTCTCTCGTCCGAGGCCAGCCCCTCGCACCCTGCCACCTGCACCCACCTTCGCCGTCACCACTTCACGACCAGCACCCGTCTTCACTGTCACCACTCCACGCCCCGCAGACTCCGCCACCTACGCCACCCCGGGGCATGTCGGTTCTCCACCTCCTGCCGTGGTTGACACCGGAGCCGGGGAACCCATGCAACTAGGACGCGCCTCCTTGACCGCTGCAGAACGGGAGAGACGCTTTCGTGAAGGGCTCTGTGCCTATTGCGGGTCAGCTACACATCACAGGGCAACCTGCCCGCTCAGACCGGGAAACGCCCAGGCCCGGTGAGAGGAGAGAGATACTCGCCGGGTCACCTTCGTCTCTCCGCCATCACCACCCACTCCTCCCGTCTCACGGTTCAGGTACACCTCCAGGTTGGCCACAAACGGGTCCGAAGTGCTGCGTTCATCGACTCCGGGGCAGCAGGTAACTTCATTGACTCTGCATATGCCAAAACCCTGGGGGTAAAACTCGAGGCGTTATCCCAGCCCGTTCGCATCACCTCTGTCGACGGTCGCCCCCTCTCCACCAGCCCAATCAGCACCCGAACCGAACCCATCACCGTCTCCATCAACCAACACCATGAACAGTTAAAATTCTTCGTCACCTCCATCTCATCTCCACCCATCATCCTTGGTCATCCCTGGCTGCTCCAACATGACCCTCTAATCTCCTGGACCCAGAATCGGATCCTTCAGTGGGGCGCGACCTGCAACGAACTATGCCTACGGGCAGCGGCTGGGACGTGCTCTAGGGAGTCCGAGGCCCCCGACGTCGACACCCACTCCATCCCCGAACCATACCGAGACCTATCGGAGGTTTTCTGCAGGCGACGAGCCACCCATCTTCCTCCTCATCGTCCATACGACCTCGCCATAGACCTCCAACCCGGTACGATCCCCCCCCGCGGCCATCTCTACTCACTCACACCCACCGAGACCCAGGTGATGGAGGAATATGTAAACAACGCCCTGCGCCAAGGCACCATCAGGCCCTCCTCCTCACCTGCCGCCGCGGGGTTCTTCTTCGTGAAGAAGAGAGGCGGTGAACTTCGCCCTTGTGTCGACTATCGGGGGCTCAACCATCTCACCATCAAAAACCGACATCCTCTGCCTCTTACCAACTCAGCCCTGGACGCCCTCTCTGGCGCCACCATCTTTACGAAGTTGGACCTCCGGAGCGCCTACAACTTGGTGCGTATCAGAGAGGGCGATGAGTGGAAGACGGCGTTCATCACCCCCACCGGACATTATGAAACCCTTGTCATCCCATTCGGACTGTGCAATGCCCCCGCCGCATTCCAACACTTCATTAACGACGTCCTTCGGGACATGCTCGGTCGGTGGGCATTCGCATACCTGGACGATATTTTAATTTATTCACGCACCATGGAAGAACACACCCAGCACGTCAGGGCGGTTCTAAAGAGATTACTCGCCCACCAACTGTACTGTAAGTTGGAAAAGTGCGCTTTTCACGAGCGCTCCACCACGTTCCTGGGTTTTGTCATCTCGCCCCAGGGTGTGGCCATGGACCCGCAGAAGCTAGAGGTTGTGCGTCATTGGCCCCTACCCAAGACCCTCAAACAGCTTCAACGGTTTCTCGGGTTTGCGAACTTCTATCGTCGCTTTATCCGGGACTACAGTACAGTTGCCGCCCCCCTAACCGCTCTGACCCGTCCCTCCTCTCTCCCTTTTCACCTCAACCCGGCAGCTGTCTCCGCTTTTCGATCACTGTGTCACCGCTTCACCACTGCACCGATTCTCCACCACCCAGATGTCAATAAATCATTCGTTGTGGAGGTGGATGCTTCAGATGTGGGCGCTGGAGCTATCCTCTCGCAGCAAGGTCCAGACCAAAAACTACACCCTTGTGGTTTTTTCTCCAGAAAATTTGACTCCACTCAGCAGCGATACGGGGTAGGGGACCGCGAACTGCTGGCCATAAAGTGGGCTCTGGAGGAGTGGCGTCACTGGCTCCAGGGCGTCAGTGAGCCATTCATAGTCTGGACGGACCATCAAAATCTAATCACCATCCGAAACATTAAACAGTTAAATCCACGACAGGCGCGGTGGGCATTATTCTTTGAGAATTACAACTTCCACCTCTCATACCGCCCGGGGCCCAAGAACACCAAAGCTGACGCCCTTTCCCGACAACTAGAGGTGGACCCCCCCCGGGCGGACCCCGCGCCTGTCCTCCCCTCTTCCAAGATCATCGCACCCCTGCAACTGGACCTGGAAACGAGAGTGCGCCAGGCACGAGGTACAGAGACCGAACCGGCAGGTGTGCCACCTGGACGACTCTTCGTGCCTGAAGGGATGAGACCCGAGGTTCTCCACTGGGGACACTCCTCCCCAATTTCGGGCCATCCAGGCACCCGACGATCCCTCCAATTTATCCAGCGCGACTTCTGGTGGCCATCCATGATGAGGGACGTCCAAGAGTTCGTTCAGGCATGCCCAGTGTGTGCCAGGGCAAAGACCACCAACCGACCCTCTCCAGGAGAACTGCAACCCCTTCCAGTCCCTCGACGGCCCTGGACGCACATTGCCGTGGACTTCATCACGGGCCTGCCGGTCTCCGAAGGAAAGGACACCATCCTCACGATCGTGGATCGGTTCTCTAAGACCGTGCATCTGGTGGCTCTCGCCGGACTCCCGTCAGCAAAGGAAACAGCAGAGCTGATTTTAGAGCACGTAGTCCGTCTGCATGGGTTCCCCAAGGATATCGTCTCGGACAGAGGGCCCCAGTTCACAGCCCGGTTCTGGAAGGCTTTCTGCCGTCTGATCGATTCCACCTGCAGTCTGTCCTCCGGATACCACCCACAGACTAACGGTCAGACGGAGCGGACCAACCAACAACTGGAGCGCTACCTGAGGTGTTTCGTAGCGGACCGTCAGCGCTCCTGGGCACGCTACCTCATTTGGGCGGAACTATCACACAACCTCCACATCTCCTCTGCCACTAACCTAAGCCCATTTGAGGTATGCCACGGTTTCCAACCCACCGTGTTCAACCACCCAGAGCCGGAGGTTGATGTACCGTCAGCCCAACAGTTGGTCCGCAGATGTCGGCGGCTCTGGACTACGACCAACCAGGCCATCCAACGTGCCAATGCCCGCTACATCCACCAACATCGCCGCCGACATCCTCCGGGACGACTATACCACGTAGGTGACAAGGTATGGCTGTCCACAAAAAACCTCCACCTCCGCACCGAGTCAAAGAAGCTTTCCCCCAGATTCATCGGACCATACCACATCACTCACAGAATTAACCCTGTCACCTACCGGCTCCAGCTGCCTGCGGCGCTCCGGATCCATCCAGTCTTCCACCTGTCCCAGTTCAAGCCCTTCATCACCTCACCCATGATTCCACCCACCCCCCCAGCTCCTCCTCCCCGGATCATCGACGGCGGTCCCGCCTACACCGTGCGCCGAATCCTTGACTCGCGCCCTCGGGGCAAAGGTACGCAATACCTGGTGGACTGGGAGGGCTATGGCCCCGAGGAGCGGTCTTGGATCCCGGCCCGGTTCATTCTCGACTCCCAGCTAATTCGGGACTACCGTCACAGGGTATCCTCCATCCCAGGACCGTCAGGAGCCAGTCCTGGACAGGGGGGTACTGTCATACACACTCAATCTGCGCCCGGCACTAGGACCCGGAAGTAAGACGGGCGCAAAACCAGGAAGTATAAAAGAGGTAAACAAACGATGGCTTACCGCTCAGTCATTGAGTTCGGCCCATGTCAGCTCCAGCTGTCGTTTCAGCAAACCGTGAGTACTCACATGTTGGTTCCGTTTGTCTTTGCTATTGTGTGTGTATTTTTAGGACGCGGGTTAAATTTGTGTTTTTCCCTTGCTCCGCTTTTTTGAGAGTCCTTAAACTAAATCGCGTGGTTATCCTGCCTGTTCGCTTCTTTCCGCGTTTGGGTTTATCCTCCACGCTACATTGGGCTAACCGCTAAAGCTACGTCTTCTGGTCACCTCAGGTTAGTCCATCTTGACACTTATTTAGAATGGCTTTTAATATTTTATAATTTTATGCTTTTTTATTTTTTATAATTTCATAATTTTGTTTTATTTATTTTTTATTATTATTGTTATTATTATTACTGTTACTATAATTTTCATCTATATTGTTCATTTATTTATTTATAAATATATGTTTCTTTGTTCCTATATTTTTATTTCTATTTCTATTGCTATTTTATTGTCATTTTTAGTGCTGTGAAGCACTATGGTTCAACTTAGGTTGCTGTAAAGTGCTATATAAATAAATGTTGATTGATTGATTGATTGATTGATTGATAAACAGAGAGCTTAAATAAGGATACAAATGAACCTAATTGACCACACCTGTGAAACATTACAATACTGTGAACAGAGGAACGATGAACACCCATGTCAAAATAAACCTCCAAGCCATCAAACAAAGTCAAAAAGGACAACACTGATGTCCTATTGGTGGTCCTGGAAACTCCCCAAAATGTCCACCCAGGCTTTCTTAGAGGAAGGCTGTGGTCAATCCCGGAGTGAGTAAAGTGAGATTGGACATAAGGACAGAGCTGAAACGTGGCACAGGAACAGAGCTGGGTGTGAACACAGAACCAGGGCTGGGTATGGGCGAGACCTGGGTGTGAACACAAGAATGTAACTGACGTAATTTCAATTCAATTCAATTTTATTTATATAGTGCTTTTAACAATAGTCATTGTCACAAAGCAGCTGTACCAAATCAGAAGGAAAATTATGGAAATGTGCATGAAAAACTGTGCATGAATCACAATGATCAGATTGTCCATGATGAACAAGCCGAGAGCGACGGTGCTGAGGGAAAAACTCCCTGAGACAGCAATAGGAGGAAACCTTGAGAGGAACCACACTCAACAGGGAACCCATCCCCATCTGGGTGATAACTGATAGCAGGAATGGATCTGCATACTGTGTTTTAGGAGGCTGGAAATTCAATGTAAACGTTGACTTCTTAAGGTTAATATGGAGTCCAGTTCATTATGTAATTTTGTAACTGCCAGGGTAGCAAGTACTGCTTCTTCCTCTTGGAGCTCCTGCATCAACCTGCTCCACCAGCGCTGCAGTTCTGCACATGTTTGCCTCAATAGCAAGCTACTTTTCTCCTTGATGGATGGTGGGCAGCCAGTGAAAACACAACTAAACAAGAAAAGTCCTACAGGGCTTGCAGTAGCACACTGCCAGAGGCAACCCCGACACACAGGACCAAATACCTTCATTATCTAGCATTCCAACATAAAGCACCTTCACATTTTAGACTTATTTGAGGTACATAGTACATACAGTACTAAAAGAAATATAAAAATATGCCATATCTTATGAAGCTGCTTCTTCACACACTGTAGGGATCAGCTTAACACTTGGAGGATAGCGCTATCCACCCCTTCCGCTTGCGTGTGCTCAGAAATGCACATGAGTGGTTAGTATCATGATTGATGGGGGCCAAATTAAATGTGGAATAAATACACTGTCATTGTATTGATAGATTCCAATTCAGCTGGTAGTAAAATATGATAATTGGGATATATTTTATTAATAAAACATAATCATCATCGTCATCATTTATACAGCCTTGTTTTTAGTTTTAGTTTTGGTTGATTTTTTCCATCTCAGTGCTCTTTTTTTCTCTCTCTAATTTCCAGTTCACTCTACCCAATGCTCACCATTATTCTCTTCATGTTGTCACAAATCCTAGCCTGTCTGTTTGACACAAACTTTCAGAATGTTTCGATCTCTGATCAAGACTATTAATAATTACACCCCGGTATCAGCTGAACATGCTTGTCATTTGTTCTCTTTATGCTCTGTGCGTTTGTTCAACTCTTGAAGCTGGTAAGCATGAAACATCAGAGTGCTTCAGATGAAGCGATGATGAAAAGCACATTGTGTCACTGGCTAGTAGAAGCCTGAATATTTATGATATAATTAGCAGGCAATTATAAATGATCAGACCTTCTCTGGTATGATATCTCTTTGACTTCCTCGATGATGTTCCTCATGGTGATGCATTTTGTTGTCATTTGTGTTTAATTACACAAAATGAGGATCTAGGCTTCATGTCAGTGACCGAGGCTTGTTTACAGCTTCAGGTAAGTGCAGAGCTATTAAAAATCACTTTTGTTTGATATTCAGTTTGTGATTTCAATGCTGTTTATCTTTATTTTTTCTACAGGTGTCTCAGTATATCCTAACCCAGGATTTAATGCACTTTCATGCTTGTAACGTTGATGTAATTATATAAAACATTGAGAAATGAGAAAAACAATTACAATTAGAAAAATGGCAAGCAGTTTCGATAAAGTAAAAATGTTGTTGCACTGGTTTCATGCTTATTATCCACCACCTTAGAAAATAGCACTTGACCCCAGATCCATATATTTATAATCGTTACCATTTATCCTATAAAGGGCCTGAAGCATTTCGCAGTGAACTTAGGACACAAGGCAGGATACACCATGGGTGGGGAGCCAGCACACAGCCCCTCCAAATCAAGCCCTCAATCAGACTCTATGGGAAATTTGAAAACGCCAACCTACACTGCATGTCTTTAGACTGTGGGAGGAAACTGAAGTATCTCGAGAAAACCCACCAAGTACTGGGAAACTACTGCAAACTACAGTACACACACTCAGACTAAAGGCGAGATTCAAAACCCCAGCCCTGGAGGTACAAGGTAAAGTACAGTATATACTGTGTATAGAATCCAAGTCCACTGTGAATCTGACCAGGATAAAAAGCTCATGTAGGTAATTGAGGCACACTGTTTTTAAAAAAAAAATTATTATTATTGTTGTATTAATAAATTTACACCTTTCAATGTCCTTGAGAATAATGACTATAGTTTAAAGAATAAGGTGACCTACCAAGCACACACATGCATTATACTATTTATCTATACTACATACTTTAGGTTTATTTATAATTTTATCCCTAAAAAAAAAACAATATCTTTCTGATATATGTTGTCTAAGATTAGGATGTGTCTCCTTTCAGTTTCTTTATGGTCAAATTTTGTAAATCGCACATTATACTACATAAATTTTTTTTGAATCCCTAATCTTTAAAAATCTTGTTTTTGCTTCAGTTGTTTGTTAAAAGCTTTTAAAGATCTACTAATGTATAACGAAAGCAGTGTCATTAAAGGTGATCGAGAGATGATCTGTGTGACTCAGCATTGTGAATAAGGGTAATTTATATCCATAGTACATGCGATAAAGTCTAATTTGGTCTGCGAGCTCCTGGAGCCCGAACCAGAGGTACGACATGGTCATTACAGCCATTTATAAAGCAGCAGACCGGCAAATGAGAAGCTTTCGCGCACCACAACCTCCGGCCTGGAGATCCAGATGAGGGAATAACGCTGAATCTACGCCGGGCTTCGAGGAAGCACTCTGAACAGAGAGTGACACGTGATAAGTGGATCTCTTAGTGAGGTCAGACATGGATGGCTTCATATGCGGCGTTATTGATTGGCTATGATCCGCCCATCATCGGCTGACGGATGGGGGGCCGTTAAAGAGGCCTGAGATATTAGCAATTTCATCTCCACTGTGCCAAGAGAAAGAGCGATGGACGGGGAAAAAAATGAGGAATAGCAGGAGACCCGAGTGTGTGTTTGACACCAGTGACAGTGTGAAAGCTGAACCGAGGGAGCTTACTTAAAGAGCTCAGCTTTATAAAAAGCCAGTGAAATTGAGATGCAGCCATTAATATTTCAGCTTTTGCTAAAACTTCGTGAACTAATGCATGCCCAATTCACAAACACTGAACACACTGGCTCGAATAAAATGAGAGAAAATAAAAAGAGAATGCTGAACTGACATGAATGATGAAGATCCCACTAACTGGCTGCTATCAGGAGTGTGTTGAGTGCATGGCTTTTACTGAGTGCATCAGACAGACAGCAACAGGAGAAGATAAGGGCAATTTAGGACTGAGTGTTCCAGGCTTATAACGGACCCAGTGTTTTACTGTGGTCAAAGAAGGCAGTAAACACACATCTCACACTAATTATTAATCAAACTGATTTCAATACTGGTGTTACAGACAAGCGGAGGTTCAGAAAGTGTATTATATAAGCTGTATAACTTAACACAGGTACTTTGTTTGATCATTTCCTGGTTTGGAAAATCCTGCTTCCAGCATCCCTTAGCCGACAGTACGTATATTGCTTGAATCGCAACCATACTGCAGTGTGTGTGGGATCTCTGAAGTGTGTATGTACTAAATCCTAAAGCTTCATACTGTATGTAGTTCAATATACTTTATATCAACAATATTGACTGTCCATTACAGTGCACATGTTTTATAAAAAAAAAAATAAAAAAAAATAAAAAGGAACACAGCCTGGGGGGTGGAGCTAATTTCAGGGACGGTAGACATGTGGTCATAAATATTGGAACGAATATAAGCTTTTTGGCGTTGGTCCATTGTACATCACCACTACCTTGAATCTGAAATAAAAGAAACAGAGTGAAGTCAAGACTTTCAGCTTTAATTCAAGGTGTTTGATATACGTGTGGCATTAACCATTCAGGAATAGCCGCCATTTTCCCAAACACCTACCCATTTTGGGGGAGATTCATAAATAAGAGAACAACCGAACAATTACAAACATAAGGATTGCCTTTAATGCTTGGATGGAAATCTTTTGCTGTCAATGACTGTCTGAAGTCTGGAACCCATGGACTTGACCAAATGCAGAGTTTCCTCCCTTGATATTCTTTTCCAGGCCTTTACTGCAGCTGTCTTCAGCTACTGCTCGTCTGTGGGTCTTTCTGCCTTCAGTCTTGTCTACAGTAAGTGAAAAGAATGCTCTATTGGGCTGAAAGAATTGGCCAGTGAGAAATATCCAATTTCTTTGTCAAATCTTTTGAATTAAAGCTGAAAGTCTCGACTTCAGTCACATCTTGAGTGTTTCATTTCAAATTTAATTTGGCGGTGTCAGACGCCAAATGCCAATAAGTTATATTTGTTTCAAAATGTATGGACTTTTTGGTATAGTAAACCTGAAATAAACATGATACACTACTACTAAAGCAAACAAAAGCTTTCATAAACTTAAAAATATAAAACATTTATATTGTATGTATAGAACATTAAATGAATATAAAGTTGGATTTTTCAATATTTATAAAAACCTTTAACCTAAGATGGAAAGGAAGTCAGAGTTAAGCATTACAACTTGCTACCAGTTAAAACACATAAAATAAATTGTATGGTCCAGTGTGTCCTAGTGCACAAGGTTGATTCAGACACACCAGATGTTTATCATAAATAAACAGCTGAGTTTATGTAGTATATGTTCATAGTGTGTTTGGTCTACATTAAGTGTATGTTCATCCGTACACGCTTGGAGGCGACTACAATCTCAGGAACATACCTGAGAGGTAGAACTCTGATACCTCAACCTCGGCTGAAACTAAACTCTTTCTACAAAATTACCCCCACAACACACACACACACACACACACACACACACACACACACACACACACACACACACACACACACACACACACAATACTGTAAATACAGTACAACACACACATGACACATGAAAATGTGTAAGCTGAAACCTCAGCACATTAATCTACCCTGTTATGTAAAGTGCTATGGTACATTGTTGACATGTAGTATTGCGGTGTGTATCACACACACACACACACACACACACACACACACACACACACACACACACACACAGATAAACACTTGTTTCTTTTAAATTATAACTAGGAAGACAGTTAGTTAAAGCCAAATATAGACAAGGCCCATAATAATTAATGATTCCAAATTTAAGATTCTTAAATGGCTGCAGTAGTTTGCATAAAAAAATAATAATAATAATTTAAAACTTAGAACAGCAAATTAAATGATATATATATAATATACAAATGCAAAAATGCAAAAAGGGTTTTAAAAACATAAATAGAGTTATAAATAATATAAAATATTTACAAAATATATTGATTTTTTTACTGTAAATTTTTTTTTCTGATTAGTGTAAACCTGGCAAATTAAAATTTAATTTAGCAAGCTCAGTACTCAGTAATCCTTTCATTAATATTTATTCATATTTAAATAGATACTATTTAAAACTTAGGGAAAAATTATATTTAAATATGATTAAAAAAAGTAATATTTAATTTTTGTACTTATTTATAAATTGTTTATATAATTTCTGTTTACCTTTTAATTGTTAAAAAAACTTTATGGGACAAAAGCAAAACTGAAAAAAAATGTATACATTCAAATATATAATTTGAAAAATTTTATTTGTAATTTTAAATTACATTGTAAATGTAACTGTAATTTAATTGTTTGTTGAATTTCTCTTTATGTGGAATTCCTATACAGTACATATACTATATGTACTATATGTACACGTAGTACTAATTTTTGTGTGTATAAATGTATTTCAGTGATCTATAGAGTGTGTGTAATGGTGCCCAAAAGTACTGGGAGAAAGCTCAAATTCAATGTTTTAATGAGAACAGAAATTCATAATTCACTTAAGAATGCCTTGAGTGAGTTTTTGTGCAGAAAGTAAAAGTCCTGCCACATATACAGTATTTGTTCCGTCCATCCTATTCAGCACAACTCTTCAGGCTTGAACCAATCAGTAACATTCCTTGTGTTATGTGCACAGGGAGAACAGGACATATGTTGTCTTAAAGTGAGAGCAGTACTGGATCACACGCCTGATCTTCCAGATGATCTAACAGTATAATTTCTGCTGTTTTTCCCCCACAGTGATCTCACACAGACGTTGACATCAGAGTGATGATTACAGTACCAGCGTGAGGCCGGTCTCGGTGACATTTCACACCATATAGTGTTACAGATTGTTATGAATAATGCACTGGAAGTGCAGGTGATCCGACCACATGCAGGAAGCTGTATAGTCTCTTTGCTTTGCTCCGGGCCGCTACAGTACGTGAGCATGTAGAGACGGACGTGAGCAGACTGTAGGCAGCTATGAAAATGTGCTGATGAGGTTGTATGAATGACTGCATCAGGTATTTCTGAGTTTAAACTGCAAAATAAATAATAGAAAAATCTTGTTACTGTAAATGTTATAACTTACATAGCACTTGAAGCTCAGAGCATTTTAGCCATTATTTGTTTTGCTGTTTTTTTTTTTTTTTTTTAAACATATATAGATCAGGATTGCGCAATACAGGATTGCGCAATACAGAGTGATATATCGTTTTTTTCCAGCACAAAATAGGCAACGTGATGGACTGAATTTTAGTTCATTTTAACCAACTACACAAACATGACTGAGTAAAAAAATTAAAATAACAAAAATAGCACAGATACACACGATCATATGTTCTTATTGTTGTTTTCGTTTGTTTCAATGGCCAAATATTAATAATGTGCTCATTTTGAGAGTTCTACATTTTTCTGATGTCATACACATACACAGTTTGATGTCTAAAGCCTCACTATTAATACACATCAGCATGGCACCTGTATAAGCACTTTTTTCTTTTTTTTAGATCATCATTGACCTACTGTATGCTGTGTTGCCGGTAGGGTTCTGTGCCACTTTTTTGCCACGTTTCAAGGGTTAAAAGTAAAGAAATTCGACTGTTGATGTTGTGAGTGACTGTTTTTAAGTTTAAGCTGTTTAAATTCTGATTTATCGTTGTACGTTATAAGTTTCACTTCGAAGCAGCCATAGTATTTATTTACAAACACACAATTTCATGTAGAATTCACGAAATATCTGCTCGTAGAATGGAATCTTCCTCATAATAGAGGTGACCCCTGGCCACGTGTTTGGCCCAAATTATTTGCTTTTAAACAAATGCACGCCCTTTGCCAGGATTTGGGTGTGCCTAATGCCGTAGATTGTGACGCGTATGTGAAAGTTCATACTGGATGTACAGCAACTTTGTTCATTCATCACACTGCTTGGTGATAATAATATGCAAGTCATTTAGCTTGCTAGATAGCAACCCAAGTAAAAAAAAAGTATGCTAAGTATATTAAATTCTAGCATGCCAAAGCATACTTAAATGTACTTGCTCCAGACTAATGACTAGTATACTTGAAGTTTGCTATTTTGGAACAACTAATTTTGTACTAAGTGTATTTAAGTTGTAATTAAATTGTAGAAAAGCACAATTTTAAGTGTATTAAGTATACTTGTGTGTGCTAAAGTGGAACAACTTTAAGTATACTTTAGTACACTTAAAGTATATGGCTGTGTGTGTACTAACGTACATACCTGACAGTATTATTAATACAATTTAAGTATATATTTAATGTATTATAAGTACATTACAGCTATTTTTACTGTATTACAAATACATGATTAATGTACTATGAGTATATTCTTATTGCAGCAGTAACATGCTGTTATACTTCTGACCAATTACAAATACTAAAAAAAGTACACTTTGTGGTTAATACAAATATACTTTATTGTATCATACAGTACACACAACCTTCTATAATACTGTAGCGTTTTTCGACGCTAGCAGGGAACTTGGAGGACGAGTGAGTTTGGTGGCTACCCAATGTAATGACACACCTATTCAGCTATTAGCTAGAACTGGAGAACGGTAGCAGAATGCAGCACATACACACGTAGAGATAACACACATGTACACATACTCAAACTTGGCCGAAGCCACTAACCTAAACCCACGTCCCAAACAGGGTGAACACAAAAAGAACACCTGCCGCAAGGCATGACGGTCGCAAGCTGCCGCCCCGCCCACGCCACAATACTGTATTGCAAATGTGTTACCAGTACATTAAGTGTTTAGGATATGCTAAATGCATTTTCTACACAATAACATGTTTTTGAAAAGCATTACATCAGTAATTATGAGGCAGACTTTATTCATGAGTTCAACAGATTTAATTTGCACAAGGTTACAAAAAAGCACTACTATAGTTTATTTGTGCTCAACAAAACATCAGGTTGTCTTACAAACACACAAACTAAAATATAAACTGGTGTGTGAACACAGACAGACATTAGTATTAGAATCTACAGCTACAGTATTAGTTTAAACCTGGTGTGTGAACACAGACAGACATTAGTATTAGAATCTACAGGTACAGTATTAGTTTAAACCTGGTGTGTTGATTCTGTTACACAGAGACTGAAAACAGGCCGAGAGCTACAGAGCCATTATACCACAAGCAAAGTACATAACACATTAACAACAACACATTAGGCAATATAAACTTTAGATTAAAGTATGTACTTAATTTAAAACCGTTAAATTTACCTTATGCCGATGAAAATAAAATAATAACGATACGAACTAACGCACGCGATGATGCAGCTTCAGCCGTTAATTCAAACTAGAAGTGGAGAACTGGGGAGCCAATCAGAGAACGGACAGTCCGAAGCTGCCCGCCTCTAGCTCTGATTGGCTGGTGGGGCGCTGTCTAGTCTCCGGTTGGCTGGAATAGTCGCAGAGTTTACAACCCTGCTGCAGTTTGTGTGTCGCTTTATGACAGTGAGCGGACAGAAGAGTGAGGAGTAAAAACATAAATTATCTTGAACGGCAAAAGTGATTTTGAGCGCGCAGGAACGAGTTTGAGATCGCGCGCGCGAGGGAGAGATTCAGCGTGCAAAAACGAGTCTAAAAGCGCGCGCACGAGAGAGTAGTGCACTCAATATAAGTACATTTACATTTAACTGATAATATACTGAGACTACCGTATATTAAAATTTGTATTCTAATATATACTTTCTGTACATTTGTACAATGATTATTTCGAGCATATTTTAAAAAATATACCAAAAATATATTGAAAAACAAGTTTAAATAAGTATACTTTGGAAATTAGACCAGCCTTTCACTTAAAGTATATTTTCCAATAATATATCTTTGGAACGTGTACTATAATACAATAATTTTTAAGTATATTTAAAGTTTAATTCCAAAATTTGGTAAAAGCATGATGTTAGTGTACTTTTTATATATTAACTGATGGTACAACTTTTTGTTAGTATATTAGCAGTGTATTATCGAGGATTTCAATATATTTGTAATACACTAAAGTGCATATTTTTTTCACTGGGGAAACGATGAGAAATTCGGTTCTCAATTCCGATTCCAGTTTCTACCACAATCTGAATCACAAACATTTTAATTTGTTGTGGTTTTTATAGCAACAGTTTACACCTACAGTAGATGGCCAGGTGTAGCTCAGTGGTTAAGGCATTGGACTACGGTTCGGAAGATCCCAGGTTCAAACCCCACAACCACCAAGTTGCCACTGTTGGGCCCTTGAGCAAGGCCTCAACTGCTCAGATGTGTAATGAGATAAAAATGTAAGTTGCTCTGGATAAGAGCGTCTGCCAAATGCCTAAATGTCAGTAGGTTGTATTTATTATTAGTTAGTTAGTGGTGGAAGGAGTCTCTAGTGTCAAGGATTTGTATTTTTTTTTTTTTGGGGGGGGGGGGGGGGCAGAGTTATTGAAAGAGAGAAAAAAATAATTGCTGTAATAAATATTAATTATTAGTTTACATTCATTTCCATATTGCTCACAATTTACAATTATTTGCATATTACCAGATAATTTATAACAAATTTACATATGGCCAGGTAAGACCTCATCATTTTCATACTGCTGATTATTTATAATAATTTACACATCACTTATACAAATGCTTTTTCACAGGGACTTGTGTGTCTTGTCACAGGGACGTACGGTTACAGTACTGTATGTTGTACATTTCCTGGATTTCTACTTATTTCCTTTATTTTCTATAACAGCAGCTCTGACATCAACTGTCAACTGACATTAAAAACACAAGTGCTTTACTTTAATATATATGGAATAGAAAACACAGACTGAAGATGGAAATCTTAGACACAAACCGTTGATGAGACCTGATGTTTTAGCTTACAGTACGTGGGTCTTACTGTATATATGTGATACCGGTTTGCGCTGAGATAAGGAATACGTTAAAAAGTTTTGTCTGTGTTGTTATTGCTAAACCCATTAGGCAGAATGTGTATGGCTGTGCACGCGTGTGTGTGTGTTTACTCTCCCTCCGGCCTGCTTTGCATGTCTATGTTAAACTGAAACTTCAACCTGGAGAGTTGCTGTGATTAGCCGAGCTCCGGTCTCCTTTCTCTCTCTCGCTCTCTCTCTCTCTCTCGGCTCGTCGTGGATCCTGTTTCCTTCAGCAACCTGAGTTGGCCACGCTTTTAATCGAGCAGTTTCCTTCCAGAATAAAATTTGTCTGTTTTAGGGAATTTTGCATCATCAGAGGTGGTGTCTCTCTTTGAGGATGTGTACAGTGTGTGTGTGGTGACGGAGTGAAGCAGGGAGACATGACTTCAGGCGACAACAGGTACGAGAGAACTTTGGGCTTCTGTTAGCAGGTTTTGGTGGAATGAGGCTGTGTATGTGTTAAATATTAGCTCTGTTAACCTAATAGTTTGCATTTTATACTGTATGAACTGTATGTCCAACACACACACACACTCACACACACTCACACACACATACCTGTGGACACCTGGTCAATAAGAAACACTTGTTCACTTGTTCTGAACTGAATGAATGAATCATTTCAATTAAACTAACATACATTCAGGTAAACACACACGCACACACACTCACACACACACATGCGCACACAAACACACCCCCCATGCTAGGGCTCACTTTTCAGTGGTTTGTAAGGGGTGTAATGCAATGCAGCTATCTCTATCTGTATCTGTATTATGTGACAAATATCGGTATCTGTACTCAAAGTTGATCCCGGAAGTGGGTGTGGTCTGGACAGGAAGTAGTGTCACATTGCATAATGATAAGAACACTTACAGTACAAGTACTGTATATAAATACAATTTTGCTAAAAATAATTTGGAGAACAGATTGTGCTGTGTGTGGTCAGTGTGGCCTTTATTGATTGTCAGTTTTATAAATGTTAAAGAATTCAAATTGGTAAAAACAAACCACTTGTATATCCACTGTTTGTCTTTAATATACAGTATACAGTATATATAAGATAAGGGCATTGGACTACAGTTCGGAAGGCGCCAGGTTCAAACCACAAAACCACTAAGTTGACAATGTTGGGCTCTTGAGCACGACCCTTGACCCACAACTGCTCAGATGTATAATGAGATAACATGTTGTTTTAAGTTGTTACGGGCATCTTAGTGAGTGAAATATTTTTGTTTCCAATGATTTTAATTAGCTAACATTTATAAAGCTGGTGATCGATAAAGGCCACACTGACCACACACAGCATAATCTGGTCTCTGGTATAATTGAAGTTTGCTATTTTGAACAACTAATTTTGTATTTAAGTTGTAATTGTTGTTGTTGTTGTTGGTCTTTCGGCTGCTCCCGATAAGGGGTCACCACAGCGCTACAATTTGGCACAGGTTTTACGCCGGATGCCCTTCCTGAAGAAACCCTCCCATTTTATCCGAGCTAGCGACCGGCACTGCATCCAGTGGCTGGGGGGTTCGGGCACTGGCTGGGAATCGAACCCGGGCCTCCCGCATGGCAGGCGAAACCACTGAGCCACCAGTGGCCATGTATTTAAGTTGGAATTACATTGTAAAAAAGCACAATTTTAAGTGTATTAAGTATACTTTTGTGTGCTAAAGGGGAACAACTTTAAGTATACTTTAGTACACTTAAAGTATATGGCTGTGTGTGTATTAACGTACATACCTGACAGTATTATTAATATAATTTAAGTATATAATTAATGTAATATAAGTACATTACAGCTATTTTTACTGTGTTACAAATACATGATTAATATACTATGAGTATATTCTTATTGCAGCAGTAGCTGTTATACTTCTGGACAATTACAAATACTAAAAAAGTACACTTTGTGGTTAATACAAATATACTTTATTGTATCATACAGTACACACAACCTTCTATAATACTGTATTGCAAATGTATTAACAGTACACTAAAGGTGTTTAGGATAATTTACAAATGCTAAATGTATTTTCTACACTATTACATGTTTATGAATAGCATTACATCAGTAATTATGAGGCAGATTTTATTCATGAGTTCAACAGATTTAATTTGCACAAGGTTACAAAAAAGCACTACTATAGTTTATTTATGTTCAACAAAAGTCAGGTTGTCTCACAAACACACAAACTAAAATATAAACCTGGTGTGTGAACACAGACAGACATTAGTATTAGAATCTACAGGTACAGTATTATGGCGCTTTTCCACTGCATAGTACGGCACGACACGGTTCAGTTCTACTCACTTTTGGGGGGTTTTCCACTGGGAACAGTACCTGGTACCTGGTCCTTTTTTCACTACCACCTCAGCCGATTTATATACCTCAGCAAACATAAATTATAAGAACTCGTTCGCAAGAACGAGTTTGAGATTGCGCGTGCGTGGGAGAGAGAGATTCAGCGTGCAAAAACGAGTCTAAAAACACACGCACACGAGAGAGTAGTGCACTACATATAAGTACATATGAATAAGTACATTTAAATGTAACTGATAATATACTGAGACTGTCGTACTGTATATTAAAATTTGTATTCTAATGTATACTTTCTGTACATTTGTACAATGATTATTTTGAGCATTTAAAAAAATATATACCAAAAATACATTGAAAAACAAGTTTAAATAAGTATACTTTTGAAAATAGACCAACCTTTCATTTAAAGTATATTTTCCAATAATATATTTTTAGAAATGTACTATAATACAATTATTTTGAAGTATATTTAAAGTTTAATTCCAAAATTCGGTAAAAGCATGATGTTAGTATACTTTTTATACTGTATATTAACTGATGGTACAACTTTTTGTTAGTGTATTTGCAGTGTATCATCGAGGATACTAAAGTAATTTTTTTTCACTGGATATATATATACAGTGGTGTGAAAAACTATTTGCCCCCTTCCTGATTTCTTATTCTTTTGCATGTTTGTCACGCTTAAATGTTTCTGATCATCAAACACATTTAACTATTAGTCAATGATAACACAAGTAAACACAAAATGCAGTTTTTAAATGAGGGGTTTTATTATTAAGGGAGAAAAAAAATCCAAACCTACATGGCCCTGTGTGAAAAAGTAATTGCCCCCTGAACCTAATAACTGGTTGGGCCACCCTTAGCAGCAATAACTGCAATCAAGCGTTTGCGATAACTTGCAACGAGTCTTTTACAGCGCTCTGGAGGAATTTTGGCCCACTCATCTTTGCAGAATTGTTGTAATTCAGCTTTATTTGAGTGTTTTCTAGCATGAACCGCCTTTTTAAGGTCATGCCACAACATCTCAATAGGATTCAAGTCAGGACTTTGACTAGGCCACTCCAAAGTCTTCATTTTGTTTTTCTTCAGCCATTCAGAGGTGGATTTGCTGGTGTGTTTTGGGTCATTGTCCTGCTGCAGCACCCAAGATCACTTCAGCTTGAGTTGACGAACAGATGGCCGGACATTCTCCTTCAGGATTTTTTGGTAGACAGTAGAATTCATGGTTCCATCTATCACAGCAAGCCTTCCAGGTCCTGAAGCAGCAAAACAACCCCAGACCATCACACTACCACCACCATATTTTACTGTTGGTATGATGTTCTTTTTCTGAAATGCTGTGTTACTTTTACGCCAGATGTAACGGGACACGCACCTTCCAAAAAGTTCAACTTTTGTCTCGTCGGTCCACAAGGTATTTTCCCAAAAGTCTTGGCAATCATTGAGATGTTTTTTTAGCAAAATTGAGACGAGCCTTAATGTTCTTTTTGCTTAAAAGTGGTTTGCGCCTTGGAAATCTGCCATGCAGGCCGTTTTTGCCCAGTCTCTTTCTTATGGTGGAGTCGTGAACACTGACCTTAATTGAGGCAAGTGAGGCCTGCAGTTCTTTAGATGTTGTCCTGGGGTCTTTTGTGGCCTCTCGGATGAGTTGTCTCTGCGCTCTTGGGGTAATTTTGGTCAGCCGGCCACTCCTGGGAAGGTTCACCACTGTTCCATGTTTTTGCCATTTGTGGATAATGGCTCTCACTGTGGTTCGCTGGAGTCCCAAAGCTTTAGAAATGGCTTTATAACCTTTACCAGACTGATAGATCTCAATTACTTTTGTTCTCATTTCTTCCTGAATTTCTTTGGATCTTGGCATGATGTCTAGCTTTTGAGGTGCTTTTGGTCTACTTCTCTGTGTCAGGTAGCTCCTATTTAAGTGATTTCTTGATTGAAACAGGTGTGGCAGTAATCAGGCCTGGGGGTGACTACAGAAATTGAACTCAGGTGTGATAAACCACAGTTAAGTTATTTTTTAACAAGGGGGGCAATCACTTTTTCACACAGGGCCATGTAGATTTGGATTTTTTTTTCTCCCTTAATAACGTAAACCTTCATTTAAAAACTGCATTTTGTGTTCAATTATGTTATCTTTGACTAATAGTTAACGGTTTTTGATGAGCAGAAACATTTAAGTGTGACAAACATGCAAAAGAATAAGAAATCAGGAAGGGGGCAAATAGTTTTTCACACCACTGTATATATATATATATATATATATATATATATATATATATATATGTTTCCTCCCACAGTCCAAAGATATGCAGGTTAGGCTAATTGGCGTTCCTAAATTGCCCGTAGTGTGTGATTGGGTGTGTGAGTGTGCGTATGAGTGTGTGCCCTGCGATGGATTGGCACCCTGTCCAGGGTGTACCCTGCCTAGTGCCCGAAGTCTCCTGGGATAGGCTCCAGGTCCCCTGCGACCCTGAACACAGGATTAAGCGGTATAGAAAATGAATATAAAAATGAATACAAAATTAAATCATACCCTATTCTCAATCTCAGAAAAAAAAATCTTTCTTTTGGGAAAGTGCATGTGGTTTCACACTCTACTGACTATAATCAATTTAATCACTTTGGTTGTAATCAATTAAGGCCTAATAATGATAAATGGGAACACCTGTTCTGTAAAGTACATTTATGGGGGAAAAGCATTCAATTGTTCTCAGTCACTGTCACCATGAACAAGAGGAAAGAACTCATAATCATCATATGTGTGTTGTCAATACCCATAGTGGAGGCAAAGGCTAGAAGGCAATTTTGAAAGAACTGAATGTCCCTGTATCAACCGTACAGAGTATCATCAGAAAGTTCAAGATGTTTAACACTGTCAAAAACCTGGTTGGGTGTGATACCACCAAAGCTTTAATAGACACCCTCAACCTATGAGGGGATCAAATTCAGCAAATTCTGCATTGAGGGGCACCACTCCCTACCCAGAGACACTGGGGTGTGCAACTGGCCTTTGCAAGGTGTCACCTAGATTGAGATCCAAACTACTGGTTATACATTCTCTGATCAGATGAGACTGGAACTCATACTCAGACGTTTGTTTAGTGTAAGAAAGGAGAAGCCTTCAATCCTAAAAATACCATCCAAACAGTCAAGCATGGCATGTGGTCACACTGCTGTACGGGGATGCTTCTCTCCCAGTGGTACAGGTTAACCTTGTTAAGATAGATGGTTCCACGATAAAGGAGGACTATGTCAAGATTCTTGATGAAAACCTGGTGGTGTCAACACACAAGCTCAACCTGCCAGAGAGTTGTACCTATGTACCAGCAGGACAATGACCCGAGGCATATGGTGCGAGTGGTCAATCAATGGTTCAGGGACACCAACATAAATGATCTGGAGTGCCCAAGTCAGAGGCCTGACCTGAACCCAGTTGAAAATTTGTCAAGAGAGTTGAAGGAAGAGTTGGGAAACATTCCGCAGCAGACCTGTAGAAATCTTGTGGAGACATACAAGAAGTGTTTGAAGGCCGTCATTAAGAACAAAGGCTTTTATATTGATAATTGAAACATTGTAATATAAAGGGTATGAATAATTCTGAACATGGTGATTTTTGTATATTTGGCAATAAAAAACCCATGAAATGTCACCATTTTAAATTGTTTTGATTTCTTTAGTTTTTTTGTCCCATATAAGATATATGAAAAAACTAAAAAACAGTATAAAAATACCAAGTGAATAATTTATATATGGTGGTGTGAAAAACTATTTGCCCCCTTCCTGATTTCTTATTCTTTTGCATGTTTGTCACACTTAAATGTTTCTGCTCATCAAAAACCGTTAACTATTAGTCAAAGATAACATAATTGAACACAAAATGTTCTTAAAGGAAGGTTTACGTTATTAAGGGAGAAAAAAAACTCCAAATCTACATGGCCCTGTGTGAAAAAGTGATTGCCCCCCTTGTTAAAAAATAACTTAACTGTGGTTTATCACACCTGAGTTCAATTTCTGTAGTCACCCCCAGGCCTGATTACTGCCACACCTGTTTCAATCAAGAAATCACTTAAATAGGAGCTACCTGACACAGAGAAGTAGACCAAAAGCACCTCTAAGGCTACGTTTACACTGCCAGGTAAATGCGACCCAATTCCGATTTTTTGCTCATATGTGACACATATCGGATATGTTCTGTGTCCGTGTAAACAGGAAAAAAACGCATGCGTTCCGATATTTTGAGATCGGTTTCAGGCCTCCTTCATATGTGGAAATAAATCGGATATAAATCAGATATGTGCTAATGTGATTGCCGTGTAAACAGACAGATCGGATTTCCTGAGGCATTGTGTTCTGTACGTCATTAAAACTGCGACTTCTTCGCGGTTTAATGACGTAATGTTATTCTCCGGTGGAAGCACATGTTGAATTACAACATCGCACGTGACATGTAAGAGGAAAAGAACAACGCCCCCCCCCCCTCCAACACACACGCCTTGTGTTAATGCTTATTTGGGCTAAATAACATTAAATCAGTATTTGATGAATGAAGCATATGTGCAGGCTGCAATTATGGCATTTTTTCCTCCTCCTCCGTTTTAAAACCATGGTGCGTGAACTTTGCATATATAGCAGAAATAGCGTTAAGCATATTTCACCTTCATCTTTCTTGGCTAGTGTGTAGCGCAAGAACCTCCCTTTAAGTATGCGCGATGTTTCAGATGGCATGGCAAGTGTAAACACGTGAATCGGATACGAGTCATAGTTAAAAGAACGTTTAAACAGACGGTCAGAAAAATCTGATATAGGCTGCAAATCGGAATTAAGCATCGAGACCTGGCAGTGTAAACGTAGCCAAAAGCTCGACATCATGCCAAGATCCAAAGAAATTCAGGAACAAATGAGAACAAAAGTAATTGAGATCTATCAGTCTGGTAAAGGTTATAAAGCCATTTCTAAAGCTTTGGCACTCCAGCGAACCACAGTGAGAGCCATTATCCACAAATGGCAAAAACAGTGGTGAACCTTCCCAGGAGTGGCCGGCCGACCAAAATTACCCCAAGAGCGCAGAGACAACTCATCCGAGAGGCCACAAAAGACCCCAGGACAACATCTGCAGGCCTCCCTTGCCTCAATTAAGGTCAGTGTTCACGACTCCACCATAAGAAAGAGACTGGGCAAAAACGGCCTGCATGGCAGATTTCCAAGGCGCAAACCACTTTTAAGCAAAAAGAACATTAAGGCTCGTCTCAATTTTGCTAAAAAACATCTCAATGATTGCCAAGACTTTTGGGAAAATACCTTGTGGACCAACGAGACAAAAGTTGAACTTTTCATGTCCCATTACATCTGGCGTAAAAGTAACACAGCATTTCAGAAAAAGAACCATATCATACCAACAGTAAAATATGGTGGTGGTAGTGTGATGGTCTGGGGTTGTTTGGCTGCTTCAGGACCTGGAAGGCTTCCTGTGATAGATGGAACCATGAATTCTACTGTCTACCAAAAAATCCTGAAGGAGAATGTCCAGCCATCTGTTCGTCAACTCAAGCTGAAGCGATCTTGGGTGGTGCAGCAGGACAATGACCCAAAACACACCAGCATATCCACCTCTGAATGTCTGAAGAAAAACAAAATGAAGACTTTGGAGTGGCCTAGTCAAAGTCCTGACCTGAATCCTATTGAGATGTTGTGGCATGACCTTAAAAAGGCATTTCATGCTAGAAAACCCTCAAATAAAGCTGAATTACAACAATTCTGCAAAGATGAGTGGGCCTCCAAAATTCCTCCAAAGCGCTGTAAAAGACTCGTTGCAAGTTATCGCAAACGCTTGATTGCAGTTATTGCTGCTAAGGGTGGCCCAACCCGTTATTAGGTTCAGGGGGCAATTACTTTTTCACACAGGGCCGTGGAGGTTTGGATTTTTTTTCTCACTAAATAATAAAACCCCTCATTTAAAAACTGCATTTTGTGTTTACTTGTGTTATCTTTGACTAATAGTTAAATGTGTTTGATGATCAGAAACATTTTGTGTGACAAACATGCAAAAGAATAAGAAATCAGGAGGGGGGCAAATAGTTTTTCACACCACTGTATGTATATATATATATATATATATATATATATATATATATATATACACACATACAACCATAAATATACACACACACACACACACACACACACACACACACACACACACCTGTGCATGGGGCTGTCCCCAAACTGTTACCACATAGTTGGGAGCATGAAATTTTCCAAAATGTCTTAAAAAGTTTCTTTTACTGAAAGTAAGGGGCAGAGTTCAACTCCTGATATAAACTTATTTTATTTTGTGTCTGTATTCATGTGTGTACAGCGCGTGTGTAAAGCAAAAGAAAGTCTCATTAGAGAGGTTAAAGATCAATTTTTCCCCTCTCTGTTTCAGACTGTCGTTATGTGTGCGCACTCATGTAATTTGACACCATGCCCCTTCACACACAGTCTCTCTCTCTCTCTCTCTCTCTCTCTCTCTCTCTCTGTCTCGCCTTTACACCCCCTGCCCCTCGGTTTCACACACACAGACACTGCTCTGTCCCGATTCCTTTCTTAGGTAAAATGCACGTTAATTTGTTTGTTTGTTTTACTTTACAGCAGTGATTCCGTTAGTATGCGCTCATGAGTGTCATTAGTGATGTTCCTTGCTAATTTTTCCGACAAAACAGTCTTTCCGTTAATGAGTATGTGTGTGTTTGTGTGAAATTCAAATAAGAGAGGGGAAAGTTTTACTATGTAATATGAGAAGGATATTAGATTCTCACACACACACACACACACACACACACACACACACACACACACACACACACACACACAGCGCCTGGGCGCATAAACGGAAATACTTATTTTTACTTTTTTTAAAGCTAGATTAAATAAAAAAAAGTGCAGGTTATTTTGTTTAATTTTTACTTATATTTTGTATTAATTATTCTTATGTTTTTTTTTTTTTTTTTTGGGGGGGGGGGCTATGGAACGAATAATTTCAGTTTCCATTATTTCTTAAGGGGAAATTTGCTTTGATTTACGAGTGTTTTAAAACACAAGCCCACTTCTAGATTGAATTATGCTTGTACATCCAGGGTCCAGGTTCGATTCCCAGCCAGGCTCGGTTCCTGTCTCTGTGTGCATGGAGGTTGCATGTTCTCCCTGTGCTTGGTGGGTTTCCTCTGGGTCCTCCGGTTTCCATTTATTATTTAAGACATGCATTTAACTTGCCTTACCTAATGCACAGCATCTACAGGTACCCCTTAATTTATATTCTGCCACAGAATTATTTTCCACAAGTATAAGGTTGTCTTACAAATACACAAACTAAAATATAAACTGGTGTGTGAACACAGACAGACATTAATATTAGAATATACAGGTACAGTATTAGTTTAAACCTGTTGTGTGAACACAGACAGACATTAGTATTAGAATATACAGGTACAGTATTAGTTTAAACCTGGTGTATGAACACAGACGGACATTAGTATTAGAATCTACAGATACAGTATTAGTTTAAACCTTGTGTGTGAACACAGACAGACATTAGTATTAGAATCTCCACGTACAGTATTAGTTTAAACCTGGTTTGTTAACACAGACAGACATTCGTATTAGAATATACAGGTACAGTATTAGTTTAAACCTGGTGTGTGAACAAAGACAGACATTAGTATTAGAATATACAGGTACAGTATTAGTTTAAACTTCGTGAGTTGATTCTGTTACACAGAGACTGAAAACAGGCCGAGAGCTACAGAGCCATTATACCACAAGCGAAGTACATAAGATTTAGTAATAACACAGTAGACAATGCATTCTATAGCTTAACCTAATTACAAATCACCCAACAAAAATTTGGTTAAATTTACCTTGTGCCGATGAAAATAAAATAATAACGATACGAACTAACGCACGCGATGATGCAGCTTCAGCCGTTAATTCAAACTAGAAGAGGAGGACTGGGGAGCCAATCAGGAAACAGATGATTGGCTGGTGTTGCGCCGATTCTAGTCTCCGGTTGGCTGGAAAAGTTGCAGAGTTAACAACGCTGCTGCGGTTTGTGTAAGTGTAGCTTTATGACAGTGAGCGGACAGAAGAGTGAGAGAATAAAAACATAAATTATCTTGAACGGCAAAAGTGATTTTCAGCGCGCAAGAACTAGTCTAAAAGCGCGCGCACGAGAAAGTAGTGCACTAAACATAAGTACATATGAATAAGTACATTTAAATTTCATTGATAATAATGTAGCATTTTTCGACGCTAGCACGGATCTTGGAGGACGAGTTTGGTTTTGGGTCTCCCGAATGCAAATGGCTAGGGAGTCTTTTTATTTACCCAGCACAAGCATGCACACCTTGGCCGAAGCCACTAACCCAAACAACCTTCTCTACCATGGTGGACACATAGAGAACCCCCGCAAGGCATGATGGTCGTCAGCCGCCGCCACGCCCACGCCACACTGCCCCCACTGCCCCCACCCGAGATGTGACCGTCCCCGGTCACCATGACTCCCAGTCTTGGAGGCGTGAAGGCGGTCGGCGCTGGGAACGCCGGGGTCCTTTTGTGGAGAAGTGCAACATTGTCCCGGAGGCGGTCCGGCCTCTGCAGAGTTCGATGTTTCGGTGGAGCAAAACTCGCGCCCGCCCCGCCAACCGCACCCGATAGATGACATCAGAGAGCTGAGCGAGTACCGTACTGGGGCCCACCCAGTGAGACGTGAGCTGGGGTGAGAGCCCTCTCTTCCTTCTGGAGGAACACACCCACACCTGCTCCCCAGCAGCAAAGCCTCGCCCCCGGCTGTGAGTGGCCACGCCCACACGCTCCCCAGGTGCCCCACCCGAAAGTCCTGCAGCGGTGCCCGCGAGCACCGGGTGGGGCCCTTTTTTGCCATGTAGTGGACAAAGCGTTCACTGTCCAGCTGCGGCACATGTGAAACAACTGCGGGCGTTGCTCTCGGCGAGGCAGTAACTCGGCACACGCGCTCTTCACCTTGCTCGCAGTACCGACGATGCGCTTTGCTGCACAGCCGTCGGGATAAAGCGTCGACGGCTGCTGGGGTACGCTGTCCCTCAGGCCTACGAATGTTGCCACGGTAGGCTCGAGGTCCCGTGCCTCGGCATCGCCGCGAAACCCCGGAGACTAGTTCGTGGCCTAGCCGTGATGGGTAGCCCTGTCCACGGCTAGGTTCGCCTACCGAGCACCCCCGAGCGGCGGTAGGTAGCTCGGCTCTTTCGGCGCGATGTTTGCCCAGGATTGAGTGAGAGCCCTTCCCTGTCAGTCCCCTACCTCACTCAAACTATAATCAGGGCAGTAACGAGATTCATTTACCCACACAGTGAAATGAAGAAATGCCAATGCTAACGAGGGTCAGGAAATGTTATCATCATAATAAAATTTTATTTTCAAATGTTCAGTGCTGCTCTCTGGAGAGATGCCACCCTGGGTGGTGAGTCATTACCAATGAGAAGCACAAGCTAATTTTTCTGGTAGAGACCAGGACAGACAGGTTGAGGGAGAGGAGGGGTTTCATTCTGTGTACTGACTGTTTACTTACATCACTGTATATTTCTCTCCCATAGATTTCACTCATCTGATTCTCACAAATGCTAAAAAAATAGCGCCCCGTATAGGTTTAATACGGAACAGTATTTTGATTTTTGTGGAACGAATAACTCCAGTTCCCTTTCATCGAGCTAACTCGATGCTGCGTGAAAACTCTATGGGAACATCTTTTCGTGTTGCCGGTTGTGAAGCATGTGTGTATCAAATTTTGGCTTATATAACCTTGGTCAGTTGACCTCATCTGATGAGACGCACCTGCAGGTTATAAATAGGTGTAAACCGAAAACATTCCTCAGATCTTTTTGTCTTCATGACAGCCTAGTTGTGTTTGCGTGTCTGTCTTTAAACCAGCGAAAATAAGAAAGTGTTTAACTCACCGATATGGCAGAGTTTTAAACGAGATGTCCCTCCCTGTGTGTGATTAATCCAAGAGATTAATAAAAATAAATAAATAAATAAAAAATTAAATATATATATATATATATATATATATATATATATATATATACAGTATATATGTGTGTGTGTGTGTGTGTCCTTCGATATAGAAGAAAATAAAGATCACATAGACAAACAGAGTTGTTAGCAAATGTGCCGTTTACTTTTTTGTTCTCTCATGCTCATGCCCAGTGACAGATTACACACGCTTTGTTACCTCGTCCCGCTCGACGTGCTTACGTCAGAGTCAGGATGCTGAACAGAAAACTTGGAACAGAACTACATGCAAACACTACATCATCCAACCATAATCAAATTCGCTCCATCCCTATGGCGCGATTTATCCGGATGTTCTTTTTGGTTGTTTGTTTTTTGAATGACAAGCTGAAATAAAATAGGATTAACGAGGCTATTTTTAAAATGTAAGGAGTAGAAAGTACAGATAATTGCGTGAAAATGTAGGGAGTAGAAGTAAAAAGTCGGCTGAAAAATAATTACTCCAGTAAAGTATAGATACTCAAAATTTCTACTTAAGTAAGGTAACGAAGTATTTGTACTTCGTTACTCGACACCTCTGGTTATATGATGTTATATGATGACGCCCAGATAGAAGAGACGCTTCCAGGCTATCTCTCTCCTGGGACATCACTCTCCCTCAAAAGCTAACATTTCCTTTCAAGTTGTGTAGACTTTCATCTTGCCTGGAGGGAAAAGCTTTTCAGGCAGCAGGTCAGGTAGTTGCTCCATTGCACACCATGGCAGTTTTGCAGGCCTACCAGGCTGACCTGCTGAGAGACTTGAGCACTGGTGGGGCTTTTCAAGATAGGCCGTTCTGGAATTACGCCGGGCCACAGACTTGTATCTTCGTGCAACAAAGCAGATGGCTTGTGCTATCAGCCGTTTTATGGCTGCGATGGTTTCCGCGGAGAGGCACTTGTGGCTGAATCTCATGGGCAACAAGCATAAGGATAGTGCATTCCTCCTTGATGCCCTCATCTCGCCTTCCGGCCTGTTTGGCGATGTCGTTAACTCAGTCGCCACTAGCTTCGTGAGGCTAAGTTATATAAACAAGAGTACGGGAAATTCCTTCCCTGCCATGCTCAAGAGTCGGGACTGTCGACCACCCAGTCTTGACCGGATCTGACTCTTGCGAGGTCTGAAACATACAAGGAGAGTGTTTTTGAGCCGGGCAACCCCTTGTAAATATTGGGGTTCGGCGCGCCACGCTTCACAATCCGCCGGCCGGGCATATTGTCTTCTTCACAAAGAAGTCCTGAGGCTAATGTGCCCAGGACCATGGAGGTGGCCCCCAATGGGGAGAGGCACATAGAATTCCTTTCGAGAATGAAGTGTTCTCCCTGGCACCCCCAGGATGTCGGTGTTCATGCTCCGCCACCACTGGTGTTTCGGGCAACACCGGTCTCCAATAAAGTGTTAGTTCTTCGTTTTTTTTCTGCCATGTTTCAGGATGCTGGACATCTAACATCCCTCCCGTTTACCCAACCCGCCGAGACTTTTGCCCCTTTCGGAGAAACTGGCAGCGTGGAAGCTACTGCCAAGTATATCTCCTTGGGTACTAAGCACTGTAGAGAAAAGCTACAGGATTCAGTTCTCACATCACACTCCGCGTTTCAACGGCGTGGTCTCCGCTTCCGTGAAACCGGAAAGTTCACATCTGCTGACAGAAGTTGCTGGGTAAAGGGGCCATAGAACATGTTCCCCTACCAGAAAGAAAGTCAGGCTACTACAGTCGGTATTGTTCCCAAGAGGAATGGTGGCTGCGTCCAATTTTTAGATTTTCGCTTGCTGAACCGCTATCTAAAAATAAATAAATACAGCTTCAAAATTTTGACTGTCAAAGTGATTGTTCTCAAATCCTACCAAGCGATTGATTTGTCACAATCGATCTGAAGGACGCATACTTTCATATAGAAATATTGCCACAACACAGGAGGTTCCTGAGATTCGCTTTCGGGGGCGAAGCTTACCAGTATTGGGTCCTTCCATTTGGTCTAGCTCTCTCACCCACACATACACAAAATGCATGGATGCAGTTCTGGCTCTTATGACTCCAGGGCATACCTATTTTGAATTACATAACTACTGGCTGGCCCAGTCTCAGTAGCTAGCGCTTCGACATCAGGATGTCGTCATAGCTCATCTTTGTTTCTTAGGATTGAGACCCAACGGCACGAAAAGCGTACTCTTTCCTGTTCAGAGGACAACATATTTGGGTGTCACATGGGATTCGATCGCAAGGGCATAGCTGTCTCCCGCTCGTGTCAAATCCATTCTCAACACTCTCAAGGAAATCAAGCTAGACCAGAAAGTGACTTTTCATCACTTTCAGAGATCTTAGCTCTCATGGCAGCTGCATCCATGATGATACCTTTGGGTCTTCTGCACATGAGAGCATTTCAGTTGTGGCTAAGAAGCAGGGGATTTCACTCGAGGGCCAATCCCCAATAAGGGTTACGCGCCAGGGGCTTTGTACTCTTTCTATGTGGTTCAGACCCTGATTTCCGACTCTGGGTCCGTCTTGTCGTCGCAAGATTCTAACGACAGATGCTTCCCTCACCGGCTGGGGTGCGGTCTTAGATGGCCGGCCAGCCCATGGGAGCTGGAGAGGTCATCTTCTCGCGCAGCACATCAATTGCCTCAAAATGATGGCTTTATTTCTGGCCCTAAAGCACTTCCTCCAGCTGCAGTTGAGAGGCTACCATGTCCTAGTGCGGGTGGAAAACACTCCAGTCTCATATATTAATCGCCAGGATGGACTGCGCTCGCGCCGCTTGAATAAGCTAGTGCACCAGGTTCTGCTTTGGGCACAGGACAAGTTCCTTTCACTCAAGGTGAGTTACATTCCAGGGGATATGAATGTGGGAACAGATGTGCTGTCCAGTCAATGGAAATCCCACCCCGAATTAGTCAGTCAATATGAGAGAGATTTCATGTAGCAGACATGAACAGAAACAGCAAATGTCCCCTTTACTACTCTCTGACTCTTCCAGCTTCCCTGGGTCTGGACGCCTTGGCCCGTACGTGGCCCGGATTACGCCTTTATGCGTTCTTCCCGATAGCTCTGCTCCCGGGAGTCTTGGCGAGGATCGTCAACAGGGTTTGTGCCTCTTACTGATAGTGCCCTGTTGGCCAATCAGAGCGTGATTCTTAGATCTAATATTTCTCCTCGATGGCTCACCGTCAGTGATTCCAGTGAGGAAGGATTTTCTGTCTCAGGCGCAGGGGACAATATTTCATCCCCGGCCCGAGCTTTGGAACCTTCACCTTTGGCCACTGAACGGAACTAACTAAGTCAAGCTGGTCTTCCAGCCAGCGTAATTGAGACTATTCTAAGTGCTAGGGCTCCCTCCACTAGAAGAGCTTATGCTCAAATGGAATGTATTTGAAAGTTGGTGCATGACAAAACATGTAGTCCCAGTCTATTGCCGAACTGTTTCAGTGCTGGAGTTTCTGCAGGAAAAGTTGTCCTCGGGTTTGCGCCCTAGTACACTCAGAACGTACGTAGCTGCTATTTCAGCCTGCCACGTTCTGATTGATGGGGTTTCCGTGGGAAAGCACCCTTTAGTTGCCCGTTTCATTCGTGGAGCTAAACGGTTGAGACCACCTACTAGAGCCACTTTCCCTTCGTGGGATTTACCTATCGTGTTCAAAGGTCGAAATCACCCCTTTCGAACCACTAGAGTCAGCGCCTGTCAGGTTTCTGACCCTTAAGATGGTTTTTCTGATGGCCATTACCTCTCTGAAGAGAATTGGAGATCTGCACGCCTTCTCAGTCTCCCCATCCTGCCTAGACTTTGCCCATGGCTAGTGTGGTGGATTTTTTATTCTCCCCACACTGAACTTTTAGTAAAAGAAATCAAAGAAAGACTCCGGACTTCGTGCAGATCTAGATGAAGTAAGGATAAGTTTTTATTGCAGCAATAAAAACAAAGTGAGCCAGCCTAGGTTATGAATCCAGCCATCACCAAGGACAGACTGATCTGGCAGTGCCGTACATGCCTTTTTATACAGTTTTTTCAAGGGGAGGGGAGCTCACCTTGTCCCCTCCTCTGTACATCTCTTACCAAATTATTAACCCATTACAATCATGCTTTCTTCTACCTTGTTTCATTACATCATATACCTCGTCATCTGACTCCATATTTTTCCCATTATAACTTATTTTTATTGCAAATAACTTTCCATTACCTTTTCACTTTGTTTATTTTAAATATATAGGGGTGGCGCTTATTTTTCTTATACATTTTGGTTATTTGTCTGTGTTCCTTTAATTTGACCTCACAGTTAAGATCACCCCATGAGTCAGCTGACATTACATCATGTCCAGGGACTTTCCCTTATCAGGTGCTTTTGGGTACAAAGATTACATCATATGTTCTAAAGTACACTCTGTCCACTAAGCATATCTAGAGGTCATTTGAGTTCAGGTCCTTTTGGGTACAAAGATTACATCATATGTTCTAAAGTACACTCTGTCCACGAAGCATCACACTTCTAAGATGGCGACCTAAGCATCTCAGACCTAAGATGGCAACCTATCCAGAGTTCATTTGAGTTCATACTGCACACGATCTAAGATGTCCTTGCTACTGTGACATCACCTTGTCCTTGACTCAACTCTGTTCTCCTTGCCCCATCTCTATAAGATAAGATTAATAGTTTTCTGTCATATTACTGCGTGCACAAATATATTTAATTAAAATATGCTTACACTAGTCAAGGCCATTTTGCATCCTCACTCGAACTATCTTCCGAAAGTTCCATTCTCAACCATGCACCCTGTTGTTCTTGAAGCTTTCTGTCCTCCGTCTTTTACAGCTCCGGAGCAGGAGAGACTTCACTTACTGTGTCTCCTACATGCTCTCCAGATTTACGTCCACTGCACCAGTCAGTGGCGTAAGTCAGAGCAGCTTTTTATATGCTATGGGGGCCGCAACCGGTGGGCAGCCGCCACTTCACAGACCTGGTCACACTGGATGAGAGATGCTATTGCCCTCTCCTATGAGGCTCTATGGGCTCACTTCGCCTCTAGGAATTAGGGCTCATTCAACCAGGGGGATCGCCTCATCTATTGCACTGGCAAGAGGTATTCCCCTGCAGCAAGTGTGTGACATGACAGGTTGGTCCTCTCCGCACATATTTGTTAGATTTTATAGTCTGGATGTTCATACTACTCCGGGTTCATGGGCCCTCGAATCAGTTTTCACGCAGCATCGGGTGTAGCCTTTGAAAGGGAACATCTCGGGTTACTTTGCTGTAACCCTGTTCCCTGAAAAGGCGGGAATGAGATGCTGCGGTCCAATGTGCACTGCCTGCGTGACCGGACATCCCTTCAGACAAAATCGATCTGAGGAATGTTTCCGGTTTACTCCTATTTATAACCTGCAGGTGCGTCTCATCAGATGATGTCACCTCACCGAGGTTATATAAGCCAAAATGTGGCGTGTTTGATACACACGTGCTTCACAACCGGCAACACGAAAAGATGTTCCCATAGCATTTTCATGCAGCATTTCGTTCCCGCCTTTTCAGGGAACAGGGTTACAGCAAAGTAACTCGAGACGTTTCCATTATTTCTTAAGAGGAAATTTGCTTTGATTCATGAGTGTTTTGAAACACGAGCCCACTTCTGGATTGAA
Source organism: Channallabes apus (assembly GCA_030522415.1). Taxonomy (NCBI): domain Eukaryota; kingdom Metazoa; phylum Chordata; class Actinopteri; order Siluriformes; family Clariidae; genus Channallabes; species Channallabes apus. Next base: position 29,509,482 of record CM060104.1, read on the forward strand.
TTATGCTTGTACCTCCAGGGTCCGGGTTCGATTCCCGGCCAGGCTCGATTCCCGTCTCTGTGTGCATGGAGTTTACATGTTCTCCCTGTGCTTGGTGGGTTTCCTCTGGGTACTCCGGTTTCCATTTATTATTTAAGACATGCATGTAACTTGCCTTACCTAATGCACAGCATCTACAGGTACCCCTTAATTTATATTCTGCCACAGAATTATTTTCCACAAGTATTCTGTCAGAAGTTCATACTAACCTTACATAATCCTCCTAACCTGCTTTCACCCAGAGTCTAAATAGGGAAAAGGTAACAGTATGAGCCATGATAATTCCTCCTAATCCTGCTTGGCCTGGCTGCTGAGATTACCACTATCGCTAGTTAGCTCTGGCTTCCTTTCACTTTTCTTTCTCTCATATCATGATGGACCTCAAACTGGTCATCTTAAGGATCTTGAAAAGACAATGTAAGTTTATAACAGTGTGTCTTTTGTAAAACAGTTTCTTTCTTTCTTTCTTATATAATAAACAAACTATTAGCTTGTTTCATGTGCCTGTTATATAAGAGGACACGCTACAGACGTACTGCTTGGCTTCTCATGTGTTGGATGTCAGCAGTGTGATTTTGCATCACAGTTAAATTTTAAATCTATCATGAATGTTTCAGCAGTGTTATGGACATGCTCTGAGCGCACGTCTTTAGGAGATGTATTTTATTCATGCAGGCTGCTGTACTCGATTTCAAACATCCAAGAGTAGAAGTGTTCTGAGAAACCAGCGCTTTGTGCCATTCATGTCATGTGTCGAGGAAAGACGGGTGTATTTTCCTATTTATGATGAAGTTTATTGGAGAAAGTTCAGGAAAGTTTTTAGAATTAGTGGAAAATGTTGAGTGACACTGTGGATTAGCGGTTAGCACTGTTGCCTTGCACCTCCAGGGTTGAGGGTTTGATTTCTTCCTCAGGGTTTGTGTGCGTGGAGTTTGTCCGTTCTCCCCATGCTTGACAGGTTTTCTCTGGGTACTCCGGTTTCCTCCCACAGTCCAAAATCATGAAAGCGAATTGGCATTCCCAACCTGCCTATAGTGCTTAAATGAGTGTGAAAGTGTGTGTTTATGTATGTATGCCCTGCAGTGGATTCACACCGCAATACAGGGTGTACCCCACCTCGTTTTCTTGTAAATCTCCTGGGATTCTCTTCAGGCCCCCATAACCCGGTTCCCAGGTCATCATGGATATCTTATAACATATTGCTCTATATTCTACTGTAATATTTATACCTTGACCTAATGATTGTATGAAAAAATATATGGATCCACTGAAATTGCTCATTTAAAAAACCCATAGCTCATTTAATTGAATTGAAACATTATAGTCCTGCAGTAAAAATGAAATAAATATAAATCACAAAGGTTTTTAGTAAGTAGTAGTAGTATGAGCCAAGAAAACTAACTACAGTAACTAACAAATATGGTTATGTTATGCCTAAAGATAAATTTAGTTAAAAAAATTGGTTGTGTATGTAACAACCTCAGCAGCATTTCCCTTTTGTCTGTTCCAACCAGCATTCAGCATCATCATTCTGATATCTGTACACCCGACCAGTATTTCAGTGGAAAACTATTCTTCAAGGCTGTGCTGATATTCAGTACAACATCACTCCCTCTCATGTAATACTGTATAACACCCAACTATCCTCATCCAAGGACATGACATTTTCTCCTAACTATGCTGTCTATATACCTTTGTTTGATCCTCATATCATAAGGAGTATTGTATATTACCTTTTAGACAAACTCCTTCCTTACAAAGTTGAGGCATGGAATTTCAGGCATGGAACCCTCAAAACTTAAGTGCTAACCACTATGCTACCAAGCTTAGTAGCACCCCCCCCCCCCCACTAAAAAAGTTTTGATATTAATGGTTTTATATATATATATATATATATATATATATATATATATATATATATATATATAATCATTGATAATACATATTAACACATATTATCAATGATAATGTATATACTCAGCAAAATAAGAAACGCCCCTTTTTCAGGACTGTGTATTTCAACAATAATGTTGTACAAATCCAAATAACTTTACAGATCTTCATTGTAAAGGGTTTAAACAATGTTTTCCATGCATGTTCAATTAACCATAATCAATTAATTAACATGCACCTGTGGAATGGTCGTTAAGACCTTAAGAGCTTACAGAAAGTCAGCATTTAAGGTCACAGTTCTAAAAACGCAGGACACTAAAGAGACTCGTCTACCGACTGTGAAAAACACCCAAAGAAAGATGCCCAGGGTCGCTGCTCATCTGCGTGAACGTGCATTAGGCATGCTGCAGGGAGGCATGAGGACTGCTGATGTGGCTAGGGCAATAAATCGCCATGTCCGCACTGTGAGACGCCTAAGACGGCGCTACAGGGAGACAGGAAGGACAGCTGATCACCCTCGCAGTGGAAGACCACGTGTAACAACACCTGCACAGGATGGTTACATCCGAATATCACACCTGCGTGACAGGTACAGGATGGCCACAACAACTGCCCGAGTCACACCAGGAACACACAATCCCTCCATCTCACAGCAAGAACTGACAAATCTGGTCCAGTCCATGAGGAGGAGATGCACTGCAGTACTTCAAGGCCACCAGATACTGACTGGCCACCAGATACTGACTGGTACTGACTGATTTGGAGCCTCCCTTCATTCAGGGACACATTGTGAAACATTCATTCATTCATTCATTCATTTTCTATACCGCTTAATCCTGTGTTCAGGGTCGCGGGGGACCTGGAGCCTATCCCAGGAGACTTCGGGCACTAGGCGGGGTACACCCTGGACAGGGTGCCAATCCATCGCAGGGCACACACACATACACACACTCACACACCCAATCACACACTACGGGCAATTTAGGAACGCCAATTAGCCTAACCTGCATATCTTTGGACTGTGGGAGGAAACCGGAGTACCCGGAGGAAACCCACCAAGCATGGGGAGAACATGCAAACTCCATGCACACAGAGACGGGAATCGAGCCTCATTGTGAAACATTTTTAGTTTATGTCTTATGGTGTTGACTCTTTTAGTGTTCATACAAATATTTACACATTACGTTTACTGAAAGTAAAAAGAGTTGATAGTCAGAGGACGTTTCTTTTTTTGCTGAGTATATATATATATATATATATGTACTTTTGTATAATTACATATAATTATATATAATTATTATTATTTAAGGCAAAAGACAAAAGTAAAAATACTGAGGCAGATAATTTTGGCAACAATGTCAGAAACTTTGCATTGTGGGCATGGTGGTGTTTTGTTGTTTTGTAGATTTAGGATCATCCAAATGATCCAACTAGTAGTCTCATGATTGCACCCAAAGTACTGTCCTGCCCGGACCAGAATGTGAACAGGATCCAGATATAACAAATCTCAGTAGAAGTGTGAACTATTTACAAAGAGAAACACTAAAAAGATCCCTAAAAGACATACAGAGCATGTTTGCTTCACCATGAAGATGAGCTGCGTTATCTGAAATATGTAAAAATCTCAACACAAAACCATTCTAGGGCGTGTGCATCATGACACTTCAGTGCACATTTGTAAGCCAAAGTACGAAAAACTCCATCTCATGCAAAATTTGCGCAAGGTGTGGGTGGACTTCACACTAACACTTCGTATATAAAAAAAAAATCAGTCTATTCTTGTTACACTAAAATGCTAGAAATCCAGATTGGTTAAAAAGATCAGATTTTTTACATTTTGTAAAAAATTAACACAACATGATTTCATTTCATACTTGGTTCCAAAAGCAAAAGGCGTCCGCGGACACACATTCTCACTCAAATGTGCAGTTAAATAAAAAGAAATCAAACAACAACATAACAAAATAAAAGTTCCTGTATTTCTAGTTCTTATCTAGAAATACAAGATTGAAATGCAACTCAATCATTAGCTATGTTCAGCTATGTTTACATTGACTAATACTAATATTCCATTAATAAAGGGAATTACAGCCCAACTGGAATTAAACTGCGTCATGTAAACACCTCAGTCGAAAAAGTCTGACCCGAGCCCTCCTAATGGGGAAAAGAGAGGTGGTGTAAACCTTTAATAATCTGTTCAAAATATGAAACATTTCTCTCTTGTTGGAATAGATACATGTACAGTATATTCTTTCTGTGTTTGCCCTTTTTGTCCCATTGTTTTATGTTGCTCCACACTGGGGTGACATAAGGTTACATGCCGAGTTTTTTTTTTATTCATTCATCATCTACTGTATACTGCTTATCATGTACACAGGGTTGCGGGGTCTTGGAGCCTACCAGGAGACTTGAGGCACAAGGGTGCCAGTCTATCGCAGGACACACACACACATACAGTACACACACTACAGACAATTTATGACCACCAGTTAGCTAAATCTGCCTGGATACCCGAAGAAAACCCACCAATCACAGGACGGGCGTGCAAACTCCATACATACAATTACACATTTGGCAGACGCTCTTATCCAGAGCGACTTACATTTTTATCTCATTACACATCTGAGCAGTTGAGGGTTAAGGGCCTTGCTCAAGGGCCCAACAGTGGCAACTTGGTGGTTGTGGGGTTTGAACCTGGGATTATCCGAACCGTAGTCCAACGCCTTAACCACTTAACCTGGCAGACCCATACAGACCCGAGGCAGGAATCAAACCTTTTACCCTGGATGATACTTACCACTAAGCCACCGTTCCGCCCATGTTGAGTTTTCAGAAGAGTTATTTTGCTTCTGTTCCTGATTGGTAAACTTCTTGAATCTCCTTAATCTCTTTCCCACCTGTCCTTACCTCAAACTTTTATCCACTGGGTCTCTGACCGAGAAAGGACCATTGATTGGCTCACTATTTCATACATAATAAAGCATCTAACCAAGATTAGACTGATTTCTTGTAATCAATCGTTCCACAGAAGGTTGAATTTACTGGAAAACATGGGAAGCTTAACCTACCTTTAAAGAAAAAAAATATGGTAAAATATAATGCAATATATAATATAATATAATATAATATAATATAATATAATATATGGGAAACTATTTCTTATATTTATTAATATATTGGACTTTATGAATGGGCCGTATATGGAAATATATATTGCAATGAAGACAAAAACCATTATATTTATACTTATAATTGTTTTATTGAAATTTTATGCATGTTCAAGGATTATACACACACTTTTTACTTGGTTGAGGTGCTCTGATTAATGCCTATAAAGTAAATTTTGTTTGAACTACATATTGTAAAAAAATAAAAAGAGAAATAAAGAAATAGATATATTTGATCAAATTCAATATATTATGAAGTATATTGTTGAATATAAAATTACATACATTAAGATAAACATGTGGCGGCACAGTGGTGTAGTGGTTAGCACTGTCGTCTTGCACCTCCAGGGTCTGGGTTCGATTCCCCGGCCAGGCTCGATTCCCGTCTCTGTGTGCATGGAGTTTGCATGTTCTCCCCGTGCTTGGTGGGTTTCCTCCGGGTACTCTGGTTTCCTCCCACAGTCCAAAGATATGCAGGTTAGGCTAATTGGCGTTCCTAAATTGCCCGTAGTGTGTGATTGGGTGTGTGAGTGTGTGTATGTGTGTGTGCCCTGCGATGGATTGGCACCCTGTCCAGGGTGTACCCGGCCTAGTGCCCGAAGTCTCCTGGGATAGGCTCCAGGTCCCCCGCGACCCTGAACACAGGATTAAGCGGTATAGAAGATGAATGAAAGATAAACATTTGAATATATTTTAATGTCTTTCTCAATATATGAAAAGAGGCAATTCCTTATGTATTTTTCAACATATTATAATATAATAATACAATATATTATTTTGTATATTGTGAATATATTTTTTAATATGATTTTTTTTTATATAATATAGAGAGAAATAGATTTTCTTGGCATAACCCAAGTGAAAAAAAGTATGCTAAGTATATTAAATCCAAGCATATTTAAGTGTACTTGCTCCAGACTAATGATTAGTATACTTGAAGTTTGCTATTTTGGAACAACTAATTTTGTACTAAGTGTATTTAAGTTGTAATTAAATTGTAAAAAAAAAAAGCACAATTTTAAGTGTATTAAGTATACTTTTGTGTGCTAAAGTGGAACAACTTTAAGTATACTTAGTACACTTAAAGTATATTGCTGTGTGTGTACTAACATACATACCTAACAGTAATTAATACAATTTAAGTATATATTTAATGTATTATAAGTACATTACAGCTATTTTTACTGTGTTACAAATACATGATTAATATACTATGAGTATATTCTTATTGCAGCAGTAGCTGTTATACTTCTGGACAATTACAAATACTAAAAAAGTACACTTTGTGGTTAATACAAATATACTTTATTGTATCATACAGTACACACAACCTTCTATAATACTGTATTGCAAATGTATTACCAGTACATTAAGTGTTTAGGATATGCTAAATGTATTTTCTACACTATAACATGTTTTTGAAAAGCATTACATCAGTAATTATGAGGCAGATTTTATTCAGGAGTTCAACAGATTTAATTTGCACAAGGTTACAAAAAAGCACTACTATAGTTTATTTGTGTTCAACAAAAACGTGTTCACAAACACACAAACTAAAATTTAAACTGTTTTCTGAACACGGACAGACATTAGTATTAGACTCTGCAGGTACAGTATTAGTTTAAACCTGGTGAGTTGATTCTGTTACACAGAGACTGAAAACAGGCCGAGAGCTACAGAGCCATTATACCACAAGCAAAGTACAGGAGATTTATCAACAACACATTAGACAATACATTCTACAGCTTAAAGTATGTACTTAATTACAAATTACCTAACAAAAAAACGTTAAATTTACTATTTAGTCTCTGGTTGTCTGGAATATCACACTGCTGCAGTTTGTGTAAGTGTCGCTTTATGACAGTGAGTGGACAGAAGAGTGCAAACATAAATTATATTGAACGGAAAAAAAAAATTTTCAGTGCACAAAAACGAGTTTGAGATCGCGCGAGTAGTGCACTAGATATAAGTACATATTAATAAGTACATTTAAATGTAACTGATAATATACTGAGCATATTTTAAAAAAATATAACAAAAATACATTGGAAAACAAGTTATAAATAAGTATACTTTGGAAATTAGACCAGCCTTAAAGTATATTTTCCAATAATATATTTTTAGAAAGTGTACTATAATACAATTATTTTAAAGTATATTTAAAGTTTAATTAAAAAATTTGGTAAAAGCATGATGTTAGTATACTTTTTATATATTAACTGATGGTACAACTTTTTGTTAGTATATTTGCAATGTATTATCGAGGATTTCAATATGTAATACACTAAAATGTATTTTTTGTTCAATGGGGAAGAGTAACCTCAAAGCTGGAAAAAAAACCCCTATTTTTTCTATTCCTCCTGGCTAAACACACTGCAGGCACTGTTAGAACATTGTTAGTAACAAAATGTAATTTAATTTGATTGACAATTTCTTAACAAGCAGATTCATGTCTTGGATTGCACATAAACACACCCCTTAAACAGAGATGACACTATTGCAAGATATTCCCTATTGATACTCATTATCATATCAATAATATAATTAACAACAACAACAACATAATAATAATAATAATAATAATAATAATAATAATAATAATAATGAAAACTGGTTATTTTTTGTAGATTCTAGATGTTGTTATGAAAGCACATTACTGAAGTTTTCCTTTCATATCACTATAATTGTATTTAAAATTTTAGTGAAAGGATCTCGATCTAAACAGTTTATTAGTTGTTAATTTGTTATTTCATGCCTAACCATAAGTTAAATTTGTTGTGTGTACACAGGAGATCTCTAAGGAAGATGTTTCCGCAAACGGGCAAATCCATTGTCTTTGACAGTTTTCCCGATCCTTCTGACACCTGGGAGATCGCAGAGACGATCGGGAAAGGAACCTATGGCACAGTGTACAAGGTGCTGAATAAGGTCGATGGCAGCGAGGCGGCCGTCAAAGTACTGGATCCAGTTCATGTGAGTTATGCTCTGTGGATTGAAACAACAAGCTGCTGATGCTGATATACACACAATTACAGCTTTCTACATCTTAAAGTATGACATCACATCAAATATAAATTATTCTCTATAAACAGCTTTGAGCTGCCTTAATGCCCTTGCGAATATCGTATCTAGCCTGGTGTCACCACTTTTGAATGCTTAAGACCAAGCATGTAGACTTTGACGTACCTGAGCATTTATCCATGGTTTCTGATTTGGATATGCTTAGATGATCGTCTCAGGTTTGATATTTTACATGCATGTGCTGACATAAGTTGTTACAGTTGATGTATATTCATCAATATCTACTGTGGAATCCTATTGTGTTGCTGCTGTTCTAAACAATTCCCAATCAGAACATGCAAAGCAGTCTTTCAATGTGTATTCAGATGTCTCAGACCAAACTCTTTTAGCTTCTGTTTGTAGGTAGGATATAAGAAGAGTGTGGTGTGGTCAGAGCGGCCAAAATGCGGTAGAGATTTGGCTATGTAAGCTCTTTTGATCTTAGTGTAAACATGGTCCAGTGTTTTCTGCTCTCTCGTAGGAATGTCTATGTGTTGGTAGAATTTTGGAAGAACTTAACTGAAAGTAGGCGGCGCGGTGGTGTAGTGGTTAGCACTGTCGCCTTGCACCTCCAGGGTCTGGGTTCGATTCCCCGGCCAGGCTCGATTCCCGTCTCTGTGTGCATGGAGTTTGCATGTTCTCCCCGTGCTTGGTGGGCTTCCTCCGGGTACTCTGGTTTCCTCCCACAGTCCAAAGATATGCAGGTTAGGCTAATTGGCGTTCCTAAATTGCCCGTAGTGTGTGATTGGGTGTGTGAGTGTGTGTATGTGTGTGTGCCCTGCGATGGATTGGCACCCTGTCCAGGGTGTACCCCGCCTAGTGCCCGAAGTCTCCTGGGATAGGCTCCAGGTCCCCCGCGACCCTGAACACAGGATTAAGCGGTATAATGAATGAATGAATTAATTAACTGAAAGTTTGCACAGATTAAAATATCCTGCAATGATATTTTGGGTCTGTGGTCCAGTGTTTTTTTTTTATAGTATCATGAATAATACCAAGTGCTGCTTCTGTGTCCGCTTGTGGCTGAATGTAAACAGCGGTGATGAAGATAGCATCAAATTCCCTCGGTAGGTAAAAAGGTCTGCATTTTACCATAAGCAGTTCTATGTCAGGTGAGCAGTGTTTGTACATGATACTCACATCCGAGCACCTCACGTCGTTTATATAGATGCATACTCCGCCGCCTTTGATCTTACCGAATGGAAGGTGTCCGATCGTTCGTGAGTGTGTAGTAAGATGCCATGTCTGGGACGACCTCATTTAACCATGTTTCAGTTAAGTTTAAGGTACAACAATCCCTGTACTCTCTGTGAATTGAAACGCAGGTTCGGATTACGTCCATTTTTCTGGAGTGACCGAATATTGATTGGACAATATTTGTTATTTAACAGACTTCAATGTCAGCACTTTTTACCAATCAGAGTTAAAGTTGCGATTTTATATTTTATGACAAGAGGTTTGCACTTTTGTCTATTCAAGCTTAATTAGTTTTTACTTATGTAACTTTGGTGTTCCCAAATTGACCATAGTGTGTGAATGAGTGTGTGTGTGTGTGTGTGTGCTCTGCGATGGATTGGCACGCTGTCCAGGGTGTACCCTGCCTTGTGCCCTGAGTCTCCTGGGATAGGCTCCAGGTCCCCGCGACCCTAAATACAGGATAAAGCGGTATAGAAGATGAATGAATGAATGAATTATGTAACTTTTAAATTCTGCTAAATCAATAGCCAGAGCTATCGAGGCTAAAAAAAAAAGCCAGAAATGCCATTCCCCTAAATAATCATGCAGTGCCCAGAAAATATAATTTGTCCATAAATGCGAACAAATAGAACAAAAACTCTCTTCACTGACCAGGTTTGGATTCTTGGAAGGAACACATGACCGGGATTTGGGCCATCAGCTTTCCATACCAACAGAAATATTCACTTCAACCTTAAAACCAGACCTGGTACCATGGGTCAAATCTCTGCACTCTGTCTACTTCTTAGAGCTGACAGTGCCATGGGAGGCACCACAGATGAGGCCAGTGAGAGAAGGAGGCTGTGGTTTGTTAAACTGAAGCTTGAGACAGAACAATGCGACTGGGGGGCAACAGTCTACCCGGTGGAGGTTCACTTCCAAGGCTTTATCGCAACATCCACTATTAGGCTCTTTAAAGAAATAGGGACCCATGGTCAAGCTCTGCGGCACACGATCAAGGAGACATCAGAGGCCGCTAAGTGCTGTAGTCAATGGCTGTGGAGGGACGATCAAGACATTAAAGGTCTGATCAGTCTTAGCAGGGGGTGTATTATGAGTCGAAGGCAGAAACACCCAATGATGCTTTGCAACACAACTGACGATGGGCATCTAACGCCTGCTGATGGATTGATATAACACCATCATCATTTCTGTAAGGACGAACGTTAAAGGGACCATAACCATCTTGTCCTATAACATCAACAACAACAGCAACAAAAAAAACTTCTTTATTTACTATTTGCAATTTATTTCGATGTTCTTTTTATTTATTTATCCAATCCCCCAAAAATATCAAATTGTATTCATTATTTGGAAAATACTTCAATTTATTAATTACTGTTTGACTGTTTGTAAAGCACTGTGAATTTCTTTTTTAATTGATATGTAAAGAGGTTATTATTATTATTATTATTATTATTATTATTATTATTATTATTATTATTCAAGAAAGAAAAAGACACTACTGAGTGAATGACAATTTAAAGCTGCATGTAAATCATAATAAGATGTAACTCAGTTTGTGGCATTTCCGCATCATTCAATTATAAATCTCTCATTCATTCTCTATACCGCTTATCCTGCATAAGGTCACCGGGGGTTCTGGAGGTACACTCTGATTGGTTGCCAATCCATTGCAGGGCACACACACATACAATGGGCAATTTGGAAATACCATTTATCTAAATCTGCCTGTCTTTTTACTGTGGGAGGAAACCAGAGAAGCTGAAGGAAACCCACCAAGCACAGCAGAATGCCGACAGACACAAGACAAGAATTAAACTCTCGACCTTGGCTGTGCAAGGCCGCAGTGCTAACAACTAAGCGACCATACCACTAAGTGTAACTCTAAAACAGTAAAAAAAATAAAATAAAATGCAATGTGTAGTTCTTTAACATGCTAAACATGACTCAAAATTAAACACTTGCTGTTAATGGGCTGTCATGGGTAAATCCTTTTTATGATTATTTTCATTGACAGCACAACCCTAAGTTCTTTAATTCCTCATTATACATTTTTTCTCATGAAAATCTATATATTTATATAACTCGCTACTTCACAGAATCATTTTCCATTTTCCACATGAGTACTCCCAGTATAAATACATGTATGTTTCAGTGTGTGTGTGTGTGTGTGTGTGTGTATTCCTTGTAGTGTCAGTCCCCCTCACATTCTACTGTCATAGTTGTTTTCTATGTCTGTCATTTTGTCATATTAAGAAGAGCACACCTGAATATGAGAGACACTGCATTCAATCTCTCTCTCTCTCTCTCTCTCTCTCTCTCTCTCTCCCTGTACTGTATCTGAATATAACTCTGCTTAATCATGTTGAAATAGCTGTAGCTGGGGAAAGGTGCTGTTTGTACTCATTAAGAGTCCCCTCGTTCACCCTTTTAAGGTCTAAAAAGCAGAAGCGTCCTGTCACTGTGGCTGTACCCAGCATGACTCAGGTGAACTCTAATAAACCACGTCAGATTTAATGTTCTACAGCTAAAGATATATTTGCGTCCCAGATATTCACGTGTGTTTTGGTTCTTGTGTGCTCATCTGTGTTATGGAGATCACATGTGTTACTGTATGCAGAAATGCTGCACCATAACCTGTACATCAGGATCATAAGCTAAATTTTATTTTGATGATGCACCACTACTAAAGACTGAGTGCAGAACTATACACATTACACTTCGTTAGTTATCCATAAGTACACTAAAACAAGAAACTTGTTTTAAACTTGTCCCCCCCCCCCCCCACCCCGGTCACATGATCAGAATGCAAGACCTTAATGCTTTTGTCGGCCCTCACGGTACTTTTACTTTTATACTTTAAGTAGTTTTGAAACCAGTACTTTTAAACTTTTACTTAAGTAAAAAGCTTGGGTTGATATTTCAACTTCTAAAGAAGTATTTTTGAACCCTAGTATCTATACTTCTACTCAAGTAATGAATGTGAATACTTTTGACACCACTGATTATATCACTATAATAGTTGTATAACTCAGTATATAACCTAAATAAATTAAATTCAAATGCTATGTTAATTCACTAACTTAATCTACAACATACAGTACATTATTTTAAATCTACCTTTATCTTCAAATTATGTTAATTGAAATGATAATTGACTAGCTCCGAGTCTACAGGCTGATTTAATAATAAAAAAAGCATAATCTACAAGCTAAATTAATTCATATACTGTACTAAGATAACTTAACGGGTAAGTTAATTCACTAGTTACTTTAATCTACAATTTTAATTGGTATATAAATTAACTTACTTTAAAAACTAAATTAATTAACAATCTAATTTATAAATTAAAAATAAATTAATCTACGAGCTAACTTAGTTCACAAGCTAATTTATCCACAAATGAAATTGATTCACAAACTAACTTAATCTATGATGTTAATTAATCTAAAATAAAGGTAATTTGAATTCACAAGTCGAGTAAGTTCACAGAACCCTAAGTTAATTTACAAGATTCATCCACCAAGTTAATTGATAAATTGATCTAATCCACATCCTGGGAAAGTTCACCCACTAATTAATCAATACATTAAACTATTCTACACCATAAAGCAATTCACGTTTTAACTTAATCAATTTATTAAGTTAATCAACCAGCTAGTCTAATTTAATCGCTAAGTTAAAAGCCAGTGGGTGTGTCGTAAGGCCCATGGTAATGTGTGTATGTGGTGTGAAATCAGCTTTGTTGCTGCAGTGAATTATTTATTTCGGCACTTTTAGAAACAAGAGTTTTATTAAACAGAGCGTGCATCATAGTGAAGGTCACATTGTACTTCATTACAGTGTTTGTATATTAATTTATTTTTCAATCTGTTATTATTCATACCGGATCTCCATGGTGATGTGGCTGCAAGTGTTTCTTTGTTATGACTTAACAACAAGAAATTACTTTAAATGTCATTCTGACCGCAGCAGAAATGAGAATTACACACACACACACACACACACACACACACACACACACACACACACACACACACACACACACACACACACACACACGTTTAATATGGATGTAAAATATTTTCTGAAACAGGTGCATTTGATTTGCTTACTCTGTATATTGGAGAGATTGAAGGCTTCTGTTTGGTAAGAGACACTCTTCAGTCAGTTTTGTGTGATTTTAATTAACACTTAATACACATGCTGGTTAAATAGGTGAGTGCTTTTAGGATGTTATGATGCTGTTTTCAGCATACGGTGGCCATGACGCACTGAATTTAATACAACAATGAGAGCCATGATGCACTAACTGGTTAATACAATAATGTTAAGAGGAAAGCACTTGGAGTCATGCTGTTTAAGAAAATAATAAATGAATAGAAAATGTTTACTTGCGCTAGAAGCAGTGTTACTATTATCATAGCCGTTAATCCAAAAAACAAGTGATGTACCAAAAGTAATGCAAAAGTAACAGATTTAGGTGGTTCAAATGTACACATGTTGTTAGAGGAACTCCTCCTCTGTGCAACATACTGTACTACTAAATTGATGCAGTCACAGTTGATCATCCCCTTCTGTGCTACAGAATGCCCTTACAGAATTATCAATACAGAATTGAGAACATTGACGAGAACAATGTGTAGTTTAAAGAAGGGGAAACAAGACAAACCATGCAGTGGAAGACCATCAACTGAGACAAAGGGGATTCACATGTTTTGAATCACTGTTATAATGGAAGAACCATCCACCACCCAATTTCAGAACATTCTCATCAAAAATTGTACAATACATGTCCATTGGCCCCTCGATGCGGCAAAGTCGGCCTGTACCTTAAGCAGAGAAACAGTCACAAAGCATGATGTTTCCACCTCCATGCTAGGCTATAGGGATGGTTTTCTTAAGGTCATAGTCAGCATTTTTCTTCTTTCAAAAATGGCACGAGTTTATGCCAAAGAGCTCAAGTTTGGTCTCATTTGACCACAGCACTTTCTCCCAATCCTTTTCTGTTCATTGGCAAATTTCAGATGGGCCTGCATATGTGCCTTCTTGAGTAGGGTGACTTTGCAACGCTGAAGGATTTCAATCGATGGCGGCGTATTGTGTTAACAATGGTTTGTTTGGTGACTGTGAACGCTGTGGTCATTCACAAGCTCCTTCTCTGTATGTCTGGGCTGATCCCACAATTTTCTCATGATAATCCTTACCCCATGAGGTGAAATCTTGCATAGGGCTCCAGACCAAGGGCGATTGAGGGTAATTTTGTATTTCTTCCATTTATAAATAACCACTTCAATAGTTGTTTCCTTCTTTACAAACTTATAGCTGATGGTTTTGTAGCCCATTCTAGCCTTGTGTATGTTTACGATTTTGTCTCTGAAGTTCTTTGATAGGCTCTTTGGTCTTGCCCATGGTGGTGTGGTTAGAATGAAAGATAGATATTCTGTGGACAGGTGGCTTTTATACACAACAAGTTGTTGTTAGGAGCACCTTCTTCAATTCATAACTATCTAAATTTATAACATTCATATATATATATATATATATATATATATATATATATATATATATATATATATAATGTTTTTGTTCCTGGATTTTTGGTTGATATTCTATCTCTATCCTTTAAAATAATGATAATTATAAACCCTTCATTTCTTTGTAAATGGGCAAAATTATATCATCATATAAAATCGACAGGGTATCCAATAATTATTTTTCCCACTGTATTTCTGTAATTATTCTGATATCTACTCTCTATTTTCTATCTACTCCTCTTGTTTCAGGATATCGATGAGGAGATCGAGGTAGAGTACAACATTCTGAAAGCGCTCTCTGATCATCCCAATGTAGTGAAGTTTTTCGGAATGTTCTACAAGAAGGATCCTAAAAATGGAGACCAGCTGTGGTTGGTGCTTGAGGTAAAACATCATGCATTTCCTCACTTTAGCTTAAGTACTCAGAGCCTGGTGCATGGTGTATGATATGTCTTTGGATCGTCTAAAGTTATAGAGACTTTGGTGTACATGTAATGAGAAAGTTGCACTGAGAATAGAATTCTCAACATGAGTGACCACAAAGTCCATATTCTCACAGATTAACTTGTTATGTAAAGGACTAGTTATGTAAAGGACAGTTCGTAGATCAAAACTTTTACTCCTGGTCACACAGGACATGCGTATTTGTGATAACAGTTTTGTTTCTTCTGTATTATTTGTAATCACATCTAAATTCTGGCCTATACCCCCATGTCAATCATCATGTGAGGTTTGAAACAGGTTTGTGTGAACAGAAATTGGAGATGAGGAGCCTGAGATGTGTTGTTTCAATCATGTAACATTCAGTAAACATTTTATCTGGGTTAGGGTCAAAGTGAATCTGTTAGGTAATGATGACTGCAGCCAATGCATAGGAGCTGATGTAAAGACATTTAATAAATAAAAATAAACCCTGACATAACACTCGCTCCCAGGACAACCTCCTAAAATCGTTCATCGGGCCTTCCTACACATAGGCTGTAGTGTGTCCATTGCACTGTGTAGGGACTTGGCATGGAGATGGGATCATGACTTTACATTCTCTGACCCAGACAGAGAACAAAGTTATCAAATCTGGATGAAGAAAAATTCTCAAATCCTAGCAGCCGAACAAGTCCACAAGCCAGGGAGGTGGAGCAGATACAAAATCCTTAAACCTTCTGGGTCTGAGAACTTCGTGTCTATTCAACATCCTGGGTTTGAGAACTCCCTGTCTGCAAAGCTGCCCAGCCAGGAAGTGGAAGAGTCAACAAGTTCTTAGACCCAGGAGGTGGAACAGACACAAAGACTTCAAACCCAGAAGGCAGAGCAAATGTGAATTCCTCAAACCTGGGAAGCAGAGCAGACACCAGTCTGCAAACCCAGGTGGCAGAGTGAGCACCAAATCCTTAAACCTGGAGGGCAGAACATAGAACAGTGCTTTCAGATTCAGGAAGAATATCAAGTTCATAAAGCATACAGGACCTTCGGTCCTAACAGAGCTAACTGGGCTAACTGGGAAAGCTCTGAAAAAGGGGTCCTTAAATTGTGTTGAAACTGGGTCATCTCTGGGTCACCTCTATCTCAAGCTGAGCAAGTTGAGTTTTGAGGCCTTCTCCTTCCTCCAGGAGTTCCTGCATGAATTCCCATTCCCCCATGAATTCCCAAAGGTGCAGGATGGCATGCGTCCATTCTGCTGGATGGCAAACAGCAACTGTTGATGACTTTGCCTTCTACCCTCTGTCATCATAGGATAAGATAAACTAAACACAAGAACTAAAACCAGTTTGAACACGGGGCCATACAAACAGATCAGATCAAGAACAATATTAAAACAGATCTGAGACAAAAGACACTAGAATGGACTGAAGATTAAATAAAGGAGGTGATCAGGACAATACTGAACACCTGTGAATAATTGTCAAACAGGAAACAGTTAACACTCAGGTAGAAATAAAAGTCCCAAGCACCAAAACAAAAGCACACTGGTTGCAGAGCGCCCTTCTGAAGTCAGAGTTCATCTGGAGATATGGTGGGAATATGTCCAGAACTGTATGCCAGTACTTAATAACATGATGCGATATGATTTATGCTAATTTATGTGCATATTCATGCATGTTCATTTGGCATTCAACCAAGCATCAAATAAGACATGATACTGTAACTTAATTTGTTAGAAACAATCACTGCATTGATGCCAGCCAAAGGAATATGTAGATGTGAGTGTGTGTATATGTGTGTGGATGGCAGCAGGGGGGCGCGGAATGAAAAGCAAGTTATTTATCTCAATATACTTTATATATTAATAAAAACATAAATTGAAGTGCAGTAAAATGCGATAGATATTATATATTTATAGTGTCTGTAAGAGCCAGACCCAGTAGCGTCTATATCATGTGCCTAGGCGAATGCGTAACCATTTCCATGGTTGAGGGTTCGATTCCTGTTTCGTGTCTGTATGCATAGAGTTTGCTTGTTCTGTGCTTGATGGCTGTCCTTTGGGTACTCCAACGACATGCAGATTAGGCTAACTGGTGTTTCAAAATTTCCCATAGTATGTGCGTGTTTGTGCCCTTTATTACCTTTGCCCCCATCCTAGTGCCCCAAGTTCCCTGGGATAGGCTCCAGGCCTGCCTCCAAAATAAGTGCTAACACAATCAGCCATAACACATTTTTATCTGTACCATATTTAAGGGTCAGCGCGTCCAGTCTGATCTCACCGAAAAGCGTACCACAATCTGCCGCTTATTTGTCTTAGCAGGCAAAAAGTTCAAAGTTGTTGATCCGGCCTCCTAATCCAAATGACCATGGAACGTGATAGACAAAGACGTGGAGACCCACAACCCACAGCATCCAAATGATCATCCACCAACCACCTAATGTCTTAATGTTAATGATAACGGCTTTTTTTTTTTTTTTTTTTTACATTTTAAGCTTATGGATGATCAGTGTGTGTGTGTGTGTGTGTGTGTGTGTGTCATCTTTGATATGATGAGATTTTCTGTTAATACAAAATAAACATTTATGGAAGGAGTTTCCAACGTCAGCACTTTGTAACAGACAGGTAGGACAGTTTCAAATGCTTTGTGGTTTCTCTGGAACAGGATAAGCTGGGTTTTTTTCCTGATTGGGTTTAAAAAGAAGAAACAAATACTGAGGATGTTGAGTGAATAAATGTTTATAGCTCCTATAACAGTGAAAAAATGAATAAAAGTACAAAGAACATCTTCTGATAAAATAAAAAAAGGAATATACTTTTTTGGCAAATTGCTGTGCTTTAAGAGAAGTAAAACACATTAGGATATGCTGTTTTAGAAAATAATAACATTTCGGTGGTAAGATTAACTCAGTTTGTTATACCGCCACGCCATTGATTATTTTCCTATAATGTCGACCTGAAGTGTTTATTTCTTAGCTATTTTTGTGCCTTATCATTAGGCTTAAACCTTATATCATTGTACAATATATTCTGATTATTATTATTAATAATATTATTATTATTGGTTGTAATGGCAGTGTTGGAACTGCAATTACCTTTACCAAAATAACACCACAGTTATGTAGCAGTGTTTGTATTTCCTTTGCAAGGTTACTGTTATTTCTCGGTGGTGAGAAAACCTCGTTTCTGAGTTCACCATGTTTTATATTTCACTTCCTCCTGAGGCATTTGGAAATGCCACAGGTTTGGTATCAGAGAAATAAAAGGGCAATTGAGGCCAACACCATGTTCTTTAACCATTACAGCCGTTTGTGTGTTTTAGTGTCCCTGACCTTGGATCTCTCACTCTTACCTGTTTTTATCTTTTTAAGTCAGAGACAGAAAGGACGCTGTGTTTGCATGAGGAAGTTGTCTTGTTTTACATGAAGCATTAAGTTGTGTGTTTATTACTGTACTAATGACTTGTGTCTTAAAATGAAAATTAGGATACTCATGTGACCTCATGGGACGTGTAAAAAAGGCGATATGGTTACAGAATTAAAGACTGAATGGAAGGAAAATAAATCAGAAAAGTGCAGTCACTGGGTCACTGGGACAGTGTTATGATCTGGGGTTGCGTAAGTTGATCAATTTAGGCTCAGCAACGTTATGTGGCAATAAAATGAACTCAGCTGACGACCTGAATGTACTGAATCACCAGGTTATCACATCTATGGAGATTTTCCTCCCTGATGCCATATTCCAGAACTTTTTTTTTTCACACATGACCTGAACACCAGTGCTGTAATAAAGGCTAAATGAAACATTAGTGTGTACATTTCTGTACCAGACAGTGTACACACAAATACTTATGGATTGTTTTGTCTGGGTAAGCTCTTAATTCAAAGTCAAAACAAACAAGTTTAATGTTTAAAAATATGTATTTACGTTAATAGTTCCAAAACTGTGTTACTCAATAAATGTATATGGAAGTAGAAATATTAATATAAATGTGACGATCTTTTCATGCAAAGTGGGAAATGAAAAGACACCAAACCAATCTGCCTGAGCTTGGGGTGGGCTGGTGAGTTGGAGGAAGCTTTAAAGGGACAGTCTTTACCATGTTCATGAATAAAACAAAAACAAACAAAAAAAAATCAAGCTAATGAAACATCAGACAGAAGGAAACAGTGTGTTAGCCAGAGTGTGTTCCCTTTCAAAGTCTTCTCTCGATGCTGCGTTAAAATGCTATGGGAACCATTTTGTCTTGTTGCCGGTTGTGAAGCACGTGTGCAAACACGCCAAATTTTTGACTATATATAACCTCGGTCAGGTGACGTCATCTGATTAGACACAACTGCAGGTTATAAATACTAGTGAGCCGGCGACAAACCTCAGATCATTTGTCTTCACCTTGTTGTTAGCGTGTTTGTGTTTACACCAGCAGAATAAGAAGTGTTTAACTCACCGATATCTGAGTTTTAAACAAGATGTCCCTCCGTGTATGATAATCCATATCGGATAGCGATCTTTACAGCTTCGATTAAAAAGTGCTCGCGCGCCTCGCATTCCTTGAGAAGCTTCGAGCCACGGCGCATTTTGGTGCTTAAACCTCACTTCCTCGTTGGATCGGGAAATCCCTCTGTCCGCTCTCAAGCGCGCCCTGGACTTCCTGTGAATGGGTAAGGATAAACATCCTATCTTGCTTAAACCACGGAGATGGAAATAATCTCCGAGCACTAGGAAAACAAACAAACAAAAAAAAAAAACGGCAGTTTCTGTCAGGTGTTTCTGTCCCCCCCCCCCCCCCCTTAGCTTTCTCCATATGAGTTAACCCTTTCATGGAGTAAGCTGTATTAATCCAGTGTTTTCCTGCCATTGACTTATTTAGTTGTTTAAATATAGTTAATGTGGAAGCGCGGAGCTATATGATGTCACCCAGATAGAAGAGATGCTTCAAAAGCTATCTCTCTCTTGGGACATCATCCTTCCTGAAAAGTCTCCAATAAAGTGTCAGTTCTTCGGTTTTTCCTGCCATGTTTCAGGATGCCGAACATCTAACAACCCCCCCCCCCCCCCCCCGTTTAACCAAGCCGCCGAAACTTTGACCCTTTCTGAGAAATTGGCAGCGTGGAAGCTACTGCCAAGTATATCTCCTTGGGAACTAAGCACTGTAGAGAAACTACAGGACTCAGTTCTCACATCACCTTCCGCGTTTCAAAATGGTGTGGTCTCCACTTCCATGAAACCAGAAAGTGCACATCTCCTGACAGAAGTTGCTGGGGAATGGGGCCATGTTCCCCTACCAGACAGTGAGTCAGACTACTACAATCAGTATTCCTTGGTTCCCAGAGGAACGAGGGGTTGCGTCCAAATTTTTTGATTTCGCAGGCTGTACCGCTATCTAAAATAAAAAATATAGTTTCAAAATGTTGACTGTTAAAGTGATTGCTCTCAAATCCTACCAAGCGATTGATTTGTGGCAATCGATTTAAGGATGCTTACTTTCATATAGAAATAGTCCCACAACTCAGGGGAAGACCTGAGGTTCGCTTTTGGGGGCCAAGCTTACCAGTATCGGGTCCTTTCAGTTGGTCTAGCCTTCTCACTCGCACATATTAAAATGCATGGATGTAGTTCTGGCTCTTACGACTACCAGGGCATCCATATTAGAATTACATAGACGACTGGCTGGCCCACTCTCATAAGCTAGCGCTTCGACATCAGCATGTCGCCCTAGCTCACGAAAGCATGCTCTTTCCTCTTCTGAGGATTTGGGTGTCACATGAGATTCGATCGTAAGCGGGCACAGCTGTCTCCTGCTCGTGTCAAATCCATTATCAACACCCTCAAGGAAATCAAACTAGACCAAGAAAGTGACCATCACTTTCAGAGATCTTAGCTCTCATGGCAGCCATATCCACGGTGACCTTTGGGCCCTCTGCACATGAGAGCATTTCAGTTGTGGCTAAGACAGGGGATTTCACTCTAGGGCCGATCCCCAACAAGGGTTACGCGCTAGGTGCTTCGTGCCCTTCCTATTTGGTTCAGATCCCGGTTTCTGACTCTGGGTCCCACTCTAAGTTCGTCTTGTCGTCGCACATGCTAACGACAGACGCTTCCCTCACAGGCAGGGGTGCTGTCTTAGATGACCGTTCCAGCCCAAGGGTGCTGGAGAGGCCTTCTTCTCGCACGGCACATCAATTGTCTCGAAATGATGGCTCTATTTCTAGCCCTAAAGCACATCCTCCAGCAGTTGAGAGTGCCATGTCCCATTGTGGGTGGACAACACTATGGCAAGTCTCATATATTAATCGCCAGGGCGGACTGTGCTCGTGCCGCTGAATAGCTAGCGCACCAGGTTCCTGTCCCTCAGCGCGATTTACATTCCAGGGCATATGAATGTGAGAGCAGTTGTAACTGTCCAGTCAATCTCTGACACACAGGGAATGGAAACCCCACCCCGAAGTAGTCAGTCAATCTGGGAGAGATTTCATGTAGCAGAGGTGGACCGCTTTGCCTCACAAGATCAGCAAATGTCCCCTTTGCTACTCCCTGACTCAAGAGGTGTTCCCCTCCAGCAAGTGTGTGCTAAGCAGGTAGACCCAGTCCACTACCGAAATGTTTCAGTGCTGGAGTTTCTGCAGAAAAAGCTTGTCCTCGGACTTGTGCCCTAGTACTCTCAAGATGTACTTAACCGCGTCCTCACTGAACTATCTTCCGAAAGTTCCATTTGTAACAAGCACCCTACTGTTTTGAAGCGTTCTGTCCTCTGCCTTTTACAGCTTTGGAGCAGGAGAAACTTCACTTACTGTCCAGTACGTGCTCTTCAGATTTACGTCCACCGCATGAGCCAGTGGCGTAAGTCAGAGCGCCACTATACGGGGTGAGAGATGCTATTGCCCTCTCCTATGAGGCGCGTGGGCTCACTTCGCCTCTAGGAATCAGGGTTCAATCAACCTGGGGGATCGCCTCATCTATTGCACTGGCAAGAGGTATTCCCCTGCAGCAAGTGTGTGCGAAGCAGGTAGACCCAGTACACTGCTGAATTGTTTCCATTGCTGAATTGTTGAGTCCCTGCAGGAAAGTTGTCCTCGGGCCTGTGCCCTAGTACTCTCAGGACGCACATAACTGCATCCTCACTCAGCTATCTTCTGAAAGTTCAGCATGCACCCTATGAGAGATTTTATTGCCCTCTTCTATGAGGCGCGTGGGCTCACTTCGCCTCTAGGAATCAGGGCTCACTCAACCAGGGGGATCGCCTCAAGTATTGCATGAGCAAGAGGTATTCCCCTGCAGCAAGTGCATGCGAAGCAGGTAGACCCAGTCCATTGACAAATTGTTTCAGTGCCGGAGTCTCTGCAGGAAAGTTGTCCTCAGGCTTGTGCCCTAGTACTTTCAGGACGCACGTAACTGAATCCTCACTGAGCTATCGGCCTAAGTCCATAAACATCACCCTATTGTTTTGAAGCCTTCCGTCCCCCGCCTTTACAGCTACGGAGCAGGAGAGACTTCACTTACTGTGTCCAGTATGTGCTCTTCAGATTAACGTCCACCACATCAGCCAGTGGTATAGGTCAGAGCAGCCTTTACACGTCTTGGGGCCGCGGGATCGGCCGCCACTACACTGGGTGAGAGATGTATATTGCCCTCGTGGCGCGTGGGTTCACTTCGCCTCTAGGAAGCAGGGCTCATTCAACCAGGGAGGTATTCCCCTGAAGCAATTGTGTGACGTGGAGGGTTGGTCCTCCCCGCACACATTTGTTACATTATAATCTGGATGTTCATGCCACTCTGGGCTCATGGAAAGCGCAGAGTTAGCTGCCCAGGCATAGTTCTGAGACCTTCTCGGCTTTGTGCGCACACGCTACACAAACTTGGGGTCCAGACACCTGCAGTGCGGTGGCGTTGGTATTCTCGTTCCCATAGTGTTTTCACGCAGCATCGAGAGAAGCCTTTGAAAGGGAACGTCTTGGGTTACTTTGCTGTAACCCTGTTCCCTGAAAAGGCGGGAACGAGATGCTGCGTCCTAATGCCGCACTACCATGTGACCGGACGTCCATTTAGACAAATTAATCTGAGGTTTGTCGCCGGCTCACTAGTATTTATAACCTGCAGCTGCGTCTAATCAGATGACTTCACCCGACTGAGGTTATATATAGCCAAAAATTTGGCGTGTTTGCACACATGCTCCACAACCGGCAACAAGACAAAATGGTTCCCATCGCGTTTTCACGCAGCAGCTCGTTCCCGCCTTTTCAGGGAACAGGGTTACAGCAAAGTAACCCGAGACGTTTTCAGTTATTGTGTTTACTATTTGTTAATGTCAAATCTTGATATTTTCCTTTTTCCTTTTGGAAGTATTACAGAAACGGTCAAGCTCAAGGCGTTCTTTTTTTCTGAAAGAGCTTTACAAGTCTTAATGCAAATTCTCCCCAATGCAAAACTCAAACTCAGCAACTCAAACTGGCTGCAGTTTAGCAACTGAGACGTGACAAAGATGGAGGGGGTGTGACACAATGAAAGGGGTTAAATTGCCATGGTTACCGTCCTCCCCTCTTGTCTGAACTATAATTTTCCATATTTCAGAATGTTTCTGGGTGATTACACAGAGGGCCGGTGCTAAATTGCACTCTTGGCTTTGTTGGCTCCTGATCAGCTGCAGCGCTGATTGTGCGTCTGCCTGCCTGTGTCCTTTATACTCTTCCTTCTAATTAGAGAGAGAGAGATCCGGGAGCTTTCATCTGCTTTTGGCAGCGCCCCTGCCTTTAAGGGCCCCGACTCTTCGCCCTCACTTCAAAGAACGGTGATGTTGTGCAAAAGTCATCCATATAAGCCCAATATTACATCTGTAATGACCACAGCAGACTTGTGGGTGTAACACTTCGTTACTGGAACAAGATTTCCTGTTTATTTGTTGCTTGACGCTAATGACTTTCTCAGTACATTCACAACTAGATTCGAATTGATAATTGGCATTGTGGCTGCTTGAAATGCTGTGTTTGATGTTTCCTTATTAATACGTCATTTCTGTTATTTTCCAGGTTCAAGCAAATAGTGCAGGAATAAATTTGTGTGTGCTTTTGATTTTACCCCAGAATAATAAGCGCACTGATTTTTCTTCTAGTGTGTAATTAGGACCTGCTGACCCTGCTTAAAAGGAAGAATGAAGCAAAAAAAAAAAAAAAAACGCCGAACTCTGTTTTTCCATAAATTTAAAAGGTTGATCTGGTAATGATTTGGTGTTTTGATACCAACAAACAGCATTTTAACCAGGTTCTAATTATCTTTCAAATTAAAATATTTAGCACAATGATAGATTTGAGAATAATTTGTAAAGTAGATCAGTTTATTCCTTTGTTATGCAACATTCTTCCACCCAAACAGTGGGAGACATCCATGTCAAACCGCAGCGTTCAAGTCAAACCGGTACTTGTAATGTGGATGAAGGAGTTGAAGCTGTTTAACATTCATAGAAGACATCAAGCACAGTACGGTGACGAGACTCTTAGCCTCAGTAAAACATTTTAAAGAAGTCCGTACATCTGTGAATGACGATCCCAAGTCCGTACATCTGTGAATGACGATCCCAGCCAAGGTGGCTTAGAGCCCACTGTAGTTGTTCTCATGAACATTCAGAGAGTGGAACGCCTGATCCTTGAAAATCGACAAACAACTTGGTGAAACTGGCCTACTTACTTTTCACCCATCCTGTAGAAACTGTTTTTGTTTTTAAAGGTCAGCTGTTCTGAAATTGTGCAAGAACGTCTCTCATTCATGTTGTTCTTTCAAAGTAATGGAAATTCAACCAGGTAAGCCTACCTCGCGCACTCTCCTCTGAACAATGAATGTTGAAATACAGTATGGCAGCCACTTGAACTCGTCACAAGAACCAGTTTTGATGTTTTGGAGGTACGTTTAAAGTTCTTGAGATCTTTTGGATTGACTGCACTTCATTTGTTAAAGTAATGATGCATCTCCTTTATTTTTACATAACTGGGTGTTTCTTGCCATAATATGGATTTGTACAGTACTTGTAGTAGCACTAATAGGGCTATTTACGTTTACATTAAAGCATTTGGCAGGCGCCCTTATCCAGAGCGACTTACAAAAAGTGCTTTGAAGTTTCCATCATCGGATAGATACTTACACTGGGTTAATAGGTTACTAACTGCCATCAGTGGCAAGTGGATTTTTGGGATTTTTTTTTGGTGGAGGTGGTGGGATTCGTCCAAGTACTGAAGAAACAGATACGTCTTGAGTTGTTGTTTAAAGTTTGCCAAAGACTCTGTATAGGCTATTGACCACACCCTTCCACTGCACAAGACAACTGTCTAAAGGATAAATTAAGAATATTAAGAATGCAAGACATGTCACAAATTCCTAACAAGGCACACTGGTGTGCATTGAAAACAATTCCAGGTGACTACTGCATCAATCTGATGAGAGGATGCCATTCACACTTAAGTAGAAGGTGTGTCCAAACTTTTGACTGTAATACGATAAGCAGATTTGTGCCTTCTGTAAACAGACCTGCAGCAGGTGCAGAGCATCATAGGAGAATTTGCCCTGAGTCTCTAACTGTGAGTAAGGAATGATGTTGATGACCGTCTGAAGATGACACTAATAACACGCCTGAAGCGTCAGGAAGTTAATCTGGAGTGATAAGCGTGGCGGAGCGGAGCTGCACCGATGGCTTAAAAGAAGTGTTTCAGATGTGACTGAATATAAAATACAAACTGGAGTATCGCTCAAATGCAAAAGCGGGTTCAGGAACATGCTTCTCTGATCCCCCAACAAAAAGAAATACAGTACCGTGCCAAACACATTGAGCTCCCATCATTTCTTCATACTTCCGAAGAGCCAGAACTTCTTGTATTCTACAGGCTTCCTGAAGGACATTTTGTCTCTTATTTTTCAGTCCAGTCCCTACACCGGAGCGGTTTCAGGGTATTTTTAAAAACTGAGACTTTTCTCTACATTGTGGCCTTTCGTCCACATGCAAACGCAATTTTTGGTCGCTGAAAACGGAGTTTTTATAAAACTCCTTCCAAAGTGAAACCTTAGTTTTCAGTGGTGTTTTAGCCAGTGTTTTTGACTTGTTGTAACGTCACCTAGTGTGCCGATGAGGTCATTGTCTGTGTACTAGTCTCCTTGATTTGATGTCAGCTTTCTTTATCAGGATATTTTGTTACAAAGGTGGACTTACAGTACATACAGTACAGTAAACTTGTCAGCATTGGACTTTTTATATGTGTGTACATACACACAGTTACTCACACATTACGCTAATGAACAGAGGTGCTTGAATTTACTATGAAGCTCACTGCTGCTACATACAGAACTCTGAAGACACAGATCACGCAGTCAGCGATGGCGGTTTTGGACGAGACCCGGTCGGACTTCCTACAAAGCACAACTGGTAATGACGTTTTGTCTAGGCTTCTGATTGGCCCCCTGTTGACTAGGGATGCTCCTAACAGCACTTACCAGGGCGTTTTGCGTTTTTATGTGGAGATTTTTAGAACATAGGTCGTGTGGACAGAATTGCTAAAAAAAAAAAAAAAGAGCGAGGTGGAAAAACCTCAGTTTTTGAAAAATACCCGGCAACATGTGAACATGGCCTCAGAATAATGTTTTTTGTCTGTTAAGTGACCTATGAATTGTCATGAACCAGTGAGAAACAGGTGCAGATGATCAGGGCGGTGATTATTATACTGCTGATGCTGAATGCTGAGTGGTTGGAACAGATGAGAGGGGAAATGAGCTCGCTGATGAGGATGTTACAAAAAAAAAAAAGCAATTTTTTTTTAAAAAAGCTCAAGACCTCTGCAAAATTATTGTAAATATATGAATAAAATAAAAACAGATACACCATCGCTGCTGTGTCACTCCATCTCAAAAATGTCCTAAGCTGTGATTCAGCTCAAATGTGCAATGTTCAGTGCTGCAGCTATGATAAGATGTCATTTATTGAACCAATCCACTGTCCGAGCGCTCGCAGAAAGCCGTGGAATATATGCGACTTTCCTCCCTGTTCGTCTGATCGATACTTAGTTTTCAGAAACTCAAGTGTTTTTTGAGCTGTGAGCCTAACAGGGCAATTTGTTCTTCCCTGCTGTTAGATCAATTAACTTCTTTGTACACGGTGGTGGAACAGGAAGGCAGGAGTGGCACAGAGCCCTGCAGGCACGCTGCAAACCAAAGCACAGAAAAGACCCCTGCGTCATTGGGAATACACACACACACGCACACGTTTCTCTACCCTGACAACATTTCACCTTTCCTTTCCGCTCCGATGATAAATGTGGGTTCGAGCGGCCTCTCCCGAGAGTCGGCTTTGTTTTAAAGCATTCAAAGCTGAACCTTTGCCATGTCTTGATTGCAGGTCTATAAAAGGTTTTCTTAGTCGACAAAAGGCTTCTTAAATGCTTAACCACAGTTATTCACTGAACCGTGACAGGACTGGGGGATCATTTTGCATTTATTCTTGCATTATCGTCAAATATCATAAAAATGATAAAATGTCAAAGCTGAATGGCAAAATGTTTTCTAACTCAAATTCTAATACAGATTTGGCTTCTTGGTGTTACTCAACTACTGCTAAACATTGTAATTTGTGTGTGTGTGTGTGTGTGTGTGTGTGTGTGTGTGTGTGTGTGTGTGTGTGTGTTGATCCCATTAGTTCACTCCACTTTTCTAGGAAGGCTTTCCTCTAGATTTTGAACATGGCTGTGGTGATTAGGGGACCAGGCACTGATAATGGGACGTTAAAGAGTCTCCAGTTCCAGTTCATCCCGAAGGTTAAGTACAGTCAAGGCTCTATGCAGGACACTTGTGTTCTTCCACTCCAACTTGCTCCATTCCATCAGTCTACAGGATACGAAGATCGCCTAATCGACTGTGTGCTTCAAACATTGTGGCAACGGTTTGAGGAAGAACCACATATGGGGTGTTTCCACATACTTTTGGACATATGGTGCATAATTGTTTATTGTATAATTGTTCTCTTCCTGCTTAGATGTGACATGTAGTGGTTAGCACTGTCGCCTTGCACCTCCAGGGTCCGAGTTCGATTCCCGGCCAGGTTTGATTCCCGTCTCTGTGTGCATGGAATTTGTATGTTCTCCCCGTGCTTGGTGGGTTTCCTCCACGTGCTCCAGTTTCCTCCCACAGTTCAAAGACATGTCGGTTAGGCTAATTGGCGTTCCCAAATTGCCCGTATTGTGTGAATAAGTGGGTATACTGTATGTGTGTATTCCCTGTGATACTGTAGATTGCCACACTGTCCAGGGTGTATCCCACCTCATGCCCTAAGTCTCCTGGGATAGGCTCCAGGCACCTCCGCGACTCTGTTTACAGGATAAAGCGGTATAGATGATGAGTGAGCGATATTGAGAGTCTCCTATCATTAAGTGTATAAGTGCAGGTATAAAACTTTTCATAAACGCCAAAGTAAATGGGTCTAAACAGGCCTCTCCTTATTTACAGCGGCACTTCCTGTTTTCACATATCACTCCGCGTCATGTCTTCCCCGAGCTTTATCTCAGATGCTCCCAAATAAGAGGATAGCGTTGTTGCCTTGGCAACACCTAGGCCAATTTTGTGTAATTTCACGATGGCTTTCAGTGGAGAAAAGAGCTTGTACTTACAGTACCTTCACTTTCCATTCAGGGCAGAGACAGATTAATTAAAGCTGTCTTCAGTCTCTATTGTTCTTTCAACATGAGATGTTTGGTTAAAACACCATTTCTCAAGATAGATCTGAAGAGCAGGGAGATATTTATGCTTCTTCTACGCCTTGAGTCCTATGCCTCGAGACCATGCACATGCTGATGGTATCATTTATAAATACATGTTTAATTAACCAGAACAATTTATTTTTTAATGTGGCCATTGTAACAGTTGCATCATTAATAAACATCTAATCATTTTAAAGATCAGTAAATAAGAGGCTTGAAATATGTCTGGAAGATGTTTTTTTTTTCCATGTCGAGCGTGTGTGTGTGTGTATGTGTGTGTGTGTGTGTGTGTGTATGGGGGGATGCGCACCTCTTCCAAGTATCAGTGGGAATAATAGACGAGCTGACATTCATCATGTCAATTATTCGGTCAGTCAACGTTTCTCCTCCACGCTTTCACATTTTCCACCAACTTTTAGCCTCATTTTGACTCTTTTGTATGTTTTTTTTAGAAACGCTCATAAATCAATCAAATGTAGCGGAGCACTTACTGTGACCACGCGACTGACAGTGAAAAGACTCTCGTTAAAACTGATGGCCAGCTTGTGGAGCTCAGACACGTCACATGACCTACAGTCTAAGCTTTCAATTTGTGTCTGGATTTGAGATTCAGACCAAACTGATTTTTTTTTACATTATGATTAAGTAGCTTCTTCTCAGTCAAGGACAAATAATTTCAATAATTTAAATTAATTTATTCCGAGAAAAATATTTTAAACTCCAGTAAAGTTAAAATCTGAGACTAGGACTAGGCAAAGGGGGAAAATGGTTTACAGTCCAGGAAGGATTGAGTGCATAAATGAACATGCTACTTTTAAGAAGTTTAAAAAATAATTTTTGTGATTGAACTTCGGAAATATTCTCATATTTTGAGATACTGGATTTGGATTTTGCTTTTCATGAGCTGTAAGCCATAATCACGTTAATAATGTAATAGGTCGAGAGGACGGCACTGGTGGAAGCAGGAAGCTGCCATGCCATGCGGTTCGATTCCCAGCCTATTCTGAAACCAAAGGTCCCAAGCATGGATAAAATGAGGTTGTGTCAGGAAGGACATCCGTAGAAACTTGTGCCAAGTCACTGTGCAGATTGGACGGTCCGCTGTGACGACCCCTCGACAGGAGACTAACAAATTGTAATAGGTTGAGAATATGAGAGATTTTTTAAATAAAATTATGGATGGACCGATTCTGGATTGTAATGGTGGGATGCTTAGACTAAAAATGTCATTTGAAGTATATATGGTCTTCATCACAGATGCTTTACACTGTTGCTAACCATGTTGGTGTCCAACTGGTGTCAGATTGTTTTCAGGAGTTGGGCTTCCAGTGAAAGGAACTCTTAGTGCTTCAGCATACAGTGCCAAGACATTTTGGACAATTTTATGCTCCAGACTTTGTGGGAACAGTTTGGGGACGGTCCCTTCCTGTTCCAACCTGCACTGTTGCACCTTGCACTGGAAGTACAGTAAGGGGCCAAGCCCAACTACTGATAAACAACCCCACACTAGTTCTGACATGACTGTGCACCAGTGCATAAAGCAAGGTCCATAAAGACATGAATGAGAGATTTTGGTGTGAAAGAATTTGCCTGGCCTGCTCAACCCGATAGAGTCCTGACCTCAACCCGATAGAACTGACACAGGGATAAATAATAGATAAACGACTGTGAGTCAGGCCTTCTCGTCCAACATCAGTGTCTGACCTCACAAATGCACTTCTGGAAGAACACACTCCTAAATCTTGTTGGAAAGCCTTCCCAGAAGAGTTGAAGCTGTTACCTGTATAGCTGCAAAGGGGGCGGGGCCAACATCACATTAAACCCTATGGCTTAAGAATTAGATGTTACTCAAGTTCATATGCATGTGAAGGCAGGCGAGCGAATACTTTTGGCAATATAGGGTATATGTTAGTCTCTTAGTGACAACATTTGGGAAAGATTTGCTTTTTGTCACATTCATAAGCTTTTATCTTCATCTAGTTTTATCTTCATTAATTTATAAAATGTACTTTAGCTGCTGCCTTTTCTTTAAGTTTTATTTTATTTCAATGCTCGTGTGATTTATTATATTGTCCTACAGATGTTGATCTGTGATATCTTGGACCGTGATTATTGTACTTTAAATAAATGTACGGGAACAGTATCTGAATGATAAATGTTTTTTTTATTATTATTTAGGGACGTATTCAGATTTAATAAAAATATTTCTTTATTGATCAAATAATGAGTGAGTGACAATGCTCTGTTTATGAAATATTAATTTCAATCCCCGTCATCCATCATTTATTCATTCAGTCATGCTGTGATTAAATCAATTTCACTACTCGTCCGTGTAGTCTGGCATTGTGTTGTTTTTGTTTCTTGCACTCCTACTCTAACCCTCAGGACTTGTGATGAAATTTCTGGTGAATGAAGGCGTAAAAAGCACTTGACATTTACAGGCTTCAAGCACAGTACGGCGATGTGACTCTTAGCCGCAGTAAAACATTTGAAGCGTGCAAACATCTTAAAGAAGGCCAGACGTCAGTGAATGACGGCCCCATCAGACGTGAAGCAGGCACTGACGACCATCACTCCGTGTACTAAGAAAACTTTCTACCTTGATGGTGTCCAATCAAGAGTGAAACACTGGGATAAGTGCATTAGTGTAGCAGGGGATTATAGACTGTAGAGAGTCCTTACTGCACAATATGTTATTCTGCATAATCAAAAGTCCTGGTTTGACTTGAACTCCCCCCACAAAGGGGAGATAAATGATGAATAAACTTTTTTTGGTAAATAAAGACTGGAGTTTCTAAAAATGTAATGATTTCTGCCTGATTTGTGTTTTTTTTTTCAGCTGTGTAACGGAGGCTCAGTGACAGATCTGGCCAAGGGAACTCTAAAAAGAGGAGAGCGATTGGACGAAGCTGTCATTGCATACATCTTACATGGGGCACTCATGGTATGTCATCATTTCTTTAACATCATCATCATCACTATAATCATTACAGTCATATTTACTGTAGCTATCACGTCACTCCATCTAGCGGTTGTTCAAAAAACAAACTCAAAAACCCAACTGCAAATTTGGAAAGCCCAAACGATTAACTAAAAACATTTTTATTAAACACCAAATGCTTGCTGAATATGACAGTCTAGCAATTTAAATTTCTACCAATTATCTTATTACTTGAACTGAAATAGTTACGTTAATGAAACGAATTTGAACCAGATAAATAAAAAACAAACAGTAAAAATGATCCATGTACATTATACACCACTTTTAATCCATAATGGAACATTTTATGAGAATTTTACATTTTGTCAAGTGTAACTGTGAGTACTTGCATCCACTTTTGATTTAAGCAATACACACCACTGCAATTGTTCAGTTATGTAATGTAAATGTTTATTAAAAAAAGAAGTACAATGATCAGTCAAAACATGAAAACACAAAACATTATGCCCTGCATTGTGTGAGACAGACAGACAGACAGACACTTTACTGATTCTGAATGAATAAAAAAAAATAGACATGTAGTCACAATTACAAATCAACAGTTGTGTAAAGTGTAGTCAAAGAAAACTACACATGGAAGACGGCCGTGCTTCAAAGGGAAATCACTAATAAAAAAGTATATAAGAATATATATATATTCAGCAAATATATACTCAGCAAAAAAAGAAACGCCCCTTTTTCAGGACTGTGTATTTCAACAATAATGTTGTAAAAATCCAAATAACTTTACAGATCTTCATTGTAAAGGGTTTAAACAATGTTTTCCATGCATGTTCAATTAACAATAATCAATTAATTAACATGCACCTGTGGAATGGTCGTTAAGACCTTAACAGCGTACAGAAAGTAGGCATATAAGGTCACAGTTCTAAAAACGCAGGACACTAAAGAGACTTGTCTATCGACTGTGAAAAACACCCAAAGAAAGATGCCCAGGGTCGCTGCTCATCTGCGTGAACGTGCATTAGACATGCTGCAGGGAGGCATGAGGACTGCTGATGTGGCTATAGGGCAATAAATCGCCATGTCCGCACCGTGAGACGCCTAAGACGGCGCTACAGGGAGACAGGAAGGACAGCTGATCATCCTCGCAGTGGAAGACCACGTGTAACAACACCTGCACAGGATGGGTACATCCGAATATCACACCTGCGTGACAGGTACAGGATGGCCACAACAACTGCCCGAGTCACACCAGGAACACACAATCCCTCCATCTCACAGCAAGAACTGACAAATCTGGTCCAGTCCATGAGGAGGAGATGCACTGCAGTACTTCAAGCAGCTGGTGGCCACCAGATACTGACTGGTACTGACTGATTTTCAGCCTCCCTTCATTCAGGGACACATTGGGAAACATTTTTACTTTATGTCTTATGGTGTTGACTCTTTTAGTGTTCATACAAATATTTACACATTAAGTTTACTGAAAGTAAAAACAGTTGAAAGTCAGAGGACGTTTCTCTTTTTGCTGAGTATATATAAAAAAAGGAATGAATATATACAAATAAATAAATGAGTATGAATATTAGTGGATAGACTAGTGCAAATTGAGATGCAACCGAGTTATATCAAATGAAAGTGACAGCAGCGCAAAAATGAGTAATGCAAGACCGAGGTAATGAAAGTCAGTGCAGATAAGGGTACACGATGAAGAGATAAATAAATATGACTGTGAGATGTCAGTGTTGGACTGTTGTTGAGGCCTCCATGGATTGGATGTGTGTGTGTCTGAAGCATCCCATGGATGCGTAATTGAATTGGGTTCTGGGGAATTTGGAGGTCGGTGTCAACAAACGTAAAATCTTTTCCTGCTAATCTCCATACTGTACTGTATGTGACAGGCTGGTTGTAATGCATGGAGTGTTCTGATAGTTTTCTATCATGGCCAGACTTTTTTGTTTTCAGGTATTTGTGCTCCATTGGCTTTTCTGTGGGATTGAACCGGATGCCTTTGGTCCCTACAGACACAGAAGAGTAGTTAATGTTATTCAATTCATTATCGGTGGTGTTATTGTTACGGCGATAGATAGACAGACAGACAGACAGACAGACAGATGGGCATTCTGAATGCCACTGAATGCTCCCTGCTTAGTCACAATTCTATAAAGAAGTCTGTTATTCATGACTGATGCTTTCAACAGAAGGAAAAAAAAATCCCACTCTCAAAAATATTGTGTTAATAGTGAGTCATTAGACTTTCTATAGATGTTGCTAGGCTTTCAGCTTTCGCTCTTGTTTATGTTGTGTGTGTTTTGTTCAGGGCCTGCATCATTTACACGAGAATAAAACCATCCATCGAGATATAAAAGGGAACAACATCCTCCTGACCACTCAGGGGGGGATCAAGCTGGTTGACTTTGGTGAGTAGTTAAATTGGTGCATTAATAAAGGCAGCTGTGTGTGTGTGTGTGCGTCTGTATATATGTGTGTTTGTATGGGAAGGTGGTGATTTTTTTTCTTCTTCATGCGGTCAGAGCTATTAACTCGGATGCTACTCCGATGCTAATTTGATGCTGCTTTACTTCCTTTTGTTAATGCACATGGAGGGGAAGAGAAAGAGAGAGAGTGTGTATACAGAACAGGAGGAGGAGGAGGAGGGGATCTTTCCATTACGCCTCCATCTCTGCTCATTGTGCTCAGAAAAGCAGAAATTGGAATCTGAGCATGCTTGCTGCTTATTTGCTTTCAGTATTTTATAGACAAATGAAGCTTTACGCCTAGGATTTTGTATGTTTGAAAACAAGGAACCAGGACAAGACATTGTCCTGAACTCTGTGACTCATCCACCCTTGACTGAGAGAGAGAGACAGAGAGAAAGAGAGAGAACCTTCTTTTATCATTAGCATGTTCTGCTTTTTTGTTTTACATTATGTTAAGTAGAGCACTTCTTAAGTGCTGAAGCGGGCTCGGTGCATCTGTATCATTAAGCCTCAAGAGCAAATACTTTCCCCCTCTTTCTTTTTGTTCATCTTTCTGGTTTGTGCTCGCTATGCACCACACACTCGTGCTATTACTCAAACCCCATTCTGAGTTTAATCTCCTCTGCCATGATTCACCATGCTGCTCTTAACAACAACAGAAAAGGGAGGGGGTTAAGGATAGACGTATTTGCCCCCCTCCTTAATAGGACTATCAGCCCCAGTTCGCAGTGGAATAAAGCCCGTAATTAGCATGTCGGTGGAGATGAGGGAGTCACGTCTTTATGAAGGGACAGGATGAGACGCAGAGTTTCTGTGACGCTGAATGATGAGTCAGACTCCAATGCAACTTCAAGTTACATCGTGACATCAAAAAAAAAAAAAAAAAAAAAAACTTTTGTCACGATTAAACTGCACGTCTCATGTGACATCACTGAAGCAAGGCCTGGGAGGAAATGCTCCTAAGGGTGCCTTTCAGTTAGTGAAACTAAATCCTCGGCTTGTAAGCCAATAGCACTTTTACTGAAGATTCTTTCATAGACTTTCTCATGTTTTCAGAGCAATAAAAAGTAGTAGTGAATAGAATAGTGTAGTGTGGATGGTACAGGAGTGTAGGGAATAGTGTAGTGTGGAGGGTACAGGAGTGTAGGGAATAGTGTAGTGTGGATGGTACAGGAGTGTAGGGAATAGTGTAGTGTGGAGGGTACAGGTGTGTAGGAAATAGTGTAATGTGGAGGGTACAGGAGTGTAGGGAATAATGTAGTGTGAAGGGTACAGGGGTATAGGGAATAGTGTAGTGTGGATGGTACAGGAGTGTAGGGAATAGTGTAGTTTGGAGGGTACAGGTGTGTAGGAAATAGTGTAATGTGGAGGGTACAGGAGTGTAGGGAATAGTGTAGTGTGGAGGGTACAGGAGTGTAGGGAATAGTGTAGTGTGGAGGGTACAGGTGTGTAGGAAATAGTGTAGTGTGAAGGGTACAGGGGTATAGGGAATAGTGTAGTGTGGATGGTACAGGAGTGTAGGGAATAGTGTAGTGTGGAGGGTACAGGTGTGTAGGAAATAGTGTAATGTGGAGGGTACAGGAGTGTAGGGAATAATGTAGTGTGGAGGGTACAGGGGTGTAGGGAATACTGTAGTGTTGAGGGTGCTGAGGTGTAGGGAATAGTGTAGTGTGGAGGGTACAGGGGTGTAGGGAATACTGTAGTGTGGAGGGTACAGGGGTGTAGGGAATAGTGTAGTGTGGAGGGTACAGGGGTGTAGTGAATAGTGTAGTGTGGAGGGTACAGGGGTGTAGGTAATAGTGTAGTGTGGAGGGTACAGGAGTGTAGGTAATAGTGTAGTGTGGAGGGTACATGGGTGTAGGTAATAGTGTAGTGTGGAGGGTACAGGGGTATAGGGAATAGTGTAGTGTGGAGGGTACAGGGGTGTAGGGAATAGTGTAGTGTGGAGGGTACAGGGGTGTAGGGAATAGTGTAGTGTGAAGGGTACAGGGGTATAGGGAATAGTGTAGTGTGGAGGGTACAGGGGTGTAGGGAATAGTGTAGTGTGGAGGGTACAGGGGTGTAGGTCATAGTGTAGTGTGGAGGGTACATGGGTGTAGGGAATACTGTAGTGTGGAGGGTACAGGGGTATAGGGAATAGTGTAGTGTGGAGGGTACAGGGGTGTAGGGAATAGTGTAGTGTGGAGGGTACAGGGGTGTAGGGAATAGTGTAGTGTGGAGGGTGCTGAGGTGTAGGGAAACTGTAGTGTGGAGGGTACAGGGGTGTAGGGAATAATGTAGTGTGGAGGGTACAGGGGTGTAGGGAATACTGTAGTGTGGAGGGTGCTGAGGTGTAGGGAATAGTGTAGTGTGGTGGGTACAGGGGTGTAGGGAATACTGTAGTGTGGAGGGTACAGGGGTGTAGTGAATAGTGTAGTGTGGAGGGTACAGGGGTGTAGGGAATAGTGTAGTGTGGAGGGTACAGGGGTGTAGGTAATAGTGTAGTGTGGAGGGTACAGGGGTGTAGGTCATAGTGTAGTGTGGAGGGTACATGGGTGTAGGGAATACTGTAGTGTGGAGGGTACAGGGGTATAGGGAATAGTGTAGTGTGGAGGGTACAGGGGTGTAGGGAATAGTGTAGTGTGGAGGGTGCTGAGGTGTAGGGAAACTGTAGTGTGGAGGGTACAGGGGTGTAGGGAATAATGTAGTGTGGAGGGTACAGGGGTGTAGGGAATACTGTAGTGTGGAGGGTGCTGAGGTGTAGGGAATAGTGTAGTGTGGTGGGTACAGGGGTGTAGGGAATACTGTAGTGTGGAGGGTACAGGGGTGTAGTGAATAGTGTAGTGTGGAGGGTACAGGGGTGTAGGGAATAGTGTAGTGTGGAGGGTACAGGGGTGTAGGTAATAGTGTAGTGTGGAGGGTACAGGGGTGTAGGTAATAGTGTAGTGTGGAGGGTACAGGGGTGTAGGTAATAGTGTAGTGTGGAGGGTACAGGGGTGTAGGGAATAGTGTAGTGTGGAGGGTACAGGGGTGTAGGGAATAGTGTAGTGTGGAGGGTACAGGGGTGTAGGTAATAGTCTAGTGTGGAGGGTACAGGGGTGTAGGTAATAGTGTAGTGTGGAGGGTACATGGGTGTAGGGAATACTGTAGTGTGGAGGGTACAGGGGTGTAGGGAATAGTGTAGTGTGGAGGGTACAGGGGTGTAGGTAATAGTGTAGTGTGGAGGGTACAGGGGTGTAGGGAATACTGTAGTGTGGAGGGTACAGGGGTATAGGGAATAGTGTAGTGTGGAGGGTACAGGGTTGTAGGTAATAAGTGTAGTGTGGAGGGTACAGGGGTATAGGAAATAGTGCAGTGTGGAGGGTACAGGGGTGTAGGAAATAGTGCAGTGTGGAGGGTACAGGGGTGTAGGGAATAGTGTAGTGTGGAGGGTACAGGGGTGTAGGTAATAGTGTAGTGTGGAGGGTACAGGGGTGTAGGTAATAGTCTAGTGTGGAGGGTACAGGGGTGTAGGTAATAGTGTAGTGTGGTGGGTACAGGGGTGTAGTGAATACTGTAGTGTGGAGGGTACAGGGGTGTAGGGAATAGTGTAGTGTGGAGGGTACAGGGGGGTAGGTAATAGTGTAGTGTGGATGGTACAGGGGTGTAGGTAATAGTGTAGTGTGGAGGGTACAGGGGTATAGGGAATAGTGTAGTGTGGAGGGTACAGGGGTATAGGGAATAGTGTAGTGTGGAGGGTACAGGGGTGTAGGGAATAGTGTAGTGTGGAGGGTGCTGAGGTGTAGGGAATAGTGTAGTGTGGAGGGTACAGGGGTGTAGGTAATAGTGTAGTGTGGAGGGTACAGGGGTGTAGGTAATAGTGTAGTGTGGAGGGTGCTGAGGTGTAGGGAATACTGTAGTGTGGAGGGTACTGGGGTGTAGGGAATAGTGTAGTGTGGAGGGTACAGGGGTGTAGGGAATAGTGTAGTGTGGAGGGTACAGGGGTGTAGGGAATAGTGTAGTGTGGAGGGTGCTGAGGTGTAGGGAATACTGTAGTGTGGAGGGTACAGGGGTGTAGGGAATAGTGTAGTGTGGAGGGTACAGGGGTGTAGGGAATAGTGTAGTGTGGAGGGTACAGGGGTGTAGGGAATAGTGTAGTTTGGAGGGTACAGGGGTGTAGGGAATACTGTAGTGTGGAGGGTACAGGGGTGTAGGGAATAGTGTAGTGTGGAGGGTACAGGTATAGGGAATAGTGTAGTGTGGAGGGTACAGGAGTGTAGGGAATACTGTAGTGTGGAGGGTACAGGGGTGTAGGGAATAGTGTAGTGTGGAGGGTACAGGGGTGTAGGGAATAGTGTAGTGTGGAGGGTACAGGGGTGTAGGGAATACTGTAGTGTGGAGGGTACAGGGGTGTAGGGAATAGTGTAGTGTGGAGGGTACAGGGGTGTAGGGAATAGTGTAGTGTGGAGGGTACAGGTATAGGGAATAGTGTAGTGTGGAGGGTACAGGAGTGTAGGGAATACTGTAGTGTGGAGGGTACAGGGGTGTAGGGAATAGTGTAGTGTGGAGGGTACAGGGGTGTAGGGAATACTGTAGTGTGGAGGGTACAGGGGTGTAGGGAATAGTGTAGTGTGGAGGGTACAGGGGTGTAGTGAAATGTATAGAGTACTGTGTAGAGTGCTGAAGGGAATACTCTTGGGATAGGCTTCCCAGAAACCTGTAAAATGTGATATGGAAAATAAATACTAAATCATATGTAATAGTTAATAGTACACAATAGTGATGGTTACTTAATATCACACACACACACGCACACACACACACGCACACACACACACACACACAGCTTTAAAAGCTCTCATGGGTGCCTCCTTTCTCCGCTACATTAGCGTGAAGCCCCAGGGCTATACTTAGTAATCATCAGCGATAACACTGCCAATTAAAATATTCATGAAGAGGAGGTGGAGCAACCCCCCACCCCTTTCTATTTGTTGTCTGCCTTTCTGTTCTGAGGCCAATAATGCATTTTTTCCATCAGCCCTCAGACAGTGAGGGGGCGTTATCTGCTTTACAGAGCGTGAACACCTCCGCATGGATGCAGCATCCGTCCTGCATGAGATTGGCATATACATGAATACACACACTATATCTTCACACACCATTTCTACACTATTTTCTATTGTGGGGTTACATACACACACCACCACCACACCAAAAGGTTCTGCAGAAAGCCCAACACTGGGTTCAGTGAATATGCTTTCTCTGGTAGTCGAGACTGCAGCTGGATGAATTAAATTTCCTGTCATCACAATAGAGCTGATCTGTAATTACTGCGGCTTCCCAAAACTGAAGCGCTGTATCGTTACCAATGTCATTGTTTACACTCCAGTCTAATCTCCACTTTATTTAAGATATATTTTCTCCTCTGGAATAATGAAGTGTATTCAAAGGTTCATCTGCACTATAATTATTAACACTAGCAGTTAGTTAAAGAAAAAGAAGAAAACCTGGTATATCAGTGTGCTACAATTTTAGAGAGTCTCACATGCAGTGAATGTTTACAGAATTGGACTTTGGTTTAGAAGGTCTCAGGTTCAAACTCCAGCACCAGCAAGTTGCCCCTGTTGGGCCCTTATACAAGGCCCTTAACCCTGCAACCTACAACTAGATAAGGAACTCTGGATAAGGGAGTCTGTCAAAAGCTGTAAATATAAGCATAGCAAACTTCATGTCTAGCCTGGGTGCAGTGCTGGCACAATGTTCTCAAAAGTAGCTGGTGGTGCCAGCAATACACCCTTGGCATCTGAGAGTGCTGCTAGGATTGGTTTAGAAATTTCAGACCATGTTGGAGACTTACAGGGCATAACAATAGTGATACAGAGCATGGCTGTGGTCCAGGGCATGGCAGCAGTGAAGCATTGCATGATTGTACCGTGCACAATTCAGGTGGAACTGAACATACTTTAGTGCATAGTGTGGCATGTTTCTGACATGACATGACATGGCATGGAGCAGTGCATTATTCAGAAGTAGCATAATTCTAGAACCTCTGCACTTAACCCTGGAACAGAGGCTAGAGGCTCTTCACCTCTAGAAGAGCTTATCTCTGGCTTGCACTCCTTGCTCTCTTGTGGGGGTTTCCCTGGGGCACCCTGCTACAAACAACATCCCTTTCCAGAGAAGTTTAGCTTGTCTGTCGTCTTCCATATGCTGTGCAAGTAGCATGACCTTGCTGAATAGCAAGTTGTATTGCCTACTGCTAAATAGTGTACAGATGGTGAAACTGATCAACCCTCTCAGATTTTGGCAGACTGTGATGTCAGCCCTTGCTTGATGCATGTTGTATCCAAAAAACATAAAACCACAGCCGCCTAACTCACTCCAGAATTAAATGTGCACCTCAACTCTGTTTCCACCAAAACTGTTCATTGAGAGCTCCACAGGGACAATGTATATGGCCGGCTGCTATAGCAAAACCTTTGGTCACATGTGCCAATGCCAAACATTGGTTTCAATGGAGCCAGCAGATTATAAATCTTGGACTGTGGACTCTGATGAGTCCACCTTCACTGTCTTTCCCACATCCTGGAGAGTTCCAGTGTGGAGAAGCCCCAAAGAAATGTACGGCCAGACTGTTGCATGCCCAGAGTGAAGAGTGGGGGTGGATCGTTGTTGGTTTGGGCTGCAATATCATGCCATTCCCTAGGCCCAATATTTGTGCTAGATGGGCACGTCACTGCCAAGGAATACCAAACCACTCTGGAGGACCATGTGCACCCATTGTATCCTGAAGGTGGTGCCATGTATCAGGATGATAATGCACCAATACACAAACAGCAAGACTGGTGACAGAGTGGTTTTATGTACACGAAAGTGAATGACCTGCACAGATCTAAATATTATTGAGACACCTTGGGGTATTTTGGAGGAGCGAGTCAGGAAATGTTATCCTTCACCAGCATCACGTAGTGACAGGAACACTATTCTGCAAGAAGAATGGCTTGAAATCCCTCTGGCCACTGTGCAGCACTTGTCATTCCCATTGATGCTGTATTGTCCTAAAAGGAGGGCCTACACCATACTAATGAATTATTGTGGTCTGGTTTTAGAAAAATCAGGCATTTAAGTTTCACCATCTTTTTGCTGCCACTTAGCGGTTTATATTACTTATGTTTGCTTTCTGGTTCTTAATCTTCTTACTGTCCCAGTTCCTTTATTAAAGATGTTTGTCACTTAATATAGATACTGTACGTTCTTGCCTATTTTCTGACTCTACCTTTTTAAAACTGTTTTGGATTTGCTGCCTCAGCTCCTCTAAATTAAACCCTAAAACCCAAATGCCCATCTCCAATACATCTACCATGACAGCACAATTTGCCTACATCATGGGTGCCGCATGATGAGTTTTTATGCCAGCATTTTGCAAAATTCACTTCCTCCAGAAGAATTATTACATGGATATTCTGACAACATATCCTGTCTTGATGGATTCCACTGGAGGTTTCGGATTTATTCCCATCTCAGTCATCCAGTCTGAAGATGGAATCCAGGTTGCCAAGGCTCACACAAGCATACGGAGGTTGGTGAAAGGCAGGGACGTGCACTCATAGGAGGCAGGTGAGGCAGTGCCACCAGGGGCGGTAAAGGGCTCAGCATGGTTTCCTCAGCTGTCACCATAAGTTGTTAAAAAATGAATAATATAATAAAATATAATATAATATCTGTCCTGTGGTCTATGCTTTTAATGCAATTTTGGTGTGTTTCCTATAAATTTGGATCATTTTCATAGTCAAAATAGCTGTATTTCTTGTTCAAATAACAACGGGAGACGAGAATCATGGAGGCTGAGGCAGTGACAGGTAGTGTATGGAATAAAATCACTGTCAAAAATATTCGTGCGTAAAAAAAAGATGTGTGTGTAATCTACGGCCACGACAGCGTACAGATACGAGATTTTGTGTGTTTGTTACAATACAACTCTGAAATATACGACTCCGACCGCTTACAGATACGAATCTCGTTGTTATAACTCCTCTGTTTCACGGACGAATTGTGAAATTACGGGTACGAATGCTGTGCGTGAAACCACTGTCAAAAATACGTCATCAAGATCACAGGCATTACTATCAGAGGGAAGATTAATCGATTCCACGATATGCGCATGATTCTGAGTGCTTACTATAGTTAAACTATCTTCTTAATATTAATCCTTTCTGTAATTAGTGATAACTAACCCTTAGAAATTTGGGTGGAATTGTGCACTTACCTGAGACGATGAGTGAGCTATTGGCTGCTGATCCGCCATTTTGGCGCCTGTGGTTTAAACCGCTAAAGGGCTCATGCGCATATCGTGGAATCGATTAATCTTCCCTCTGATAGTAATGCCTGTCATCTTGATGACGTATTTTTGACAGTGGTTTCACGCACAGCATTCGTACCCGTAATTTCACAATTCGTCCGTGAAACAGAGGAGTTGTAACAACGAGATTCGTATCTGTAAGCGGTCGGAGTCGTATATTTCAGAGTTGTATTGTAACAAACACACAAAATCTCGTATCTGTACGCTGTCGTGGCCGTAGATTACACACAAATCTTTTTTTTTACGCACAAATATTTTTGACAGTGATTTTATTCCATATAGTGCCTCTCAGCGCGTGCGTGTGAGAGTGTGTACCACTCACACACTGTACTGAGCGCGTGCAAATGGCGCGTGCTTGCAGTCAGCAGGGAAATACAGGCCTTGAGGCAGCCAGTATCTTTGCCTCAAAGATGGGGGCGATAGTGAGCCTGCGGCTAATAGTTCACGACACGAGTAAATGCGAGAGTAAATTAAGAAGAAAAAACAGAAAAGAAAAACAACCAACAACATTCGGTGCTAACGCGTTGCTATTTGGCTTTATTTTCCCTGAAAATGGAGGATATAATCTTGAAGATAATACATTTTTCAAAACTTGACTTGGCAATTATCTCAATTGAGAAAGAGAGACTTGTAAAACTCAAAGAAAAGGACAAAAAGGAGGACTTCTACAACAAAGTCATCGAGATCTTCGTCCAGAAGGACAGGAGAATGGACTTCATTTACAAGTAAAGGTAAGAATACTGCAGTGGTGTGTTTAAATGTACAGTGGTGTGTTTAAAATGTTATTAAATTTAATCAAGAATGGG
Organism: Channallabes apus; assembly: GCA_030522415.1. Lineage (NCBI taxonomy): Eukaryota > Metazoa > Chordata > Actinopteri > Siluriformes > Clariidae > Channallabes > Channallabes apus. Next base: position 29,553,064 of record CM060104.1, read on the forward strand.
ATAACAACCATGTATGCTTGTAAATCTGACTTGTGAGTCAGTGCCTTAGCATCATACAGTACGTTTGTAAATCTGACTCTGAGTCAGTGCCTCACCAACCCCAACCCTCACCGCACGTCACTGGTGGAAGGCATACAGTAAGAAAGCCATTGCCCATATTAATGTGAGGGGCTCCCCTACAATATTTTGGGCATGATAGCTGTTGAGTTGGGTAAAGTGCTTGAGGGCCAAGACAATGACAAGAGGGCATCATAACAGAATAAAACTTCAGGGGGATACAGAAGGACCAGAGCTCCAGAGTGAAGTAAAGAGGTACTGTACGTAGGTGTCCCACACCGAACTCCTTGGTGAGACCAGCAGCACAGAGCTCCAGCAAGAATTTGATGGGGCAATAAAGGTCTGACATCACAGCTCTGCTTCTAGTCACACTCTGTTCAGGACAATGTGGAGGTCCACCTGCCAGGCCCAATGGCCTTGTTTTCTGCTCACCACCCTTTGGAAATCAATCTGGCAGCCTTCACAGCCATACTCACAGTTTCACTGCATGCTGCCTCCACATGACAGCAACATGTAGGGGTCAACTGGATGACCTACTAAACTTGATTTTCAAGTAGAAAAATTATTCTGTACTTACTCCTCACCCAAGTTTTAGTGGCATAAGGCTTGCTGCACCCCCACACCCTGGCACTGCTTGATTTCATGCTGCATGCTGTTTTGCATCTGTATCCTGATGCTTGCTGAGCAGGGTACTGTATTTTTTAAACTTATAAACATGTATTTTTAGATGATCTTTGTTGGAGCAGAATTATCTCAGTCAGTCATACAATATGGCAAACCTTTGCAAGAGTGTTGCCTGCCAAGAGAACTCTCTCTCTCTTTTTTTTTTTTTTTTTTTACCAACTTTTCCCACACATGATGTTTGTGATTGCTATTGTTATCCTGTGTGTACAGAAATGGACCATAAAGAGGGTCAAGCTTGTCAAGCATGCCGTCTTGATTCTAGGAATGTGATACATGTGCCATTTTAAAAGGGAACACTGTGTTATAGAGACTTTAGACACGCAAACAAAAAGTGATTGTGTCATTTTCCCGGCATGTGTGGTTTTTTGTGCGCTTCTTCCAATGTTAGCTGAGTATCACTTTAACAGTGAGCCAGACTATTCTTGCATTAAGAAATACCCATTTCATTTTATCTTCTTTGTAGCCCTGTTGTGTCCACACTTTTCAAAAACTTTTCATCTCTGCCTATTTGAAATATGCAGAAACACTACCAGTGTATTTGAAACACTATCAGGCCACCCTTTTAGTGCCCTCATAGTGTACTGCTCAGATGGGTGTTTAGATTGATCTTTATATACTGTATGGTAGAAGCATGTATCAAAACAACAAAGGTTAAATATAAATGTTTTTTTTCTTAAGTAACCATTCTTCATCATCATACATGACCTAATATCAAACCTGGTACACCAACAGCGATGAGTTTTAAACAGAAAGGAGGTCATTAGTATGTAAAGTTGTAAAAAAAAGTATGTGAACCACTTAAAGGTAAATTTAGACAAAAATCCCTTAGGGTGAGGTACTTTTTTGATTATATTTTTGGATACAAAAAATATATATGTCAGAAACTTTTGGAAATTATTCATAAATATTTCATGGTTCAGTATGTGTAACTTTCTCTGTATATAGTCAAGAAAGTTTATTTGTAATGGCTTCATTATGCTCTTATAATTAATAATTTTGTAATACAAATATTAAAAATCTGTTAATACAAATAGCCAAAGTTAATTGAAAAATATTTATTTTTTGACAAAGAAAAATAAATTCTAATTGTCCAGCATTGGGGGAAATAATATGAGTCATTAATATTGAATTAATCAGCACAGAATATTTATAAACATGACTGAAGGCTGTGTACATGTGTGTGTTGTTTTGTCTACCTTTATTTATGTATTAAATTATTTCTTAATTCTAAATATACTCAAAATTATACTACGTATATTGATATAATAAAAGTTGATTTTACATTGTTCGGGGAGGATATACGACCCTCTACTGGAATGAATGAATGAGAGTTTAATTAAATTCAATTTTCAATTCAATTTTATTTGTATAGCGCTTTTAACAATTGTCATTGTCTCAAAACAGCTTTACACAATCAAAAGAATTATTTAAGTTTGTATGGAATGTGAATGTGTATGAATCAAAATGGTCAGATAGTCCCTGGTGAGCAAGCCGAGGGCGACAGTGGCAAGGAAAAACTCCCTGAGATGGTTGTTGTTGTTGTTGTTGGTCTTTCGGCTGCTCCCGCCAAGGGGTCGCCACAGCGGAATATCCAGTCCGCACTACAACTTGGCACAGGTTTTACGCCGGATGCCCTTCCTGACGCAACCCTCCCATTTTATCCGGGCTTGGGACCGGCACTGTATCCAGTGGCTGGGGTGTGGGCACTGGCTGGAATCGAACCCGGGCCTTCCGCATGGCAGGCGAAACACCTACCACTGATAGGTAGAAACCTTGAGAGGAACCAGACTCAACAGGGAACCCATCCTCATTTGGGTGAAACAGATAGCAGGAAATGATCTGCATTTATACAGTGTGTTAGGCGGCAGGCGATTCAGCTATAATAGTTGATCTTAATTAATGTTAATATGGAGTCCAGGTAGTTATTGGAGACTCAGGTCGACTTGTAGAAAGTCCTGAACTATCGAATTGTCAAGTCCTCAGAGAAACAGCTGCTAACACCAGTCGAGGCCAGAACCGTCTTCTAAGTAGATAGAATCATCCCCAGACACCAGACGCATCCCAAAGAGACACACGGGGCATCCATGCGACGAGACCTCCAACCAGAAGCAGGGCACCAGGATGGATCAGACAGGTCCGGAGGGCAGAGGGAGTCTGGATCACTGGCGGCTCAGGGATGACATGTGTAGCTTGACAGATAGAGAGAGAGAAAGAGTGAAAGGGGGAGACAGGGGGAGAGAGGAAAGAGAAAGAGGGGGAGAAAGAGAAGAAGAGGAGAGATGGCAGTTACGTATGATCACAGTCACATAATGTATAATGTGAATGTATATTTACTGTAGAGTGCAAGCAGGGACTCTGGCAGGACTAACTATGACAGCATAACTAAAAGGGAGAAAGGAAAGAAGCCAGAGGGAAACACAAACATGAGGGGGAACTGAGATGTAAAGCAAACAATCACCTCAACACCTCATCACCGTCAACAAACCTGAGTGATCAAATGAGAGTGAGGAAGACAGCATCTAAACATACCAGTTCACCATAATACTCTACGTCCATGAGTCCCCCAGATCTGCTCCTTTACCTAAGGCAAATCTATTTATAAGAATGCTTGGCTAAATAAATAGGTTTTTAGCCTAGACTTAAACACTGAGACTGTGTCTGAGTCCCGAACACTACAACACCACCACGTCTTTGAATGTCCACCGTTTGCCCATTCAAAGTCAAGCACCACCACATGTTGACATTCCCAAAATCTGAAAATGAAAACACCAACCAGAGCTTGCAACTCCCAACTCCAACTAGTAAAAGCCAAAGACTACACCACCAAGTCTTGGAATTCTCAAACTCCAGCGACAGTAAAAGACACCACACCTTGTAAATCTGCACTTCAAATAATAAAAACCAAAGAAGACACCAACATGGAATGTAATTCCGAACCTCCAACCCATAAAAGCTAACGAAAGCACAACTACAACTTGTAAAAGCCATGGAATACAAGATCCACCACAACATCCATCCACTAGAAGAACTGAGTGGTTTAATGGGTTGTTGGATATAATGCAGACTTAAACACTGAGACTGTGTCTGAGTCCCGAACACTATTTGGAAGACTATTCCATAATTTTGGGGCTTTGTAAGAAAAAGCTCTGCCCCCAGCTGTAGTTTTCATAATACGCGGTACTGATAAGCAGCCTGTATCCTTTGACCGAAGTAGGCGTGGCGGATCGTAAGACACTAGCAGTTCGCTCAGATACTGCGGAGCGAGACCATTTAATGCCTTATATGTCAAGAGTAGTATTTTAAAATCAATGCGAAATTTCACAGGGAGCCAATGCAGTGAAGATAGGATAGGGGTGATGTGCTCATATCTTCTGGTTCTAGTGAGGACTCTCGCTGCTGCATTCTGGACTAGCTGAAGCTTGTTTATGCACCTAACTGAACAACCAGACAGTAAGGCGTTACAATAGTCCAACCTAGAGGTGATAAAAGCATGAACTAGTTTTTCTGCATCGTTTAGTGACAATATATTTCTTATCTTGGCAATATCTCTGAGGTGAAAGAATGCTATCCTGGTGATATTATCTACATGAGCTTCAAATGAAAGGCTGGAATCTATAATCACGCCGAGGTCTTTTACTGTTGCACCTGATGGAACAGAAAGGCCATCTAAAGTTACGGTGTGATCTAAGATTTTACTCCTAGCTGTATGCAGTCCTATGACTAGAACTTCTGTCTTATCCGGATTAAGCAGAAGGAAGTTAATTAGCATCCAGTTTCTTATGTCCTGCACACATTGCTCAACTTTAGTAAGATGGTTTTTCTCATCAGGTTTTGCTGAGACATATAGCTGTGTGTCGTCAGCATAACAATGAAAACTAATACCATGCTTACGGATTATGTTGCCCAGAGGAAGCATGTAAAGGGAAAAAAGCAGTGGGCCTAAAACTGAACCCTGCGGAACGCCAAACTCCACTAGAGAACAAGCAGAATAATCACCATTTAAGTCTACATACTGATAACGATAAGCCAGGAGAGGGCTGTACCCTTAATTCCTACTATATTTTCTAATCTGCGAAGAAGAATAGCATGATCAATGGTGTCAAAAGCTGCACTGAGGTCGAGTAATACAAGCATAGTTACACAACCCTGATCAGAGGCCAATAGGAGGTCATTTACTACTTTAACAAGTGCTGTTTCTGTGCTGTGATGAGGCCTAAATCCTGACTGATACAGTTCATGTATGCTATTTCTATGTAGATATGAGCATAGCTGCTCCGCTACTATCTTTTCCAGAATCTTAGAGATAAAGGGGAGGTTTGATATTGGCCTGTAACAGGACAGCTGACAGGGGTCGAGGTCAGGTTTCTTAATTATTGGTTTGATAACTGCTAATTTAAAAGATTTTGGAACATAACCAATGCTGAGTGAGGAATTAATTATTCTCAACAGCGGTTCTGATATTACTGGTACTATCTGTTTAAGAAAATGTGTCGGTATAGGATCTAATATACAGGTTGATGAATTTGCAGAAGAGATGAGTGAAATTAGTTCATTCTCTTCAAGGGGAGTAAAGTATTCTAGGTTTGAATCTGACATGGCTAGGTTAACATCTGTATCAATTACATTGTTCGGTTTCAAAGCCTCAATTTTATGCCTGATATTTACAATTTTATTATTAAAAAAGTTCACAAAGTCCTCACTATTGCATGATGTTGTTGTGGAGATTTCTGTAGTGGTCTTATTTCTGGTTAATTTGGCTACGGTATTAAATAAAAATCTAGGATTATTTTTATTTTCTTCTATAAGAGTGGAGAGATACGTTGATCTAGCTACACTGAGAGCTTTCCCATATTTCTGGATGCTCTCTTTCCATGCTATTTGAAATACTAACAATTTAGTTTGACGCCATTTACGCTCTAATTTCTGAGCGGTCTGTTTTAATGTGCGCGTGTGATCGTTATACCAGGGCGCGTGTTTCTTATCTCTAATATTTTTTCTTTTAGCTGGAGCTACATTATTTAAGATACAACGAAATGTCGACTCTAAATATTCAGTCGCCTGATCGAGTTCTGTGGGGTCAGACGGTGACCTAATCGAAGTTGGTAACTCTGGGAGATTACTGATAAAACTCTGTGTGGTAGTTGATGTGAATGTACGTTTAATGCGGTAGCGCGGTGCTGTGCGTACATTATCACTGTGACACACTTGAATTGAGACAAGATAGTGATCTGAGATAATTTCAGACAGTGGAATTGTGAATACATTTCTTATACTTAATCCAAAAAAAGTCTAAAGTGTGACCTGCTTTATGAGTGGGTCCTACTACACACTGATTTACGCCTACGGAGTCCAGTATGGACATAAATGCTGTTCTCAGAGGGTCTTCTGGATTCTCAAAATTAATGTTAAAATCTCCAGCAATTAACACTTTGTCTACAGAAACGACTAGATTTGAGTATCCAGTATCCAGCTGTATCCAGGAGGACTAGCTTCATTTAGACCTACATACTCGTTCTGTTTAACCCATGTTTCAGTTAAACAGAGTATATCAAACGCCTGATCTGTGATAATTTCATTAACAATAACCGCTTTTGATGCGAGAGATCTAATATTTAACAATCCTATCTTCAGATCAGAGGTGCCGGCTGCGCATTCAGTATGATCGGAGTTTGTGATCTTTATGTTAATTAAATTATTAAAACAGACTTTCTGAGTCTTTCTACATTTTTGCTTAGCTCGGGGAACAGACACAGTCTCAATATGGTGAACCCTGAGTGACGACTCTATGCAGCTAGCAGACAGTTGGTTTAGCCTGTCTGTCTGCTCCCTGGCCTGGGCTCTGACCGATTAATTGGACCTCTACTGAGACTATGAGCTATACTACAGGAAATGAGAGCAGCACCTTCCCGAGTGGGATGGACACTGTCCCGCCCTAACAGGCCAGCTTTGCCCTCAAAGGTCTTCCAATTATCTATGTAGCTCACATTATTTTCGGAGCAGCACCTGGACATCCAGCGGTTCAGCGACCATAACCTGCTGTAAGCTATGTCGCCACATCTCATTGGGATGGGACCAGAGCATACTACTTCATCGGACATCGCCTTCGCTAATTTAAACACCTCTGTAAAGTTACTCTTACTAACCTCTGACTGACGAAGGCGTATATCATTAGCTCCAGCATACTGTAGAATTTACAATAAGTTACTGGCAAAATGTTGCCAATAAAATCCTATAAAATAGCCCTTAATTGCTGTAAAATGGATTACAGTCTAATACTGCTTAGCAATTTACAATAAATTGATGTTTGCAGAATACAGTATTTTATATATTTTTTTACAGGATTATAAAATTAAACTTGTAAAAAGGCATTACAGGTTTTTTTTGTAATTACGCTAAATTACAGTACTTACCTGGCAACAAAAGTTGCCAAAAAAATCCTGTGAATTCAACAAAAGCCAAGATGTAGCTGTAACATTTTTACTATGAAATTCCTGTAAATAACAGTTTTAACTGTGAACTGTACTGTGCTGTAACCTGTAACTGTACTTTACTATTATACTGATGTAAATGCATTAAAACAAAGATTTTGAAAAATAATCACTCAAATTCAAAGCTGTTGTAAGTAAACTGTTTATTAACGCTGACACCTGACAACACTTCAGCACTGTCACTGGTAACATCATTTTACTTTTTCAACTACAGAAAAACTTATAAAACTTCAGCTGTTACAAAACAACTACAAACAACTCAAGATTAAAGCATAAAATAATTGTTAAATAAAAGTTAAAGGGACTGTTTGCCTAAAAATAAAAATGGTCAGCATTTCAGTCTGTTGTGTCTGTTTATATGCAATTAATTCAAAAATACTCTATCGAGAGCTACAGTAGGTGAATAAATCGGTAACAAAATGCAGCATTCATCGGCATGACATTACGTTTTTACCTTTTAGCTCCGTTATGTTTCAGCTTGCCTGACAAAACAACTTCTTTTTTTTAATTAATTAACTAAACATCCCATTACAAAATAGCCAAACATAACGTTTAGAGGGAATATCCTGATAAAACTTATATAACGTTATATAAGTTTTATCAGGATATTCCCCATATATATGAATTACTTTACATTAAAAGAAATAATTAATACTTATGGAAGTAAATTTAATTGAACTTCTTCAGCTGTTGTCGCTGTGCTTCAGTCCACCAGATTTCAAAACATATCAGCCGGTGCAATACCATAATGCAACAGCACAGGAAATTCTTGTAAAAATATTTAAGATACAGTGAAAGCACCTCCTACCTGTAAATTAATTACAGCTAACAGTGAAATATACAGTTAACACTTGTAAAACCCTGTATAACCCATAATGCATTGCAAATTACAGCAATACATTGTAAAAAGGGGCTGTTTATCTCCGCCTGCGGCACCCAGACTGTCCGCTACAGGAATAACGCTGCTCTCACACTCTCTAACACTCTCTAAAGTCTGGATGCGCTCCTCAAACGCTGATATCTTCTCCGTCAGAGTGCTCACTAACACACACCTATCACAAGTAAAATTATCACTAATGACGGAGGAAGAATGTCTAAACATCCTGCACTCTACACACTGAACGAGCTGAACGGTAGACATGATAACGTACCTCTGTGTCGGAGTTTTAGTTGTTTTGCAGCTGAATTCCATTTGTTGTTCTTAGACGAGGAAACTCGCGCGTTCTCCCAAAATCGCAGGAAAAAAGGCGAAGCCGAATAGTATGCAGATGTAAAAGCTAGTTGCTATTAATATTGTTAATGTATAAATGAAAAAGCTATGTAATTTAAACGCTGATACAAACGCGAAACTTTCGCGGCAACGATACAAAAACAGGAAGTTTATGTTTTATGTACATTTTTTTCTTTGTTTGTATGCTCCTGTTTTGAGGATAAATATGATTTTTACACATCTTTAGTTTGTCATGTGCAAAATGTAATTACATACAAGTGTGGTAAATTTCAGTTTTTTCCCCAAGAGTGTCCTTGAGAACAATTTAAATATGGAAATATTAAACATTTAAATACTTTTTTTGGCTTTCCCCTGCTTTGAATATGACGTCATCCAGGTGCACTGCATGCACAATTTATCATGGTGCACATGCAAAGTAGTGCTTGTTTTTTCTAGATCAGGGCTTTTGTTTAAAGTAAAGCATGTGTGAATGCATTTTTAATTTATAAAATAAACATTATCAGTTAAATGTCGTTCAGCGTGTTCTGGTCAGATTCACTGAGGTTTATACAACCTGGGAAATTTCCTTTAAAGTGTGTGTTTTTTCTTTTTTAAGAACCAGCAATAGCCGAAAGTTAGAACAACACATTTATCAAACCTGGCACAAACAAATCTATCTTTAAATGGTGTTAAACCAGAAACAATTTTGGCATTCAGGAAAATCTATTTTCGGGGGGGATATTTGTATCTTATTATGATTCATTTTAGCTACACACAAAATTTTTATTTGTTACTCTCAGACTTGAAAGAAAGTTACCCGAACCTATATTCTTCTTCTTTTTATTATTATTATTATTATTATTATTATTATTGTTATTATTATTATTATTATTATTATTATTATTATTATTATTATTATTATTATTGTTGTTGTTATTATTATACATAAAGGCAATACTATATATAGAGAGAGTATGTTAAGGAGCATGTGAAAGGTTAAGGCTTTACTCTGTTTATCACAAACTCTTTGTTTTTAATGTCATCCAATAACATAATTTTGGAGCTGGATCACACACGATACACAAATAATAAGAACTACTGTATATACATACTGTACCTAGCAAAGCCTGAAAACTTTCTTCATATAATAATAAATCACACCTCTCCAGTCTTTGCTTACGGGTGAGAGCAGATACACAAATCTCCTCTTTTTGTTTTTTCGTTCCATTTAAATTTAAATTTGATCCATTTAAATCACTACTGCTTTTGATTGATGAAAGCTTTTATAATTTGTCATTTAAAACAATTAATCATTTTCCTTCAGTTAATTATAAAATGATAAGTAAGGTCAACTAAGTGCAAACACGCGGGCAGTAGCAGGACAGCAGAAAAAAAAACTTATAATAATAAATAAATAAAACATGTTCATCATAAAAGGTATATATTTTGTAATGTACATGCAAAACAGCAACATTACGATCTAATTTGTTTTTTAGTACTCTTAAATGTTTGATAATGTTACAAAAATACACCTACTGATTAAAGAAGTAAATATTTCTAAAAGAAAAAAAAACTAACAAATAAACAAACAAATAAAAAAAACATTGCATTTTTGTTCTGATCCAGCTCATAAAGAACCTTCATTTTATTTTTGATATGTTGAAAAGTGTTTTAAACTGAAAATAAACTTGTGCATGACAGTGGAGACCCGAGATTAAGATCAGTTGGTCTAAAAACTGATTTATTATTAAAATTAAAGTTTAATATTATAAAATATTATATAATATTATTAGATAACTTTTGTACTCATTAATACAAAAAAGTGATGATCTACACTTAAAAAGACAACTAAAAAAAGAAAATTATAATTTAGTAAAATAAATTACATTTTAGTTGTAATTAAATATTGTTGTAATTACATATTAATATGTTATATAACATAAACCATAAATGTGATGTAATTAATATTATAATTCTAATATAAGTAATAAATATTATTGGTTTCTAAAATGTATTATAAATATATAATTGAATAAATAATGATTAATTAATTGATAATTAGGGAATCAGTTGTATTTTTTTATTAATAGACTATATTTTACTAGATTATAAACAATTAATTACCACCTAGAGTTTATATCACACAGCTAATTTGAATAGCTTTATACCTTAACTTACAATGTTTAGGCTTATTTGGTATTTAGACATATAATACTATACTATCATAGTACTGTATACTTTTTACATTGTACTGTATATATCATGAAACTAAATGTACAGCCAGTAGTGATATAGTTACAACATGCTTAGTTGGTATAAATGTTAGGAATGATTGGCAGGTGTAGTGCATCATTTGAGTTTTTTTCTTTTTCTTTTAGCATGACCAATTTTTAAAAGTCCATATATGGAAAAGCCCAGCTAACAGAGGTGTAACATCTGCACAATTGTACACAGTGTATGCCTGTTAAACTGTTATAATGAATTTATATAAATTTTGCATATGGTTCTAGCGCTACCACATATGCAATCATTCTTAACAGTTAAAACCACATTCATCTAAACACAGGGGTTTGTTGTGGAATATTTCTAAAATGTTCATAGTCTAGTCTGCTTGCTTTGGTGCTTCCACAATTTAAGACATTTATGAATTCCTAATTGAATCTTTTTCTCCATCTCTCAGGTGTTTCAGCTCAGCTAACCAACACGCGTCTACGGAGGAACACCTCTGTCGGAACGCCGTTCTGGATGGCCCCCGAGGTACTAAGTTCCTAGCACGTTATCCCCTCATGCAGACTATGAATTAAAAGTAAAACACAAACTGACAATGAAGGTTGAATAATCTCTGACCAACAGGAGTGTCTTCTTTATAGACTGTAAATGTATGAATTGCAAATACTGTTCCTGCCGTGCCCTTATACTTTGCATGACGATCTGGACAGCACATGAAGAATACACAACCCACAGTCAGTGTGTATTGTGGGAAATGAACATCGTATGAATGAAGCTTGTGGGAAAATAAATCACAGCACAATGTGTGAATATTTTGAATATAGGATTTTAATCTGAAGTTTAAGGATAAATCTGAAGCCTTTAACCATCAGAGGAGGAGCTTTTTCTTCTTTTGTTTCTTCCTTTTTTAGGAAGGGCATCGTTTTTTTTCTTCCTCTTTGAGAAAGGATATTTAGTTTCACTCTGTGTTTAACAACAGGTAAAATATATTGTCTCAATTTTATATTATAATCTAACAGTATATTAATTGAAAGTCTTTAATAAGTATAGAAATGTTTTTAAGGACTGTAATATAGTTAAACCTGTATCTGTATACGGTGTCAACTAATAGAAATGCTTCTATAGATTTCTTTTTCCGCAATAATCTAGCAGCAGTGTTTTCCAAGTTGTACAAGTTACAGTAAACCTTCCTTACCTTATCATTTCTTAAATTAAAGTATTAGAATGTAACACAGACGTGATCATGTTGTTATCCTGTCATTAGATAGATAGATAGATAGATAGATAGATAGATAGATAGATAGATAGATAGATAGATACTGTAGATAGATAGATCCTGAAGGAAATTCCAAATATGTTATATCCAGTATAACAGTTTTATCTTACCATTATTGAGGCATTATTCATACTTAATACCAGCACAAATTATGTCATGCTAATTAATGCTAAGTGTGTAAATAGTGTGAGGTTTGAGACATTAGCTGTGTAACTTATAACCTAATATTTATTAGATTAGATTAGATTAGATTAGATTAGATTAGATTAGATTACATTAGATTCAACTTTATTGTCATTATACATGTACAAGTACAAGGCAACGAAATGCAGTTTAGGTCTAACCAGAAGTGCAATTAGCAGAAAGTTTTTTTCTTCTTATTATGCATCACTTTATATAAATTCATAATCTACAGAGACTGATGCAGTTTGGGGTTTTGTGTTAGTAAATACCATACACAAAAAATAAATACTGTAAATAAATAAAATAACAGAAAATGAAAAAGGTTTTATAGGTTTTACGTATGTTGTAAATCAACTTAACTGTAATTTAATGCATTTAAAATGCCAATTATGTACCATTTTTTTGTATAAACTTAAATGATGCCCTTAATTTAAATAGGCTAATACCCAACTAATTTGTTTCAGGGTACAATTATTAATGGCTTCCTCCAGTAACCCATCCTAAACCATGCTGCATTAAACCATTAAACTACATGAACAACTACAACACATGAACAACCTGACCCAAAATTCACAAGCAATTAATAATATTTAATAAATATGGTATAATTGAATAATAATAATAATAATAGGAATTAGTAGTAGTAGATGTAGACCATTATTATTATTAGTAGTATTAGTAGTAGTAGTAGTAGCAGTAGTAAGATTAATAATCTATAAATTATTCAATTATTTGATTCATTAATCATTTATAATAGTTGATTCATAATTTATTCATTAATTTACACATTCTGCACAGGCTAACTAGCATACAATATCACTGTCATTGTTTTTCATCATAATTATAAATAATTACAAAATGATTATTTGATCTATTTTAATCTGGCTTTCCTAGTCAACTTCCTGTAGACTTCTACTTAAACATACAGTAATAACATATTCAATGGTTATTACAGGTCATAGCATGTGAGCAGCAGTTGGATTCGACATATGACGCTCGCTGCGATGTCTGGTCACTCGGTATTACTGCCGTCGAGCTGGGAGATGGTGTCCCACCGTTGGCAGATCTCCACCCCATGAGGGCTCTCTTCAAAATCCCAAGGTGATCCGCTCTTGTTTACGTGGCACTTTCTACAAAACAGTCCCTACAACCACTAAAGCTCTGGTTGGATTTTTTTTCCCGCCCTCTCAGTATCAGCTTTGTGTGATGTTGAATAGAGATTGCATGAAGAGATTATAGCATTTGAGCTGCTCTCAGGGAGTTTGTGTTACATTTTCTATATGAACATGACAGACTGTCTGACTCATGTGCATCCGAAGGCTAACATAGTGTACTCTCTACATTAATGGCTTTGTGATGATGATTAATTTCACAGCCCAATAATATTAATATAAAAATTATCAATACAAAATGTAAAGTAAAAATGACCTGCACTTTACTTTTAAAAAGAATCATGTCTGGTCTTACTGTAGATGAGAGCAGAATCAGGAGTAGGGGTGGCTATAGTGAAGGATGACTTTCACACATTGCGTGCACACATGCACATTACCGGAATCAGTCCTCTGAACAGATTCATCCCCCGCACTGCTACAGCCTTTTTAAACTTTTGCTTAACTGAGGCAGTTGTTGCAGTACAGTTATTACAGAACAGTCACTACACATGGACACAAAATGAAAAAAAAAATGCTTTACACATTCAGGTCATAATGTTATATAGTAAACAGTGCACACGCGCATGGCTGTTGACTATATGGGTGATGCACGCGCACTGAGACCGAGAATGGAAGACGTCCACCCACAGTCCCACAGCACGAAAGAGAGGCTCAGTTGGGATCACATGATGCTCGGCTGACAAAGCGCATGCGTACTACAGTACTCGTATATCAAGACCTCGCTTGCTTAACAAGTCACAATTTATTACAAAAACTATATATATACACACACACACACACACACACACACAAACAGACGAATGTATTTTGGTTGTTAAACCACAATGATAATCTATAATTATAATAAATCTATAATTTATTTTAAAAAATCTAACATAAGGCATAAAGTAGTGAGAAACAGGTGCAGATGATGACATCATCTATAGGATGTCAGATCAGAAACCAAATATATTACCTGTGATTAATTCCCCCGGCCTATAATAAATGACTGAAATGACCGATTTTGGACAGAGAGTCTATGAATTATTCTTTTTCCCAGCTGTACTACTCCAGTCTGAATATAACTGTAATGTAAATTTGGTATAAAACATTTTAGCAGTTTTTTTATTAGGGTTTTGCTTTGATGCTGTTAACTCTCTCTTAAAAAATATTGAGAGCAAAAAACAGCTCAGCCCTGCAGACTACCCAGATTGAGCTGTCTGATTTACAGCAGGAGATGCCTGCACTGTGCCTCCTGGCACTCGATGGGAATGAGACTCAGCTAAAGCAAAAACTGAACCAGACAGGCAGGAAGAGATGAATGAGCCTGAGGCAATGGCTCAAATAAATAAATGAGAGATGTTACTGGGTCAGATCTCATAACTCTGGGTGTTGATGTACATCTAAAAGTCTGAGTCCAATTTCAAAACCAGGACTTCAGTATATTAGCCTTTAATATAACTGTTAGACGTGTCAGGTATACTGGGAAGTTTTAATTATTAGTGCTGGGTTACCAAGCTACTTAAAACCAATTGTCTGCATATTTACAGTACGTGTCAATGGTTGGCAAATATTGCATAGAGGTATATTAGATGCGATGATTCATATGGGAAGTTTTTAGAGCTCCTTATTCCTCTTCCTCCAGCTGCTCAAATGAATCTCCATATACTGCAACTTTGTCTACCACATCTTCCCTTGTCAATCCAACCTCCTGCATGTCTTCCCTCACCACATCCATAAACCTCCTCTTGGGCCTTCCTCTTCTCCTGCCTGGCAGCTCCAAGTCTAACAAGTCTTCTCTTCCCCTTATTCCTTTCTCTGCACTTGCCAAAACTATCATCTAACTTTGTCCGCAAACTGTCCTACCTGCACTGTCCTCTCTAATAAAATATATTAATTCTTAATGCTGTCCATTCTTGTCACTCCCAAAGCAAATCAAAGCATCTTCAGCTCTGCTACCTCCAGCTCTGCTTCCTGTCTTTTCGTCATCAGCAACATCTCCAAAACGTACGACATTACTGGTTTCTCATTATCCATGGGGACTAAGATAAGATCCCTGTTGCAGTCCCACCTTCACCTACAGCACACCTCACCACTGTAACGCTGTCCATATCTTGCATACCATACTTCTCCACCATTCCCGACTTCCTTATGCAATACCACACTTCATCTCTCGGCACACTGTCATATTCTCTAGTTTTACAAGCACACAATGCAATTTTTTTTCTGATCTTCTCTATACTTCTCCATCAGCATTCTCAAAGCAAACATTGCATCTGTGGTGCTCTTTCTTGGTATGAAGCCATACTGATGCTCAAAGATCGCAATCTCTCTGCTCAACCTAGCTTCCACTACTCTTTCCCGTAACTTCAGCTGTAGGGCTTTCTAGTTGTTGCAGCTCTGCACATCTCCCTTGTTCTTAAAAATTGGAATTAAACAGAGGTGGAAAGTAACGAATTACATTTACTCGCGTTAGTGTAATTGAGTAGCTTTTTTTGTGTATTTCTACTTTTTAAAGTAGTTTTAAAAATCTGTAATTTTACTTTTACTTAAGTACGTTTTGTTTGAAGTATTGTAATTCGCTACATTTTAAATCATATTCGCTACTGAGTAAAAAAATAAATGAATGAAAATTATAAAATAATAAAATATATTATGCTTTATAAATGCCCCGTTGCGCCGCGTGTGTGTATCATGTCCTGGTCGCGCGCCGCTCCAGACTCCACTCCAGGTTTTCTGACATCGGCATCTTCCTGACCTTCCACACGGTCGCTTCCGCCCTGAGTGATGTCATCGACTAGCGCGACCATGTATAAACCGGAGAGAGACGCGGGAAAGATGAAAGAGGTTGTGATTTTGGCGTTTTGATATTTGGTTGTGTATTCTGGTTTTGACTTTTTGCCTCCAATTGACTTTGATTATTGCTTTGTCCCTTTGGTTTGGTTGGTCTTTGTATATATTTGTAGATAATTTCACTGTTTTTGGTTTAGGGAGTCCGGGAAGGTACCTGTATTTTTGTTTGTGTGTGTTTTTTTTTTGTTTTTGTTTTTGTTTGCAGGTAATCTAGCTACTAAATATAAATACCATTTTGTTTATTATTTTGGCCTGGGTCCAACCTGAAGCTGATCCTCCTCCTGGTGTGTGTGTGTGTGTGTGTGTGTGTGTGTGTGTGTGTGTGTGTGTGTGTGTACAAACCTCATTATTTCATCAGTTAATGATTGGATCTAGTTCTTTCTGTCATATACCACCATTTCCATACAGTTATATATATATTATAAATAGAACCCTGAACCATTCTTTTGCTGTATGGCCCTAGACTGGGACGTAACACCATATTTAAGTGACCACTTTGATTTTCAAGCACAAGAAAGACAACAGCTTTATTATGCAAAGGTGTTCCTTCAGTTAAAAACAACTAGTTTGAGATTTACTGTACATCTGCTCATCTTTTTTGAACTACGAATGCCTCATCCCACCCCGCTGTTAAAAAAAAAAAAAAAAAAAGTAACTCGGTAACTTTTACTCTGAATACATTTTTTAATGAACTACTTTTTACTTTTACTTGAGTAGATTTTTATAATTGTAACTTTACTTGTACTTAAGTAAAATTTCACTGAAGTAACAGTACTTGTACTTGAGTACAAAATTTTATTACTCTTTCCACCTCTGGAATTAAAACACTTCTTCACTCATCAGGCTTCCTCTCACTTTCTAAGGTCTTGTTAAATAATCTAGTAAACCACTCCACTGCCATTGCGCTTAAACACTTTCATGCCTCTACTGGAATGACATTCAGACCAACTGCCTTTCCACTCTTCATCCTCTTCATAGCTGTCCTCACTTCAACCTTACTAATTCCCTGTAGTACCTGATTCACTATAGGGTAGTACTCTCTTAACTTGACAGTACATTTCCATCTGCATCTTTTATCACCTTAGCCTGTAGTACATCCTTACCTTCTCTGGCTCTCTGTCTGGCCAGTCGAAATAAATCCTTTTTAGTTGTTATTTGAGTTTATCACAGCTAGATCCATACAACTCACTAA
Organism: Channallabes apus; assembly: GCA_030522415.1. Taxonomy (NCBI): domain Eukaryota; kingdom Metazoa; phylum Chordata; class Actinopteri; order Siluriformes; family Clariidae; genus Channallabes; species Channallabes apus. The sequence goes on from CM060104.1 coordinate 29,570,387, forward strand.
ATATCTGTTCCTTAGCCATTACCTGTTCCCTATTCACTTTGCATCGCATCTCCTTATACTCCTATCTACTCTCCTCATCTCTCACTATACCAATTCTTTTTTGCAAGCCCCTTTCTCTTAATGCTTTCCTTCACTTACTCATTTCATCAATTTTCCTTATCTTCATCTTTGTCCTGATGTCATGCCAAATACTTTCCTAGCTTTCTTCCTTACCACTTCTGCAGTAACGTCTTCAGCACTACCCAGTACCTAATTCACCTCTTCTCTGAATTTCCCACACAGATCCTCCTTCTTCAACTTCCACCATCTACAGTAATCTTGGGTTCAACTCATTCTTTCCTTTATCTGTACTGTACCTCAAAATGAAGCATCCAAATGGACCATCCAGTGTTGTCTAGCTGCATCTACAGTAGCTATCCCCTGCAACTACCTTATATTCTCTAATCTCTATAAGATAGTATCTCCTCCGTAGAAGATCTAACTGAGTACCCCTTCCACTACTCATGTATGTCACCCTGAGTTTTCCTTTCTTCTAAAAAAAACATGCATTCACCACTGCTATTTCCATCCTTTTTGTAAAATTTACAGTAATACTGTACAGTATGTCCTTCCACATTCCTCTGCTTGACCCCATACCTATCTATAGTATCAACTCCTCGCCACCCCTGTTCCCTTCTCCAACATGCTCATTCAGGTCAGCATAAATCACCAATCTTTCTTATTTGGGGTTACTTACTACCACTTTGTCTAGTTCACTATAGAAATGTTCTTTCTCCTTCAAATCACAACCCACCCGTGTAGTATATGCACTGATGATATTTATCAATACCCATTCCTATTCCAGTTTTACACTCATCATTCTGTCAGACACTCTTCTCACTTCCACTACACTCCACTACTTTATACTTTACACTACACTCTACACAACATCTCCCACTATTTCTCCTATTACCATTTCTCCTACACCATACTGTAGTAAAGCGGTTTGAACCCACCTCCAATGTTCTTAGCCTAGGTCTCTTTTACACACAGTACAGTATATCTACTTTTCTCTGCTCCATCTTTTCAGCTCACACTCCCTGAAGTGGTTGTTGTTAACCCAGGCCTCGACCAATTCAGTATGGAAATATTTTTCATGATGATCTGCATATTGATTTGGCACGTATTTGACAAAACCCACCTAATTTATTCGGGTTTAAACGTTTCTAGAGCACTAGCTTTAAAAACAAGATATTATATTTAAAGTCTGAAAAAAAAAATAATAATAAGATATTCAAATTATAATTAGGTAACTGTACCCCTAGAAGATGTTGTGTTCTCTGACTAATGTGTTAGTCTGACTAAAATATTTGACTTTTAATACAAATGTACAGTAAACATGTTAGACTGACTGAAACTTTACTACATTTAACTTCTCATAGTCAGATAATGTAAATTGGGAGTCGAGCTACTCTGATGTGTGAATCAGTCAAACACAGAAATCGGTCTATTGCTTCGCTCGTGCTCCACAGATTCAGTCCTGGGCTTTGACCCGGAAGTCAAACAAAATGTCTAACAGTGGAAAAAGCCACTAACAATATAGCTTTTGGGTATCATCTGCATTTGGATGGCTAGTTAACTTGTTTCTCAATTATTTTGATGTTTGATGTAATTGGATAACTGGAAATACAAGCCGTTATCCAGCCTTAAGGGGGCATATCACCACCTACTGTAGCGGAGTCAGACATACAGTCAATAAATTGATTCGTCTGCTGTATTTATATAATAGGACAAGGACAATAGTACAACTAAACGCTTTGTCGAGCTATAACCATGTTTACATACAAGTTTTTTTTTCTGTAGTCATCAAATTTAATATGATGTAACATTATTACAGCCATGTGTATGCCCTAAGAAACTTTCCTAAACTTCTTAAAGGAGTTTCTTAATAGGTTCTTAATGTTCTGAAGGACTACTTACAGTAAATTGGTTGCTAAAGGGGGTCTTTGTTGGTTTTACTTGAAATTCCTTCAGTGGTTAACATACTCTAAAAAGAGTTTAATTTGTGAATATTAGCTTGATGAAGATTTATAGATTTTTTTGTTGCTGGTGATTAAATTATTTGGTGTAGGTCTCTACATAGAACCTTTAAGAATATGTGTGTAATTCTTACTGGTTTGCATCAGTTGTTGACGTCAACAAAGTGGGCATAAACACAGGTTGAGGGAGTGGTGTTTTTTTCCTTTCTTTTTTTGTTTGCACCTAGGCAATAGATGTAGTTCATGTTACAAAGAGAAAGATGTTTTTTTTTTTGCAAACGGGTGGGAACTGATTGTTTTGTATTCTCATTGTTAATCTGGCTGTGGGCTTTGCAAAGCTTACCTTACACCATACTTTTAGTTTTTATTCTTATTCTGTTCATTATCATACACTTGAGATTTGAAATATCGGGAAAATCTAGAGAATTTAAATACAAAAATGTATGTAAAATCAGCTTTTTAAAAAAAATTCTTAAATGGTTTAGGTGAATCCTCTTAAATCGTATAGCATATACGTAAAAGACTTGTATATATTAAGTGTTATTTGTAAAAGTGAACACAGACAAATGTATTTGTACATGATTTACAGGAGTTACAGAAAAATTGATTTGTTCATGATTTTTTCATGAGCAAAAATGTTTCACATCTTATGCTACATAAAGTGATATCTTAATAAGTAGAATATCTTGAATGCAGTTACATTATTAAAAAAAAAAATTGTAAATAAAAAAATATATACACATTGCAAGCAAAAATATGTTGTTCTATTGGCAGACAATTCTTCCAGTTTTTTTTAGAAAAGAAATCTATTCTCTATATTATTATTTAAATTCTTTAAAAAGGCAAAAATATCAGCCAATAGAACAAGAACAAGTTTCTTGCAATTTTAATAAAATTTTAAACTTAAACCTAGCTGAACATGTTTATAATGTCTTCAAATAAGCTTACAACAAACCGAATGTAAGATTATTAAGAAGATTTCATTTGCTAAGATGTAATTTTTTGCAGTGGACAAATAGTTAATTCTACATAGAGCTTTTCAGGGGTTAGTCCACGCACTTCTTTTCACTTCTGATCATAACATTTGCTTTTATTTCAGATGACATTCTGTTTCTTCTTGTTGAACATTATTGCTACAGCAGGACAAAATACTAAGAACACACACAATAAGTGTCCTTTTTTGTCATTCAGCAAAAAGATAAAAACAATTGCGTATTAAAATGCAGATATCCCGTTTTCTCCACCTCCATGTGGTGTTTTTTTGAGGCTGATAAGAGAGCAGTTTAATAGCCTGAGCTTTCGTGGGACAGAACTCATTTTTAAAGCGTCTGTTATGTCTTTGGTTGTGTAGGCTGCATTGTGTGATAAGCCAAGATGTTTGCCCTCCCCCCATTTACCACACACACTCACACACACACCATTAGTGAAATGAATCGCTGTTTCAGGATGTACGACAGGGTGCTGATGCCACAGCCGCTCCCCTGGAGCACTTTGGGATGCCACTGCTGAAAGGCTCTTTACACATGATTGTAAATGATGTCTAATTAACTGGATTGTTCCTCGGTGGCGTCGGGTCCTTTGGGATGCTGTTAACTGTGTATGTGTGTGCTTATCTCAATAAGGGGGACAAGGCTTTATGGGAGCCCCTGATATCGTAAGTGTTTGCTTGTGGTTAGGCATATGGAAAGCAACAGAGATGTAAATTTACAGTACAGTATGTCACAGTTCTCAATGCACAAAGCACGACTCACCTAGACAGACGGTACTAACTAACAGAGGTCATATTAGAGGATATTGTGCAGATATTATAATAAGAATAGTAAGAATAATAAACTTTATTTAGCACCTTTTATACATACAGTACATGAAGTTTAAATAGCTTATAGCAGAAAGAGAAAATTAAGATACGAAATAGTAAACAAGCCACTTAAAAAAAACAACAACTCTAGTGACAGGAAAAAAAGAATATAGTAAGTAAGAATGTGAATATAAAGTAAAAAAAAATTTGCAAAAATTGAATAAATGTACAATACTCTAAATAATATAATAGTAATTTTAAGGTAATGGGTAACATTTTTAAAAGTAGGCTGCACGGTGGCTTAGTGGTTAGTACTGTCGCTTCAAGTCTCCAGGGTTCAGGTTCAAATCCCACCAGTGTGTATGCATGGAGTTTGCATGTTCTGTTCGTGCTTGGTGGGTTTTAGATTAAGGTAATTGGCGCTGTCAAATGTCTTGTAATGTGTGAATGAGTGTGTGAGTGTGTGTACCCTGCGATGGATTGGCACCCCATCTAGGTCGTACACCGCCTTGTGTGCTAAGTCTCCTGGGATAGACCCCAGGCGCTGCGCAACCCTGTATTCAGGATAAAGTGGTTTGCTTGTATATTTTTGTTTGCTTGGTTATGTCAGATAGATAGAGCCTGGTGATGTTCCTAATATTTGGTGAGAAGGAACAATAGGGACTCATCTTGCCTTACTGTATATGGAACTTTCCTAATGGATTTCCAAAGCAATTCATGGAAGTTCAATGGGAGTTGAGGACTGGAGATGTTGTGGTATATTTATGGAAAATCGCTCACTCTCACTCATTTTCTATATCAATTTATCCTGTATTCAGGGTCACAGGCACCTGGAGCCGATCCCAGGAGGCTTAGGGCATGAGGCAGGGCACACACAGATACACATACTCACACATTATGGGCAATTTGGGAACGCCAATCAGCCTAACCTGCATATCTTTGGACTGTGGGAGGAAACCGGAATACCCGGAGGAAACCCACCAAGCACGGGGAGAACATGCAAACTCCATGCACACAGAGACAGGAAACGAGTTTGGCTGGGAATCAGACTCGGATCCTGGAGGTGCAAGGCGACAGTGCTAACCACTACACCACCATGTCGCCTTACTGAAAATTAATAATAATAAAAAAACTAAATCCTTATACTTATTGTACTCTCTTGTCCTGGCATAGAAGACACCTAAAGTTCAGGTTGTCTGTAGGAGTCACAAAAAGCCCCTCTAACACTTCCATAAGACCTGAAGAACCTCCATGATATTCCCATAATCTGGAAGTACATCATAATTCATCAATGAGAGGGTCACTTTATTCTACATAAAATGATTTATTCATTAGTTTGTCATCAGTAAGCACAGGATCCAGGTCTGGTAACAGATCTGGGGTCAATACTGGAAACACTGATCAGAAAAGGTGGGAATATTCACTGTGCATGTTTAATTTCAAGAGACAATTTAGTAATCCACTGTGGCCATTGAACCAACCTTCATATGATTATCTAATTAAAATCCCCCATTCAGTGGTTACCATAAGCTTTTGATTGAATAACGTGAACATTTGGGGAGAATGGGAATTAAATACATAACAATGTAGAATCACAAAGCTTATTATTATTATTATTATTATTGTTGTTGTTGTTGTTGTTTGTCTTCTCCAATCTCCTTCCATTAGTCATTATATATTTTTATATAACATGGGGTTAAAATTGGGCTTCCTTTAGTCCAAACCACCCGCCGCCCCGCCTCTTAAAAGTATGCTTTGAAATTGTTCCTTATCTTTCATTTTCTGTCTATTCTTTCCCAAACAGAAATCCTCCACCGAGTCTGCAACAACCAGAGATCTGGTCCGATCAATTTAATGATTTCTTATGCAAGTAAGTGAAATGTGGAATTTACAGACGATTGGTGTGCTTGAAGCTGTTAAGTGACTCAGTTCAGGTAGCTTTCACTACAAATGTCATATAGTTGGAGACAAGTTGAAGTGTCAGGTATCTTGATAGCATCCGGCATAATTTTTTAAACATGTACATTTAGAATACACTTGGAAATATAATAATAAGCTAATATTGCTGAGTCATGTGCATTTCATTAGATGGCATGGTGTATAATGGCCGTCCTTTTCAGAAGGTGAATCAATATTACTGTATCCAGTGCTTCATTAGGATCCTTCTCATACAGTAACTATTGTATGTTAACTACAGTAGCAAGTTACATTATGAAATATTAATCTCGGCAGCGAGTATTACATTAATCAAGTGTGGTAGTTATTATGCTTATATTGACTCCCCTTTAATGACAGAGACATATTCACATTTTCATTCAGAGCAAAGTAGGGTGGCCTCCTTTATCTTACTAAACACAACCAACTAAATGTATAAAATACAGTATACCTGTTTTATAAAACCAGCTATATTAAAAATATAGTCATTATAGTATGTGCTTTGGGAAAAGTCATACTGTATACAGTATAAGTATATAAGGGTTGACTTGTGATGAAATTTCTGGTGAATGAAGGCTGATTGAGATTTACAGAAGACTTCAAGCACAGTACGGTGATGAGACTCTTAACTGCAGTAAAACATTTGAAATGTGTTAACATTTTAAACAAGGCTGTGAATTACAATCCCAGCCGAGGTGACCTCACTCCAAGTCATTTCCACATAAGGGTGAAGGAGTTGCTGGGAGGCCAATGTTTTATACGTGTAGCATTTAGACTAATCTTGGTTCTGGGGTACTGAGAAAACTTTCTACCTTGATGGCATCCAAGCACTAGTGAAACACTTGTATAAGTGCATTAGTATAGCAGGGGATTACAGTACAGTATATAGAGAAATAAAGGGAATTTTTACAGTCCGAACTGTGTTCTGTTTTTAATTACAATCAAAAGTCATGGTCAAAGCTTCATTCAGTTCAACTGAGAGTCTATTTTATTGGATATTTTCTTAATATCTTTGTTTCTAGTGATATTTAGGTCATGCTGTGAAGCCTGAAATTAATTCCCAAATATATATTGGCCCCCACAGATAAATTATATTTAAGCATTAGGATATATTTTAATTATGTTTGGCTATTCATTTCTTGTGTGAGTTTCATTATTAGGTTTTAATATTATTGCCAAAAGTCATGGTTTTGACCAACCATAATGGAGCTTTAACAGTCATAGACCATGCAAGTTCATATTTTGATATGCATGTCTGCTTAAATGCTACAGTATGTGGTTAACCTCTATTTTGATATTCAAAATAAATAATAATAAAAAAAAAAACAGATTTAAACGTGGTCAAAATCAGTTCAGGTCCGTTGTGCAAATTATATATACTGTAGTGCAGCGACTGGAACTTTTTATGTACCCTATATGTAAAAACAGTACTAGGTATTACTATACTATATATACTAGTACTATATATTTTATTTATATTTTATATTTTATTTATATTTTACTTATGCTGAATGCTGAGCGGTTAGAACAGACAGGAGGGGAAATGAGGTCGCTGCTGAAGCCAGAATAAAATTCCGTGCATGTGTCAACATACTTGGCAAATAAAACCTGATTCTGAAAACAAGCTGTTTTTATAATTGTATCTTTAGGCACTTTGCAGTCTGTGACAGTGAAACATTTGTTCCCATTTCTTTTATTTACTCTACATAATTTAATTTAAGTGAATTTACGTATCTATAGACAAACATGATTTGTGTATTTGTGATTGTGCTTTAATTCAGGTGTCTGGTTAAAGACTTTGAGCTCCGGCCAACTGTTCAGGATCTTCTCCAGCATGGCTTCATCAAACAGGTCACAGGTCAAGAAGAAACTCTACAGAAACAACTGAACGATCTCATTGAACTCAACCAACAGATAGGACTTATTGAGAAAACCAGGTAAGTTTAGCACTACATAAAGGCTAGAGATCTGTAAGAACCTACAGATCTTGCTGTAGCTATATACAGTACATCCATCCATCTAGGAACTTCCAACTGTGGACCGCGGAGGCCAATGGTGACCATTGTATTTAATAATCAACATTCACACACTATGGGCAATTTGGGAACAGCAAATTGGCTCAATCTGCATTTCTTTGGACAGTGGGAGGAAACTGGAGGAAACCCACCTAGCACGGGGAGAACATTCAAACTCCACACACACACACACACACACACACACACACACACACACACACACACACACACACACACAGGCTCCGAGGTGGAAAATGAACCCAGGACCTGTAGGTGCAAGATGACAGTACTAACCACTACGCCACTGTGCTGCCATATAGTATATAGTACGTGTACATACTGTATGTGTACTGTATAACAGTACAAATATGAAAACAGGAATAAAATAAATAAAGAATTCATACCTACATTGTTTATTTGGAATGGGAGAAGCCACCAAAGCAATAAAGTTGATTTGTAGAGTAAATCTCATGAAAGGTATTTAAAAATCATTATACAGTACCACAGCACTTTTGGATTCTCAAATCTGATTGGTCCAAAAATTGTTTAATATACTTAATATAAGTGCCTTCTTTCTAATCTTTTTTCATTTCTACATATGGTAAAGTTTTCAATAAGAAGGTATTTGTCATTTATGAAAGGAGTTACTCAGGTACAGTTTATTTGGTTACTTTGGTTCCTAAATAACAATCCCGCTTGTATGTCTTGTAAATGGTCAGCTGAGGGAACGTACAGTATGTTTGTAGCTGCTATAAAATAACTATAGATGAATAAAAAGCATTAGATTTGTCATTCTTTTCCTAATAAAAATGTGTTTATTTGTTTGGGAATTGCTGTGGTATAAGAGCCATAACACACATTAGGATGTACAGTTATTGTGATATAACCAACTTCAAGTGTCTTGCCATTGATTATCTTTCCATAACAGCACATCGTGAATGATATACACAATTCATGTATTCTGAAATAGTTCAGAATTCAGGACCACATAACAAACGTTCTGAAATTATAATGTGACATCAACAAATCTGGAGGATGGCTTTGTCTTGGTTGGCCACATATAATGTTTAATCATCAATACAATCTAAAGGGATCATTAGACTGTTTTTATTTTTATCCCTATGAACCCACCATTAGTGTCAAATTTCAACTAAAAAAAAAACAAAAACAAAAACACACCAGCAGAACCTGAGAGTGGTAATCTTTGTACAGTGATCCATATAGTCTTTATCCTAAGCGGTGTCTGATTCCTATTCGACTACACCTTTGTTGTCGCACACCAGTCTGGCCAGTTTTCACTATGCCAAAGCTCTGTATCTAAAACATTTGCAACATTTTTGTTCTTTAAGCCCTCAAGGAAAGACTGAGAGGAGAGTCAGTGATGTCAGGTAGGGGATATCGGCTGCGTTGTGCCTCTCTGGGCTAAATAACTCGTATCTAAAATACAGTATGAGCTAACCCTCATAACGCTGTAGTTCTGTAGGCTAGTCATTAAACTCATCAATGCCTTGTAGCGATATGCAGTGCAGTTTGTGCTTTTGTGATACATGTAGTTTCCTAATGCTTTTTAACTAGCTTGTACAATCGATTTGCTTTTGTTTGTGACCATCTATTATTTATTTCCAATCACTTAATCTGGTAAATTCAGCTGGTAAGTTTGAAATGGTCCAGAAACCTGGACGATCTGATAGAGACAAAGTGACCTTTAAATTTTAAACACCTGTAATTGTTTATCTGACCTGTTAACAATGCGCCCAGAAAGTGAACCTGGTTCTTGTTCGTAAAGGCGAAGCATAAAAACATCAAATGGAACGAATACTTAAAAGATGATAAGTGACCAGCAGCTAAAGTACAGTATTCTGTATTTGGTAAAACTCAGTAAGAATTACTGTAGCAGTTTAGAATCTGACTACACTTAAAAACAGTTATAAGCAAAAAGTGTTTAGAGATTATATCGTATTGTGATGAACTTGTACTGGAGTTTTTCATACTTTTGCTTGTTATTAAACTCCAATAACTACAGTAAGTTTCTAATTTGATATTATCACATTTTTCTACTATCACATTTACTTACTGATATATTTAGTCGGAGAATGTAATTCATTGTTCATTTTCAAATATTAATTATATTTATGCTTAATAATACTTAGATTTAGCACTTATTCTTAATTATTTTGGTTAGCAAGACCTATTTGTCGTATTTTCTAACAATAAAACATTTTAAAGTCCTCTTATCCATACATACCTACATTTATATCGCAAAACGAGATTTATCCACTTAGATTAGTATCAGTTTCTCTCTCTTTCTCTCTTATGAATAAAAATGGAATCAAGAAATGCTAACTTTTACAGCTTTATCTTTTAAAAGCCGTGACACTAGAGATGCATCACATGACGTCATTTTACAGAAAACCTCACACTATTAACAACTACAGACAACACAAGTGAGCAATGTACATTGTTCTATTTCTGAAGGAAATTCTAATGTGATTTGTGACAGAGATATTGTCAGAGATGCTGCTCTAGAAAATTAATCAACCATTTTGGCCAATCACTGTCAATCCTTCTGTACATAATCTAAAGTACCCGGGGTGTTTTAGTCAAACCAAGACTTGTGAGGAAATACTGTACTGTATGTCCGCTGCGGTAAAACATCTGAAACATTAAAAAACAAAAATGTGTTATGTCCGTGAATCATGATCACCGGCCAAGGTGTCTCAAATCCCACTGCTATTCCCATGAATATTGGACAAGTGGATGTCTGGTCTTGAAAATCATCAGACAACTTGTGACCAAAGGATGCATCTGTCTTTTTGAACTGTACACACAATCATTCACCAACACCACTTACATATTACAGTTCTGTCCACAACCCCAAGCAACTTCCACATGTGTGGACTGTTAATGGAGTTCCTGGGAGTCCAGTGTTTCAGACATAGAGCAGGTATCCGGTGTACAGAAAAGACATCCTACAGTACCTTGATGGTATCCAAGCACTAGTGGAACACTGGGATAAGTGCATTTGTCTAGCAGGGGATTATATAGAGAAATAAAGGGAGTTTATCGACTTATACACTGCATTTCATTAAATTGCTACTGTTTGGTTGTTGTGTTTTACAGACACACAAGAATTCACACAAAAAAAGGTGACATCATGAAGTCCCAGAGTGACGAACTTGATGACATGGAGGATCTGGCAACCCTGGAAGTGCTCGATGAAGTAAGTTTTTTTTTTTTCTTCTTCTTCTCTGGAACAACAAATCACACACAACTTTGAATCCACCATATGTAGCGCTCTCAATCAGCTAAATATAGCTCAAAAACAAAAGAAGAAAATGAGCGCAGCACTGCATCACAACCCTGCGTTTGTAAAAGCTCACAGTGATGACTTCCTCTGGCAGCCCCATTTTTAACCGTCAGATGACTGCATGAGCAAAACAAACAGTTTAGAGGACAATAACGGTTTCTATGCGTTAAACTGCATTCGCAGTGATTTATGATCGCGTTGGCTCCCATGGGCGTACTAAAAGATTCAAATCACTCACACAGCTGCAGATGGATTTCCCACATCCATTACAGCATCGTGCTTTGCTCTGAGGAATTTGATGCTCACTTTATTTCTTATGTCCCCACAGTGATGGTGGCAGACGATAGGCTGAGACAAAGGGAAATAAGTCGTTTCTGGCCCGAACACAGAGGATATGAGATGAAAATAGTTTTATTGCTGCTTTTCTTCTGTTTTGATACATAAATCAAAAAAATTAAAAAATCAGTAGTGCGGTTAAAGTACTTAAAATTGAAATTTGCTAAATTTATTTCTGATGTGACATATTTGATAATATGAAACTGTTCCTTAAATCATGTTCATTCTCAAGGCTGTATGGAAATAAACGGAAAAATCTACAGAATGGTTTTATAAACTGACTGTACGTGTTGATAAGAGTGACTCTTCCTCTTTACAAAAGTTACTATTAAATACAGGCTCCATTACAAGCCAGGCATTGGCATCGTCATTAAAGCCAACTCTCGAATTCTCTTTAAAAGTCTCAGTTGATGGTCCCCCACTGTGTGAAGTGGTTTTCAATGCTGGTTTCCCCTTTCTTTAAACTTCTTCATCCATCTGTGCACATTGCGCTTGTACTGTAAGTGGTGTCATGTCTGTAAACATTCTGGCCTGCGGTGAGCAGCACATATAGTTTATGTTACCACGTCTGCGATTTCATCACGGACAGAAAGTCAAAACAAAGAGACGAACATGAAATTCTGCCTGAAACTGGGGAAAAGTGGTTTATGGTAATGCTGCAAGGAGTCGTTTGAGTGGCACACACACTTCAAGAGAGGAACATCACCGGACACTGACGAGAGATCAGGAAGACCTTTAACGAGCTCAAACTCTGAAAAAGAACAAACCAGATTATTGCTTCCATTGTCGGTGCGTCAGGCGGTCCTCACGTGTGATTTGAACATGCGCTCTGTTCGTCAAGGTTCGTCCCCAGGCAGCTGACCCAGGAGCAGAAGGAACATGAAGTCTACTTGAACTCACTCAGCGTGCCATGGATGACTCGTCCTTCATGTTAAGGTTTATTACCGGTGACGGAACTAGCGTAGACCCTGAGACTTCACAGTGGAAGGCAAGGCAGGTTCGCAGCTCGACCAAGCGCAGGCTCATTGGAGTTTTTGACATTTGCATCGGGAATCCCCTGGGGCCATATGTGACCGGATCGATGGCACTCAAATCTCGAAACTTTTGGATATCCCCTCATAGCAGAGGTAGACAACATAGGACTGGTAGTAGCAGAAGTAGTAGGATCAAGCAGTAGATGGAAAAGTAGACATAATAATAGCAGATTATTAACCAAAAGTATTGGTTGTATTAGCAGTAGCAGAGGCAGTAGTGGCAGTTACATCACAGAAGTAACAGTAATAGTAATAGTATTAGTATATTTTCAGTATGTAGTGCCTCTCTCCTGTGTAAAACGTGCTTGTCTGTTCACAAGGACACAGTGACGGAACAACTGCAGAAGCGCTACGCTAACGAGCAGATCTACACGTATGTGGGAGACATCCTTATCGCTGTCAACCCCTTCCACGAGATTGATCTGTACACTCCTGAGGTGTGTATTTGTGTGTGTGTGTGTGAGCACTAAAGACTAGACCTCCTCCATATTTCATTATAGATAAGATCAGCATCTCTCCCTTTCTTTCTGCTTCTCTCTTTCTTCTTTCAGCATTCAATCTCATTTCATTTCCTTCTTGGGAATGAAGCTCAATATTTTAATCATTTGCATTCATGTGCAGTATTTGCATTGTCTTTTTCTCTTTTTAAATAATTTTTCCCCATGCTCTCTTCAGCATGCAAAGATGTACATCGGGGTCAAGCGCACAGTAAATCCACCCCACATATACGCCGTTGCCGACATCGCCTACCAGTCCATGGTGTCGTACAACTCCGATCAGGTGATTCACAGCAACTTTAATGTGATAAACAAACAACAACTAAAAAAAAAATCAATAAAATGATTGCAGGAAGGCTTGTGAGTGAAAGTCTGTATCCTAGGGTTTGTTCATTATGATGAAGATAATTACAGAAGTTAATAAAATTCCATATGGAAGGATTTTGTTTGTACAAACGTATTTATGTCTATGTAGTTTAAGTCTAAAGGCAGGTGTTGAATTCAATTTACAAGAACAATAAAAAATTTATGATCTAATTAAAAATGAGACAGACATGAGGAGTAAAAAGGTCCTTTTAAAAGGGACATACAGTATAGAAAATATGTAAGACGTAAAAAGAAATCAGACTTTTTTAGTGCTTGTGGATGTTTCTATGTACAGCGGTACTTTTGGCATGCGTATTTACTGTAATCCGCTCCGGAGGTGAGTTCTTAAGACAAAATTTTATATTGTGAAACGTCTTTTCCCATAGCATATAATGTAAATGTAGATAATCCGTTCCAGCCACCCAAACATATTACCAATTTCTAACACTATAATGATATCAGTGCATTTAAAAACAATCAAAACATTAAATAAATAGACATTAAACCTCACTTAACCTTAATTTATGATTCCTCTTAATTTATGATTATGATAAGCTGCTTACGCTGCTTCGTTTTTTTCTTGCTATTGTCCCCTATAACATTCTTGGGACCCACTGTACTATGTCTTCACTAAATCTTGCTCAAAAACAAACAACCAACCAACCAACCAACAAAAAAATATGTAAACTTTCTTCACTGGACTTTCCAATGACACAAACAAGCTTTGAATGTCTCTCAGACGTACGCACAACGTTTGGTTCGACCCGGTTTGTTTGCTCGTACTGAAATGCCAAAAATGCTTTGTATGCTCATTTAAATTCTGTGCACAATTTCAGTTGTAAAGGTGAAAAATTTTAAGGCCGTATGCCCAAGATACCAATTAACACCAAGTAACACAATTATGCTGTCTATTGTTATGAAATTTTGCCGATCTAGTAGTGGACTGTGTCAACATTACCCGAGCAAATCGTCTCTTTTTGCAGGAGCAGCAACTTTGAAGTGATAAAGAAAAACTTATAAAATCACTAAAATGATTGCAAAAGGGTTTGTGAGTGGAAGCCTACTGTACATCCTAGGTAGGGCTTGTACAGTATGATCAGATCATAATTAAAGAAATGAGAAAAATTCCATATATTATGTCTACAGTATGTGTATTTTATGTCTAAAGGCAGGTGTTGAATTCAATTTACAAGAACAATTCAGAAAGTCCTCTTAAAGGAGACATATTATAGAAAATAGACTTTTCCAATGCTGGTGGATGCTTCTACTGTATGTACAGTGGTACTTCGGCATGCAAATGTAATCCATTCCAGAGGCGAGCTCTCTTTTCAAAAAATTTTGTATTGTGAAACAAATTTTCCCATAGGAAATAATGTAAATTATAATAATCCATTCCAACCATCCAAAAATATTAAGAAATTTCCTACACTAGAATCATATTGTTGCATTTAGACATCACTTAACCTTAATTTATGATTTATGATTCATGTTTTCTACTTGCATTAACTTGGTAACATTCTTGGGACCCATGCACAAAATGAAAATGAAAAACAAACAAACAAAAATACCCTACAAAAAATATGGAAACTCGCTTCACTTGACTTTCAACAAGTTTTGAATGGCTCTCAGACGTACGCGCAGCTTAGCCGGCTTTTGGGTCAGCACGTTTGTTTGCGCGTACTGTATGCCAAAAATGGTTTGTATTCTCATGCAAATTTTGTGCAAAATTTCAGTTCTTAAGATAATTTTGTTTTAAGCTGGGGCATTTGTGTGCCAAGACACCACTGTGGGAAGCACCTACTGTATCAGCCCACAAACTGAAAGTAAACAACTTAGTCACTTGTTAGTATTCAGCCTTCCATCCAGATTTTCAGCCTAATTCTATGTCACACCAGGCTCTCATATATGGATAACCTGAGTATTTCTCTTCCTATGGACTGGCCGAACACTTTTGAAAGATCTTCCATATTGTTTTCTTTGCTAACCCCACAGTCGAAGCACTGCCATGTTTGAGACTAGTGCTACTGCAGGAGCTGCTTTGCTTTTGGCTGAACAAACCAGCACAAATCATTACAATCATTACCTGCCAAAAGGGACCTAAGAGCTAGATGTTTTTAATTTTTTTTTTAGATTTTTAGATTTTTTTGGGTGAATCCCAGATGTTATCAGCAAAACCTGCTGGCGTTTTCCCACCACTCTGTGTCCCCCATTATGCGCCAAAATATACAGTACTGAAAATCACGCATCTGTCATTTGCAATTGTGGATCTGGCATGACTTCAGACTCACTTGTTGCCAGTAGTGAAAAGGAAGTTGTGTTGTGCAGTTGTTGTTGGAAATGGGTTACTTGATGGAGGAATACCATTGAGTGAATCAACACACTAGGCATAACCTGGTAAATCAACACACTTTCTTTCAGGGGAAATAAATCCACAGATGACAACAAGGTAATATTGTTCATCTTTTTATTTCAGTACTGTATATTTTGGTGCATATTGTATAAATCCTCTAAGCATCATCAGCGATGTTGAGCACTTGTTTTTGTAAATAAAGTGGTTCTGTACAAAAATTTCAGAAAATAATGTACTATGTACATTAATAGTAGATGAATTTCTTTCCAAAATTTCATTCACTCACTCATTCTCTATAGCGCTCTATAGACTTTGGGCTTGAAGCGGGGACACCTTGAACGGGTACACATACAGTACTACATATGGGCAATTTGGGAACACCAATTAGTCTACTCAACATGTGGGCGGAAACCAGAGTACTTCGAGCAAATCCACCAAGCACGGGGAGAAGATGCCAATACTACAGTACACACACACAGACACACACACACACACAAACACTCTATGCTAGAGGCAAGAATCGAACCCTTAACCTTAGAGATGCGAGGCCACAATGCCACTGTGCCACCTCAATCCAAAATTATTATTGTCAAATCATCACTGTTTTTTTTTTTTTTTTAATCTGTGGTTGAGGCATTTGTCAGATTTTCACCTTTAGACGTGTTAGAGTCCTCCCCCAATCACGCGGTGCTCCATTCACAGTCAAATTTTATGTAAGTGACTCTATTCAGATGTAAATAAATGCTAAATTCCGCATTGTTTTGAGAAGAGTGACGTGTTTAGTGGCCTGCGTCCAAAGTAAAAAAAAAAAAAAAAAGGCCTTTAATGAAAAGATAGAGGAGATAAGAAAATGTTTTTTGCTATGTTGTTTATTGGGTTATTATTATGGATTTTGTTTTTGTGTACTGTATGCTTTGTGATAACTTCCACTTTTTTTATAATTATATTATGTTTGTGTTTATAACTACGTAGAATAAAGTAACACTTTCTCAAAGACAGGGTTTTATTTTTATTTTTTATTTAGGATTGTACTGTGTTATTCCCAGCAGCCAATTTCTCTCCAAGCTGAAAAGTTATATACACTTCCATAGAAATGTTCTCATTTCAGTACTCCGCCGGTAAAAGAGGGGCAGGGTGACAAACAGCAGCTCATTTGCATTTAAAGCAAGAACAAAAGATCCTGCTGTTCTGGAAACACTAATGGTGCGTCTTCCTTGTTCCATCTTCTTGCCCCAGTTGAAAAACATCACTGTCCCTCTCTCCCATATGACAGAAATTATGAAATATTAATGTAATGGAGAAGGATCACTTTGGTACAGTGTGTGTGCTACTACCATGGCACACTGATCAAAATGTAACTGGCACAAAAATCTTATACACACTATTTACAAACAAGCACTAGCACGTTAATAGGAAGAGAAAACAACATACGGTTTAAATCAGCTTTTATCTTGTGCTCTCAATAGCAAAATGCATAGTTTAATGAAAATCATGTATAATTTCCCATGACCAACCTACAGTACATTTAGGCATTTAGCAGATGCTCTTATCCAGAGCAACTTACATTCTTATCTCATTATACATCTGAGCAGTTGAGGGTTAAGGGTCTTGCTCAAGGGCCCAACAGTGGCAACTTGGTGGTTGTGGGGTTTGAACCTGGGATCTTCTGAACCGTAGTCCAATGCCTTAACCACTGAGCTACCCCTGGCCCAGTAGGGCAAGACAGCTTTGAGACGATCACATACTGTACTTCTTGGTAAAATGACTTCAAACACATCTGCTCGTCTTACATTCTTTGACCAGTAGGGGGGTTTGTGTGCAAGTGAAGCTTCAAGAC
The DNA here is from genome assembly GCA_030522415.1 of Channallabes apus. Classification (NCBI taxonomy): domain Eukaryota; kingdom Metazoa; phylum Chordata; class Actinopteri; order Siluriformes; family Clariidae; genus Channallabes; species Channallabes apus. The sequence continues at coordinate 29,587,880 of CM060104.1, forward strand.
ATGAACCTTTTGTGAACCAATTGGCTGGAAGGCTTCAAGGTTTCATGAAGCTTCATCTCGCCATCACTAAGAACAAGACTACAGGAACTGTGGCTAGGAACTCACATTAATAAGGCAAGGTACAAACAAGAAAGCAACTCAACAAGCACTATATATAGACAGACTAATCAACTAAGCAAGGTGCAGGTGAATACAATTATTCAACCCACTGTGGCTGGGGTGCTGTGTATGATGGGAAATGCGGTCCTGAGATAAACGTCAACATGACAGTCTTGAAACACAAGTTAAAACACAGGTCAAAACACAAGACCAGGACAAATACAAGAGGATCCTGACAATTATTTCATATTTCTGAACAAAACTCAGCAGATGCCCTTAGACTGTCATTATACTATAATTTGGCATAAATAGCATTACTACTGCAGAGGCTATAGATTAGTTTAAAGCCACTGGAATATCTCTTTAATGTTGGTGGTGTGGATTAGCACTAATGTCTCGTCTTCCTCCTCATATGCAGTGTATTGTGATAAGTGGGGAAAGCGGTGCGGGGAAGACAGAGAGCGCTCACCTCCTGGTCCAGCAGCTCACCGTCCTCGGCAAGGTCTCGTCAAGATGTTTCTTTTATGTTGTTTGTACATTTTTAATAATACATCAGTTCTTTCTAAAGCATATAAACAATATAAATTACATACCATATAAAAGGTCTAACTTTACAGTGTACAGTAGTTGTTACCAAAATCCAAAAACACTACCTGTCAAAAGTTTGGACACATGTTCTTATTTAATGTTTCTTCTTTATTTTTATTGGGATTGTTTAGTCAACAAAACACACTCCTTCTTGGCTAAACAGCTCCTACATACCCTACTGGTAATTTTGGGGTCATTGGTTGAAAAACAAATGATGACAAACCAGATGGGATGGCATGTTGCTGAAAAATGCTGTGGTGGCCATGTTGGATGTGCCCTCAGTTTTGAAGTCACCAACAGTGTCACCAGAAAAATAAATAAATAGATAAATAAATAAGAAACACGCAATCATACCTCATCCTCCATATTTCACAGTGGGAACCACACATTCAGGAACCATCTGTTCACCCTCTCTATGTCTAACAAAGACACAACAGTTTGGATTCATCAGTCCAAAGGTCATTTTTATACTGATCTGAAATTCCATGTGTTTCTTGGCCCAAGCAAGACTTTTCTTTTGGTTTTCATCCAAAGTAATGGTTTCTTTGCCACAATTTGACCCTGGATGCCTCCTCTCCACTAAATAGTGGATGTTGAAATAAGCCGGCCACTTGAACACTTTATGAGGAGCATTTATGAGGTGCTGTAAATCAGCAGATTCTGAAGCTGGTCATTCTAATAAACTTATCCTCTGAGGCAGAGGGAGCTCTCGGTCTTCCTTTCTTGGGACGGAGCCAGTTTCATTATAGTTTTTATGTTTGATATGTTTGATGGTTTTGGTGACCACACTTGAGAATACAAGGGTAAGGATGCCTTACATTCATTCAAGTAATGATAGACGCTTTTCTCTTTACTTAACTCAGAGTTTCTTGCCATAATTTGGATTTATAGTAGGACTATAGGGCTATTGGTTGTACACACCCTTCCTCTGCACAAGATAATTCATGCTCTAAAGCATATTAAAAAAGGAAAGAAATCTCACAGATTAACTATTGAACTATTGTTTACTGAATAATTCCATTCTTTCATAGTTTGGATGTTTTCAGAATTAATGTGCAATATTGAAAATAATAAGAATTATGAAAAACTCTGAAGTCGGAGGTTTGTCCAAACTTTTGACTGGTAATGTAACACCATGAGTGGTGTTCCTGATGCTGTTTGCTACTGTAAAGATCTTCCCAGAAAATCTTACCAAATCTCACCAATCAAAAAGTGTTTTATTATTTTTTATTTAGGCAAACAACCGAACCCTCCAAGAAAAGATTCTGCTCGTGAACAACCTTGTAGAAGCATTCGGAAACGCCTGCACAGTCATCAATGATAACTCCAGCCGCTTTGGGAAATATCTGGAGATGAAATTCACGTGTGGAGGAACGGTGGTGGCAGCTCAGATCTACGAATACCTGCTGGAGAAATCCCGTGTCATTCACCAGGCAGCGTGAGTGTCATTTATCAGTTGTTCTAGTTTAAAAATGGGGATAAAATGACAAGAAATATACTGAACATAATTTGCCATGATTCTTAATTTTTTTTGTCGGAAAAGTATACTGTAAAACTGTACCGTGCAGATGTGATGAGCAAAGGGGCTGTCAGAGTGTAAATAGATTTTCTTTAAAAGGAAAAAATGAAGCTGCCCTACTTGAGAGTGAAGTGCTTTTTAAAAAATGTATGAATAGCAAAATCACGGAAGTCATTCATCCAACAGCAGTGCTGAAATCACTCTGACGCCAAAGCAAAACATGGAGGATAATTACAGAGGCAACTTGCAGTAATTAGAAACCTGCAGATTGATGGAGACAGATTATGCAAAGCCTTGTTACTTTTCTAAATGTAAAGGGAGTTTGTTTGTCTGAAATATACTGTACATCTACTGTATGATGGGATTCCTTTAGAATCTGGTTCCTCTCAAGGTTCCTTCTTCTTGTGATCTCTGGTCACTACATCACTACATCATGGGTCTGAATTGTAGTTAGTGTGAAAACGTTAAGCAGTAGTGTACAATGGGCTGTTTCAGGATTTTACGACTGTGCCGTAGATTGTACAAACATGTGTAGATGTTGGTGATCCATCTGTATAAAAACATAATAAATATCACCTGATCATAGCTGGTCTTAGTATTAGGAAAATACAACCTCAGATGAACAACAAATAACATTTATCACAATGACATTATTTATTTAACAAAGAGAAATAATAATGTGGGCAATACTAAGTATATCCTATAATCCAATAGCTTGTAGATCCACCTTTAGCTTCAATAAGTAATCATTTCATGCATGAATTTAGCAGTTTCTCAAATTATGGAGAAATTTGGGCACATTTTTCATTAAAACATTTCTTCAATTAATTGAAGTTTTTAGGAATTTGCTTATGCACACTTCTCTTAAAGTCCTGTCGCAGCACTTCAGTTGGGTTGAGGTCTGGACTTGGACTAGGCAATTCCAAAACCTTGATTCTTTTATTTCTCAGCCATTCTGCTGTAGATTTACTGGTGAGCTTAAGATCATTGTCCTGTTTCATAACACAATTTTGACCAAGCTTTAGCTGTCACATTTCCTCACATCTGCATCTAGAATACTCTGGTATACAGCGGAGTTCATGGTCGACTCAATGCATAAAAGTGCCCAGGGCCTTCAGCTGCTAAACAAGCACACATCATCACCCCTCCACCGTCGTGCTTGACAGTGGGTATGAGGTGTTTCTGCACAAATGCTAATTGGATTTATTGCCAAACATGTGGCATGACATTAAGGACAAACAACTCCACTTTGGTCTCATCTGTTCATAGCACAATGTGGTTCCTGCTAATCTCATTTGTGCTTCCATTTTCTTTTTAGACAGAAGGGGCTTTCTCCTGTCACAGCTTTCAAGCAAACTGTACTTGTTCAGTCTTCTTCTAATTGTGCTGTCATGGACTTTAACATTTAACATGCTCAGTGAGGCCTGTCTGGGATGTAGCTCTTGTTTGACATTGCATGGTCTGACCTTGGGGTGATTGTGCTGGAGCATCCGCTCCTGGGAAGACTGGCAACTTTCTTTAATGCTTTCTACTTGTGAATAATCTTACTGTAGAATGTTGAACTTCAAACTGTTTGGAAATGGTTTTATAACACTTTTACTAGATTGATGTGCAGCAGCAAATACTTTTCCAAGATGTTTTGGCATTGTGTTAACACACACCTGAATGCTCCAGATGAGCAAACTGCCAAAACTTCTACTTACTACTGGCTACAGTTCATGTTTTTCTTTTTGGCTTAATTTGTTTAATTAAATAAATAATGTCACAGTGAAAAAAAAGTTTGTTGTTTGTTATTTCTGAGGTTGTATTTGACTAATAACTAACTTCTACATTTTAAAATCAGATATTTTTTTTATAATCTTTACACTTTACACTTTACACACACACACACACACACACACACACACACACACACACACACACAATTGTTACAATAATACAATAATTTAAAGAGTTAATCTAAAACTTACAAATACTGTATATATATATATATATATATATATATATATATATATATATATATATATATATATATATATATATATATATATATATATATTGTAAATCCTGGAATAAAATCTTTTGTGAGAGATATCCAACTTCACTTTTTCTCCGTTTACATCTACTCTACTTTATTCTGATGTTTTAGCTTTGCCTTGAAAAAGCATTGATGGTCAATAAACCACCACTCACCTCAGTAATACAACTGATTTTACGATCCATTTCTTTCTGCTCTGATAGCGGGGAGCGTAACTTCCACATTTTCTACTACATCTACGCTGGCTTGGCCGAGAGAAAGAAGCTCGCTCACTACAAGCTTTCTGACAGTAAAATTCCCAAGTAGGTTCCTTTATGAACGTTGTAAATTTAGTGGATTATTTATTGACCGAATCTGAACTTCTTTTACTCGGCTCACTTCAGGTACCTTCAGAATGAAAATGTCAAGCTTGTGCCAGACATCGTAGGAAACGCCTCGTACAAGGAGCAATTTGAAGCAGTGGAGCAGTGTTTCAAAGTAATCGGCTTCACCCTTGAGGTAATGCTTTGTGTGGGGTGGATGATGTAGAGGTGTTTTTTTTTTTTGTTTTTTTTATGAGTGCATGTGCGAGCTGATGCTCCTGAATTTTGACACCTATATTATTTCTGGACCTAATTGAGCATAAAGTTATTTCTAAGATGGATATTTGCTATATACAGTATAAGGGAAATTATAAAATTTCCAGACAGGGGTTTTACTGTACATGTGTCTAGTCTTCTCACATATTATTGATACGGCAGGGTAAGATGAAATGTTCAAAAGAAAAATACTGTATACTAGGATGGGTTTTCAAGTCAAACCAGGACTTCCTTTATTTCTCTATATAATCCCCTGTTACACTAACGCACTTATCCCAGCGGTTCACTAGTGCTTGCATATGATTAACGTAAAAAGTTTTATCATTATGCTGGAGCCATAATCGGACTGTCTGCTTCATGCCTGACACTCTGGCCCCCCAAGAATTCCTTTAATGGTTCAAACATGTGAAAATAATATATAAATATATACAGTATATGTATATGCAAATTTATACAGTATATGTATATGTAAATTATTATCTGTGATGGAAGAAATTAAAAATACCTCAAGCATGAAATAATCAGGAAGAGTCTGTTTAGAAGGGAGACAGTTTGATTTGTGATATGTAGGCATCGTGGCATCGCGGTTGAGAAATGTCTGGTTAATTTGACATCAATCCGGCGTGGGGATTGGCTCAGAGTGAGGAGGTAAGTGATGGGAGCGTGAGTGGCGTAACATGATGAAACATGGCGTATAGCGAGGAGCTAATGAAAACGACAGTGAGAGAAACACCCCTGTACTGACTGCCTCTCTGTGGAGCTCAGGAGCTGTCGAATCTCAGGGAATATGGCATCAAATTCATTACAAAATAGCGCTATAATGTCATTTTAGTGAAATCAGTAGATAATTTTATCTATCCAGGGTGTGGTGCTTATTTTTGAACATTGAGTTAATAAGCTAGCAATACAAATTAACAACACACAAACAATCCTGTGCTACAAAATACATGAGATTGCAGCCAGGAAATGAACTTATCTTTGCATTGGCGTCAAAACTTTCACTCGTAGCTCCATTTAAGTAACATATCTGCCAAAACTAGCAGGTTTAATATAATTATTTTATATTTCCTGTAAACCTTCATTCCAGCTAGCTTGTTTTTCCTCCACAGGAATTAGGAAGTGTGTACAGCATTGTTGCAGCCATCCTAATCAGCGGAGACATCGAGTTTGCTTCAGTGGCTACAGAGCACCAAACTGACAAGAGCAACATTGAAAACACGGCTGTGTTAGAGAGCGGTAAGTTAAAGAATACTGGTTAGCAGGTTAGCATGCTAGTTCAGCAAAATGAGATGGAGAAGTGAGTTAGCCAACTGGTAGATGTAAGTAGTTGTAGCAACTAATGTACTAATATCTACTGTACTGTAGATACACAGGCTTAATTTACTTAATTTATCATGTAGTGTACACCCCGCTGCCCCACTTTACTCCATTATCAAAAAACAATCAATAAAAGCCCTAAAATATTATGATGTGAAGAGGATTAAAAACTACTAACTGAAAACTACTAACCCCCCCCCCCCCCCCCCCCCCCCCCCCCCGGGCCCACAAACCCATACCTGAATGAGACATGAGTAAAAGACCACCCAATACTTTAAAGTTTAGAAAGCAAAAAAAAAAGAAAAAAGGTTTTTTACTAATACCGTAAGAACAAACTTATATGCGACAAATTCTGTGCTTTCACATGTAGTAAATTATTTTATGGTTCAACTGCATTAGTTCAGTTATGTACATAAAGCATGTTGTTCTGGTACACCTCTTCCTCTTTTTTTTCAAAAACATTTTTGAAAAACTTTTAGCTGAAACCATTTAGCTTATTAGCTATACAGTATATATATATATATATATATATATATATATATATATATATATATATATATATATATATATATATATATATATTTTTTTTTTTTTTTTTTTTTTTTTTTTTTAATGAACCAAAAATAATCTGGGCGGAGCTTGTCATATCTGACATTGCTGATTGGTTAAACCGAGGTTCACTATAGATTGCACCAACATTGTCGCATAAATAATGTTCCTTGTCCTTTGGTAACATTATTGGATTGGATTAAAAAGAAACGTTTCCTGTAAGGAGAGATTTATTGAACATTTATGTAAGGTGTCTCCACTGTCAGTATTTTAGGGAATTCAAATGCAAAGCTGTAATTGGAAAGAGACAATCTGCAGATTCTTGATAACAGGACAAGCTGCATTTATTAATGTTTCTTTTTTAAGACAAAGGAAAGCAAGGCTGGTAAGAAAAACTGAATTGTGTGTGTGTGTGTGTGTGTGTGTGTGTGTGTGTGTGTGTGTGTGTGTGTGTGTGTGTGTGTGTGTGCACATATTGTTTTGTAGCTGCTTCTTTGCTGTTTATACGCCCAGATGAGCTGAGAGAAGCTCTCACTTCACACTGTGTGGTGGCTCGGGGTGAGACCATCGTCCGACCCAACACTGTTGAGAAAGCCACAGAGGTGCGGGACGCCATGAGCAAAGCTCTGTACGGACGCCTCTTCAGCTGGATCGTCAATCGCATCAACACCCTGCTGAGACATGAAAACCAGAATGGGTGAGATAGAAAGACTCAGAGAGAGTGGAGGAGAAAGACAGCATGGAAAATTAACAAATGATAAAAAAAAAACCTGCAGTTTTTTTTAATGTGTAGAAAATGCTAGAACTATTTTTTACTGATATTACTCATCATACTAATACATCCACTAAAAATTAGAAATAGAAAATTAATCAGATTTATTCATTCATTCATTCATCTTCTATACCGCTTAATCCTGTGTTCAGGGTCGCGGGGGACCTGGAGCCTATCCCAGGAGACTTCGGGCACTAGGCGGGGTACACCCTGGACAGGGTGCCAATCCATCGCAGGGCACACACACACACATACACACACAATCACACACTACGGGCAATTTGGGAACACCAATTAGCCTAACCTACATGTCTTTGGACTGTGGGAGGAAACCGGAGTACCCGGAGGAAACCCACCAAGCACGGGGAGAACATGCAAACTCCATGCACACAGAGACGGGAATCGAGCCTGGCCGGGAATCGAACCCGGACCCTGGAGGTGCAAGGCGACTACACAAGTCTAGCAAGTGCTAACCACTACACCACCGCGCCACCAATCAGATTTAGACATAGAAAAAAAATCTATCAATGCATTTCATAAAACCATCCATTCATTCTTCTTCCATTCTCAGTGCGGAAGACAAGGAGCAAAACATCGGCATCCTGGACATCTTCGGCTTTGAAAACTTCAAGCGTAACTCTTTCGAGCAGCTCTGCATCAACATCGCCAACGAGCAGATTCAGTTCTACTTCAATCAGCACATATTCGCCTGGGAGCAGGTACGTTCTGAATGTCCTGACAGCGCACAAGCACATTTTATTTCCTCCTTCCGATAGAAGTCAGAGCTATTTTCATCTACACGACGGGAGAACATAATGTACTTTTAATAATTTATTTCATTTTGTCTCACTCTGAAGAGCAGTGTAAAGGAGAGATGTGAGGAAGTGTGTTAGTCTGACAGCTACCCTGATTATTACAAGGGCCGTTCAAGTCAAACCGGGACTCGTGGTAAAATTCCTGGTGAATGAAGGTGTGAAAAACAGGAGATTGACATTTACAGAAGACTATAAGTGAAATACGCTGATGCGACTTTTAGCCGCAGTGAAACGTTTGAACGGTGCGGACGTTTTAAAGAAGGCTGTATGTCTGTGAATGACAATCCTGAGGTGTCTCAGAGCTTTCTGCAGTCGTTCCTGTGAACATTCAGAAAGTGGAACCCCTGATCCTTGAAATAATTGACATGATGTTTTCTTCCAAATCTAAAGAACACATCATGTTTCTGAAGCACTGTGGCTCTATGCTTTGATTCAGGTTGTCTGCCTTCTGTATAAAACCCACAATAACCGGGTTCCGTTTTTTAAAATTTTTTTATCCCTCTCTATTTTTTGTGGTAGTCTCGCTCTCCAAAGCACTTGGCAGTTGTTCCATGACTTTACCCCAGGCTACATGTTTTGCCCTATTGGAGAAATGAGATTTCTCTGACATGTGTGAGACTCCTGTAGGCATTTGCATGTGTGTGTGTGTGTGTGTGTGTGTGTGTGTGTGTGTGGCAGTCAACATGGCTACCTGGAGATTAAACATGGGGGCTGTTTGCTCCTGGCCTTTTAGCTTTTGTTATACACATGCATTTAGGGTAAAGCAGGAGGTTGTGACACACACACACACCACACACACACACACACACACTCTACCGCTCAAAAGTTTTAGAACACTTTCTAACTCCATGATGGTTCCTGATTTTAATTTCTTTCTACATTGTAAAGTTTTGCTGAAGGCGTCCAAAAACTGCATGAATCTCCTTTGAACAGTTGATATTGAGATGTTTCTGCTACTTCTGCTCTGTAAAGACTTCATAACGCCTCTAATCTGAGCTGCTGTTAATTGGTCATTTTTCAGGCTGATAACTCTAAATGAACTTCTCGTCTGCAGCAGAGGTAGGTTTTGGTCTCGTCCTCCTGGGACGGCCTTCATGAGAGACAGTTTCATTATGGTGCTTGACGGATTTTGCGAATGCACTTGACAATACTGTTCTTGCAGGAACTATTACAGAAAGGCCGACCTCTGTGTCTTAAAATAACAACTAACTGGTGTTTTTCTTGTTGTTACGTAATTACCTAATTCCATATGTGTTATTTTATAGTTTTGAAATCCGCAGTATTGTTGTAGAATGTAGAAAATAAATCACTAAACAAAAACAAAGGAATTTGCAAGTGACCCTAAACTTTTGAACGGTAGTGTGTGCCTGCTACTTCTGCTCTGTAAAGCTTCATAACGTCTCTACTGTATCTGAGGTGCTGTTTCTTAATTGGTGATTTCTGAGGTTAAAATAACAAGTGATTGTTTATGTTGTTACATAATTAACTAATGCCATACAGTGGTGTGAAAAACTATTTGCCCCCCTCCTGATTTCTTATTCTTTTGCATGTTTGTCACACAAAATGTTTCTGATCATCAAACACATTTAACTATTAGTCAAAGATAACACAAGTAAACACAAAATGCAGTTTTTAAATGAGGGGTTTTATTATTTAGGGAGAAAAAAATCCAAATCTACATGGCCCTGTGTGAAAAAGTAATTGCCCCCTGAACCTAATAACTGGTTGGGCCACCCTTAGCAGCAATAACTGCAATCAAGCGTTTGCGATAACTTGCAACGAGTCTTTTACAGTGCTCTGGAGGAATTTTGGCCCACTCATCTTTGCAGAATTGTTGTAATTCAGCTTTATTTGAGGGTTTTCTAGCATGAACCGCCTTTTTAAGGTCATGCCACAACATCTCAATAGGATTCAGGTCAGGACTTTGACTAGGCCACTCCACAGTCTTCATTTTGTTTTTCTTCAGCCATTCAGAGGTGGATTTGCTGGTGTGTTTTGGGTCATTGTCCTGCTGCAGCACCCAAGATCGCTTCAGCTTGAGTTGACGAACAGATGGCCGGACATTCTCCTTCAGGATTTTTTGGTAGACAGTAGAATTCATGGTTCCATCTATCACAGCAAGCCTTCCAGGTCCTGAAGCAGCAAAACAACCCCAGACCATCACACTACCACCACCATGTTTTACTGTTGGTATGATGTTCTTTTTCTGAAATGCTGTGTTACTTTTACGCCAGATGTAACGGGACACGGCCCTTCCAAAAGTTAAACTTTTGTCTCGTCGGTCCACAAGGTATTTTCCCAAAAGTCTTGGCAATCATTGAGATGTTTTTTAGCAAAATTGAGACGAGCCTTAATGTTCTTTTTGCGCCATGCAGGCCGTTTTTGCCCAGTCTCTTTCTTATGGTGGAGTCGTGAACACTGACCATAATTGAGGCAAGTGAGGCCTGCAGTTCTTTAGATGTTGTCCTGGGGTCTTTTGTGGCCTCTCGGATGAGTTGTCTCTGCGCTCTTGGGGTAATTTTGGTCGGCCGGCCACTCCTGGGAAGGTTCACCACTGTTCCATGTTTTTGCCATTTGTGGATAATGGCTCTCACTGTGGTTCGCTTTAGAAAGCTTTAGAAATGGCTTTATAATCTTTACCAGACTGATAGATCTCAATTAATTTTGTTCTCATTTGTTCTTTCTTTGGATCTTGGCATGATGTCTAGCTTTTGAGGTGCTTTTGGTCTACTTACATTTACATTTAGGCATTTGGCAGACGCTCTTATCCAGAGCGACTTACATTTTTTATCTCATTACACATCTGAGTAGTTGAGGGTTAAGGGCCTTGCTCAAGGGCCCAACAGCGGCAACTTGGTGGTTGTGGGGTTTGAACCTGGGATCTTCTGAACAGTAGTCCAATGCCTTAACCACTGAGCTAGCCCTGGCCCTACTTCTCTGTGTCAGGTAGCTCCTATTTAAGTGATTTCTTGATTGAAACAGGTGTGGCAGTAATCAGGCCTGGGGGTGACTACAGAAATTGAACTCAGGTGTGATAAACCACAGTTAAGTTATTTTTTAACAAGGGGGGCAATCACTTTTTCACACAGGGTCATGTAGATTTGGAGTTTTTTTTCTCCCTTAATAACATAAACCTTCATTTAAAAACTGCATTTTGTGTTCAATTATGTTATCTTTGACTAATAATTAACGGTTTTTGATGAGCAGAAACATTTAAGTGTGACAAACATGCAAAAGAATAAGAAATCAGGAAGGGGGCAAATAGTTTTTCACACCACTGTATGTGTTATTTTATACTTTTATATAACAATCCCCAGTATTGTTTTTAGAATGTAGAAAAAACTAAGAAATTTGTAACTAACCAAGGTTAGGAGAAACAAAAGTATCTAACTTCATCACGCCATGTGCCATGTGTACAGGAGTCTAGCGTGGAAAATGTACACACAGAACATTTTTTTATTCCGTTCTTAATGGAATTCCTTAATAATTTTGCTCAATAACATTAATTTGAAGTAAAACGGAAAATCTCAGATTTTTCTTTGTTGTTGTTGATAACTGAAGTTTCAGAGGTACTTTATTGTGATATTGACCCATGAAATAAATGCTTCAAACTGTGAAATTGTTCGGATAGTGAGCATAATTAATTCCAGAAGCGGGCGCGGGGTGTTTGCTAACACAACCAAAAACACACACTGCTGCTGTAATTTTCCAACATGTGCTAATGGATTTATAATTTGTGCCCCTCCCCCTGCAGGACGAGTACCTGAACGAGGATGTGGACGTGCGAGTGATTGAGTATGAGGACAACCGGCCCCTGCTGGACCTTTTCCTGCAGAAGCCCATGGGTCTGCTGTCACTGCTGGATGAGGAGAGCAAATTCCCCCAGGCCACTGATCAGACTCTCGTTGGCAAGTTACACGCCTTTCAACACACTCACACACTCACATACACAAGTCATCTACTAGCATATATTTTTATATAACCTTCAAGAGTAATAGTGGCATGCACACACATACAGTACTGTACTGTACATACAGTATACTGTACATACACATACACGAAGCAAGAAAAGCAGATTGAGTCAAATTAAAACATCCTTTGTTAAAGAGTTAGCAGATAGCTCTAGGAAAAAATTATAAAATAAATAAACAAGCTTTTGGTTCCTAATTTATGTTCCATTTTAGGGTTTTTATCAGACTCACTATATCATGTTACATGCATACATTACTTACATTATGTATATAATACAACGATTCTGGCTGAGTAATCTGACTGGACGAGAGGCATTCAGTGAGTGATGATATACTGTAAAGCATTACAGCACTGGAATGTTTAACAATATTTACTAATTACTTAACAAATGCTTCTACGTCTTCTCAAATGAATGCAATTTCTCTGAAACTCCTGCGTTGTTTTGTTCATGGCTACAAAGCTAACCAGCTTCTAAAACAATGCTCTTCTAATCCCAAGTCCCTTTCGAAACGCTGATCAAGGGCACTACTTGTTGTGTGGAACGAGAGATTGTACATCCTAGCACATTAGCTTTCCATTTAACCCTATTTGGGAATCAACCAGAAGTTAGCTAATATTCTAAAGTGGAAAATATTCAGTAAATCTTATAGGTTTCTCAGGACTGTCCATCACCTCAATGGTTTACTATCTTTACATTCCGACCGCATAGTACCAGTAAGAATAGAATTATAGTTACAACCCTGTAAATTACGGTGCAACTGTCAGTCCCCAGTTCTGTCGGTCACGGTTAGTTCGTTCGGTCAGGGGCTGGAGGATGTTGGCAAAGGAAAAATAACTTGTTAAATAAACAAACACATCATAAATACTACTGTTTTTCATTTATCTGTTGTTTTTATTGTCCATCCACTTTCTATTATAGAACAACTGTATATAGACTATTGAATTAAACAAATGTAATAAGAAATAAATGTCATGTTAATTCACACTTTTTGTTCTTTCAGAAAAATTTGAGGACAACCTAAAATCTAAAAACTTCTGGAGACCGATGCGGGTTGATCTTGGCTTTGGAATCAACCACTATGCTGGGAAGGTCTGTTTAAACCAATCAGGGTGTCTCTTATGTTCATAGATTAGTAACACTGCATATACTGTAAGATGTGCTCATGTGATTTTTCTTGTACATATCTTTCAGGTGATCTATGATGCCTCTGGGTTTCTGTTTAAGAACCGAGATACTCTTCCTGCTGACATCATCCTGTTGCTGAGGTCTTCAGAGAATGAGCTGATTTCCAGACTAGTCACTAATCCGCTCACTAAAACAGGTACCAACACAGTAACAAAACTCTTTTACATGGTTACTATCAGAGGCGCGAGAAAAAAAACATAGTTATCCAATTATGTTCAAGTAATTGTCAGTTTATTTCATTTAGTTGCATTGTTTGATTTGTCCATGTGTCCATTTATTTAGTTTTTTTATTCACATTACTGTACAAATTAATAGCAATTTTAACTGCTATTAAAAAATAATAACATAAGTAAAAGAGAATCAACATAATTTGCTGCAATGTACTCTTTACTGAGCTGCAAGAAACACAAATTAGGAAAGTAGGCTGAGTGAGAATAGCACATAACAGTTGACCAAACTCAGGTAACAAACCAATAGCAGGACAGGGTGGAGTTACTATGAAACCCAAATGATTTTTTACAGAGCAAACTAATACAATGTTCATGAGCTTATACAATAGTCTATATTTGATTTTTATCATATGCATATTGGAATCAGTTTAGAATCTGAAAGTTTAGAATTTCTTTCATGTAGTTTAAACAGCAAACCAAACCTTATTTTTGCAAATCTGATCTGTCCCACATCCAGAGGTGGTTTGAAGTCGGATTCATAACGATCTGTCTCAGCCTGGACACTCTATCTGCTCAAATCGTATTTCAAACTGTCCGTTACATCATTCGCAAAGCAATGCAGAAGTTCTAATGTACAGGATCATGTAGTATAGAGATGGATTCATTGTTGAAAAATGAACAGCAAGACATTAAAAGAAATGGAGAACAATAGTACATGGACAGAGGACATACGTAGTGAAATGTCTGATATCCTTCTGGGTGGGATACATCCATACCAACAAAGCTGGAGAGAATGTACAGAAACAGGGCGATCTACTGTATGAGGACAGAATGTGCTCTATACTGTACCAACCATTATTTCCATGTGATCACTTTCAAATAACAGTGTGGACAGTCAGTCCTAAAGATTAGATTTCTGAACCAAATCTAATTGTGCAACTTAGAAAAATGCAATGTGCTCATATGACAGTGAGGTCTTATGAGGCTGTTATGTATTAAAAGGTTTTCAGGTACATACTAAAAGTAAAAATGTCTTCCCTTACGGTGCCACCCAAAGATGACAAAATGCTGTATCTTTATTTCTGACAGTGCAGGATTTACAGTGTGACATGAAGTTCAGTACATTTCCTATACAGCAATGATGTCAGACTCTAGCCTTTAAACATTATACCACTGCATTGCAGAGTTTTGCACACTTTAGTGATCAGCTAAGCTAATCCTCAAGACCTTCAAATGCTGAGTTTGATGAATTTAAAGAAGAATAAGACAACTTTCTCTAAACCTGCTGATATATAACAATGCCTGGCCAAGCTTTCTGGGTTATATAACAAACTTCAATTCACACTTCACACACAAAATACATTTACATTTAGGCATTTGGCAGACTCTAATATTATAGAGTGACTTTATTATAGATGGATACTTACAATGGATTACTAGGTTACTAACTAAGTGCCATCAGTCAAACACTACACGTTCATCTCGCTATTTTTCCACTGTGTTAACCTGTTTCAGTGCAAATGTTTGTTCTGTTCTTGCAGCATACCAGCCATATAAGGCAGGTGGCCTCTTTAAGGTCAGAACCTTTCCACTGCAGAGTGAGTACAGCAAACAGGGTGACGCTGGAGGCCAAACGAATCAACTAACTAATCTAATCACATTCTGATAACTTTTAATGAAGCTTTGTATGGACTTAATCCAGACCTGCTTACACTTCTAATAAAGTGATTGTTGGATATATGTCACTGTCCAAACTAGTCTGTTAAAATAATAAGATACAACTCAGTCCTTAAATGCAATAATAAGTGGAAGAAGTGGAGTAAATGATATACAATGTGTATGAGAATGTAGATAGCAGACATTTCAGAGATGAGGATTTGACAGGATTCTGAATCACATCCTTCCCTTTTTATAGTTGCAATAAGTGCTTAGATAGGCAAACAGTACTGTATACAGCAGGCCAAACTTGCTTTAGCCATGCCAACAATGGCACCAAGAAACTATTAAACTTTTTTTTTTCAAATAAGGGCTTGTCAGAATCACAGGGACACTAAGCATGAGGCAGCAATATACCCAGGATGGGACTCTCTGGGTCTAAGTATTAATACGATTATAAAGTTCACTGTTTTAATGCCATTCTCAATTTTTACAATAATCATAATCAAAATAATAAGAACAATTTGTTATTTCATGCAATTAAATTGATATAAGGCGGCGCGGTGGTGTAGTGGTTAGCACTGTCGCCTTGCACCTCCAGGGTCGGGGTTCGATTCCCCGGCCAGGCTCGATTCCCGTCTCTGTGTGCATGGAGTTTGCATGTTCTCCCCGTGCTTGGTGGGTTTCCTCCGGGTACTCCGGTTTCCTCCCACAGTCCAAAGATATGCAGGTTAGGCTAATTGGCGTTCCCAAATTGCCCATAGTGTGTGATTGGGTGTGTGAGTGTGTGTATGTGTGTGTGCCCTGCGATGGATTGGCACCCTGTCCAGGGTGTACCCCGCCTAGTGCCCGAAGTCTCCTGGGATAGGCTCCAGGTACCCCGCGACCCTAAACACAGGATTAAGCGGTATAGAAGATGAATGAATGAATGAATAAATTGATATAAAATGGATATTTTCTATAAAGGCATTTCTTTTCTTCAAAACCTACAGTTTGGCATAGAGTCAAAAGGATGTCTTCAGTTATCACTCACTTAATCCTTGTCTGCTTCCTGAAGATCATGTATATAAACCTTCCAAAGAATTCTCTTGTTTTAGCTATTTCTGTGCAGTGGTGGACACCTCGACTTCTGAAAGTAAAAGTCCTGCAACAGATTTGTTCCATCCATTAACTAAACCAGCTGATTCTAATCGCACAACGACCAGACAGACGAGAAATAATTATTGATATCACCTGTTTTCTACACAGGGAGAACTATAACACCTGGCATATGTTGTCTTTTGGCGATCACTATACATTCATTCAGACCTAGGGGTGATATCCTACTGTAGCATAGCCAGTCCAACTACCCAACATTAAATGCATGCAGGCAGATCGGATGAAGAACTTGATTCTGGAGCTGAGTATTCATGGCTAATAAGTACCAGACTAGTCTGGCCTTGCTAGATGTAAAAACAAGTTAGACACATCTACTACAAACTAGCTGAATGAGACTGGATAATGAAGTATGATCTCTAGACTCTATGATCTGGTCATCTAATCCTTGCAATCTGTTTTTACACAGATTAACACTACATGTTTGACTAGTTGGCTAATGTAAACAGGTAACCGATAATCTCAATTCCCATTACTGGCAAATGAAAATCTACATTTTAGACCTTTTAATCATTATGACTCCACTTCATTTTCCAGATTTGTGCACTTTATATTATTATTTGACCTTTCTGGAATGCAATTATAATTTAGTTATATTTGGTTTCGACTCTAGTTGTATTGAGTGTTTATATCCAACAACCTCTTGCCTGGAAATGTTAATGGTTCTGTGAGGGAAAGGCCTGTACACATTGGTATCTAGTACTTAATTAGTCCTATTCTGGTTTCCAAGTAAGTTCTGATCTCTGAGAGAATATCTGTGGTGATTATTTATTGTGATTAGAGTAATAGTACATTTTCTTCTTGTAGTGTCTTTACCTTTAGGTACTCAGCATGGATACCTTTATCAATAACAGTTTCTTTCCTGGAGTAGTATTTGACTAGTAATTAAGTTTAACTAATATTTAAGCAAAAAAAAATGTAACCAAAAAAAAAAAGAGGAGGGAGTAAAGTGACCCTGCCTGGAGGAAGCCCGGAGCCCAGACAGAGGTCCCGTCAGTGGAAGACCAATGTGGACCCCTGTCCTCTCCCATCTTGTGGACCCCATCACCTGTGAGAGAAACCGATGGGGTTGGGAGCGCTGGGGTTGGGGAGCAGTGAAGACTGAGAGCCTCGATGGACCAGACCCAGGCGGCAGAAGCTGGCTCTGGGTACGTGGAGTGTCACTTCTCTGTGGGGGAAGGAGTTGGAGCTTGTGCTGGAGGTGGAGCATTATCAGTTAGATCTGGTGGGCATTACTTCGATGCACAGCCTCAGCTCTGGATCCATACTCCCCGGCTGAGTGCCACGATGTTGGAATTTACTCCAGTGGACGAAAGGGCCGCTTCTCTGCACTCGAGGACCATGGGGGTGAAACTCTCACTGTGGTCGGTGCTTATGCTCCAAACAGCAGTTGGGGATTCCATAGTCTTGCTGGAGGTCTTCAACACACATCTGGGCAATGACGGAGATACTTGGAGGGGCATGATTGAGAGGAACGGCCTCCCTGGTCTAAACCCGAGTGGTGTTTTGTTATTGGATTTCTGTGCTAGTCATGGATTATACTACAAATACGATGTTCGAACATAGGGATGCTCATAAGTGTATTTGGTACCAGAGGACCTCAGGCCGAAGGTCATTCATCGATTTCGTGATTGTATCATCTGAACTGAGGCCATATGTCTTGGATACTCAGGTAAAGAGAGGGGCGGAGCTGTCAACTGATCACCATCTGGTGGTGAGTTGGGTCAGATGGCAGGGGAGGCCACTGGACAGACCTGGTAAGCCCAAACGGGTAGTGTGGGTGAATTGGGAACGTCTAGGGGAGGCCCCTGTCCAAGAGACCTTCAACTCCCACCTCCAGTGAAGCTTTTCCAGCATCCCTGTAGGAGCTGGGAACATTGAATTAGAGTGGTCAATGGTCAAAGCTTCTATTGCTGAAGCTGCAGCTGTGAGCTGTGGTCTTAAGGTTCTGGGTACCTCAAGGGGTGGTAACCCTCAAACAATGTGCTGGACACCTGTGATTAGGGAAGCTGTCTGACTGAAAAAGGAGTCCTTCAGGGATATGTTATCCCGGGGGATTCTAAAAGCAGTTTCAAGGTACCGGCAGACTCAAAGGACAGCAGCTGCAGAGGTAGCAGAGGCAACTACAGGGGCATTACACAACTTCCTGGGAAAGTTTACTCTAAGGTGCTGGAAAGGAGGGTTCGGCCAATTGTCGAATCACAGATTGAAGAGGAACAATGTGGATTCCTTCCTGATCATGGAACAGCTTTTTACTCTTGCAGGAATCCTGGAGGGGGCTTGAGAATATGCCCATCCAGTCTACATGTTTTTTGTGGATTTGGAGAAGGCATATGATCGGGTCCCTCTGGGTTTTCTGTGGGAGGTACTGTGGGTGTATGGGGTGAGGTGGTCACTTCTCAGGGCTATCCAGTCCCTTTATGCCCAAAGTGAGAGCTGTGTTCAGATTCACAGCAGTAAGTCAGGTAGGGAGCGAGTCATTAAGTGAAGGAGTTTAAGTATCTCGGGGTCTTGTTAACAAGTGATGGAATATTGGAGCGTGAGGTTGGCCGGAGAATCGGAGCAGCGGGGGCGGTATTGCAGTCGCTTTATTTGTGATGAAAAGAGAGTTGAGCCAGAAGGCAAAGCTCTCAATCTACCGGTCGATCTTTGTTCCAACCCTCACCTAGTGTCATGAGTTGGGTCATGACCGAAAGGACAAGATCGTGAATGCAAGCGGCCAAAATGGGTTTTCTCAGAAGGGTAGCTGGCTTTTCGCTTCGAGATAAGATGAGAAGCTCAGTCATCCATAAGAAACTCAGAGTAGAGCCACTACTCCTTTGCGTGGAAAGGAGTCAGTTGAGGTGGTTCGGGAATCTAGTAAAGATTTCACCAGGACACCTCCCTAGGGAGGTGTTCTTGGCACACTGAAAGGAGACCATGGGACAGACCAAGGACTAGATGGAGAGATTATATATCCACACTGGCCTGGAAACGCCTCGTGATTTCCCAGTCAGAGTTAGCTGAGGTGGCTGGGGAAAGGGAAGTTTGCAGTTCCCTGCTGGAATTGCTACCTCCGCAACTCGACTTTAGATAAGCGGTTGAGGATGGATGGTTGGATTATAATTGAGCAACTAACACGTCTGAGAGCACAGGCTGTGTAAATCCATGAATTGGGTTACGAACTGCCACACATTTTATTAAAACATCGCTGAACTGTGGAAGAAATGTGGTTGGGAAAAATAATTAATGACCGGAATCGGAGATGACTTAAACGTGGGTGAAGTTTCATTGTGGGAAAAGAAGGACTTTGGACGGGAAGCGGGAAGAGAAGCCTCTGGAGGCAGTGATCTAGGGTTGCTTCAGTTGCTCGGGTCTAGACTCAGCAACGTTACTGTATGTGGCAATAAAATGAAGTCAGCTGATGACTGAAATGTACTGAATGACCAGTTTATCACATCTATGGAGTTTTTCTTCCCTGCTGGCACTAGGGATATTCCAGGACTAAAATTGTGAAAGAATGGTTCTGGGAGCATGAGGAATCATTTTCACGCATGAACTGGACACCACATAATCAAAGTTTTATGCAGTCGAATCCCATGAGGTGACATCAATGATTTTATATGATGTTAGAACAACTATAAATTGCTTGATAATCCATTGACAGTACAAGATACATTTTTTAACCTTTACTTTTTTTTACCATATTTTTCAAGTCATTAGTTAGCTTTAACAACCTATTATTGTTAAATGGTATTCATAGTGCTCCATAACAGTATCGTCAATATAAATTAGAGTAACAATTTGAAGTTTGAAGCTATGGTGTATGGTGGTGCATTGTACAAATAGAATCAAAACCACAGCTTACCATTTTCCAGCTGAATATCAGGACTGATTTGTTCTTTATTTGGTAAAATAACAGGTAAAAGTTTGGTGGTTTGGTGGTAGTTTAGGTGGTTTGGACATGTTCAGAGGAGAGATTGTGAATATATCGGTAGAAGGATGCTGAGGTTGGAACTGCCAGGCAGGAGGTCTAGAGGAAGACCAAAGAGGAGATTTATGGATGCAGTGAGAGAGGACTTGAAGTTGTGAGAGAAGAAGATGCAGAGGACAGGGTTAGATGGAGGCAGATGATTCGCTGTGGTGACCCCTGAAAGGGAACAGCCGAAAGACAACAAAGAAGAACAGGTAAAAGTTTGCCTCAACCATCACATTAAAATGACAGGAGAATACTACAGTGTCAAATGGTCAACTTGGCCTGTGTTTTGGGTTTTAATAGTTTTTTTTTTTTCATGTTTATGACAAAAAATCATTTTGTTTGATAAGGACGTTAACCTTAACCATTAATCCTTTCTCTTTGACCAGGTAATCTAGCTCACACCAAAGGAAAGGGGACGGGTTCCGGGAAATTCGGGTCTCGCCAGCCCTCTCCTCAGCGCTCGGTAAACATTGTCAAGGTACATACGGAGCTTGATTAAATAATGTATCTTTAAAACATGTGCTTGTGTTGTGCAAATTTGTCTTTTCTCCTTTTTCTCATATCTTTTGCTTATTGTTTGATCTATATTTTCCTCTCTTCATGCACACGTCACTTTTTCTAAAGATGGAAGTGCTGATGTTGTACAAACTTCTGTCAGTTAGTGAGGTAATTACACAGATGTCAGTATACGCCCACTGGAAATGGATGTAGCATGCCCTGCTTCCATTAGCTTTCCCACTAAGTGAGTGTTTGTGTGTCATGTATACTGCATGTACCTGCATGTACCAGAGGTATTGAAGCTGCATATACAGTATACCAGTAGACCATTTTGACATTTTGAATGGTATTCCAAGGCTACATGACATTTAAATAAGCCCTTCATTATAACTTAAATAAACCTATGAAGTCAGGTAAATGAGTCCAGGTAGAATTTATTTATACAGCAACTTAAATTTTTTTAAAGTTTTGATATGAGCAAGGTTCCTGGTATTCAGAGTCGATTTATGCACCATGCTAAGCCAATTTACAGAGATAACAAACCATATTATGCAAAGGTCACATTTATTTCTTCAATAAAAAGCCTCCAAGATAGAAAATGTGAACTATTTTTTTTTTTTACAAATGCAAAATAAAATTAAGATTATTTAAACTCAAGCACTCACCTTAAAGACTGAAAACAAACAAACAAACAAACAAAAAACACATATTTCTGTGCAAATGTCTTGGTCCCGCCCTCATTTCTCATATTAAAATGAATTAAATAATGTAAATTAAAGTAACTGGGACAAATGTTTTATTGTGACAGGCTGCAAAGTGCCTAAACATACAATTTAAAATTGATTGTTTATTTAATAACATCAGAAGCAAACTCATTTCCCCTCTCGTCTGTTCTAACCACTCAGCTTTCAGCATTAGCAGTGTACTAATCACCGGCCTAATCATCTGTCATCATCTGCACCTGTTTCTCACTGGTTCATGCCTTATGTTAGATGTTTTTTTATGCTTGAATGGTTCATGGGTCACTGTGTGGCTTAACAAACAAAAAACATGTCTCTGAAACTGGTCAACTACAGGAACCGGATTGAAAATAAGAGCCAAAAAAAGTGCTTTAGGAAGTGTGCAGAACTATTCCTCAAGATTACAATAAAACACAATAAAGACTGAAGCAAAATATGAGGAGTTGAGGGGGGCACTCAACACTTATTGCCCAGTTTTGTATATCAAGAATAGAAAATGTGAACTAAAAAAGGAAATTTTAACAAATGCTAAATAAAATGTATTTAAAAAATAAAAAATAAAGATAAACATCATTGTTTAATCCCTTTTTAACAACATACAGTAGCTGTTTACCTTACATTAGACAGCTACCTAAGATCCTAAGTATTTAGCTTAGCTTGTTTCCTAAGACAATTCCCAACACTGTCAGATGACATTCAAATGCAACCCAAAATGCAAAGTTGTTAAGGGTTTTTGTAGCCTTGTGGATGGAAGTTAGATGTTAAACTATTTAATAATTCTTGTTCTATGAGAGCTTATTCTCAGAGCATTATATTAAGGGTAACCCTCTAAGAGAAACCCTAAAGCACATTTAAAAGTCGGAAGTTCCATGCCTGAAACAAATCGACACTTTTTGCATATTGAAATAAAGCATCTTTGATGAGGCCGTGAATATTTTTCCATGTATTTGCATGGTGAGTCATGCTCTTTCAGCTCTTTAGAAATTTCACATCAAAGATTGTGCCTATTGTTTCTGTAGCGAAGATCAGGGGCACCTGTGCAAGCGCCTAGTGCCCGGTTGCATTTTTGCATTCGATTGTAGTTTTGCGAAAATCTGTGTTAAAGACAGTTGAAGCTGAAGGTAAGGATGAGCTTGGATATGCATGGTCAGTTTGTTATGTTTACACAAGATACAAATGATAACAGAAACGATTCAGTCAAGGGAATCTGGGCATCACTCAATGGATTATCTATAAAACATTAAATATTAAAACGTGTGTAAATTTCATATGACCCATCTCAAGTAAAAATAAATAAATAATGAATATATGTACGTAACAACATGGGAAATAAGTGTCATCTTTATTATTTTTTCATCAGTCTTTCTGCTCATGATCTGCTCATGGCAGGAAGATAGCGGATGATTTGGATGTTATTTCAATTTAACATTGCATTATATGCAAAATAATACCTAATAGTTATAGTTATAAAGTAATTAGCTTTTTATTTTGGCACAATGTCACTTGTGGATCACTGATGGATTAGCTGTGAAACATAACACATTTATTATATATAACTTGTCTCGGTTAGAAAAAATAATATACAAATATCTCACAAAAGTAAGTACACCCCTCACATTTCAGCAACCACTTTATTATATGTTCTCAAGGGACAATACTAATGGATCTACTTTAGTGTGGAGCTTGTATAACAGTACAGATTTACTGTCCTCTTATAATAACTTGAGATGCAGACTTTACTGTCTAGTATGACAATGACAGTGAGTATGCCCTAAGTGAACATGTCAAAACTGTGTCCATAGTGTCAGTGTGCTGTGTGAGCACCGTTGTTATCTAGCACGGCATTAATCGTCCTGGGTCTGGACTTCACCAGAGCTGCACATGTTGTTGCTGGGATCCTCTTCCACTCCTCCATAATCATATCACGGGGCTGCCGGATGTTAGACACATGGTGCTCTGCCACCTTCCGCTTGAGGACGCCACACAGGGGCTCAATAGGTTTCAGGTCTGGAGACATACTTGGCCACTGACAAACACATGAACATGATGAATAGATCATGTGACTTCGCATGGTTAAATATGTACAGCTGATATCACTTAGGGTGTACTCACTTTCGTTGCCGGCTATTTTGACAATAACGGCTGTATGTTAAGTTATTTACAGTACAGTAAATCTGTACTGTTATATAAGCTGCACATTGACTACTCTAAAATAAATCCAAATTTAATTTCTATAGTATTGTCCTTTAAGATGATTTACTTAAATGTCTGTTGAAATTAGAGGGGTGTACTTACTTTTGTGAGTGGGTGTGTGTACAGAATATAACAACATAGAAAGGAAGTGTGTCATCTTTATTTTACTCCATCACTCTTTCTGCTTATGTTCTATGGCAGAAAAAGAGCGATGTCATTATTGTGCATGCGTTTTATCATGATTTTGATGATCAATTTAATATTGCATTATGTCCGAATTAATAACTTATTAGTCTGAGAAATTATCTATTTATTTTGGCACATGGTCACTTTGGCATTACTTCCACATCCTGTAATATTTAAAACCACACAATATATTGATTAAGCTATTAATGATAATAATGAATAATAATTCTTCTATAATATGCTCAAACCATGTAAGCCAGACATGCTTTAGCTCATACATACAAAACCAATCCCCTCTGACCCCTATGTGCACTTCCCTCTAATGACATCACAGTGCTTCACAGCATGTCGCTCAGATCTGGCGGACATATTAGGGAAAAAAATCAGCATTTTACTCTTACAATAATATAATCCCAGTGTGGCCGTGTGCTCAACCTGACCCACACTTTCACAGCTGTCCTCCATCTCTCCTCACACAGCATCTGCTCCCTCGACACCCAATAAATCCATCATATTTAGAAGCATGCTTAAGAAATGACATTCCTTCACTTCAGCCTGGTAATATTTATCGTCATCATTAGATGCCTGTTAGACGCCACTCGCCCTGCCCTTGAATCTATAAATTCTCATTTTTCCTTGAATATGTTGTGCGTTCTCAGGGGGAGAATGGAGCGGAAAGCATACATCATCCTCGAGAGACCACCAACATGAGAACTCAAACCGTGGCTTCCTATTTCAGAGTGAGCATCACTTAAATAACTATTAATAATATGTAGATAGTTTTTTGTTTATAATAATGAACTTGAATCATGTTCGTCATGTCGGCTTGCTCGGTGAGGGCCCGTCACGCTCTGAGAAAGGTCATAAAGTTTCCAGTGCGTGCTAAAAATATCGAAGAATGCAGTAGGAACGGGGTCAAAAAGGTAATACAGTATGTTAATAAAAATTTTATTATTTTTTTTACCAACTTTTTACCAGGATCTTATCACACTCTTACTGTGCGCCATAAACATTGTGCTGTTATGCCTTGGCATACACTATGAATGCCCAGCCTCTGCGAATTTTCATCTTAAGAACAGCAATTTTGCAAGAAATTTGGCCTGGCATACAAAGCATTTTCGGCATGCAAACGCCTGAGCCGGTTGTGCATTATTCTGGTTGTGCATATGTCCGTTAGCTGATCAAAACTTGTTCGTGTCGCCTCCGAGTGGCGCAGTGGTAAAGCGCTCGCCCTATCATCCATGTAAAAAGTTGTGCCATCAGTTAATATATAAAAAGTATACCAACCCTATCATCCGGAGATCGCTGGTTTGAACCCCGGGTGATGCTGTTTTCCTCTCACAGTCGAAGGCATAGGGAGAGCTGATTAGCCAAGCTCTCTCAGGGGGGAGGGATGAGAGGTACTTGCGCTCCCACATTAATCACGGCTCTACAGCCAATCAGGGGCGTCTGTGAGCTCGCGCATGCAGAAGGAGCGGCTAGCGCTTTCCTCCGAGTATGTTACTCCGCCCCTAATGGTGCGTGAGCAAGCAGTTCGAAAAGATGCGGTCGGTTGACGTCACGTGGTTCGGAGGAAACACGTGATAGTCTTCGTCCTCCCGACTGAGTGGTAGTGGTAGCCTTAATGTGGAGCCCCCTAGTGACCGGGAGGAATTGGCCATGACTAAATTGGGGAGAAAATTAAAAAAAATAAAAAATTTATTTAACAAAAAAAAAACCTTGTCGTGTCGGTCATTCAATTACATTTTAAGCCCAAAAAAAGACATATCACACTTTTTAAAATCTTTATATATAGTATAACAAATCAATTTAGTTTCTTGAATTATTATCATTTTGAAATTAGCTACAATGCTAACTAGCACACATTCTTTCATTAAGTATTCACTGATGGACCTGCTTTCGAAGATGGTGGCCGGACAGCCTCACTTTATCCGCTGTATCAAACCCAACAACGAGCGCCAAGCTCATACGTTCGACAAGGAAAAGGTGCTGATTCAGTTGCGCTACACCGGCATTCTGGAGACGGCCAAGATCCGCAGACAGGGCTACTCTCATCGCGTCCTCTTCGCCAACTTCATCCAGAGGTTAGATGGCAGCACATGTGACTCCAGTGAAACTCTGTATGATATATACAGTATATATGTATAGTTACAGTTATTGATTGAGGTTGTATAAAATGCCGTACCAGAAAATTGTGCAAAGAAATACATTTTTCAGCTGTGCAATTTTGACTGCTTAAAACACGACCCATTCTGTTTATAGATACTACATGCTGGCTTTCCGTGTGGATGAGGAGCCAGCTGTCAGTCCTGAGACGTGTACTGCTATTCTGGAGAAAACCAAGCTGGAAAACTGGGCTCTAGGCAAAACAAAGGTAGAAATCCTGGTACAAAAACTATTTAAAGACAAATTTCGTCACATTTCCTGCATAAAAGCAGAGAAAAAATTTTCTATTTAGAAACAGAACAGTAAGTAATGTCCAAAACAAAAGTCCTAGCAGTTAATAAACCTTTGGACCAATTAAACATCTGCCATCTAGAGAGGTTTATGCGTGTGCTGGTATTTCAGGTCTTTCTGAAGTATTATCATGTGGAACACTTGAACCTGTTAGTCAAAAGAACCATGGACCGGATCGTGCTGGTGCAGGCGTATGTACGATGCTGGCTGGCCGTCCGAAACTACCGAAAAACCATTGGACAGAGAACTGAGAGTGCTGTAGTCCTGCAATCAGGTGAAGCTACATCCAAGCAAAATTACAATTATTTCTCTCTCTCTCCATACTGTACACTGTATACTGCTACACTAACGCACTTATCGTAGTGTTTTACTAGTGCTTGGATACAGTACCACCAAGGTAGACAGTTTCCTCAGTATATTGGAGCCCTGATTGGACTTCCTTTAATACATCTAAGCCACTGGGTTGCCAGGAAATTCTTTAATGATCTAAACATGTGGAAATGGCTTGGAGTGCTTAGATTCTTGAGTTTTGAACATTAGCTTCAGAACGATATAATATCTTAGATATTTTTGTACCTGTACTTTGTATCTGGCAACAAGCTTCTAGATTTGACCAGTCACTTCTGTGTGCTGACATCAGTACAGTATAAACAACCTAGAAGCAACTTATAGTCACTGGATTAAAAATGCCCTGTTTAATTTTTTATCTTGATTAATTTCATATCATAGCCACTTTAATAGAAGTGCAACTAAAAATTACAGGCTTGGTATAATCTGTCATAGAACAACCTTAATGTTCTGTTGTTTTCTTCAGCATTCAGAGGACACATGGTGAGAAAACACATGGCTGGTGATAAAACCAAAGCCAAACAGGACGATGTCATTGTTCAACTTCAGGCAGGTAAGAGTCTTCCCAAACAATGATAATTCAGGTTGGAAAAACAAAAATCCTCCTCGTGAACGTTCTCCATACTTGTGTCTAGTATGCCGAGGATATCTGGCAAGGAAGAAATACAAGGAGTTAGTGGAGGAGAAGAACAAAGCTGCTACCAAGATCCAGGCACACTATAGAGGACACAAAGAGAGGAAGAGCTTCCAAAGGAAAAAGTATGC
The DNA here is from genome assembly GCA_030522415.1 of Channallabes apus. Taxonomy (NCBI): domain Eukaryota; kingdom Metazoa; phylum Chordata; class Actinopteri; order Siluriformes; family Clariidae; genus Channallabes; species Channallabes apus. The sequence continues at coordinate 29,615,439 of CM060104.1, forward strand.
GACAGTGTTTACCTGCAATAGAAAGTTATATAATCTCCTGTTTACAAGCTGTATTGTTTTCTTTTAGAGAAGAAATGCAAAAAGAAAAAGAACAGCCTGCAGAAGAGGTCAAAGAGGATGGTGTGGTCGAAGAGGACAAGTCAGCTGAAGATGCGGCCCAGGAGGAAGGAGCAAAAGAGGCTGAGAATAGTGAAGAGTCTACACCGAATGAGGCTCCAGTGGAGGAAGTAACTAATGAGCAAGGAGAAGAAGAGAATCCAGCGGAGACAGGAGACGGGACAGAAGAACAGCAGAACACCTCACAGGATGAGGATCAAGGAGCAGAAGAGAAAACAGCAGAGGAATCCAGTGCCCCTCAAGAAGAACCTGAGACGGAGAAAGAACCATCAGAACCTGTATCTGAGGAACAGAATGGAGGAGGAGAACAAGAAGGAACAGAAGAGGTCAAGGATGCGGAGTCGGAGCAAACTGATGAAGAGCAAGAACAGAAGAAGGATGATTTTGAAGGTTTCTCCAAACATGTGAGTAGAAAGGTTCTTTGTATCAGGAGGGAATTGAATAGGGGTTTATATCTAGGGCCAGGTTAATACTAGGACTAATAGGAGTGGGTCCAGATAGTGGAACCAAACTAAATCATTTTGGTAACAGAAGGTCAAGGGGTAGGAGCATTCTGCAGGTTACAGGCCATGTAGTGCAAAGTGGAAACTAATACTCTGGATAAAGCTGTCAGAGGTTACGAAAACAAGGGGTTTTCTTATGGACACACAGCTGTTTAGTCCCAACTGTGTGGGAAGGGAAATCCCCTCACTTTGACTATTAAATATACTGTAGCTACAGTATAGTTTTCTTTGCTTTAGACTTGGCTGGGATGTTTTCATGTACATATCAGTCCACTCCTCTGTGTTCATAAAAAAAATAAAATCACTTACTAGTTTAAAAATTTTACTACACTATAGGTAGTGATATCATTAGTGGACATGGTACAGTATATGGTACTCGTTTTTAGGATTAGAACTTTTACTATAGAATGTAAAAGCTCAGTAATGAAAACAAAATTGATGAAAGGAAGCCACTTTCACCTGACAAGAATATACTGTACTGTATATTCCACCTTAACAAGAACGGGAAAATCGGTCTAAGATGCCTAGTCAGCATGATATAACGTGAAAGGAGATTGTTTGTAATTTATTTCCACTATTGGAGCAAAAAATAAACAGAACATTTGTCCATGCTATGTCTAAAACATCACTTCCTCAACCTTAAGTTCTTACTCATATAATAATGATTCGGTGGCATGGTACAGTAGATTAGTGGTTATCCCTGTTGCCTTGCTCCTTCAGGGTCCAGGTTCAATTCCTGCCTTGGGGTCTGTGTGCATGGAGTTTGCTTGCCCTTGGTGGGTTTCCTCCTACAGTCCATAGATATGCAGATTGGGCTAATTGGTGTCCCCAAATTGCCCGTATTGTTTGGATGTTGATCGGAGGTCCTACCACGGGTGTAAAGATGGGAATAAATACAATGGTCAAACCTACAGTACCTGATCCATATTCCCACTAGCTTAACATTTAGCACTGTCGCCTCACTCCTCCAGGGTTGGGGGTTTTGTATCTTGCCTCAAGTCTATATTTGTGGGCTTTTTGGGTTTCCTCCAGATACTCTGGTTTCCTCCTACAGTCCAAAGTCATGCACATGAAAAGCGGTATTGAAAAGGAATAGATGAATAAATAAAAAAAAATGTTCTGGATTGTCATTGTCAGAACTACAGAGTTTTAACGTCCTCTAGGAATTTCCAGGGTGCCACAGATATGGAAATCAAAGGGAGCATTTAGTCCATATATGGAAATAAGAGCAGCACAGGGTGCATCTGTGACCATATATGGAAGAAGAAGAAAATCAGTCATTGGTATCTTCCTGTATATCGTTATGAGATAGATGGCATGAACTAATTTGGCAGGAATTCTAGTAAGACTTTTTAATTAATCAAGGCAAATGTTTCTAATCTTCAGTGCTGATTCTTGCTGGAATTCTAGATAAAATTATGGATTGAGTGATGTTACATTACAACGCTTTTGAATTCCTAATCCAAATTTTTTTTTCTACTTATGATTTAACAAAAATCGACTGATCCTTTGTCTCCACAAATCTTTTGAGACACAGCAGAGTAAATGGTGTCAGTCGTTATGACAAAGCGCACACTTTCTTTTGGCAGTCGTGACATTTTGTCTTTGTCTTCTTGTCCAGATAAGTAGCGTCTCTCAGGACTTCCTGACGCTGCAACAGAAGCTGAATCAGATCATAATGGCTCATCAGGTCAACCCTTCCAACAACGGCATGTTTACAAGAGGACAGGTCACGAACGGTCCTCAGAATCAGCAGCTCTCAGGTAAAGCCTCACATCGTGTTATTTCCGTACTGCAGAGTCTTTGTTCTAGTCAGTTCAAGTTGGTTTCCTGCTGCAGATTTGATCAGAGGAAAAAAGTATTGTTTTCTATTGTCATGCCTGATTGTCTGCAACACAGGAGATGTCAAGTGCTGGAGCAGGAAAGCCGCTTCTCGACAGGCTGTGTCATCAGAAAATTTGTTTTGTCATGCATGTCGGTTCACTGGATTTCTTCAGTTGATCTGTGTAATTGCTTTTTGTGGATGAGAGAGAAAAAAATTAATGGTGAATATGCCTTAGTCCAGTGTAGAGCTCTGGAATATATCGCCGAGTCCTAATTCTTCATCTGGAATGATGGGGAGGGAGTTCAAGCCAAAGCAGGACTTTTGATTGTTCAGAATAACAGAACACATTCATGAGAGTAAAAACTCCCTTTATTTCTCTATATAACCTCCTGCTTCACTAATACACGTATCCCAGTGTTTCACTACTGCTTGGACACCATCAAGGTATAACGTTTTCTGAATAAGCCTGTGTAACATCTGAAACTCTGGCCTCCCAGGAACTCCTTTAATGGCCCAAAAATAGCTCGGAGCGAGGTCAGGACTGTATGCAGGATGAGGCAATAAATTCCTGTAATGTGTAAGTGGTGTTGGTGTACGGTTGTGTGTACAGTTTCCAAAGACGGATGCGTCTCTTCCACAATTTGGCGGCAAGTTTTCCATCAATTCTCAAGGATCAGGTGTTCTACAAAATGTTCACAGGAATGACTCAAATGTCAACAGGACCAACAGGGTTGGGGGTAGCTCAATGGTTAAGGCGTTGGACTACAGTTCGGCGGGTCCCAGGTTCAAACCGCACAACCGCTGTTGGGCCCTTGAGCAAGACCGTTAACCTGCAACTGCTCAGATGTATAATGAGATAAAAATGTATGGAATGTCTGGATAAGGGCATCTGCCAAATGTCTAGACGTGGGCTCAGAGCCACAGACGTACAACCTTCTTTAAAACGTTTGCACCGTTCAGATGTTTTTACGGCGTCTAAGAGGCTCATCGCCGTACTGAGCTTGAAGTCTTCTGTAAATGTCAATCGTTTTTACTCCAATATCAGAGTTTTACATGATCCAAATGTTCCGTACTGTGAGAACAAGAGATCATTTCACTCTGTAACACGCAACCGCACCGACCACATTTTCATCACCTGCCTGATAATTTGTCATAAAGTCATAAAAAGGTCGGGCCTATTAGAAAATAAAACACACATGAAACGATAATCAAACTTGATTATTGTTGCTCGTTCTAAGACGTCGGGAAATCCGAGTGGCCTTTTGAATATCAATCATATTTCTCTTGCTACAAAGGTCATTAAATGCTAATCATATTTCATGAGAATGTCCTCCTGCAATTACGCCTAGCGTTAATATGAACACTTTAACTTGGCTCCAGTCCTCTGAGCAATGGAGAATTACTGATGACCTTTTAGTGGGCCTGTTACAAACTGTCTCCTCTTGCTGAAACCTGACAGTGTCCATTAATCACCTTTATGCCAGCACTAAGATAAGATAGCAGATCGAATAGTTGCTAATATCCATCACGGCAGATTTACACCAGGCCGTGAGTCAGACTGAAATGTCTACTTTTGGTTTGGTATGTTTCCCTGTTATGTATAATTTATTCAAAAAAGTAATCATCTGGGGGACATGTGGCACTTTGGTCAGAAATATGAAAGAAAGTAATCACGTTTGCCCAGCGCGCATACAAATCATATGTACACAATTACAGGATAATTCCTTGATTGATGTGTTTAACACTGAAGCGAGACCTCCTTGCTCAGATGCTCTAGGATCACCTGAGTGTACGAAACAACAATTCACATCAAAGAGGAAATCGCACCAGGGTTTGATTCAAGCAGACTGAATGCTGCATAACAAAGTCATCAGAACTGGTCGCAACATAACTATAAAATGACTGAGGACCATGGAGGTCTGCATTTCACCAACATCACACCATCTGACCCATAATCAACTTAAACTGACCTTTTATTCTCAATGAGTTTTTTAGTTATTTGACTGTTGTGTAACTGTGTACAGGAAACAAGGTCAGTAATTCTAGTCTGAGATAACAATGTCAAAGATAACAATGTCTTGTTTCCAGCCCAGAACGCACCCTCGGACCCAGCAGCTGGTCCACAGCAGACACGGATATCTCGCCGAAGCACCAAACCAAAGACCCTGAGCACTCCTGAAGACTCTGCGTACTACAACGCCATCCACGTGAGTTCATGTTTACGCACAGTGAACCGTGGCAAAAGCTTCTGCCTCAACTTCCTGTGTGTTCTCATCTCATGAGTTTCTTTTCTCTTTCTCTCTCTCGTCACGTTTTCCGCAGCAATCCATTCAGGATGACAAGAAAAGGTCGAGGAAGCAGAGGTGAGCACATGCATACTGACAAAACACAAGCAGGGCTGAGTGAGCGGTATACAGCTAGAACGGGGAGTGTGTGTCACAATCAAAACTGAGAAAATATCTGGCAAAAATAGACAAGCAAGAAAATGTCATCATGAAATTTACATTTTAAGAAGAATCTAATATGAATTCATTTTAGGACCAAACCTAAATAAGGGTTCAAATTCAAAATGATTGCATCTTCTTGTTGTTTGTAAATTAGATCTTACTCACACACACACACACACACACACACACACACACACACACACACACATACCTGTGAAAAACAGACTCTGGAGACATCGGGTGCATTGATTTACAGATGGAGACAGACAGCAGTAGTTTACATGCATCATTAAGAGTAGAAGGACAGCATGATGATGAGACAAACCAGGATCCCAGTCTGAGAAAAAGAAGAGAATGACAGAAGAGAAAGAGAGAGAGTGAAAGAGAGAGACATCCATGATGTACTGATATAATACCATTTTAAATTCAACAAATTACATAGATAGATAGATAGATAGATAGATAGATAGATAGATAGATAGATAGATAGATAGACATCAAAACTACCTGAGGTAGATAAAGGAGAAACAAAAGCATGAAAAAGGAGAAAAGAATAAGGAAGCGAAATAAAAGAAGTGTGAGAATGAGCAATGAGCGAAGGATAAATGCGAAACAGGTGGAGGACGACTGGAACAGAGGAAAGACAAAGGACAACATGGACAACAGAGAAAGGATGAAAGGTTAGGAGGGAGGAAAAAAGTGAAAATGAGAATGAAGGAGAAAAAGGAGCCTGAAGGTTTGTGACAGAAAGGAGATAAGAGAATGGATGTGAGAAGGAGACAGAAAAATAAAAGAGGATAGACGGGGAAATTGTAGAAAGTCAGAAATGCTAGGGGAAAAAAACCTGATAGCTCTCCATGCATTTTCTTAGACAGAGAGAGACAGAGAGAGATGTCCTGTTACGTAAAATGGCTGACAGTGTAAGGACAAAAACAATGTCAGTGTGTGTGTGCGTGTGCATGTGTGACCTCATGATGACTCTAGTGCATTTATTTCTCTGTGATCTCCAGCCCTAAGAAGCTGTTAGACGCTGATGATGAGTATTACCAGAGTCTGAACAGCAATAAACCCACAGCCGAGAAGTCCGAGGACGCAGAGTCTGACAAATCCAAAACTCCAAACCAGTTAGAGTGAGTAGTCAGAAACAACCCACAAGTGTGTTCACATGTACATATGAACACTTTTACACTGAAGGTCTAAAATGTATGCTAATATGACCGTGCGTCAAAGTGCCTGTACTCAGAGTCAGGTTATGTAGCTGCTTAAGTCCATTTTCCAAACCTAAACAAAATTGTAAGCATATGAGGTTGCCGGATTTTTCTATTTAAAAAAAAAACAAAAAAAAGAAAAGAAAGTGTTAGAGATTAAGCTTCGAAGAAGAGCTGTTGGTGGTTAGCAGATAGGAAATGTCTGCTTAATTCTAACCCAGCCATCTTCAGTTCTTAAGATGAGCTTTTTCTGGTCCAGATATTTTGATTAGCCAAGAGAATGCAGTTCCTCAAAGGGACATTTCAGGGCTGATCATTTAAAGTGACAGACACTGGAACAGCGTGCTCAGAAAGGGAGAGAAACAGAAAGAAAATCAAGGATGGCAGAATGAAGCCACATCCGAGTTTCATTTCCACTGGAGCATCAATAGACGCATTTGGAGATCAATTTATCTATCCATCCATTCATCCCTCCCTCACTCCCTCCAAGACTTAGTATTAAGTTTAAAAAAGGGGGGGGGGGGTGTAAACCCCTAGACTTGCTCATCAGTGACAAACCGATAGTTATAGTCCATACTCTTTCCATACTGTACATGTTCCAATTTATTTATTTTATTATTTTTAATTGTTAATTCTGACACCATGACCCATGTTAAAAGTGCTATACAAAATAAAATGTAATTTAATTAAATTGAATATGTGATCTTAAAGTTTAAGTTCATGGACGGTGCATAACTCAGACGTTTATTCCTCTGTTTAAATCAAACCCTCAAATGTGTAAATCTTAAACTGCTCTTTAGACTGTAGTCTGTATTAAATCCTCACTCATGATGTAAGGCCTTAACTTTGACCTTGCGTGTCATACGGGAAGATGCATGATCTGTGTAAAATATTCAGAAGCAGCGACGCATTTGATGAAGCGTGAGATTATCTAAAGACAAACAGCTCCATTACGCACAAGTTTTTTCTTCTTCTTCTTTTTATGTCTGCAGGCAATCGCCTCCCACAGTGCTGCCTATAGAAAACGAGGACAACCCTTACGACTACAGGAAGCTGCTGAGGAAGACCTCACAGAGAGGAAGGCTTATCGAACAGACCTAGACTCTGGATTGTGTTTTGGGACTTAATAAACATTTTGTAAATATGTACAGTGTAATACAGATGTTTGTAAGACTTGTCGAGCAATGCTGCCTTTTCTTTTTTTCCTCCAGACATATATTTATCACAGGAATACTTCAGAAAATAAAGAACATGAAATGAGCACTGATGGGAATTCACTAGCATGAACTTTACGCACTAGTTTTTATGCTCTACCAGATTATTAGCAACCACATGTACAGTAAATAACTAACAGAGTTTACAGTCTAAATGTAAAGCAGGTTCTGTGGGTTCTTCACTGACTGCTGGTTAAATCATCCTGCACTGTGTGAGTGCACTTTACTGGTTTCTTTTATGTTTTGTGCACGTTGACGTTTTCTCTCATATTTTTGGTGTTTCAAGTGCACAGCTCCAGTGCCATTATTTATGAACCAGGCATAGGTTTTGCTATATTTAAGCCATTCCTCTGCCAAAGTGGGAGACATCATGGAGAGCTACGCGTTCTGCCTTCTTAGCTGAAGCAGCGACTCAGAGTGAAGTCGGAAGTTCACTCATCGTAAAAGCAGATCCACTGAAGGGGAAAGGACGTGAGATGTAAAACACATGTTTTGCCTTCAAGTTTGTCTGTGTGAACTTTGACCTGTGAATTCACAAAAATTTTACTTCTGAGCCATTAGAAAGCAACCGGATGGGCCTGTGCCTTTTTTTTTTTTTTTTTTTTTTGACTGGTTAAAAAAAAGGAGGTGCTGCTCATGATTGAACACCGGATTTTGTAAACTTTGCCTGTCTTTGTTTGACAGAATGTCTGAAGAAAGAAAGAAAGAAAGAAAGAAAGAAAGAAAGAACAATACTTGACAAAATCACATCACCAGGACTGCCTCATTTTTGAATCACCAGCGAGGAACACCTCTCAGCAATGATATCTTGAAATCCGTTGACTCTATGCAAAATGGTGAAAAGTACGTTTTTGTTAAAAAAATATAATAATAAAACTAATAATAAGATGCATTTCTTTGTAATAAAAATGCAAAATAAATTGTGCTTATCTTTTTGTATGTACTGTATATATTGCATGCAATACATAATACCTTTTTTTTTTTTTTTACCTAAGTGTCTTTCATATTTGTTCAGACAAGTACTTTGAAATTGAAGTATGATAGTTTGCTTTCCTGACAGTTTTTTTAATCAATCTTTTTATAATGCTATTCAGATCCACAAATGCAATACTATATACATTAAGTCCATCATTTATCGTTTAACCTAGTTATAAACACAGTAATTTGAACAATAAAGGCAAAAGATCCAAATGTTCTTCAAGCTAAAAACCTCAGCAGAGCATTCTCTCTCAAATGATGTCAGAAAGTAAGATCTTTAACTCAGGATGTTCTACTTATACTGTAAATTCAAACCTGACAAAACAAAATGTACCATTTAACAGCTAATATAAGTGTTTGGCTTCAAACAGTGTTAGATTGGGGTTGAAGAAAATGATTGTTCTCTCTGCATAACCTTATTGAGCTTGTTATTATTGAAGTAAGCAGTTTGTGCTAAAACATTAATCCATGTCACCACTGACACTACTGCAGCCGCAGCATAATAAAATACAAGAAAATGTTGAGTTGCTCTGCCACATTGCACTCTGGGTTGATGGTGTAATCTTGTGAGAAATACAGAATAAAGAAAAATAAAAATAAGTTTTTATTTCAACATGTTTTTTAATATATTGAACATGAAATTGTCTGTGTATGTCTTCTGTCTTATTTTATCCATTTTCATAAATATTCATTACACATCAGAGAAAAACATAAATGTGTTTGTGTGATTCAATGTGGAAACTGTGTAGACCTGAGGCGTTTTTACCCAGAAGAATTTTCACACTGAAAAAAAAAAAGCTCTTCTTCTTCTGTGTAAATGCAGTTCTGAGGTACAGATATAATTCATCTGCTAACAGGTTTCATTCCAGGTATTTGCTAAAAAAAAAAAACAAGATTTTCTCAGTCTGATTTTGTTGTTGTTGTTCTATCATTAACTGTTCAGTGTGTTGCTCTCTTCCTGGAGATGTGATTTCCTGGGGCAGTGTGATTCCAGCCCCAAGGTGGCTCTATGAACGGTCAGGTTGCAGTTACCACTTTTGATCACTAGGTGTAATAATAACTACGAAACTAAAGGGAGCATTGAATGCTTTGCACCATGATTGCACTTGACTTGTGAATGAGGACTTGATAAAAATGAATAAATGTGATAGGTACAGCTAATAGATATCATCATTAATAAATTTAAAGAAACCTTGTTTTAGCCCTGAGCTTTGGCCAATGCCCTCATGAAGGTTCACATGTTCTATCCTTGTTTCCTTATAAGTTTCCACATATTCACAAACACACTCTATTTACTTGAACTTGGCCTGATTGTGTGAATGTGTGTGCGCACAGTGCACGTTATGGACTAGTGTTCCTTCCAGCGTGTGCCGTATATGAATGAACTATTCATAACCCATACCAATTTGTCTTGCTTTCTTGCTATATATATATATTTTACAAATCAGCTGAAGGAAGCAAAACAAGAAACATGAACAACTGAAATGATTTATATGGACAGAGGGGATCAGGATCAATAAAATGCTTAAATAACATTGTAAAGAATATTTCTTTTTAAATGTTTTTTTTTCATCTATAATCTACAGTTGATGTGACACATATTCACTTTATATTGTAAGATTAATTAAATAACTCGAGCCAAAGGAGTCTGTACAAATCGAAGGGGAAAGAAATCAGCATTGTTCTTGCTGTCAAGGTCGAATGGGTTCGTGTTTAGAAATCCGCATCGCCTTACACACTCCTCCCATGTCCACCCCCATACACACACACATAACCACACACACACACACGCTGTGTTCCAAGCAGTGACGGAAAGTCGACAAGGGCGAGTTGAGTGCTTTCAGATCCAGTGAGCGATTTCAGCTGACCGGCCCAGTGATCCAAAAATAAAATTAAATAAATTAATAATTACCATGTACTGTAAAGCAATATTAAAAAGAAATAATAATAATAATTCGCGCATCACGAAAACATGTTTTCATGTGCCATCAGGTAATTATTTTTTTATTCACATGCTATGAATATCTATGTCTATATTGCTTTTCAGAAATGCTGTCAATCGGTCGACGGCGATTGGACAGAGCATTTAGTCTCACAGGGGTGTACATAGTTCTCAGACGAAGCTTTCTCGGTCCAGGAAATCAGGAATCAGGTTCAGCCTCTATTGGTACAAACATGAAAATAATACCGAATGGTCCTGCACCGAATTTTTTAAAATAAACATATCTTTCTAATGCTATCCAAAAATAATTATAGAAAAATGACGCATTTCCACCATTCTTTTTTTTTTTTTTTTGCACAGTGCTTTAATGCATTTTTTATTTTTTTATTTTTTACAGCAAATTTGCTGAACAGAAACAAGAATGAACAAGAACAAAAAAAAAAAAAAAACAAAGAACACGAAAGAAACAATAAAGCAATCAAAGAAAAAAAAGAACAAAAATAACATTTGTAAAAAAAATGTAAATTAATGAATTAATTAATAAATGCGTAAATACTTATATAACAATGCAGTAAACGATTAAATATATAAATATGCTCTAAATATTTTAGGTACGCTTGTATTTAAATGGTGACAAAATGTTTGTTTTTTCTTGTAAATCAGCAGAATAGATCTTCTGGTGTTTTTGGTGTTGTTTTTATTTTTGTTTATTTTATCTACGTGTGATTTATTGGTTTTAAAATGTAAAATTAGATCTCATTCAGTAATGCACACGCATACACAGACAGAAATAGAGAGACAGAAGGAGAGGAGGGGAAGAATCATTTTTTTAAATATCTTCATCTGTGTGTTCAGATACTGCGACATAATGATGCTAAATTGCGAGAGAGAGAGAGAGAGAGAGAGAGAGAGATTAAATAAATAAATAAATAAATAAATAAATTGGAGCGTTTTCACTCGTGTTTTGTCTTCTTTTGCTCTTGGCTCTCACTGAAAACCGGAGGGGGCCAAAAAAAAAAACCCTTGTGACGAAGCTCTTTGCGCTGGAATCTCCATGGTGACGTGACAGTGGCGCGCAGCAGCGGAGCGCTCTTAACGCTAACGTGCCGGCGGCGGCGGCGGAGACGCGCACTGTGGTGCTGATGCTGAGGCTGGTGGTGATGCTGGAGCTTGTGGTGATGGTGATGATGGTGGCGCCAGTTCTCGCCTTCTGAAATCCTTCTCAAGACGGATTACTGAACTGCGTCAGGGGGAAGAGAGCAGTACACAAATTTATAAGTCGTGCTGATTGTGGGACAAAAAAGGCGAGAGAAAGTGTGTACGAGTGTGTGTGTGTGTGTGTGTGTGTGTGTGTGTGAGAGAGAGAGAGAGAGAGAGAGAGAGAGAGAGAGCGCATCCATCCAGGAACGCGGTAAATGTGGCCCCTTACAGTCGGAGAGAGGAGAGGACGCACTAGCTGGAGGATCCACTGAAACCGGCGGCACTCAACCCTCTTTCATAAAAATTTTTATTCATTTATTTTCATTTTTATTTTCCCCCTCCATCCGTCCTGTGGAGCTTTTTTTTCCTGTCTCGATGGCTTGCTGCTCGTCTTCGCGCGTCGTAGAGAATTTATAATTCTTTTAAAAATAGCAGTTTGTTTAAAAAAAAAAATTGCGCTATGGCTTCGCAAGGCTTCTGGTCTCTGGGGGCAGAAAACGGAGGAGACAGAGGTGACCAAAGCCCCATCACGGGTAAGGACGTCAGTGTGATGATGATCAATAAAGAAGTAATATTAGGAATGGTAATGTTATATTAGGAAGAAAATAATAATAATAATAATAATAATAATAATTGGAGATCTGTAACGCATGTTCGTGTTAATGTCATCACATGTTTATTTGTGTATGATTTAATTGCGCAATGATTACAATTCTGAAAAATAAATTTTGACGCGCAAAACCTGGTGCGCAGTTACCTCAAACACCCTCATGTAACAAATGAAACGAGTTTTAAACACTCTGAATGAATGACCTTTAAAAAGAAATCAGAAAAATGTGTGTGTATGTGTGTGTGTGTGTGTGTGTGTGTAAATGTCACAGCCAGGGCTTGGTGCCAAGCGGCGGCCCAGAAATTCACCGGTGGCTTCGGATCCAAATTATGTGGTGGGTTCAGTCGAACAAAAATACACCCAGTGTTTTATTTTTATTTTATTATATAAACACTAAAATAACATGTAAGTAAGATTTATTTAATGTATTAATTTACTGCATTCGTTCTATACGTTGTACAGTATTATTATGTGAATTATATATTTTGTAAAATATCATTTGTTTAAAGCGCAGGAATGTGTCATAATTCAGTGCACGTTTTTTTTTTGCATGTGATTACATGAAAATTGCACTGCAGTGGTGTGTTGCATGAAAATGAACACGAGAGAGAGAGAGATTGCAGAAGCACATCAGACATGTATCTCTTGTTTTATTAATAGATAAAAACAGTGCATTATTATACTTAGAATAAAATAATAATTCTTATTCTTTTCTACGCTCGCTCAGCCCTGCTGAATGTAGGAGAGGTGGAGAAAAGCGCGGATGGAGCTGAGAAACAGGACACGGAGCGCTGCAACTGCAGCACCAAACCCTGCAACTGCTCCAAATCTCACCTTGGCTTCTCCGAGCTCTACTCCACAGGTACACACACACACACACACACACACACACACACACACACACACACACACACACACACACACACACACACACAATTCACATCATGCACGGAATAGTAATTGTTTAAAAATTTGTTGCAGCAGATTTTAATTATTTTAAAGATTTTTTTTTATTATTTTTTTTTTATGTATTTTGAAGTTGTTCTTGAGCTTGTTATAATAATAATAATAATAATAATAATAATAATAATAATAATAATAATAATACAGGGTGAGCACAGGTGTTGAACGCGGGCTACCTTTTCGTGGCCCATCCTATACATTAACGAAAAACCTTTTTTTTCCCAAAAGAATAATAAATACATGAATCATCTAAAGTATTTTCTTTTGTTATAAAAACAAATGCAAATAATATGACATAGAGTAAAGCATTCTGTAAAACAGGCTTGAGACCATTATTATAACATTTTGTAATAGCCTATAACCAATTATTATTATTATTATTATTATTATTATTATTATTATTAGTGTTATTGTTAAAGGCTTTAATTTTAAATACGGACATGTTCATAATATCTACTGACTTATTTACATTAACCTATTAAATAAGTTATATATTGTCATTTGTCTCTAAATGGTTTTATTTTATACCGTTTTCAGCCTACTTACATTTAGTTTTTCTCTGATTTGATTTGCTCCTATGAATTCAGGAGTGTAAAAAGTATAAATCCCTTACGCATTAAGACAGTCATAGAAGCAACGCGGTTATTGTATAGACTAAATATAATGTATTAACGACGTATAATTAATATTGAATAATTATAATAAGGAATTATTATTATAATAAATGTTGATTAATTATAATAACGAATCTTTGTTTTGTTTCGTTTTTGTTTCGATTTTTGATCATTTCAAAAAGAAAACGAAGTGTATCGTATGAGGCTGTTATTATTTATTTATTTTTTCGATCGGAAATATCCTTTGTCTTTTTGCTCATGCGTGTCAGAAGCTCCGACTGACCTTCAATTCTCCTCCCCAAGGTCACAGGGGGAAATTCCTCCGCTGAAATCAAATTTAACCACCCTGTTGTCTTTAACCGCCTGATTATAAACTGATTGTCGGTATAACAGGTAGTTATGTATAACAGTTATGTATTTCGCTTCTCTCCCGCAGATCTCCTGCCCGCGTTAGACGGAGATCTGAAGACGATGACTTTCCTGCAGGAGGTGGTGGATATCTTACTGGCGTACATCGTGGAGTCTTTCGACAGGTCGACCAAAGTGATTGATTTCCATTACCCTAACGAGCTGCTGCAGAGGAACAACTGGGAGCTGTCGGATGAACCCGAGACTCTGGATGATATTCTGATCAGTTGCCGAGCCACGCTCAAATACGCCATCAAAACAGGTAGAGACTGCGCGGGGGATCACGAGGATACGAGAATCACGTGACCCTTTAAGTTATAATTGTTTAGCAATAAGTAATCATTATCCGCGCTGTTTTTTTTTTTACCTTGGCTTAATGATCCGTGGTTAGTCAGAATGATTAGTTTGGAAGGATGGTGGATTTATTAATTTTAGTTGCCATGTTGGTGTTTAAATTGGGATAGCATGTTTGGAGTCCATTAAGGTTGTCTTTTAAATTGCACTTTATTGATTTATTGATCAATTGATGGGTTTATGGAATTTGCTTTGTCACATCAGGTTCAATCAATCAAGTTTCCTCTGGTTTCTCTGGTTACTCCCTGAAAAAAAGCCAGCCAATGGAATGGGGCAGGGGTAGCTCAGTGGGTTCGAAACAAGTGTGTAACAATTTTTTTTTAAAAGTACGTCACTCTGGATGAGGGCGTCTGCCAAACACCACATATGCAAATAAAGAGGGAATGGTGTGATACAGTGCTTAAGTTGTTGTTGTTGCCAGTGTTCGGCCCTTGAGCGAGGCCCTTAACCATGGATAAGTTCATCTGCCAAATACCATGAATGCAAATGAATAAGGAATGGTGTGGACATTGTTGTGTGTGTTGCTGTTTTAAGGCTTTGGCACATCAGCTTTAATCAATCAGGTTTCCTCTGGGTTCTCTGGTTTCTTTCTCAAAATAAGCCAACAAATAGACTGGGGCAGGGGTGGGGCAGTGGTTAAGGTGTTGGACCACTGATCAGAAGGTTCAAACCACAGCACCACTAAGTTGCCACTGCTGGGCCCTTGAGCAAGGCTCTTAACTTTCAACTGCTCAGATGTCTCACGGACAAAAAAATTTAAGTTCTTCTGCATTAGGGTGTCTGCCAAATGCCATAAGTGAAAAGTCAAGTGGCTTTTATTGCTTTTATTGATTTTAACTATGCACATTAGGTGACCAGCATTCCACCAGGACCATGGTGGTACATAAAACCAGACAGGACTATGAAAGTACATGCTAAGTAAAGTAAACTACAATACAGGACTAGATATAGTGTATGTGTGCAAATGTGTGTAAACAGTGCATAGAAACGCAATCACTGCTACAAACAGAACATTAAGCACGATAAAAAGTTAGCATCGTGCTGATCAATACATAGGTCTAATGTGAATAAAGGGCAAAAATATATTACATTATAATAAAAATTTGGTAAATGCATACAGTACATAAGAGGCATTAGTAGCTCAGTTTTAGGTTTTTGGCTTCCATGCGGACAGCCCCAGTTCAATTTACACCCAATGCTCAAATACCAACCATTGGTACCTAGCTCGGATAAAATGGGTGGGTTCCGTCAGGAAGGGCATCCGGTGTAAAACCAGTGCCAAGTTGTGTGTGCGAATCGGATGGTTCGCTGGGGTGACCCCTCGACAGAGCAGCCAAAAGACCAACAACAACAGACATGAGATGATGTTTAGGAGCAATTAGGCAGGTGCAGGATTGAGTGAATAATGGCGACTCCTGAGTGGTCAGTCTCTCACTATGGAAACTGGCAGCCAAGCAAAACCTGTCAAAACCAAACTAGTGTCCTAGTTTCAATTTTCTATAAATGAATTACGAATGTAGAGTACCTGTCACTGCACAGTGATTTAAAACCATAGTAACCACTGCAATGCATTATGGGTTTTCTTGAGCACACTGGATATTTTCCATCATACTTTCAGACACGACTGTTGGTTCTTTCTTGGAGCTAGTCATGAAAACAATTAATGTGGTAACAGCTACAGGAATGGTAGAATGATACTCAATCCTGATTGGTGGGCCTTTCATCATAAGCACTGGCTGCCAATCAAACATGACAAAAACAGCCATTTTCATTTGATGTGTGTTAGTGGTAAATTTTTATTCTAGTTTTTCAGATTTTAGTGCTTAGTGTTAGTTTAGATAGTGGTGATATTTTAGTGGATGTGTGACAAATGTATCTAGGTCCATAAATATATAAATATTTCACCTATGCATAAGAGGTTGTCATGGCAACCACTGAATTTACCACATGACTATGTTACATTACAAAAATGAGAATTTTGTAAAGAAAAAGAGAATTTTTGTGTTAGCCTATTCATAGCGTAGCATAGTTCGATAAATTACTTAGATTAAATAAAATTAGTAATTAATACTGAAAGACCATGTTAATTACTAAAGTATTGTTAAAAGATAAAAGCAGTTTGATTTTATGGTAAATTAAGCTTTATTTACTATTAACGTTTAACTTTTATATTACTATTAACTAACATTTTGAAGTGATACAGATTTCCCTCGAAACTTATGTCATTGCTTTGAATGAAAAATCCACAAAGGCCAGATTTCTTTTCAAGGATTTTTTTATGTTTCTACACATTCAATAAACCTTTATGTTTCTAAACTTCAATATCCATTAACAAACAGCTTTTGGGACTCTAGTTGTAGTTCTTTAGAATATTTTATGTCAGAAAAATGCCAGTCTTCTGTCAAGGCACATTGATGTAGATGTGATTAATAGGGTCACATGGGCTGTAGCATTTTAGAAAAAGCGAAGTCAACAGACTTTATTTACAATATCAAGATGGAAATGTGTTTGCTGGAGTACGCACATAAATTTCCATATCTTACATTTACTGACTTTGTATACAGTATAGGGAGATTCACTAATGCAAGTGATTGTTGGCTTTATTACAAATTGTATACCCGTTGATGAGTTTATACAATGTGTACCAATTCTATACACAGATTATGAGATTTTTCAAGTTTAAATCTCTTACTTTTGTCAATTCCACCGCAATTTAATAAACATTTAAAAAATCAATAAAAAAACATAAATCAAGACATTTTAGACTTGCCAGTCCTTTACGGCTAAATTAATGGCTCCCTTTAAGAGCAAGAACATCATGTGCATTTAAGAGGCACTCTTTCAGCCATTTAGTTGTCATTTTGTTATATTCAACTCTTTGTGAGCTTTGCCTTTTATGGACTTTTATGTGCATGGCTAAATGTTAATTAGCTGTGCCTTTGAATGTGCTCAGTAATTTTCATCTCTTTGGCATTTATCAATGTCTGGAGTAAAATTTGCTACATTTCTGTCAACCTATTGGGAAATCTAAGCTCAGTTCATTTTAAAAACCATTTACAAACAACATCAAGCCCACTGACATTAAAAAGCTTCAATGTGACCTTCATTAATATTGTTTTAGCACCAGTAGAAATGGAGCAGTCAATGAAATCTCAAACAGCAGTTAAAAAAAAAAGTAAATAAATCACCCATCCAGGAAGATTCAGTAATTTAATTTAAGTTATATTCTTCTGGCTATTTCTAGCTCACCCCAGGTATTTCAACCAGCTCTCCACCGGATTAGACATGGTCGGCCTCGCCGCTGATTGGCTCACTTCCACCGCCAACACTAACATGTGAGTTCCTAACATAAAACACCTTCTCTCAGATGCAAACTGAAAGGAATGGAAATGAAAGGTTTTAGCCCTGACCATCCTCCATCAGTCCCTTATCACCAGTATTCAGGGAACAAAATTAAATATTGAAATTTCATTTTCATTGCGGCTAATCAAAATATTAATATATTGAGTGCTGCAGATGGACAAATTCTCAAAGAAGGAAAAAGAAGGATTTCTTTTTTCTAACCCCTGAAATTATATAAAACTGAAAATGTTAATTGTGTGTTTTTTGTTCAGTAGTGAATTTTATACTATAGTTGAAATCAGATTGAAGTGTTGGTTATGTTTCTATAGCAGCAGCTCTGAGTGTAGTGTATCTGAAAACCACCATGCTTACATTAATAAACCCAGTATAGTGTTATCATTTCTATATTAATGCATCATACAAACCTAATTATCAGCAGATTAAAATTTTTATATATATAAATGTTATATATATATATATATATATATATATATATATATAGTTATTTATAATAAAACGCATATCCTGCATATCTACAGTGGATCTATAGACTAAAAAAGAAATATAGCAAAATTCATTATAACACCTTAATGTGAAGAATCTTGGATTCTTTGGTCTGAAATGAAAAGAAAAATGTAAAATTTCAGGAAATATGCCTATGCATCTAAGATTTTTGGCCACCCTGTACTGTACTGTATATGTATACACATTTTGGACACAGCACACTTTACTTATTATACAGTATATGGAAATTACTATGGAACCCCTGATATGATGTTTTCATGATTCAGAGGTGCTGTTTTCATTTCTCTTGCTATTATTATTATTATTATTATTATTATTATTATTATTAAAACTGCTTATTGTTACAATTCTAAACAGACCTAGCAAACATTTTATTCCTACCATACAGGATCCTGTGCTACCTGACAATGTGTGATTAGTTTAGAGCAGAACTGCCATAAGTAACTGAATTAATCTGCCCCCCTCCCCCTCCCCCTCCCATCTATATTACTTATCTTGTAATACATATGTACAACCTTATTTATGTTCTCCCCATAACTTTTTATTAGGTCATAGTCATATATTATTTTTTTATGAAGTATAGTTGTCACCAGCGATGTTTTATACATCCCGTTCGAGTGCACCTTTCCTGACTGGTTTGTGTAATGTGATATCCAGGTTTACTTATGAGGTGGCTCCTGTGTTTGTCCTGCTGGAATACGTCACGCTCAAGAAGATGAGAGAGATCATTGGTTGGGAAAATGGCCGCGGGGATGGTATCTTTTCACCAGGTAAGATTAACCCTGGCCTTTGCCTGATATTGATATAGAATTTGTGTTGATTGTAGATCAGCTGCTTTAACATCTCTATCTACGTATATTGAAAACATTAAGCAGGGAAGCTCACTAAAGTGCATTTTAGCTTGCATCAGAAAAAAATTCCTCAGTATTATAATCAGGTCAGGGTCTAAAAATATAATCAATTTACAATAACAAGTCGGTAAAACAAACATATTTTGCGGATGCTAATGATATAGTGCTTAGAGAGAAGATTTACCTTCTGCCTTAAGCCAGGTTTACATTATATATATTTCAGCCATAGTTTATTCATTTTATTTGGTTTGCTAATTAATTATTTAGTTGTGAGTTGAAATTCCTGGCTTTAAAATACATATTGTAATATATGGTGAGAAACATACAGTAAGGCTATTTGCCTAATCGTTTGGGAGATCACAAGAATTTCGACAGCAATGCCACAACATCAGTCATGCTCTCAGGGTGTGACCCAGGTGTGTTACAATACACTGCCTTGTGATGCAGCAGGGGCAGCGATTTAAAAAGATGTGATTGGCTCTATTCATGTATCTCAGGTGAATCATGTAATAGCCTTTACTGTTCCCAGTTGGTAGCTGCGATATACTGTATAGTTAGCTGTTTAAAATAAACTGGTTTAAAATAAACAGACAATAATAAAATAATGAAAACCTTTTTTTAGCGGTTAAAAATAAATAAATACTATTTTTTTAATACAGAAAATGTGCCAAAAAAGTTACTAATGAAATTTGTACAGCACGGAAGTGACCAATCCTGCTTCCCTAATTCTAACTTTTGATGATTTTATACTGTATGTGCCCCAAAAGTCCCTCAAAAATGGCGATTTTTCCATAGTCTCGCTTAATACAATAAAAATTATTATTATTATTATTATTATTATTATTATTAATCATTTAAAATGCAAATTATTAACATTTCTCTATAAATATTGATGCTACAAATTGTATACGCTTCTAGAAGCATATGACCTGCAAAAAATTTAGCTTAAATAGTTTTTTTGGTAAAAGCTTAAAAAGCAAAAAGTCTGTAGTGTCTGTAACCATGTCAGATTCATGTTGCAATATCGTAACGGTTTTGCATTTTAGAATAATACAACACCACATAAAAGTGCACAAAATTGTATTTAGCAAATGTGATAATTATTTTCAGAAAATATTTTTTTCTGATAAAAAAACATAAATTTATATGTATATTTACAAAAGAAATGAAGCATGGATCGGGAGATAAGAAGCATTAAATATTCTGGAAAAACTGTGTTATGATCCTATCCTTTCCTAGGTAGATACATTTTAGCACCAAACCATATTTTTGGGAATAAAGCACAATGTAGCATGCTCAGCAGTGAGCAATTTAATATAACTGAGACAACCAGTAACAAAATTTTGTCATAAATTCTGAATTAAAATCTCTTTGTGTGAGCTACTGTAGTATGTTAATTAAAAACCCCATAATATGAGTATGATGTCATACTATCACATAATAGTGGCAGTGGCAAAGGATAAACAAAATGTACAAATAAATATAAAAGAAAATAGCTTTAAGCTCATTCTGCAGATTTTTTTTTTTAATTATCTGATACAGTTTAAACTGGATTTATCTTAAATAATCCCAGTGACTCAGCTGTTCACCTCCTGGCTTTGAGAATAAAACATTTTGACATATTTCCTGATGGATCTTCTAGGCTTGAAGGAAGCTTAAGTTTAAACAAAGGACCAACATTAAGTTGTTTGTAATCTAATGGAGGACACTGCAGTCGTTGAAACAAGCGAACAGACGATCTTATTAGCCTCAGTCCAGCTTGTGGACACTAATGTAATGCAAACAACATTTCACGCTCTGTTTCCCTAATGACTACAATGCTGCAGGACCTCATTAATATGTAAGACTCACTCTTAGCATGACAGACATAAGCCGAACAAAGTCTTTGCGGTTGTAGCAGTTACTGTAGGAGAGGAACTGTCTGGTGTTGTATCTGAAATGTGTCATGTTCCTGCAGGTGGAGCCATTTCCAATATGTACGCCATGTTGCTGGCTCGCTACAAAATGTTTCCTGAAGTCAAAGAGAAAGGGATGTCATCGGTGCCCAAGCTGGTGGCCTTCACGTCCGAGAATGTACGGCCATTTTTATTTTGTCCTTATCTCCTTCTGTTTTTCATTCTTTATTCTGAGCATTCAGTGCAACATATCACAACAGGAAAATGTCAGTGGACGCCGGTGCAGCTGCTGATTTTTATCATTGCCTATTTAAAAGTGACATGCACTTTGCTAGTGCTTTTCACACCTGTGTAATGGAAGACAGCTCTGTTTTGTATAATGGCCTCTATAAACAGAGCCCCGGTGCTTTAGAAGCACTCTCTGTATTAGTACTGCTGTGAAATGCCACAACCAAAGTTAATCCTGACCTTCAGTCTAACAGATAAGTGCACGAGCTGCCAATTCATTTGCAGCATTTTGCAAAGCCTGTTATTTGTAGACAGTGTTTCAATCAGACCCTGTACATACTTGTTGCTTTGAATACACACAATGCTGTAAACATTGTAGGATTTCGAACCGCGTGTTGATGAGAGTGATCAAAAGAAAATAACCAGACAGGAAGATGCTGCCAAATTTCTTGTTCATTCTTTTCTCACTTACAGTACCTCTGCGAATTGTTAGACCTCATTGTCATTTAAGATGATTTTAGTTTTGGGACATGGCACGTTATCCTGTGCTCATAAAGGGATGGACATGGTCAGAGAGGCTGAGGCATTTAAACCATGGTCAATTGAAACATCCCAAAGTGTGGCAAGAAAATCCACAACAACAAAAAATCCCAAACCATGACATCACCACCACCTGTCTGAACTCTTGATACATGGCAGGATGAATCAAGGCTTTCATGTTATTTACTCCAAATTCTGACTCTAACCATCTGAATGTCACAGCAGAAGTTGAGATTCATCAAAGCAGGCAATGTGTTTCCAATCTTCTTTAGTTGGATTTTGGTGCGTCCATGTGAATTGTAGTCTCAGTTTCCTGTTCTTAGCTGACAGGAGCAGCATCTGGTGTGGTCTTCTGCTGCTATAGCGCATGTGTTTCAAGTTTCAGCATGTTGTGTGTTCAGAGTCACTTTTCGGCATATCTCGGTTGTAAGAAGCTGCTATTTGAGTTCAGTCTGGCCGTTCTCCGCTGACCTCTGGCATCAACAAAGCATTTTTGCCCAGAGAACTGCTGCTCACTGGATATTTTTTTATTTTTTACACAACTCTCTGTAAACCCTAGAGATGGTTGTGTTTGAAAATTCCAGTAGATCAAAAGAAACTGTTAGACCAGCCCGTCTGACACCAAGAACCATGCCATGTTCAAAGTCACCTAAATCATCATTATCCTCCAGTCTGATGCTCACTTTGAACAGCAGATCGTCTTGACCGTGTCTACAGGCCTAAATTCAATGAGTCACTGTCCTGTGATTGGCTGATTAGACAATTGTGTAATAAGAAGCTGAACAGGTGTACCTAATGAAGTGGCCAATGAATGTATTCTTATAGTATTTAAAAGTTTTTTCTACTTTTAAACACATCTTGTTAATAAAAGAATTACGATAATCACATCGAGATGTCTTTTAATATGCTAATAAGGACCCACAGATCATTAGCTCATTTAGTCAGCTGATGATTTTTTTCTATATTCTATTCTATTCTATTCTATTCTATTCTGTTATATTATATTCCTTTTACCATGCTATGCCAGTGTATTTATTTTAAGTCTTCTATTTCTTTATTCTGTTTTACCGTTTTTAATTTATTTTCTTTTTTTTATCTTTTTCTTTGTTTGTTTTGGGTTATCTATCTATCTATCTATCTATCTATCTATCTATCTATCTATCTATCTATCTATCTATCTATCTATCTATCTATCAATCTATCAATTTTATACACATTTCACATTTCACACATATCTTTTTTTCCATTTTTCCTCCCTTTCTTTTTTAAATTAAAACTTTAGCTTGTTATTTAAAATGTGTATACAATTAGTAAAAAATGGTTTAACAAATTGATTTCTTGGCTTTTAGTTTGCGGTTCTATATTGGTTATTTCTTACATCATTCTATTACATATTTGTTTTGGCTTTTTATCTTTTAATTCCATTATTTATTATTGCATTCTCTATCATTCTACATCTGTGCTGTAAAGTTTTGTTTCATTTCACAATATTCTATATTTCTCCTTATTCTTATTTTACACAGTTAATATAGGTTTGTTGAGACTTTTTTCATTCTACTCTATAATGTATTTCTGTATTGTACAGATTCATTTTACTTTCATAAATTAATTTATTTCGTTTTATTCTACAATATAATATATGTATTTTATCATTCTATACTGTAGTTTATCTTTTCTTATTCTATCCTATTCTATTCTATTGTCTCTTTTTTTATATAAGATTTTTAGCTTGCTACTAAAGTACTGTAGGTGATTTACACATTTTTAGACGTATTTATCGCGTTATACTGTAGCTTACTTGATGTGGAATAACAGACAAGCTCCTTCCAAAGCAGTTGCAATACACACACACATGGTGCACAAGATAAAAAAATAAAAAAATATAAAAAATAGTTTATAATTTTATTTGGTGAATTTGGTAATTTTATTCATAGTTTTTCTTGGTCTTGTCCTGGTTCACACGATGTGTTTTTGATACCTCTGCTCTCGACATCTGAATCCTTTTAACTTTTGCCTGAACTACTCTGTCCTTCATTTCAGAGTCATTTCTCAATCAAGAAGGGAGCTGCCGCTCTTGGAATAGGAACAGAGAGCGTGATCTGTATCAAAGCTGATGAGAGGTAAGTCTGGATATTCCATAGTGATGTTTTTTGTGCGTGGCTGGAGAAATGAGAAATACACTTACACATGTCTTAATGATAATCACACATGGCTCCAGTGATGAAATGGTGCTTTTGTCTCTGACAGGGGAAAGTTGATCCCTTCTGACCTGGAGCGAAGGATAGTGGAGGCCAAGCAGAAGGTATTGACACACACACACACACACACACACACACACACACACACACACACACACACACACACACACACACACACACACACACACACACACCTGAATAAATGTCTTAAGTCTGTCTCATCAGTCTGCACTTTGTCTGAACTTTCTAGCAGAACATGACGTGATCTCCAAAACCAACACAGACATCACTGTGACCATAAACTCTAACTGACTTTTCTTATTTCTCTCTTTCTTTCTTTTTCTTTTGTTTCTTTCTTTGTTTCTAATTTTCTATTCTATTCTATTCTATTTTCCATTGCTTTTTGTCCTTATGTACTATATTTTCTTTGTAAACAGTTCTATTCTTTTTATTATTACATTCTTAAATATATACTATACTATATATATATATTTCTTTTCATTTAATTCTCTCTTCTATTTAATTCAATAACTTTACATGTTTATCCTGGTTTACTGTAGTACCTTTTTTTTTGTTTATCATTATATTGCATTATTTTTCAATTTGTTCATGATATTTTCATGATTATATTCACTTCTTTATTTAAACTTTTTTTCATATTCCTTTTTATTTTATTAATCTATTTTGTTGTATCTCTTTGTTCTATTGTTCCCTTTCCATTTTTACTCTCTAATACACTTTAAAAATGGCAATAACATTGTTGGTCATCATGTTAGGCATATTTATTTATTTATTTATTGTCTTCGTTGTGCGTTTTCTCTTCCTTAGGGTTTTGTACCATTCTTTGTGAGTGCTACAGCCGGAACTACAGTGTATGGAGCATTTGATCCTCTAATTGCCATCTCAGACATCTGTAAAAAGTATAACATTTGGATGCACGTAGATGTGAGTTCAAAATTATTTATTATTATGATACTGAGACTGTGTGCTGATGTGTGAGGTGATGAAATAACTGTTCTGATGTGCTGACTGTAAGCTGAAGTGCTTATGGAATGACTGTGTGCTGATGTGGAGATTGTGCTGATTTTGTGACACTGTGCTGATGCGATGACAGCTTGTTGATGCTGTGACTCGGTGCTGATTTGATGACTGGGTGCTAATGTGGCGGCTGTGCTGATTCTATGACTGTGCTAATTTGGAGACTGTACTGATGTTTTGCCTGTACTGATGAGGTGACTGTGCTGATGAGGTGACGGCCTTGATAAAGTAACTGTGCTTATGAGAGAGGACTGTGCTGATGAGGTGACTGTGCTGATGAGGTGACTGTTTCACCACTATTCTGGTAGTTTTACAATTTACTCTTTATAAAAGTAATGATAACTTTTATTCTACCTGACATATTCAAAAACCTAAAAGGAAGTCTCCCAGTTAACACACACCGGCAGGGCTTCCATATAATCGTCATTGAGCTATGCTGTGTTGCTGGCACGTATCTGTGCCGCTTGAGCATAAAAGGTTTTTACGTTGTGCCTGGGTGCTGATGTGGTGATGACGCAGGTCCAGTAACTGACGTGGTGTCTACTGTATGTTCTTATGTGCTAGATGTGTGGTCATTTGGTGATTGTGCCATGATGTGGTGACTGGGTGCCGCTGTGCTGATGTTCTGGCTGTACTGATGTAGTGCCTGGGTACTGATGTGTTTACTTTATGATGTAGTGTCTATGTGTTAAGAGCACATGTGATGTGCAGATATTGTGAAGTGCTCCAAGTGTGCTGTCACTGCTGGCTCATCATCACTGCATGAAGTTCTTCAGCCTGCCAAATATTCACATCCTGTTGCAGTCTCACGACCCTGAACTCAACTCTGGTGACTGTTAAACAGATCACGTTTTATACAATAAAAAGAAAGCACAGTAAAAGCACCGGTTAGAAATTAATCAATGAACAAATACATTTTTTGCAAATAAAATTGTTAATGCCATACAGTATAACATTTTAATTTGACGTGATTTAAATGAATCAGCTTGGAAACGTAATTACATTTAAAAGGTAGCTACTTGATATTGTACTTACTTTGTGTGCATACCTGTATGTGTGTGCATGTGTGTGTGCATGTGTGTGTGTGATCGTTTTATACTCTAGAAACCAATAAGATGAATAACAATAGTTTGTTTTCTCATTTTACTGGAGAGCAGGCCTTTGAACTTATACTTAGTCCATTTCACACACACACACACACACACACTAGACTGAGCTTCCTATAGATGTCCGTACAGCCGAGTCCTTAAGCGGCGACTAAAGACCTACAGTGTCTGTTACTCTGTTACTTAGATAATTAGGTTAATCACCCTCACAATAAATACATACATGAATACATAAATGAAAATAAATAACCGTTTCAACTGATAGTACTAGTTAGTGACCTAGTAAACCAGTGTAAAGACCTACTGTATCGACTGATGGGAACTTCAAAGTCGCTCTTGATAAGTGCGTCTGTCAAACGCCATAATGTAAATATAATCTAAATGTAAACAACAACAGCTTTACCTCCACCAAGCTGGGCATTTACTTCAAGGAGAACTACAGACTTTTTATAAATGAAGTTGAGGCTTGCTTGAGCTTTGCATTTAGTCAGTCATCCTCATCTACCAAGCTTTGCAGTGACCATGATGAGAAAACTAGGTGATTCTCCTTTAACATTATTGACATGGAATTAGAATTAAATAAATACATTTTAATATTTGAATGCATATTTTAATCTGACATTTTATCCTTATTAAGTCCAAAAAATAGATAACCTTGTAAATTTATTGAAGACAGTTCATATAAATAAATAAATGAATGAATGAATGAATGAATTTATTAATTGTAATGTGTTTTAAATGCAAGGATTTGTCGAGTCAAATTGACACATTTGATTTTGCAGAATAACAGAACACAGTCCCGAGAGTAAAAACTCCCTTTAATTCTCTATATGATTCCCTGCACCATCGTGTGTATGTGTGTGTGCCCTGCGATGGATTGGCACACTGTCCAGGGTGTACCCTGCCTCGTGCTCTGAGTCTCCTGGGATAGGCTCCAGGTCCCCGCGACCCTAAATACAGGATAAAGCGGTATAGAAGATGAATGAATGAATGAATGAAAAACACGGTTAAAAAATGGTTTAGCTCCCAAGTCCTATAACAGGTTGAACTGTAAAATGTCCTCTATACATTATAAATGTATATATAAATAAAGTATATAAATAAACACCAAATTTCTTAGACATTCACTTACTTTCCCAATTAATAGATCTGTTTATGAGTACAAAGAATTATATAAATTTAGTAACCAAACATATATTTTTTTAAATCAGACATTTGTTTTCACTCATAACTCAGCATGCATTAGAGGACATGGACAAGGGGATTCGTTTGTACTGAGACTGTCCTGAGCTGTGGACAGGTAGGCTGATGCATGCTGTGACCTTCATGCTGTGGAGCGATGTGTTAAGCAGTCTCGTTATCCGTCTCCTGGAGTGTGTTAACCTCCTGGGTTTTTTACTGCGCAGGGTGCCTGGGGAGGGAGTCTGCTCATGTCCCGGAAACACCGGTGGAAACTCAACGGAGTCGAGAGGTCAGTACCTTCACTACCGAGATCACAATCTCTATAAATCATAAACTCTTTGCTTCCGTTCCCTACAGTACTGTATATGCAACATGTCTGCTAATGCTGTCTCCCATTGGCACAGACCGCTTTTTATTTAAATTGTTCATTTCTTTTACATCTACTACCCATACAAAGTCATATACACACACACAAACACACACACACACACACACACACACACACACACACACACACACACACACACACACACACACACACACACACACACACACACACACACACAGACAAGGGACATGATACAATTATGCAATATAATGCTTATAGGAATTCATACATAAGATGGTTATAAGATACTGTACGTCCTCCACCATCACCTCATGCTGACTTCTACATCTAGTCTTGTATTAATGTCCACCTGCGGTTACAACATGTATCTTTATCATCCTGTTTTTCAGTTCATCTGAATTACTTTATTTTTATTCAGCTATAATTAATATTAGTTGTTAGATACATTGATTACAACTATATTAGGATATCACCTATATGTACTACAGTATATCACCACACTATATTAGGATTCTGTGCTACTATTTTTTTTTATTAAATGATCAACTAATTAATTAATTTTTTTTTACCAAATTCCATTTAAATTGTAAAATTAAACATTAAATATTATAATATAAAAAATTTTAATGATCTAAAGAAGGAAATATATTAATGACATATTCGGTATAATAATTAAATTGAGTTTCATTTAATTCATTATGATTCTTTCATGGCATGACAGGTGCAAAAGCAATGAAAAGATATTGTAATATTAATAATAAATAATAAGTCTACTAATAAATCTACCTATAAACAATACATTTACATAATGTAAAATTAAATACATTAAATACATCTACTCAATAATAAATAATAATTCTATCTAATGTTTATTGTTATTATTATTCTGGGCGAAATAAATAAACAGATGAATAAATAAAGAAATAAATTAATAAAAGTTTATTCATATTATTCTCATTAATACAGTAACACCATCATGTTTTAAAGATGTATATTTGCAAATTGGAGTACAACGTTTATAGATATTTAGACTATTTAGACAGTCATGGCTTTTTGGTAGGAATATATTATTAAGTATATTTATATTGTCTTGGTGATATTGTCATGAGCACATAAAGAAAAATCTTAATCTAAAGCTAACCAGTAGCTAAACTGGTTTGAAATTTTATTGTATTGGGTTTGGGTTTTATATTGGAGATCTCACTGAATTGAGTCATTAAATAAATGAATGAACTCAGTTTGAGTTATTAAATAAACGTCTAATATCATTGACCATGCTTTCCTGATCCACAGTGTCTTTTGCACTTTCACACTTTCAGGGCGAACTCCATGACGTGGAACCCTCATAAGATGATGGCGGTGCCCCTGCAGTGCTCGGCTTTGCTCGTCAGAGAGGAGGTGAGGAAGTGAGGCTTTAAATCATTACAGCGTCTCCATCTTTAATGACTGTGTTTTATTTAAGTGCTCTATTTTCACTCTGTGTTGCAGGGTTTGATGCAGAGCTGTAACCAGATGCAGGCGTGTTACCTGTTCCAGCAGGACAAACACTACGACCTGAGCTACGACACCGGAGACAAGGCGCTGCAGTGTGGACGCCACGTCGACATCTTCAAGCTCTGGCTCATGTGGCGGGCTAAGGTACAGATGTACAGAGAGATTTAGACGAGAAGAACATTTCCTTACAAACAAGATCCGAATTTGATTAAAACTGTTGGCTAGTGCTTTGGTTTGTAAGATATAGAGAATTTTCAGCATTTACACTAAGAAGCAGCAAATTACATTTTATCTTTGGTTAGGATTAAAACAAAAACAGTAGCTGTACATATAAACACGAAAATAAATCAATTTATTTACATGATGTCACTTGTTAGTGTGACTGTAGTTCACCTCATCATGAGATCCGAAGGTTACAGACATCACTGTTCCCTCCGCTGGATCATTAGCATACTGCATCCTGATTGGCTCTTATCTAATGCAACTTGTTATGAAACAATAACACATGTTTAACACTAAGCAGAGAGAATGTGTTGAACCCTACAATACGTTGCCTTATTATCAGATCACAGCTGTTTCTGAAATCTTGATTTAAAAAATATATACAATTAACCTTTTTGTTTGTTTGTTTGTTTGTTTGTTTGTTTGTTTCCTCATTGCTTTTCCCCAATACAGAACTTTCAGATTGTTCTGTTTCCTTGTTTTAGTGGCACTTACTTACTACTGTATGTTCTTGTTACTTTTAGTTGTTTGTTTGTTGACTTTTTTGTCTCAGTGTTTTCTTTGTTCCTTTGTTCCTTTTTTTTTGTTTGCATTGTTGTTGTTATTTTTTCTTTACTTCTTTGTCTTGTCCGTCTGCTTTGGTCTTTGTTCATATCTCGTTGTTGTTGTTTTTTTCCCCTTTTTTGTCTTTCCTGCCTAAATATTTATAATTTTTTTCCTCCTTCCATTCATTATTTATTTTCTTTTTCAATATTCTTTCTTTTTTCCTTTCTTTCTTTCCTGAGTTTCTTTTCATTGTTTTCTGTTTGTCCTTGTTTCTATTCTTCACTCATTAATTCATTTATTCATATTCTTTTTGTTTCCCTTTTTGAAAATTATATTTATCTTCTCTCTCTCTCTCTCTCTCTCTCTGTCTCTCTGTCTCTCTCTCTCTCTCCACAGGGCACTATTGGCTTCGAGGCTCAGATAGATAAGTGTCTGGAATTGTCTGAATATCTCTACAACAAGATCAAGGACAGAGAAGGGTACGAGATGGTGTTTGATGGAAAGGCAAGTTCCTACACCTGATATTTTAATATATTTCATTTACCTTGCTGATTTATTTTTATTTTTTCTCCCTGAGATGCCCCGGGGGATGAGCACACTGCCAGCAGTGTTTCTATAAAGCCATTTAGCGCCTCGGTGCTGATTGTGAAAGCGCTCCCTTTCAGGCGGCAGGGGAAGCGGTCCTGGCTAATCTAAATGGAAATGATGCTTGTTGGCAGTGTGGCCTCTTCACAGGGCTGCTGGCCGGAGTGAGGATTATAACACTGATAGAATCAGAGCAGGACACAACACACACACACACACACACACACACACACACACACACACACACACACACACACACACACACACACACTCATAAAAGAAAATGCAACATTTTCATTTTAACTCTTCCTTTTTTCTTTGGAAAAAGGCAAAAAACAAAACCCTGACAGAGTAGATCGAGAGCTCGGAGATGCTGCATAAATAATAACGTCTGGTCAGCTGCGAGTCACAAGCCATGTTAAATTATAGGGCTTTGTGTGTGTGTGTGTGTGTGTGTGTGTGTGTGCGTGTGTGTGTGTGTGTGTGTAGTCAGTGTAGTGTGTAATGGTTGCCTCTTACGAGTGCTGCCCTCTGGAGACACACAATAGGGCTGAGTGGCTATAATGGAGTTTAATGCCTCTCTATGAGCTACCTGCTCCATAAGACACACACACACACACACACACACACACACACAAAACTCTCCCCCCATCCTGAACATCCCGCCTTATTGTCTGTGCATGAATTGGTCTTTTGATTGAACAGATTACACAGCAGCTCGAAAAGTGACAGCGACAATTATTCTCATTACGAGGCAGCCGGTGAGTGGAGAGGCTAATCACGCCACCTCAGCCTCCACACGTTTGCATCTCAATGAGCTTCATGCTTCATGGAGTGACACATGTGTGTGTGTGTGTGTGTGTGTGTGTGTGTGTGTGTGTGTGTGTGTGTGTGTGCTTGCATGGGTTTTATGGTGAAAATTAAAAATAGACCTTCATGCTGTTGTTTGTTTATGTCTGTCTACTCGCAGCCTCAACACACCAACGTGTGTTTCTGGTACCTTCCGCCTGGCCTGCGCTACGTGGAAGACAAAGTGGAAAAGATGAAGCGTCTACACAAGGTGAGTGTAAAGGGAAAAGGGCGGTTCAAAAAGGAAAAACAAGGTCTCATTGGTGGTCACTGCACAAATACCTAAGTCCAGGTTTATAAAGATTATTATATATCTATTATTATTATTATTATTATTATTATTATTATTATTATTATTATATGGAATTCTGATTGTAATCATCTTATTAGATTTGGAAGATGATCCAAACAGGATTAAGGTCACAGAAAGGTCAAACGTCTTAAATAGCGTCCTTCCTGTTTCCCTTATAGAGATGTTACTTACTTACTTACAAGGTCATGTTAAGGTTAATTTACTGTTTTTTCTGCACTTTTCACGTTCGGTCCATGAGTCAGTCCATCTGTCAGACTGTTAGTAGCACGTTCTTTTTCAAGAACATAGTTATATGTTGGACTCAGTATGATGCTACAACAACCAGGTAACTGGATTACATTTCTACTGTACATTGGTTTTAAGTGGATCAGAGGCATAAAAATGAGTAATGAGACATACTAGACTTCTTGGTCGAGCAGGTGTAGCGTTAGAACCGTTGTAGTCAGTAAGTGACATACATTTACATTTAATTATTTCTTCAAACTGATCTTCTAATCCTGAATGATTGTACAACATTCATCTTTAATAGAAGAATTTACAGAACAAAAGATTCTAAAATCAACATAGTATCAAAAATCTACAGCACATCGGCTCGTTGATTAAATGTCCCTTCAGCAAATGCGTTTGGACACCATCCACAAAGTTCTGTCAAAATTTATTTGTCAGAATCTCTAGTTTAAATGTTTGTTTTGTTGTTGTTTTTGCTTCCTGACTCAATCCTGACATTTAAGCACCATTAACATATTCTCGGTATGGTTAAAGCTCCAAAGGTGTACAGTGAGCCCACTTTATCCATTCCACAAACCAGTTTTGATCTGAGTTTAGCTATCAATGTTATGTTGGATAACTCAAGTTGTAATCATGATGTGAGGTTCTGATGAAGGTAGACCTCCTTCCTTTATGATTCCATCCACTTTGTGGAATTCACCAGTGACACTGGCAGCAAAACAGCCCCAAAGCATGACACCACCTCTACCATGATTATAGTGTTCTGGGGGTTGAACGCCTCACCTTTAGTACTCCAAACATGCCTCTGGTTAATCATACCGCTGCCTTTCCTCCTGAAGTCTTCTTCTTTGTCCATGTGGTCAGCTGTGCACTTTAGATGGTTTTGGTGCAGAGGCTTCTTTAAACAATGATACTTGTATTCCAGCGGTGTTCAAGCAGTTGATGGCAGTCCTCTGCCTTGGTTGTTCCTGGGTTGTTCCTGACCATCCAAACCAATTTCCCTTCATTTTGTGCATTTCTTTGAGTCCCAAAATTTTCCAAGAACCCACTGAACACAAACCAATCATAGCTGCCGCTGTGTGGCACAATGTCTTTGCTTCACTGTTCATGTGACAGACATGCGATTGGCTCATCACAATGTTTCGTTTTCATTTCATTTCATCTTCTTGATGAAAGAGCAACAACAAAGTGACAGTGCAACGAACACGACATAACACAACAGAATACTATGGTGTTGAGGTAGTGAGAAACTGTAAACATCAGCAGCAAGAATTGAGGAATTAGTGCAAAAAGTAGACCAGTAATGATTATTGTGCAAGAAGTAGACCAGTAATGATTATTGTGCAAAAGAGATAAACAGTGAAGCATTTACAGGTTGGTGTGTACGATAGTTTGGTAGTGTAGGTCAGTGTGCCTGCGCTTGTGTTGATATATCAGTCCAGTCCCAATATTTTGAGGTAGTTGAGTTCAGAGGGGTCAA
This sequence comes from Channallabes apus, assembly GCA_030522415.1. Classification (NCBI taxonomy): domain Eukaryota; kingdom Metazoa; phylum Chordata; class Actinopteri; order Siluriformes; family Clariidae; genus Channallabes; species Channallabes apus. The sequence continues at coordinate 29,648,793 of CM060104.1, forward strand.
GTAACGAAGTTACTCCCCCCCCCCCCCCGGTCGCATGATCAGAAAGCAAGACCTTAATGCTTTTGTCGCCCCTCACGGTACTTTTACTTTTATACTTTAAGTAGTTTTGAAACCAGTACTTTTAAACTTTTACTTAAGTAAAAAGCTTGAGTTGATACTTCAACTTCTAAAGAAGTATTTTTGAACCCTAGTATCTATACTTCTACTCAAGTAATGAATGTGAATACTTTTGACAGTCCCTTTTTGTTGAGGAGACGGATGGCTTGTGGAAAAAAAAACTGTTGCACAGTCTGGATGTGTGTGCCCGAATGCTTCGGTACCTTTTTCCAGATGGCAGGAGTGTGAAGAGTATGTGAGAGGGGTCTTCCGATATGGCACAATTCCCAAACCAGACAGTGATGCAGCTGCTCAGGATGCTCTCGATAGTTCCTCTATAAAAGGTGGTCAGGATCAGTGGTGGAAGCTGGGCCTTCCTCAGTCTTCTCAGAAAGAAGAGACGCTGTTGGGCTTTCTTGTGTAGGGAGCTGGTGTTGAGGGACCAGCTGAGGTCCTTCTCTAGGTGGACACCGAGGAATTTGGTGCTTTCGACGATTCCCACAGAGGAGCTGTTGATGCTCGGCGGAGAATGGTCACCTCGTGTCCTCCTGAATTCAACAACCATCTCCTTTGTCAACATTCAGAGACAGGTTGTTGTCTTTACACCAGTCCGTTAGCCTCTGCACTTCCTCTCTGTACGCTGACTCATAGTTCTTGCTAATGAGACCCACCACGGTCGTGTCATCAGCGAACTTAATGATGTGATTCGAACTGTGTGTTGCTACACAGTCGTGAGTCAGCAGTGTGAACAGCAGGGGACTGAGCACACAGCCTTGTGGGGCCCCAGTGCTCAGTGTGGTGGTGCTGGAGGTGCAGTTCCCGATCCGTACTGACTGAGGCCTTTCGGTCAGAAAGTCCAGGATCCAGTTGCAGAGGGATGTGTTCAGGCCCAACAGGCTCAGCTTCCCGATCAGTTGTTGGGGGATAGTGTTGAATGCTGAGCTGAAATCTATGTACGGCATTCGAACGTATGTGTCCTTCTTGTCCAAGTGTGTGAGGGCAAGATGCAGTATGTTGGAGATGGCGTCGTCCGTTGAGCGGTTAGGACGGTACGCAAGTTGCAGTGGATCCAGTGAGGGGGGCAGCAGGGTCTTGATTTGTCTCATGACGAGCCGCTCGAAGCACTTCATGATGATGGGTGTAAGTGCAACGGGACGGTAGTCAGGACACAGTAGACTTCTTGGGCACGTTGACGATGGTGGTGGCCTTGAAGCATGTGGGAATGACGGCGATGCTCAGAGAGATGTTGAAGATTTCGGTGAGAACATCTGCCAGCTGTTCAGCACATTCTCTGAGCACTCTGCCTGGGATGTTGTCTGGTCCAGCAGCTTTACGTGGGTTGACTCTGCATAGAATTTTCCTCACCTCAGCTGTAGTGAGACACAGCACCTGGTCGTTCGGAGGAGGGGTGGTCTTCCTCGCCGCCACGTCATTCTGCCTGTCGAACTGAGCGTAGAAGTTGTTCAGCGCATCTGGGAGGGAGCCATCACAGTCACAGGCAGGTGATGTCATCCTGTAGTTTGTTATAGCTTGTAAGCCCTGCCACATGCGCCGTGTGTCACCGCTGTCTGTGAAGTGGTTGTGGATTCTCTGGGCGTGTGCGCGCTTCGCCACTGTGATGGCCCGAGAAACTTCTAAGGGCCACCTTGTCTCCCGCTTTGAAGGCAGAGTCTCGGGTCCTCAGCACGCACTTCCGCAGTAATCCACGGTTTCTGGTTGAGTCGTGAGATGATGTTCTTGGAGACAGTGACGTCATCGGTGCACTTGTTGATGTAGCTGGTCACTGATGACGAGTACTCCTCCAAGTCAGTGAAGTCGCCGTAAGTTGCAGCCTCCCTAAACATGTTCCAGTCAGTGCTCTCGAAACAGTCCAGAAGAGTAGAGATGGCTTCTGCTGGCCAGGTTTTCACCTGCTTCAGAACCGGTTTTGAACGCCTGACTAGTGGTCTGTATGCTGGAATTAGCATAACAGAGATGTGGTCTGAGTAGCCGAGGTGGGGGTGGGGCTCTGCCCGATATGCGCCGGGGATGTTTGTGTAAACAAGATCTAGCGTGTTTTCCCCTCTCGTTGCAAAGTCCACAAAACTGATGGAATCTAGGAAGCACTGACTTGAGATTTGCATGGTTGAAATCTCCAGCAACAATAAACAATCCATCCGGGTGTGTATTTTGCAGTTCACTGATCTTTGTATACAGTTCCCATAGCGCTACCTTAGCATTAGCGCTAGGTGGAATGTACACTCCGATAATGAAACCGGTGCTTTGCTGCATTTCTATCTGCGCGAAACGAGGCTAGCCTGTCTAGCTGAATAGTGGCTCTGTCTACTGAGCCAATACTCTGTCGCTGAGCCATGTCTCCGTGAAAACAAAGACACAGCAGTCTCTAACTTCACGCTGTGTAGCCTGCTGGAGTCAGATGTCGTCAGATGTAGTCTAGTTTGTCCAGGGAGCAAACGTTGGATAAGATGATGGACGGGAAAGCCGGCCGGCTAGGGTTTGTTTTTAGCCTAGCACAGACTCCCGTCTGCTTGCCGCGCTTCCGCTTCCTCGCGCACCGCTTCCGATGTCCCCTCCTCCGGCCGCCGGCATCAGGCAACGGCGAGGCCTTGAAGCCTTTGTTCCTTCGTAGCAAGCCGAGGTCACATAGCTTTTCCCGCAGCTCATCGTTGATGTCGATAACTGGGTTATTAAGGTTGAAGAGTGCCTGGCTGTTGTATGTACGGACACCAGTTGCGACGATATCCATACACAGGGTAAAATAAACGCGTTACACACAAAACGTAAACAACGTAGCACCATTTTGGCTCTGGAGCGGCCGCTGCGCGCTACTGCCGCGCCACAATCTTGGATCCAGATTCCATCCAGATGTAAATATAAAGCTTCCTAAATAAGGTTATATAACAGCTTTCAAATTAAACATTTTGTTATAGCCAACTTTGTGCATCAGAGAATAATAGTTTTCCAAAATGAGTAAAAGTCCAAAAATGGTGTTAGCATTTTGCTGACAAACTGATAATATGTAAAATTGTTTAGACTGAACGTTTGCTGTAACCCTGTTCCCTGAAAAGGCGGGAACAAGATGCTGCGTGAAAACGCTATGGGAATATCTTTTCGTGTTGCCGGTTGTGAAGCATGTGTGTATCAAACACGCCAAATTTTGGCTCATATAACCTCGGTCGGGTGACGTCATCTGATGAAATGCACCTGCAGGTCTGAATGGACGTCCGGTCACGTAGGCAGTGCGGCATTGGAGCGCAGCATCTTGGTAGCCGCCCCCCGGTTGCAGCCCCCATAGCCTATAAAAAGCTGCTTTGACTCACGCCACTGGCTGGTGCAGTGGACGTAAATCTGGAGAGCACGTACTGGGCACAGTAAGTGAAGTCTCTCCTGCTCTGGAACTGTAAAAGGCGGAGGACAGAACGCTTCAAGAACAACAGGTGCATGGTTGAGAATGGAACTTTTGGAAGATAGTTCGAGTGAGGATGCAAAATGGCCTTGACTAGCCAGGGGCAAAGTCTAGGCAGGATGGGGAGACTGACAAGGTGCGCAGATCTCTGATCCTCTTCAGAGAGGTAACGGCCATAAGAAAAACCATCTTAGGAGTAAGAAACCTGTCAGGTTTCTCTGTGACTCTAGTGGTTCAAAAGGAGTGTCGATTAGACCTTCGAGCACGATAGATAAATCCCACGAAGAGACCGTGGCTGTAGTGGGTGGCCTCAACCGTTTAGCTCCATGAATGAAACGGGCAACTAAAGGGTGTTTTCCCACAGTAACCCCATCAATCAGAACGTGGCAGGCTGAACTAGCAGCTACGTATGTCCTGAGAGTACTAGGGCACAAGCCCGAGGACAACTTTGCCTGCAGAAACTCCAGCACTGAAACAATTTGGCAGTGGACTGCGTCTACCTGCTTTGTCATGCACCAATTTGCAAATATATTCAATTTGAGGTGATAAGCTCTTCTAGTGGAGGGAGCCTTAGCACTTAGAATAGTCTCAATTACGCTGGCTAGAAAATCAGATTAACTTACTTAGGGAAGCGTCTGTCGTTAGCATCTGCAACGAGTGGGACCCAGAGTCAGAAACCGGGGTCTGAACCACATTGAAATGCAGAGGGTGATGTGAGAACTGAATCTTGTAGCCTTTTTCTACAGTCTTTAATACCCAGGGAGATATGTCTGGCAGTAGCTTCCAAGCTGCCAATTTCTCCGAAAGTGGCACAAGTCTTAGCACTTTGGCTGCACGGGGGGTGTTAGTGGTTCGGCATCCTGGAGTACAGCAGGATATGACCGAAGGACTAACATGCTGCTGGACACCGGTATTGTCCAAAACACCAAAGGCGGCGGAGACTAAACACCAACCCCCTCGGGGGGGGGGGGGGGGGGCAAACCCATGGTCCTGGCGCATAAGCTTCAGGACTTCTTCTTCGAAAAGAAGACAGTGCGTCGGTCTGATCTCTTTGAGGTGGCTTGTGATGGCCATACCCCAGTCCTTACGAGAGGGTGCCCGGCTGCTGACGCTTTCCTTCTGTGCCTCCCGTCTGTCGAGACTGGGTGGCTCTTGAGCACGGCGTGGGAGAAATTTCCCAAAAGCCTGTTCATATAGCCTAGCTTCCCAAAACCTAGTGGTGACGGAATTAACAGTGTCGCCGAACAGGCCGGAAGGTGAGACTGGGGCATCAAGGAGGAATGTTCGATCCTAATTCTTGATGCCTGTCAAGTTTAACCACAGGTGCCTCTCTGCAGACACCAGGGAAGCCATAGAACGTCCGATAGAACAGGCCATCTGCTTGGTCGCGCGAAGGGACAAGTCAGTAGCCCGGCGTAATTCTGTGAATGCTATACATTGCCATGGTGTGCAAAGAAGCGCCGGCCTGACCTGCTGCTTGAAAAGCCTTTCCTACCAGGGTAGAAGAAGTTCTACATGGCTTGGAGGGAGGTGTTGGCTTCTTCAGTGAGGATGATGTCCCAGGTGAGAGATAGCCCGCGAGCGTCTCTTCTATCTGGGGCATCATCATATAACCTCGTGCTTTTGCATCAACGATATTCGCATAAAATGAAGTTGATGGTACAAAAATACGGTAAGTATAAGGCTTGCTCCAGGAACGAGTTAATTTGTTATGGAGGTCGACAAAAAAGGGGAGAGAGCGGCATTGTGGCTCCATCTCCTGGCTACCCGACAGGAATCTGTCATTTAATTTAGAATGTTTGGGGAAGGCTTGCTCCTGCGGTCAATCAATGTGCAGCCGTTCAACTGCATGCGTTATGACTTCAAGCAGCTCCCCATATTCTCTATCCTCCTTAGAGAAGCATTCTGAGGTAGCTACTTCCATTTCTACAGAAGCAAGAGAGCGAGTCTCTTCTACACACTCACAAGAAGCACCGGAGCGCGCTTGTGAAGTTGATGGAGAGACTTCCTGATCGGAAGAGAGGGCGAGAGAAAGGAGGCAGGATTGTGAGCCCCAGGAGTGCAGCGTGGCTCGTGGTTCCCTAAAGAACGCGAGACGAGTGGGAAGCACTCTCATGGGGATAAGATCACAATGTTCGCAGTCTCCGTGAAGCCCACGGAGAGAGTGCTTTTCGCCCAAACACTCAAAACAAAAAGTGTGGAGATCACCCTCCGAAAGGAAATTTTCGCAAGGAGGGGGACATCTCGTTTTAAACTCGGCCATTTTATAGGTGAGTTAAACACTTTTCGTTGCTTTTAATATGCTTTGACTTTGCTTGTACACACGCACAATGCAGTGAAGACAAAAGATCTGAGGAATATTTCCGGTTCACTCCTATTTATAACCTGCAGGTGCGTCTCATCAGATGACGTCACCCGACCGAGGTTATATAAGCCAAAATTTGGCGTGTTTGATACACACATGCTTCACAAGCGGCAACATGAAAAAATTTTCCCATAGCGTTTTCACGCAGCATCGAGTGTTGCCTTTGAAAGGGAACTTGGAAACCACAGTTGATTAAAAATGACTCCAAGTGACATTTCTTATTCTATTCGCACTGAGCTTCTTGGACTTTCCCGTTGTACAGTGTGTTGGTCAGTCCACTCTTTTTGAGTTCTGTCAAAGAAATATTCTTATCTTGGCTATATACTGTAAGCATCATCAATCATCATCACTAACAGGAAGTTGAGAGACCTCCAGCTCGGAACATTAAAAGACTTTTAGGACTTTCAGGACAAGTGAATTAATAATCTACAGTAAGTAGGTGTATATTTTTGACACTGTATGTATATATTTGACTGTGTAGATATCAGAAAAACCAATATAAATTTGACATTTATTTCTATTTTATGTACAGTATACTTTTATTTTTCATTTCCATTCTTATTCTAGTTAAGTTAAAATTTTCCTATTTCTTTATTCATATTTATTCCTTACTGTAAGATTTAATTCTCTTTTTACAGTCACTGGCGGTCGTGTAAGCATTTCACTGCATATCGTACTGTGTATGACTGTGTATGTGATGAATAAAATTCGAATTTGAATTTGACATTGTGGTCCAGATTCATGGGGTTCTTCTTTATTAAAGATTATGTTTATGTTTAAGCCCCTGTCCTTTGCACACCAGTCTTTCCCCATAGACAGAAGCTAAAAGGTGACACTAGCAGATCTGATGATTTTAAAAAGTGCTGCTGAAAGCCAAAGCATTTTTGTCATGTGGTTGTGCTTTGTCATTTGAAGAGATAATTTTGTCATTGTAGTGTACCAGGTGGTTGTTAACTTGAAAAGCAATGTGGGGAAAATGGAGGCTGGGGTTTTTCAGAGTGTGACCTGAGTCACATATCAAAGACAATAACCACCTACTTTTGTTTGTTTTTTTCTTTTCTGTAGATGAGAAAAATCCCAGAGTGCCATTTCTGCCAGTAGCGTTTAAACAGCTGCCAGAAATAAAAAGTGACATGAGACATCCGTACAGAATTATTTACTTTCACCAGGGCATTGTTAGATTACGTCTGCACGTCTTTCTGCAGATGTCCGCTGCTAAATTTAGCCTCTCGCTCTTTCCTATGCCAGACACACTCCTGCATCCAAATAATCAACCTGGACTTTAATGGAAAGACGAGATGACCAGTCAATAACTACAACCTCAAAGCATCACCCATTCCCATCACTTGACACTGCCCAAATGCAAAATAAACACACCTTTACCTATTTTTTGGAAGTATTAGTTTTTATACTGTAGGTCTTAATAAACTTTTCATAAATTAGTAGCTTAATCATCATCATCGCTTGCAATTCACCTTAAATTCTTTTTTTTTTTACGGTGTATTTAGTTGTCATGTTGATTGTGGAACTCTTGACTCAGTGTAAAATGCCTCTTCATCAGGTCGCTCCCACGATCAAAGCTCGGATGATGGAGTACGGGACGACCATGGTGAGCTACCAACCTCAAGGAGACAAGGTCAACTTTTTCCGCATGGTCATCTCCAACCCAGCCGCCACTTTCGAGGACATCGACTTCCTCATCGAAGAGATCGAGCGACTCGGACAGGATCTGTAGCGCTCCCGGCGTCTCGATGTACAAAGCGTTTGTTGTGAATGTATGGTAATTTTCTTGCTTTTTCCCCCTCCTCCTCTTCTCCAAAATCTAACCGAGTTGAATATGTTTAACGTCAAAATGTCCATATTTAAGTATCGTAGCACCGTCATGGACGTCTTGGTCCGAAACCCTGTAGAAGTCTTCATGTCTGCTCCTGTCTATGTTAGCGTAAGCTTTGTGTGTGGTGTGAGCGTGAAGAATTACTTGTTTTAATCCTGTGCAATAGGTCACAATTTATAGCGAATCTATAAGAAAACTCTGACCAGATATTCTATGTGCCAGCCATCGTTTTAGAAGGTAGAAAAAGAAGGAGATTTATTTATATAGATGTAAGAGAGAGAAAGAGAGCACTTTGGTTTCCCTCTGTATCGCCTTTTCAAGCACAGACGGCATTTGAGTGTCGTTAAGTAGAGAATACAGTAGAATTATATTTATTTAGTTGTTTGTTTGTTTATTTGTATTTAATTCCTGCTAGAGCACAACTCTTGTATTGTATTTACTTAGTTGAAAACGTAAAGAGTAAGTGGGACTGAACCAAAAGGTCTAACCTAGAGCAGTGATAAGACTTAACCATGAAGCATAAAGCACTTATTCCAGACTGAATGAATGAAAGAATGAATGACAAGAAAAAGGGTGCTGATACGGTTAAATAATTACCATCAGACTAGAATTCTTCTTCTTCTTCTTCTTCTTCTTCTTCTTATTATTATTATTATTATTATTATTATTTGATCAGGGTTGGAATGTACAAAAAAAAAACATTTCAATTAAGAATGGGAAAAAAGGCATCCAGATGTTTATCACACACAATTCTATCAGGGAAATTGGTTTAGTCCATAAAAGCATTACGAGCTTTTTTAATTTTGATTTTAAAAAATAACTCAAATCAAATGATAAATCAAAGAAGACTTGTTGATAAAAAGTTCCTGCTTTTTTTTGTGTAAAGACACCTGGAAGTCTTTACAGTTTTTCCAGCTGAATTAAATCTCAGAACAATAAAATAATTCCAATGGTTAAGAGCATGCTGCAAAGAAGTGAAGTGATTCCAAGTTTTTAGATAAGGTAATCGTTTCCTAGCATGGTGTCACGGCACAGCGGCCTATTGATTAGTTTACTAACATTTCCAGGGTCGGGTGTTTGAAATACACCTCCAGTTCTGTGTGAGTTTGCATGTTTGCCTCGTGCTTGTTGGGTTTCCTCCAGGTACTCTAGTTTCCTCCCATAGTCCTAGGACTTTCGGTCTTGGTTGATTGGTGTATTCAAATTACCCATAGTAAATATTTATTCTACAGACTAAAAAAGAAAACAGCAGGTCTTAAGACCTTTTGGTACAGTCGGCTATACCATGCCAAGAGAGATGATTTTTAAAAAATTTTATCAAGAAAGAAGTGTGTGAGGAATAGAAGAAAAGCTTATCCTTGTACCTGATAAATAGCCTTTTATAAATTATTATTATTATTATTGTTATTGTTATTATTATCACAACCCGAGTCTGTACCTAGGCGTGAGAGTAAAGCGGCTCTTTCTGACTAGACGGTGTCACTGATGGATATCTGTACTTCCTGTCTGAGAGTGTTTGTCTACAAATAGCTGAACGACAGCAGAGGTGTTCAATCCGGAGCAAAGCGTTTGTATCCAGAGCACAAAAGACTTTTATAGACTAGGACGTAGACAGCGTTAATCCTAAGTTAAAATAGTTAGCAGGTTCTGACAATGAGCCGAAATGTTTATACAGTAAATAATCCAGTAAATGTAGAATAGATGTAAGTGTGTGAGGTCTGTATCTTTAGCAATAGATCTTATATACACACACACACACACACGTTTATATATATATAAATATATATATATATACATGCAGGCGCTAAGCGATGAAACATTTCATTCTTATGACAGGATCAGTCACCTGTCCCTGTGAATAATTCACCTTCAGGTACATACTGTAAGCATGTAGTGTATTGTAGTGTATTTGTGCTAGAATTGAATTCAACCATTAGCGATGAAGAACAATATTAGTAATATTGCTAAGTACATGCACTTAGACCAAAAAAAAATTTAAAAATTAAAACTTGGTTTTCATTTAGTAATATTGCTGACATTGAATCAGAGAAGCTAAATAAGATTTAAGATGTAACAAAGACTTTGGACATTTCACTGCCACACCAGTAGAGGGTGCACTTACAGAGTACCAACTCTCACTAATTACTTTTTTACTTCCTGTCTTTAAATTCAGTTAGGATTGTATTAGTTGTAAAGTCTTGGCAGTCGCAGTTTGTGCTTAAGTTTTAACCTACATAAATTCCTTCACTGAACTTGCTGCACCTGATGGTTTCTATTTTTTTATTATTATTATTATTATTATTATTATTATTATTATTAATATCTTTACCTGCATTGTGAATGTACATGAATCACCTTTTCATATTTATCTGTGATGGGACATGCTTTAATTTTACTGCATTTTTGTGCTACAAAAAAAAATATCTTAAAAAAAAAAATATATATATATATATATATTTTAGATTTCAATGATGTAAAATTCCAGCTATTATGGAAAGCCAATTCTCAACCGAAGTCGGTTATCTTTGTGCAGAAGTGATCTATTTGACATTATGTGCCAATATGTAATTTCTGTGCATTTGTACTGTACTGCCTTAGTATTTATTGCTGGTATTGTCTCGTTCTCTGCGTGGGGAACTTTGTGCACTTTAGATTTCCTGTAAGTCCAGTGGATGTTCATAGTTTTAACTGTTCTGATGAAACTGTGATTCGCCTGAATGTGTTTTGGATTTGGATGAAAAATCAGGTGTGATGTTTAAATTTGCTTCGGTTTGCATTTCTAGTTCGCTAAATACATCGATGCTACCTATCCGTATCCTTTACATGTATAACGAATGGTTTTCCTCCTTTTATTTATATTTTTATGGAGGTATGTGTAAGGTCTGTCCTCGTTCTGAATTAGCAAGCTGACCCACAAAATAAGTCATTTTTAAAAAGCTGTACCGTTCCCCGGCACGTTCTTTAAGTTGTCTACTTTTCTTCTGCTGCTGCTGTTGCTACTATCGGGCCTGCAAGGATTTGCATGTGCATGAACGCTTCGCTTTTCCAAGCCTGTGATGTACAATATTTACCCAAATATCTACTGTGTGATAGTCTTAGTGCTGAACGTATAGCTTTGCTTTAAATGTAGTGCTTTGTCGCTAGCTTGATGGCTCTGTGTAGTAGTGTCGCTTCGAACATATTTATCCGCTAAGCTAGCATGCTCTGTGTGGCTAGAAATTGTCTGCTTCTGCGATCTGATCTCTATCTCTCTCTCTGTCTCTGACTCTATCGGCGTCTCTGATATTAATGTGTGTAGATCTCCAGCATGCCTATACTCTATATGTAGTCTGAAATCCCCCCCCTGTATTGCACTCTGTCTTCTTCTACCTCTTTTTCTTCCTCTTTCTCGCTAAAGCTTTGCCCCTTTGCCAGCAGCATTCAGACCTTTAAGGGCGGTGCACGCTCACTCTTTAGCAGCTTGGTGCCCGAGGAACAGCGGCTAGACCTTACATGAGCTTTATCTTCATCTGACCAGACAGGGTCAACATCGTTATATAAGTTAAAGCTAATGTGAGTGTCTGTGATTTGAATTCAGAGGACGTTTGTAAGCCAATGTGTCAAAACAGATAAAAATTCTGCCTCCGGTTCTCTTGAAAAATGTACTGTATGTGACAGGGAAATCACAAAATAAATATTCTTGTGAAAACATTCTGAACCTGGGTGTGTTTATGGTGATTTTGCACTTGTCAGTGATTCAAGTTCATTCATCAATTACACATCTTTATTTTTGAACTGAATCGACAAGGATAATGTTGATAATAAAGAGATAAATTTTCTTATACTAAGCTCTGTTTATATGTGTAGAGATACTGTAGGTTTGAGGATTTGGTTTTTGCACTTCTGTTTTCATTTAATGCCCTTAAAATATGTTTATCAATATGACAACCCCGCAAAAGGCTTGAAAACACTCATATAAGCACACCACCATAGTGGGTGGTGACTGCATTTCAGACGTGCTTCAGCAATAAGAGCTGCTTATTGAGCCGGAGATGAGAATTAATGCAGAAAAAGCACCAAAATTGGCAAAAGTTCTGAAACAAATAAAGATAAACCAGACACAAAGGTGGGCCTGCTGCTCCAAGTTACACTTTAATAGAAGGGTTTGCATGAAGCATTGAATTCAAAACATTGTGTATTATGATATGACAATCTAGTGAAAATATCTTGCATTTTGACCTAAATTTTATAAATGTTATTTAAGTAATTGCTAAACATATTTTGCTATTTTGGGTTCAAATTCTTTTTATATTAGTTTTAGTTACTTTTAGCGTAAATTCTTTGTTTTACTGTTTTTAGTTATTTTAGTGTAAATGTCTTGTGTTGGTTTTAGTTATTTCTTTAGTGTGATTGACTTGTTTTATACTTTTTTTCTAGTGTAACTTTAGTGTTTGGTTTTAACTTATTTTTAGTGTAAATGTCTTGTTCTTATTCTATTTTTGGGGGGAGGGGCTATTTTTTGCGTGAATTTCTAGATCTTTAGTTATTTTTCATGTTAATTTCTTTAATTCTTCTCATACTTTTGTATGTGTGTGTTCTTCTGTTGGTTTGTATTCTTTTGTATGTACATTTCTTGTTCTATTGGTGAATTTGTGTGAATTTTTTGTTTTCTGTGTTTTTAGTTATTGTAATTACCAAAATGTAACTTACAATAACTATAGATTTATTCTATATATTTTTTTGTGAAAATTGCTCGTTTTATTGATTGCTAGTTATTTTTATTGTGAATGTTTTGAAATGCTTTTTGTTAGCTGTTCCATTGTTTTGTTTGTGTAATTGTTGTTGCTGTTGTTCTATTGGTTTTAAGTGTTTTGTGTGTATATTTCTTGTTCTAATTATTTTTGGTTATGTTTAGTGTAAATTACTTTTTTTTACTATAAATTTCATATTATATTGTTTTTTAAGGTATTTTTAGTGTATAGTTCTTGTTTTATTGGGTTTTAGGTGTTTTCTCATTCTGTTGGTAGAGACTTTTAGTATATATATCCATAAAATAAGTAAACCTAGGCTATATAGACTATGAATAATAATAGGTTTTATAATCTGATGTATTTTTCTGTTATATTAAATAAGACACTGTAGAAACATTTGACTAGATTATAGGTATTTACACTTGCTAAGATATAATTTTCTTCAGTGATGACCATAAATTAACAATCAAGAATGTTACACTTTCAACAGCTTTACACAACAGCTTTACATGACAACAGCTTTACACAATCAAAAGAATTAATTAAGTTTGTATGAAATGTCTGCGATGGATTGGCACCCTGTCCAGGGTGTACCCTGCCTAGTGCCCGAAGTCTCCTGGGATAGGCTCCAGGTCCCCCGCGACCCTGAGCACAGGATTAAGCGGTATAGAAAATGAAATGAATGAATGTATGAAATGTAAATGTGTATGAGTCAAAATGGTCAGATTGTCCCTGATCAACAAGCCAAGGACGACAGTGGCAAGGAAAAACTCCCTGAGATAGCAATAGGAAGAAACCTTGTGAGGAACGGGACTCAATAGGGAATCCATCATAATTTGGTTGAACGGATAGCAGGGATTGATCTGCATCATAATGTGCGAGACTGGAAGTTCAGTATAACAGGAGATGTGTTTAAGTTAAAATGGAGTCCGGTTCATTACTGGAGGCTCGGGTAGACTGTAGGAAACTCCAGTCTTGAACTATCGAGCGACTGAAGTCACGAGTCCTCAGAGAAAAGACATCTGCATCAGCCGAGGACAGGAAGTAGAACCATCCCCAGTCACCACACACATCCCAGGCAGACCACATGGGGCATCCATGCAACAAGATCTCCAACCAGAAGCAGGACACCAGGATGAGTCAGGCAGCTCCAGGGGGTAGAGGGGGTCTGGATCACTGACAGCTCAGGAGAAACATGTGTAGTGAGAGAGAGAGAAGGAGAGAGAAGGAGAGATGGCAGTTAGGTATGGCCACTGTCAAGGTCGCGCGAGACCTTTACTGCTTTATATGTCAAGAGTAGTATTTTAAAATCAATGCGAAATTTCACAGGGAGCCAATGTAGTGTGGATAATGTAGGGGTGATGTGCTCGTATCTTCTGGTTCTAGTGAGGACTCTCGCTGCTGCATTCTGGACTAGCTGAAGCTTGTTTATGCACCTAGCTGAACAACCAGACAGTAAGGCATTACAATAGTCCAACCTTGAGGTGATAAAAGCATGACCTAGTTTTTCTGCATCGTTTACCGACAATATATTTCTTATCTTGGCAATATTTCTGGGATGAAAGGATGCAATCCTGGTGATATTATCTACATGAGCTTCAAATGAAAGGCTGGAATCTATAATCACACGGAAATCTACTCAAGTAAAAGTTTTTATTTTTTTATTTATAAAATGGCATCTTTTTAAAAATGAATTTATAGTTATATTAAATGTTGTAGAATTTCCATGACAATACGTGTTCTCACTCATTAAAAGGTTGTCCCTTCACCAGCTTCTTTTTTTGTTCTTCTTTTTTTATGATAGTTATCAAACCACAAATAGGTGGTTTACCCCCACCTACTGGTTTGAAATTTGGAACAAGGTTTTCTAAAAACATTTCAACAATCAATTTTCACACATACAAACCTTCAGCTTGTTTGATGACAAACACACACACTGACACAGCTCGACTCACAGTCTACGGTTTCCGATAGCCAGGGCTCCGATGGCTCTGGTCAGTTTTGCTTTTCCTTCTTTTATTTCCCCTCCACTCAGTAGTGCACAAAGTGCGTATGTATTAAGTGTACATTCTGTATCTGTCCCATTTGGAAATAACACACTCGAGACAGGACAAGCGGCACTCTGAGCTTTTATTTCAGTCATTTCAACAGTAAGATAAAAGCACTTCATAGCCACTCATAGAAACCTACTGTAGCACAGCACTTCTGCACATTCAGTATGTTCTCTGAAAGTCAAATGGGCTGCTGCGCTCTTTTGCTTTCATCTGTAACTTCATGTTGTTTGTCCTCAAAAGAAGCAATATGAAGCCGAATCCATGAAGGCTGGGTGTTTTTGAGTTTGAATCTTTCTCTGGCCTGGTTTAACTCTCACAGGAAATTCACATCACAAAATAATTTACACATGGGGTTTTATTCATTTCAAAGATGTCATTTTAATAGAAGTTTCGATGCAATTTCTATAAACAAATTATTTTAATAATAAAATGTATTAGTTACATTCATGATATTCACTTAGTTTGCTTATTTACAGTAGATGTAAATTTTATGCATGATCAATTAATCATGTTTTTCTAATCCAATTCATTTATTTTCACTTTTTTCACAGTGTATTTATCTTGACATGCGATTTTTTACACATGATCTGTTCTTTTAAGTTGTAATATTCTTATAAGACTTTTAGTTGCTTAATAATTTTTTCAAAGCTAATTTCACACTAATTATTCAATTTCACATGTATTTTTTTCTTTTTATGACAAAATTCATTAAGTTTTACATTGTTACATCAGCACTGGTTTCAGCCACAAAATGGCTGATAATGACTACAATATCCAAGCAGTCCTATAAGTCACATGACCTGGTCACATTGTTTTGCAATTATTTATGTTCTAATTTCTGATGGTCTGTTTTGTTTGTTTGTTTGTTTTTTATTTAATATTAAATGAATTTGAGAAAAAAATTACACCTGAATAAATTTCTTGATTTAATGTTGAAATTATATAATTGATAAACAATAAATAATTAAAATTGATTGAATTAATGTTCTTGAGTTTTTCAGTTGATATAATTACTTTTGCCTTCGTTTTACCCAGTTTGATTTTACATTTTAATTTTTTACTGTATTTTGAGATATGCCCTTCTTAAATGTCAAATAATTATTTTTTGTACACATTAATATGAGATCCTGTGTTTTGCTTGATCATAACATGATTCATTCATAAAGCTACACATTTTTAAATCTACACATGTTTATTCATAACCAGAATTGCTATTTCTGTAGAGCTGTTAAAAGCGCTATATAAGTCAAATTGAATTAAATTCAAGTAAAATGGAAATAAATTCACTTTTTCTCCACATTACACTATAAGAGGTGGAAAAACGTATCATCAATTTTAAATTTGTGCTGCTTCATTTTCCTTCCCCCCCCTCAAAAGTGAACATGTTTTAAGTAAGACCTGAAGGTGGCGCTGATTTCAACTGTAATGCATTTGCACATACTGCACTGTACAATCCACATGAAACAAAACTTTCTGGCTTGGAATAATTACATTCGTCTTGTTTTTATCATGGATGTCTTTGAAAACTGGTTTGGCGATGATTTCGTTCTGTTGTTTTGTTTCGTTGAGATGACTGATACAGCATGTGATATTCAGGGCTTTTTATAATTCAGCCACAATCATCAAAATTGCCACCATTACCCGACATGCTGGTGGGTGTAACCCTGGATTGAATGAGTGTCAGAAACAAATTAAGCTCTACTCTTCTTAGATCATGCCTCTGCCTCCAGGGGGCACTCTCTTCTCAGCAGTTTGTCACCCCCCAATCACACACACACACACACACACACACAGAGCAGATGAGTTGTAAAGATCAGTGTCCTTGTACAGAAGTATTTAATTGCTTCAGCAGTGCGTTTGTGATTTTTGAGTGTTTACAGATTTGTCCTTTTTGTGCCAGTAGTATTTTGCGTGTTTTGTTTTATCCACCCCTTTTCCCTGATTTTTTCCGGGAAAACCCCAAAACACTTCCAGATAATGTCGCATCTTTTCCCTTCTGATTTTATGCATGTTTTTCAGACTATTTATGACACCACAGCTGCTGACTGAGGCCTCATGTATGAAAGTCAAGTGCAGTGTAGAATGTGCTGTAGTTCTTAACATTATTGCTGGAGAACTACCGCCCTGCATATTCCCTGCTTGACCACACCTACTTCAATTAAGAGCAGATTGATTAGTTAAATGAGTTGATTAAGTGTGTGTGTGTGTGCGCTCTGCGATGGATTGGCACGCTGTCCAGGGTGTACCCCGCCTCGTGCCCAGAGTCTCCTGGGATAGGCTCCAGGTCCCCGCAACCCTAAATACAGGATAAAGCGGTATAGAAGATGAATGAATGAATGAATGAATGAGTTGATTAGTTAAATCAAGTGTGCTGGAAGCTGAGAAAGCACTTAAATATGCAGTGCAGGGGTCCTCCAGGAATAAGGCTGAGGACTAATGCTGTTGATAAGGTCTTTATTTGTTAACTAGTGTAAGAACATTTCATTGATGGAAAACATTTGTAGACATAGTTTAAAGTTTAAAGCAAAAATGGATCTGATGAGCTTTAATGTAATCATTGATATTATTATTATTGTTATTATTATTATTATTATTATTATTATTATTATAATTATTATTATTATTATTATTTCAGGTTGAAGTCCATGTCCATGTCTGTGTGTGTTTCTGTACAGCAGAACTCTCTGTCTAACTTATTAATACAAAAAGATCACATTCTGTAAGGTTGTGTATCTGACGCCTTGTTTACACTAAGTTGTCCTTCTTTCATCGTCAGACAAATACTGTACACTCCCTGTTCGTTAATCAGAGAGAGAATCACAGATGAGAAATGGAAAAAGTAGATAAAGATGAAGATGACGTTTTGTCTTAAAATGATACTTATACCGCTTATACCACTTCAGCGCTGTTATATAAACTATACCGTTTATCTTTTCTAATTATTATCTATTGCTGCAGGGGTTTGTTTACATTACATCACTTTTACTCACATGCAGGTTAAACTTCAGGCAGAGATCTAAGTACTGCAAAAGATTCAATAAATTCTGTTCAGTCAGTTTTGCATGATGCTGTGAATAAATCATACAGAGGTACAGACAGAAAGAAAGACTGGTTTCTGGTTCTCCAAAGGTATGAAATGTGAAGATCTCACTGAAATAGCAAGTTCTGACCGATGTTCAGACTAAACCTTTCTTTTATTTATATACAGTAGATTGTAAATAAAGCTGGATGAGTTGAAAGGAAAATCCACTCTGATTACCGCTGCATCAAACTAGTTGCCTTTTCTTACAATTTCATACTAGCCTTTCTGGCAGAATAGCAAAGTAAGCTAATTGTACTAGGGAGGTCCAGTACACTGGCCATCCAGCTGTGCTGCTTTTTTACAAAGCTTTTCCCCCATTTTTGTTGTGCATCAAACAAGGAGAGTGAACTAAGTGCAGAAGAAATGTTGACGCCCACATGCCATCAGTACATTACACAAATTTATTTATGTCTTTTTCCACTGATACTGAAATCATGGTTCTGTTATGCAAATATTTACAGAACACAACAATCAGCCGTTCCCTTGCTGCTTGCTGGTGTGAGCACAGGGTAAATCTTATACTCTGGTTTTACACTTCGTCTCCTTTTACACCACACCTTTAACTATTTACTTTATTAAATACAAATATTAATCCCTTACAAGCAATAAATCACATCAAACTCAATGATGTTACAATTGTGGAACCAGTTGATCTATAAAAGTCGTTAGGAGTGATGCTCGTGCATAATCAGGAGGAGGAGGCACAAAAAAAAAAAAAAAACAGAAATGTGTTATTTATCAACTGCTTCGTTTTCTCATGCAACGAACTAAACACAACATTTGTTGTTGGTTTAATCCACGCTGCATGCACTGCGTTCCACATGTGCTACTGGCCCTAACAGCATGGCTTTTTTTTGTTGAAACCTAACACTCGAATGTAGAGACGTGTTAGTGATGCACAGGACACAGGAACAGCCTGCCACATCGTTCTCCAGCTGAAACGACAACACAGCTGAATGAAATGTGTCATGAATTAACAATCTATTCATCTATTCCTCTGTAGTTGAGTATCACAGGCATAAATCTATAGAAAAATATTGCAAAAGGTGAAAGGAGGGAAAAAAAGAAGCATCCTGAGTGAACTGGCCTTTAGTCCTGTAGTAAGTGTTTTGTTCATGGTGATGTCTCTGTGATCTTTTCTAAAATTCTTTTTCCAAAATGACCTTTGAAGCTCAGGATCATAAATAATCTGAGATCCTGTCTGTGATCCTGAAGTCATCATGACATTAGGGAGATTTATGGATTTATGATTTATACTGTATGGTTTGCTGATTGCCATGCGCCATCAGGTCAGAGGATCGTATATTTTTATGACTTGAACATTACGTTCCTGTCAATTTTATTTCCTGGTGAATAAACCTTTGTAAGTATTTACACACTACCTTACTTTGGTGATTATAGTCACACTCATGCCATGACCTTCTTGCTACTTAGCCTTTCAAAATGAGCTCGCACTGGGGAAAAAATGAGAGCAAAGGAAAATATTCTAATATGATTTTTTAAAAATTATATTTCTTATTATAACAAATAATAAACAAACAGCAAACCAAAAACATGATATTTAAGATTAATTAGATACATTATTCTCACTTATGAGCATAGCAAGAATTTCATGCTTACATTATTACTTAAAATGTCTAGAAATTGGCAAATCTTACAGTATAATCGGCTTGTTATATAATTTTATATAAAAAAAATTCTACATACATCTACTAGAATCACAATACTATCACTTGTTTAGATGTAATTTTTGCAGTGCAATCTTCATTGTATTTTAATTTATATTAATGTATAATTTTAACTTATTTACACTGCTACCCATCTTGGCTTCTGAGAGACACTGCCACTCTGAGAAGCTCTTTTTATACCCAATCATGTTGCCAATTAACCTAATTACTGTTAATTGGTCTTCCAGCTCTTCGTTATGCTCAAATTTACTTTTTCCAGCCTCTTATTGCTACTTGTCCCAACTTTTTTGGGATTTGTTGACACCGTGAAATTTGGAATCAACATATTTTTCCTTTAAAATGATACATTTTCTCGGATTGAACTTTTGATCTGTCATCTATGGTCTATTCTGAATAAAATATTGACGTTTGCCATCTCCACATCATTGCATTCAGTTTTTATTCACAATTTGTTTAGTGTCCCAACTTTTTTGGAATCGGTTTGTACATGAAATAATGCATGTTTTGCTTTACATTAAGTTTTGCCCTGCAAATTGTTCCATACTCGACAAAATTTAAACTCAGACATACAGTATAAGATCAATGGTCTTGCTTTAACAGTTATTTCCTAACTTCTTATTTTTAAACTAATTTACTGAAAAGAGAGTCATTGTGAAGTAGAAGTTTCCCTGTTGCCTGGACAGATAACTCTGAATATGTGAATGATTGATATTCTGCAGGTTTGCGTACATTTCTCTTTCTTTTATACAGTGTCTGTTTATAAATGACATAATCAAGAATTGGCGAAGAAGCAAAAAAAAAAAACATTCTACCATAAAGATCTTAGAAAAGCATCCATAAACTTTGACACACGACATCGATCAAATAAAAAAATATATATTTTAATTCGTGCTGTAAATCTTTTTTGTGCTGAGTAAACACTCATAGATGTAACCTGCTGAGCTCAAACACTAAAGCAAAGGCAGTGGTATAAACTGATCTTGGAAAGTGAAGGGCTTCCAAATCAGGACATGAAACACATCATAAAGTCTTTTTTCTAGTATTGTCATAGTGACTAACTTTTCCCTGCAGGCTTGTTAAACAAAACCAGATGTTTCACGACCGGGTCTGTTTCTTTCTCAAATACTTAAGTCGTTGGGGTCAAAGTTCAGAGGTGATGTCTCAATGCTCCTGTTTTACTCATGTTTTACTCAGTATTGCCATGATGGACGGTGGACGAACGGCTCACCATCTCTCATTGTCTACGTCGCCTTTTTCCCAGATGGATGAACGTTTGAATAAAATGTACAGTTTGGATAAGATTGGAGAATTGCATGCAAGTCCTTCTTCGCGTAACCTCAGCATTTGAGGAATGTTCAGCGTGTGAGACGACACGTTTGATTCAGCAGGAGCTCCAGCTGGCTGTGTTTCTGTAAGGAAGAAAAGCTGAACTGCTGCACTTTCCCTGACGTGTTCTGGAGCAACGTTATCTGTCTTCCTCCCCTATGTCTTCTGTTAACAGACTGAGATCATTCAGTTTGGCTCACTGATTAAAAGGACTAAAATAACTTTTGAAATGAAATGAAATCTTTGGAAATCGTTTTTGGAAAAGTTTTAGCCAACAACAATCTCCCATTTATCAAACTCGGCTGTTCGGAATTACCTGCAGAACTTTCCACTAATGGAAATACTGTATCAACATCACACGAAAGTCATGGAAATCTTGTCTGTAAGCGATGACTAGATTTCCAAGTGCCCATGTCTGATGAAAATAAATGAATCCTCCTGATTGCTCTTTCTTTGTTCGCGATGGCCTTATGGTTCTCTCCAGAGTGCATGATTAAACCTTTCAGTGATGACCTTGTAATGAAAAGTGATTCTTAAAGGGAAGGGAGTATAAAAGAACAGAGACTCCCATTAGGAAATGCTTTAGATAAAAGACCTCCTCATATTTCTCATAGACTTTAGTGTTACTGTACATACGATTGAGCTGGTGTTCCTATCACTGCACACACTCTTCATTTTAGTCAAAGCCAAGAACTTTTCTGTCCTGATAAGTACTACCTGACTCATGTCTATGATCAGTAACCTACTGTAAGCTTGACCTTTAAGTTCCACTATTTGTGCACTTATTCAATCATGTCAGGACAGGATGCATGAAATGATGCGGATTCATGTAAAGAGCTTCAGGTACTGTAATGTCGTATTAAAGATCAGGATGCAAAAAAAAAAAAAAATGTTGATTAGGTTTGAGTTTTTTTTTTGTTACAAATCTTATGGGATTTGTACACACAACAGCCTCTAGATTTTTCACAGAAGAAACAAAAAACTGCACTTCTGCAGCCAGAAATGTCTGGACTGGTTTGAGCTGATATTAAAGCAGATTTATTTTATGCCCCTTTTTCAGCTCTTGAAATCCTCTGTAGGTACACTGTAAAAAAAATTTCATGTAAAATTGCAGTAAATTACTGGCAGCAGTTTTGCCAGTAAAGTGCTGTTTTATTACAGTATTTGTACTGTAGAAATAGACTACAGTAAATTGCTGTATTTTGATATACAGTTTATTACTGTGATTTTGTACTGTTTACTGTATTTTAGTGATAAATAATTATTCGGACAACTTGTATTTTTAACAAAAATAATTTTTTTTAGTCCTGCCCAATTTTTTCCCCGCTTTTTTTCTCCCCAATCTAGTCGTGTCCAATTGAACATCACCCGGTGTTCAAACCTGCGATCTCCGGATGATAGGGCGAGCGATTTAACCTACTGCGCCACTCGGAGGCCCACAAAGTCAGCAAAAGTACTTGCACTTTTGTGCAAAAGTACTTAAGTTTTCATTAAAGTGTGTTGATTATCTAATTTACAGTTAAATACTGTATACTGTAGTGTATTAAACTGTAAATACAATATTTACAGTTCATTCATTCATTCATTTTCTGTACCGCGTTATCCTTATACTGTATACAGGGTCGCGGTGGCCTGGAGCCTATCCCAGGAAACTTAGGGCACAAGGCGGGGTACACCCTGGACAGGGTGCCAATCCATCGCAGGGCACACACACATACTCACATACACACACTCATTCACACACTACGGGCAATTTGGCATGTCAATCAGCCTAACCTACATGTCTTCGGACTGTGGGAGGAAACCCAACAAACCCACCATGGGGAGAACATGCAAACTCCAGGCACACAATCGAGCCTGGCTGGGGAATCGAACCCGGACCC
The DNA here is from genome assembly GCA_030522415.1 of Channallabes apus. Taxonomy (NCBI): domain Eukaryota; kingdom Metazoa; phylum Chordata; class Actinopteri; order Siluriformes; family Clariidae; genus Channallabes; species Channallabes apus. The sequence continues at coordinate 29,671,257 of CM060104.1, forward strand.
TGGCGGTGCAAGGCGACAGTGCTAACCACTACACCACCGTGCCGCCCCAATATTTACAGTTAAATATTGTAAATCACAGTAATGCTGTTTCTTTTACAGTAACGTGCAGTATTTCGAAAAAACTGTCGGAAACTGTAAAAAAAAAAAAAAGGCCTGTAAATTTACATCAATTTGTTACAGTGTACTGTGTAGCCATGTACCCTAAGACATACTATACGGTACAGCCTGACATGCACCTCCCCAGAAATATAACTAACGTTAACGTTGTAACGATACAGACCATAACAACTGTGATTGGTCCACATGGTGAAAGAATATGTATATTCGTACATTATGTATTATATGATCTGCTCCACTACATAGACTAAACAAAAAAACTGGCGAGAGAGTTTGGAAGGAGGCTGGAAACAAAGATTGTTGGAGAGAGATACAGTATAGTAGCTCCAACTACTAGAGCAGCACAGACAGACCAGTATGTGGGCTATTCAGTCTAAACTTTATGGTGAATGAAGGCGTAAAGCCGATTGACATTTACAGAAGCCTTCAAGCAGAGTACGATGAAGAGACACTTAGTCACAGTAAAATATCTAAGTGGTGCAAATGACGATACCAGTCATTTTAGTGAATGACGATACCAGCTGGGGTGATTTGTTCAAGTCAAAAGGAGTTCCTGGGAGGCCAGGGTTTCAAAAGTAAAGCAGGCAGTTTGATCATGGCTCTGGTGTTGTACTGCGAAAACAGGAGTAGTTCAGTGGTTAAAATGTTGGATTACTGATTGGAAGGTCTTGGGTTCAAACCTCAGCACCACCCATTTAACACTGTTGGGCCCTTACATGCTTAGATGTAAAATGGGATAAAAATGTCACTTTGGATAAGGGCATCTGGAATGTTGCTGTAGAAGTACACAACAACAAATCAGACTTAAGCCTTACGTGAACTTATAGTTTTTCTCGTCACTGTGCTGCAAAACATAAGTTTCTTATTCCGTAGATAAAATTCCGCCTGGATTGGATTTTATTCAATAAACGTCCGCCAAATGATTACATGTAAATATTTGGGAGAGGTATTTATTAAAACTTGTTTGACGTTATAACTTTTCCCTCATAAAAATCCCACAGCCTGTCGAAGCTCTGCATGAAAACTAAGCCCTGATGAAGACACAGCTGCAAGACGTTGAGATTGAAATGATTCTGAAGGCCAACGTCTAATCAATAACGTCTACAACTAATGAGGTAAATTCAATCTGATTTGAAAAACTCATCTTTTTCGGCCTTTGCTTGTTGACTTTGCTTGTCAGAGCTTCAGAAAGATCCTGCTGCTTTTTCATGTTCATGTTTAACATTTGTTCATCAGCACCAAAGTGATGTATGAGTGGGACAGAATTTAACCTCAGCACACAGAGTTAAAAGACACTGGTAATGTTCCAACATTTTTTGGAAATCTAACACTTTTTTCCAGTTGTGTTAAAAAAATCACACTGGTACAGTATGTCAGGAATTGGCACTCCCTACGTACAACTTCAGCATATCAACTATTACAAGTTCCTGTGTAATTTGTCTTCTATGAGTAATCAAACCAGGACTTGTAATAACATTTCTGGTGAAAAATGGTGTAAAACCGATGGACATTTACAGAAGACTTCAAGCACAGTATGGTGATGAGACTCTTAGCCACAGTAAAAGATTTTCATTGTGCAAACGTTTTAAAGAAGGTTAAGATCCCAGACGAGGTGGCTCAGACCAAAGGTAATCACTAAAGACATTCTGTTTTTGCAGGACAACGCACAACCTCATATCCCGTCCACCGCACCACTTGCACATTACTAGAACTCAGCTGAAAGTTATTGCCGTAATCAACCGTACAGTCCTGATCTCGCTGTAAGCCATTTCTACATGTTTGGGCCATTAAAGGAGTTCCTGGGAGACCAGGGTTTTAGACATGAAACAGGCAGTCCTATTCATGATACTGAGAAAACTTTTTACCTTGATGGTAACCTAGCACTAGTGTAATACTGTGGTAAGTGCATTAGTGTAGCAGGGGATTATATAGGGAAATAACGAGGGTTTAACAGAACTGTGTTCTGTTATTCTGCACAATCCAAAATCACAGTTTGTTTTGAATGCTATAGGCCACTTGTGTAGGCTCTGAGCAGACTTGATGCAGAACTGAGCTAGAGAGGCTGGAGAAGCTTAGAGGTTAAGATGTTGCACTACTACAGTAAGTGGAAGGTTTTGGGTTCAAACTCCAGCACTACCAGTGGACACTTTTGGGCCCCTTAAGTCCCGGTTTGACATGAACATCCCTTGTAATAAATGCTCACAACACCACAGGCAGAACATCAGGCTTAAGGCTACATTAACTTACAAGAATAGCCACTCTTTACAGCCATGACGTGCAAAAAAGCTCAGAATGCACAAAACTTTGCTGTAACCCTGTTCCCTGAAAAGGCGGGAACGAGATGCTGCGTGAAAACGCTATGGGAACCATTTTGTCACGTTGCCGGTTGTGAAGCAAGTGTGCAAACACACCAAAATTTGGCTATATATAACATCGGTCAGGTGACGTCATCTGATTAGATGCAGGTGAAGGTTATAAATACAAGTGAGCCGGCAACAAAACTCAGATTAATTTGTCTGAACGGACGTCCGGTCACGTGGTAGTGCGGCATTCGGACGCAGCATCTCATTCCCGCCTTTTCAGGAAACAGGGTTACAGCAAAATAACCCGAGACGTTCCCTTTCAAAGGCTTTTACTCGATGCTGCGTGAAAACGCTATGGGACCGAGAATACCAACGCCGCCGCACTACAAGTGTCTGGACCCCCAGGTTGTGTAGCGTGTGCGCACAAGGCCAGGAAGTCTCAGATTCATGTCTGGGAAGCTGACTCGAGGACTCGTGAGCCCGGAGTGGCATGGACATTCAGACTGTAAAATCTTACAAATATGTGTGGAGAGGACCAACCCGCCGCGTCACACACTTGTTGCAGGGGAGTACCTCTTGCAAGAGCAATAGATGAGGCGACCCCTCTGGTTGAATGGGCCCTGACTCCTAGAGGCGAAGTGAGTCCACGCAACTCGTAGGAGAGGGCAATAGCATCTCTCACCCAGTGTGACAGAGTTTGTGTGGTGGCGGCCGCCCCCCGGTTGTGGCCTCCATAACATATAAAGAGTTGCTCTGACTTACGCCACTGCCTAGTGCAGTGGACATAAGCCTGAAGAGCACGTACTGGGCACAGTAAGTGAAGTTTTTCCTGCTCTGAATCCTCAAAAGGCGGAGGACAGAAGGCTTCCACGACGACAGGGTGCATGGTTGAGAAAGGAACTTTCGGTAGATAATTTGGGTGAGGATGCAGAATGGCCTTGACTAGCCCAGGGTCAAAGTCCAGGCAAGATGGGGAGACTGATAATGCACGCAGGTCTCTGATCCTCTTTGGAGAGGTAATGGCCATAAGAAGAACCATCTTGAGAGTCAGAAGCTTGTCGGGCGCTGACTCTAGTGGTTCAAAAGGAGTGTCGATTAGACCTTCGAGCACGATAGATAAATCCTACGAAGGAGCCGTGACTCTAGTAGGTGGCCTCAATCATTTAGCTCCACGAATGAAACGGGCAACTAAAGGGTGATTTCCCACAGTAACCCCTTCAGTCAGAACGTGGCAGGCTGAAATAGCGGACTATATGGGGGACTATAAAAGTGGGACTCCGTCTCACTTGTATTTATAACCTCCACCTGCATCTAATCAGATGACGTCACCTGACCGAGGTTATATATAGCCAAATTTTGGCGTGTTTGCACACATGCTTCACAACCGGCAACGTGACAAAATGGTTCCCATAGCGTTTTCACGCAGCATCGAGTAAAAGCCTTTGAAAGGGAACATTGGACCTTCAAGTAGATAAGCTACAATGAGACCTCATTTGTAAGTCATGAACTATTCCTAACAGAAGTTCCTCTCACTAGAGAAACACTGGGATAAGTGCATTAGTGCAGCAATCTTATATAGAGAAAAATAGGAAGTTTTTACTCTCATTACTGTGTTCTGTTATTCTGCACAATCAAAAGTCCCCATTTCATTTGAACACCCCTAGAATAAATAAAACAATAAAGTATTGATGCAAATGCATTAATATAAACATGCGATTAGTGTCTGATAATTAATCAACATCTACTGACCAATCAGAATTGAGAATTCAAAAAGATAGTGATGTAATCAGCATTAATCATATGAGAAAGGTTTGATGTCCAGACCTGCTGAATGTTCATGACAGTGTGTATTTTTTTCTTCTGTGCTTTCTGGCTGTGGTGGATTTTTTTTTTGAGTCTGCTTACTTTTCTGATCTCATTTGATCTTCAATATAAAACATCTGGAGCTGAAAACATTTCACACCTGCTTTTAATTCTCAGTGCAGACAGAAAAACAGTGTTTTAGCCTTCCACTATATGCGGCAGTTAGTCACATTCTGCTGCTTCAGTCAGGGAGTAATCATGTTTAAACAATATAAACAAATAGAGATATTAGAACGGTCAAAAACCAGCCGTGAGTTACAGTCGTGAGTACAGTTTTGCTAATTCTGGGTTAAACCAACAAGAAACTAAACAAAACAAAACAAACTGTTTATCCTAGAGTTTTAATGATTCTTAAGTGTTTAATTTAGTTTTGAACTAAATCCTGGCAGCAACACGTAAGGCCACTTTTACGGCCAGGGACAGTTCTAGAATGTAGACAACTACAGTACAATTATTTAATTACATCATAGTTTCTCTTGTAACATACAATCAACAAAAAGTAAAAGCTTTCATCTTAAAGATGAAAGAGTTAGCTTTGCTTCTGAATTCTGACACTGTCTGCTCACAAAAAAATAATATCAAAAAGTATATATATATATATATATATATATATATATATATATATATATATAGTATATATATATATATATATATAGTATATATATATCCGGTTTGTATTTGTATATATATATATATATATATATATATATATATACAAACCGGATTCCAATGGAAATGGAAAATGGTCATGTGATCTGATGAGTCCGGATTCCAGTGTGATGGGCAGTGTCAGGGTAAGAAGGGAAGCACGTGAAGCGATGCACCCATTCAATTCAATTCAATTCAATTTTATTTATATAGCGCTTTTAACAATGGTCATTGTCTCAAAGCAGCTTCACAAAAATTAAAGAAATTTAACAAAAAAAAAAAAAAAATTATATATATTATATATATATATATATATATATATATATATATATATATATATATAGAATAATTATATATAAAGTAATAAATAAATAAATAAAATTATAATAGAAAATAAATAAATAAAAACAAATAATAATAATAATAATTATAGAAAAGAAAATAATTGGAAGTGTGGATGTGTGAGAAAAATGTGCAGATAATAATGAGATGAATGAATGAAATGTCTCTGATGAGCAAGCCAAGGGTGACGGCGACGGTGGCAAGGAAAAACTCCCTGAGATGGCATTAGGAAGAAACCTTGAGAGGAACCAGACTCAACAGGGAACCCATCCTCATTTGGGCGATAACAGATAGAAATGATATAACATCTTGTGTGTTGTGCAGGTGAAAATTCAATATGACAGAAATTATTTAAATTGTCATGAAGACCAGTTCAGCATAGGGACGAGTCAGTAGGTGTAGAGGGCAGATGAGGTCTGGATCACTGGAAGCACAGGAGCAGCATGTGTAGCTCCAACCATCATAAAGCTGAATCCAGTTGGAGCTGGTCCTTCTCTGGATGCCTCAGGAACCTCGCAGGGTCAGCCTTTGTCTACTGAAGCTGGCAAAATCTCCCGATGCCTCGGGATGGGTAGAGAAATACAGAACAGATGGGGAGAATTAGCGTAGTTGCCATTCGGTATAGGTGTACTGGAGTATGAGTACTGGGATGAGTTATGTGTATGCCAGATTAAAAAGATGCGTCTTGAGTCTACTTTTGAACTGAGAAACCGTGTCTGCTCCCCGAACACTGTCTGGAAGGCTATTCCAAAGCTTTGGAGCTAAATATGAAAAAGCCCTACCCCCTTTTGTAGATTTTGAAATTCTGGGAACTACCAGAAGTCCGGAGTTTTGTGATCTTAAGGCGCGTGGTGGATTGTAGCGTATCAGAAGACTGGTTAGGTATGTGGGAGCTAAACCATTTAAAGCCTTGTATGTAAGTAATACTATTTTGTAATTTATTCTAAACTGAACAGGTAGCCAGTGCAGGGATGATAATATTGGGGTTATATGATCATATTTTCTGGATCTAGTGAGAACCCTGGCAGCTGCATTTTGGATTAACTGAAGCTTGTTTATTGAGGATGCAGGACAACCACCTAGTAATGCATTACAATAGTCCAGTCTGGAGGTCATGAATGCATGAACTAGTTTTTCTGCATCAGATACGGATAAGATGTTCCTAAGTTTAGCAATATTTCGAAGATGGAAAAAGGCTGTTTTTGTGATATTTGAAATGTGATTTTCAAAAGACAAGTTACTGTCTAATATTACTCCCAGATCTTTTACTGCTGAGCTGGTAATAACAGTACATCCTTCTAAGCGCAAGCTGAATTGTGAAAGCTGTTGTGTGCTGGTTTTTGGGCCAATAAGTAATATCTCTGTCTTATCTGAATTTAATAAAAGAAAGTTATTGGTCATCCAATCTTTTATGTCCTGGACACACACAGTTAATTCAAATTCAAATTCAAATTTTATTAGTCACATACACAATCATACACAGTATAATATGCAGTGAAATGCTTTTTATACGACCGCCAGTGACCTTAAAAAAAAAAAAGAAAATAAGAAAATAAAATCTTGTACGTAAAATAAATAATCAATAAAAAGGAAATACTAAAGAAATAATTTTAGCTAGTAAAATTTGTAAAATTAACTGTGCATAAGGGCATAATAAAATATTGCAAAAATATAGAAATATGGTATTAAAGTGTCAGTGGTTGTGCAAATATGCATGAAAGGTGACATGTGCAATTGTCCAGATGTATGAGTATTTAGTGCAAGTGTGTATGAATGTGTCCATGATTGTCCAGTCAGTGTTGTGAGCTTAAAAGATGTTATTAGTCCTGTGTGGAGGTGTGATTGAGACATCTAGGTATCTATCTAGACATCGAGGTGTGATTGAGACATCTAGACATCTAGACATCTAGACATGAGGAGGTGTGATTGTAATCTAGACAACTTAGGTATTTCGTCTGCTTTAGTTGAGATATATAATTGGGTATCATCAGCATAACAATGGAAACTAATCCCATGTCTTCTAATGATGTTACCCAAGGGAAGCATGTATATTGAGAACAACAGAGGTCCTAAAACTGACCCTTGTGGGACCCCATATTTCACTGGCATTATACCAGACGGTTCTCCATTTAGATCTACAAAATGGTAGCGATCAGACAGGTAAGATCTAAACCATTTTAGTGCCTGTCCCTGAATACCTATATAATTTTGTAAGCGATCTATGAGAATATTATGATCTATAGTGTCGAATGCAGCACTAAGATCGAGCAGGACTAGCAATGAGATGCAGCCTTGGTCTGAAGCTAAAAACAAGTCATTTGTAATCTTAACTAGTGCAGTTTCTGTGCTATGATGGGGCCTGAAACCTGACTGAAATTCTTCAAGGATGTTGTTATCCTGCAAGAATGTGCAAATTTGAGCTGATACTACTTTTTCTAGTATTTTTGATATGAACGGGAGGTTTGAGATCGGTCTGTAATTTTTTATTTCATTCGCGTCCAAATTAGATTTTTTAAGAAGCGGCTTAATAACTGCTAACTTGAAAGGTTTAGGGACGTGACCTAGATGTAATGAAGAATTAATAATGTTTAGGAGTGGCTCTCCAACCGTAAGCATCACTTCTTTTAAAAATCTGGTTGGGATTGGGTCTAACAGGCACGTTGTTGATTTAGCCGAGGTGATGAGTTTATACAGCTCTTCCTGTCCTATACCTGTAAAGCAGTGAAAATCTAAATGTGAAGCTATAGGCTGAACTGGATCGTGAGATACTATTAGAGGTTGAACCTCCATTATTTTCTTCCTGATATTATTGATTTTTTCATTAAAGAAGTCCATAAAGTCTTCACTTCTAAACTGTGATGGGATACTCTCTGCAGGCATCTTAGGTTTTGTTAGGCGAGCCACTGTACTAAATAAGAACCTGGGATTGTTTTGGTTTCTTGCTATCAGTTGGCTAAGATGCTCGGTCCTAGCAGTTTTTAGAGCCTGTCTATAGCTGCACATACTGTCTTTATACGCAATTCGAAAAACTTCTAATTTAGTTTTCCTCCATTTTCGCTCGAGGTTACGGGTTGCTCTCTTTAGGGCGCGAGTATGACTGTTGTACCACGGTGCCAATGTTTTATCTCTGACTTTTTTTAATCTGATGGGAGCAACAGTGTCTAATGTACTGGTAAAAATAGTGCCCATGCTGCTAGTCACTTCATCTAGATCATCTGCATTTAGGGGTCTAATAAGAAATTGGGACAGATCCGGCAGATTACTTGTGAATCTGTCTTTAGTGGTGGGATTCATATTTCTAACAGATTGATAGCGTGGGGAGACACAGCTAATCTGTTCTACGGGTAGAGTATATGTCAGGAGGTGATGATCTGTGATATCATCACTTTGAGGTATGATCTCTATATTAGAGACATCTATACCATGGGATATAATTAAATCTAGCGTATGATTAAAGCGGTGAGTTCCTCCAATTATATTTTGCTTAACCCCAAAGGTATTTAGTAAATCCATAAATGTGAGTGCTAAAGCGTCGTTAGCATCATCTACATGAATGTTAAAGTCTCCTACTATCAATACTTTGTCAGAGTTAACCAATAGGTCTGATAGCAGATGTCCAAATTCTTTAAGAAAATCGCCATATGGCCCCGGGGGTCTGTACACGGTGGCCAAGGTAAAATATAGCAAGGGTTTATTACGTATTTCATTTAGTGCAACATTAATGATAAGCACTTCAAATGAATTAAACCTGGGCCTTATTTTCTGGGTAACAGTGAGTACATCATTGTAGATAGTGGCGACACCACCACCGCGACCAATTAGACGGGGCTCGTGCTTATAGAAATATCCTGACGGAGTAGACTCATTCAGACCAAAATATTCATTTGGTTTAAGCCAGGTTTCAGTGAGACAGAGTGCGTCAAGGCAATAATCTGAGATAATTTCATTAACAATAAGTGCTTTAGGCGCAAGGGATCTAATGTTGAGTAGTCCAAACTTTAGAGGTGGATTTTGACTACTTATTTTGCCTTTTTCTGGTTTTATGGTTATCAGATTGCTTCGGGCAAATTTAACAAATTTATTCTTTTTTCTCAGTATTCGGGGAACAGACACAGTTTCTATAGGACAAGCTATGTGTGTTCGTCTATCACTACGGTAAGTTGTGATGTGTCTAATATGTTTGGAATCTACAGTATGACTTACCGCCAGTCAGATGGTTCGTAGTGTTCTGGAGATGTTGTCAGAGAGGACCGCTGCTCCAGCTCTGCTAGGGTGTAGGCCATCGGTGTGATAGAGCCTAGGACGCTCCCAGAAAACATTCCAGTTATCAACAAAGCGTAATTTCTGTTGTTGACACCAAGATTGTAACCATTCATTAAAAGCAAATAATCTACTGAACTTCTCGATTCCTCGCTGAAATGTGGGAAGCGGTCCAGATACGATGATCCTTGTCGTGGGTGATGTGCTGCGGACCTTCTCGACCAGGCTCCTGAAGTCCTTCTTTAGGATCTCCGTCTGCCTCAGCCTGGTGTCGTTCGTGCCGGCATGAAGAACCACAGCTCCAATGTTCCTCCTCAGGGCAGCAGGCACCTGTGCAGCAACATCAAGAACACGTGCACCAGGTAAACAGCGTGTGTGCACCTTACCTTTAGCCGTGGTATACACCCATCATGTATAGTGTCTATGGTACAAGCCTCTGGAGACAGTGTTATGACCTGGGGTTGCTTCAGCTGCTCAGGTCTAGACTCGAAAAATAGCTGATAATCTGAATATACTGAATGACCAGGGCATCATATCTATGGAGTTTTTCTTCCCTGATATATTCCAGAGTGTGAAAGAGTGGTTCTGGGAGCATGAGGAATCATTTTCACATGTGAACTGGCCATGACCTTAACTGTATTGAGTCTTTGAAATATGCTGGAGAAGACTTTTTACCAAGTAGTTTGACTCTCTTGAGATTAATGAACAATAATGTAATACATCCCTGAATGGGAAAAAAATGTCATGACATTCTATAAGGTTGTTGAAACGTTTGTTGTTGAAAGGTGAACAATTGCAGTAATTCAGATGAAATGTGGTACGATACTAGATACCAATATTACACTTTATATCTTTTTTTTTTGGCTAGGCAATGCATATTATAATTACACTTTAGATAGTTAGCTGTTGTAAGGTTTGTATGACTTATATCATTCTATAAATGACTAGAGGATATCCGTAGCTCTATCTGCATGGAGTTCTTGATAGCCATTTGGTACCCTTACCTGCAAATGAGCTTGACGCCGCTCCTCAGGCTGCTGCAATGCCCCGCCTCCTGAATTTTCTCCTTAAGAACTGAAATTTTGGAAGAAATTTGCCGCGCCCTATGAAGTATTTTCAGAATACAAAGAAACAAACCGAACCAAACCGGACGCTGTCTATGTTGCGTGTATGTTTAGGAGCTATTCAAAACTTGTCCAGCAAAGCAAGTTTGCATATTTTTTGCATTTTGTGCAAGATTTAGTGAAGACGTAGCATCATGCGTCCCAAGAATGTTAGCAAGAACGATAGCAAGAAGAAAACTGTTTTTTTAAAGCAGCCGCTGCCAAGAGGAATCATAAATTAAGGTAAAATGAGGTTTAATGTATATTTATTTAATATTTACATATTTATTGCATATTTTCTAAATGTTTTGATTGTTTTTATATGCAAAAATATGATTATAGAGTTGAAAATTGGTAATATTGGTAATATTTTGAGTGGCTGGAACAGATTATCTGCATTTACATTATTACTCATGGGGAAAATGTGTTGTGCAATACAAAGTTACACCTTAAGAGCACGCCTTCAGAACGGATTAAATATGTGTGCCAAGGTACCGCCACCCAGTATAAAGATAAGAAGAAAAAGTATGTTTTATGGATCTAAGGTTCATATTAGATGGATTAAGGAGTATTACTATTTTAAATATAGATATACAGTGGTGTGAAAAACTATTTGCCCCCTTCCTGATTTCTTATTCTTTTGCATGTTTGTCACACTTAAATGTTTCTGCTCATCAAAAACCGTTAACTATTAGTCAAAGATAACATAATTGAACACAAAATGCAGTTTTTAAATGAAGGTTTACGTTATTAAGGGAGAAAAAAAACTCCAAATCTACATGGCCCTGTGTGAAAAAGTGATTGCCCCCCTTGTTAAAAAATAACTTAACTGTGGTTTATCACACCTGAGTTCAATTTCTGTAGTCACCCCCAGGCCTGATTACTGCCACACCTGTTTCAATCAAGAAATCACTTAAATAGGAGCTACCTGACACAGAGAAGTAGACCAAAAGCACCTCAAAAGCTAGACATCATGCCAAGATCCAAAGAAATTCAGGAACAAAAGTAATTGAGATCTATCAGTCTGGTAAAGGTTATAAAGCCATTTCTAAAGCTTTGGGACTCCAGCGAACCACAGTGAGAGCCATTATCCACAAATGGCAAAAACATGGAACAGTGGTGAACCTTCCCAGGAGTGGCCGGCCGACCAAAATTACCCCAAGAGCGCAGAGACAACTCATCCGAGAGGCCACAAAAGACCCCAGGACAACATCTAAAGAACTGCAGGCCTCACTTGCCTCAATTAAGGTCAGTGTTCACGACTCCACCATAAGAAAGAGACTGGGCAAAAACGGCCTGCATGGCAGATTTCCAAGGCGCAAACCACTTTTAAGCAAAAAGAACATTAAGGCTCATCTCAATTTTGCTAAAAAACATCTCAATGATTGCCAAGACTTTTGGGAAAATACCTTGTGGACCGACGAGACAAAAGTTGAACTTTTTGGAAGGTGCGTGTCCCGTTACATCTGGCGTAAAATTAACACAGCATTTCAGAAAATGAACATCATACCAAAAGTAAAATATGGTGGTGGTAGTGTGATGGTCTGGGGTTGTTTTGCTGCTCCAGGACCTGGAAGGCTTGCTGTGATAGATGGAACCATGAATTCTACTGTCTACCAAAAAATCCTGAAGGAGAATGTCCTGTTTGTCAACTGAAGCGATCTTGGGTGCTGCAGCAGGACAATGACCCAAAACCCACCAGCAAATCCACCTCTGAATGGCTGAAGAAAAACAAAATGAAGACTTTGGAGTGGCCTAGTCAAAGTCCTGACCTCAATCCTATTGAGATGTTGTGGCATGACCTTAAAAAGGCGGTTCATGCTAGAAAACCCTCAAATAAAGCTGAATTACAACAATTCTGCAAAGATGAGTGGGCCAAAATTCCTCCAGAGCGCTGTAAAAGACTCGTTGCAAGTTATCGCAACCGCTTGATTGCAGTTATTGCTGCTAAGGGTGGCCCAACCAGTTATTAGGTTCAGGGGGCAATTACTTTTTCACACAGGGCCAAGTAGGTTTGGATTTTTTTTTCTCCCTAAATAATTTTATTTAGAATTAAAAACTGCATTTTGTGTTTACTTTTGTTATCTTTGACTAATAGTTAAATGTGTTTGATGATCAGAAACATTTTGTGTGACAAACATGCAAAAGAATAACAAATCAGGAGGGGGGCAAATAGTTTTTCACACCACTGTATAAAGGTAAGCGTATACAGTATATAAAGGCCTGGAAAAGCATCTCGAGGGAGAAAATTCTAAATCTATTTGTTCATGTCCATGGGCTCCAGACTTCAGGCAGTTGTCAACTGTAAAAGATTTTCACCCAAGCATTAAAGTCAACACTTGTGCTTTTGATTATGTTTGCTCTATTATTTATGAGCCTCCCAAAATGGGGGACGGAGGGTGTCAAACCCTTCCAGATATGTCAAATATGTCCCCCTAAAATGTCAAAAAATAAAAAAGGTTGTAATTCCTGAATGCCATACTTTCGTCAGACCCCTTGAATTAAAGTTGAAAGTCTTGACTTTGCTCACATCTTGAGTTTTTACTTTCAAGTTCAATGTGATGGTGTGCAGAGGCCAACTTATACGTGTTCCAGTATTTTTGAACCACATTGTAGATATGTATACAATCCTGCATAAGTCCTTATCAGGCATTATGCATGGTGTATTAATACATACAGTATACAGTACGTATTCGTTATTCGTAATGTTTCATGAGTACACGATTCAAAAGAAGGGCTTTCAATACGAACGTCCTGTAGAACAGTGTTTTCTGTAAATGGTTTGATGAATGAGTAACGGTGTGTCCAGAGTGTCTCAGGTATAACACGGCTTCAGTCCGTGGAGGTAAATAGTGACTACAAGTTAATGGAAGGTGAAGTGTATGCTCAACTTTTCTCACATAATCAAACTTCAATAAATGTTTTCATGGAACAGCTGCTGATAATTAACCGAGACATGACTCTATCCAATGCTTTTATTGGACTCTGTGCCAAGTAAATTCAGCAGAAGGTCCTTTACTTTCCCGTGCAACGGGTCAAGAATGCAGCTGAAATTGTAACCATTAAAGGGTGAGATGGTGCATGACAAGTGCAATTTAAATCTAATTTAAATCAAATCCACCTTAACATCTCATGGTTTTTACAAGACACGGGATCACAGTAGGGGAAAAAATTAGGCAATCCTCTGATAAAACAGTTTGAAGGTTTTGTCAAAATAGATGCAACTTTTTATTCCGGCTTGACAAAATATCACGTTTCAATTTTTTTCTCTCTTTTTGTTTTTGCAGAATAAATAAATTAGTATTATTTCCAAGCACAATCATCTGAATGATCTAAAATTTTTTTTTAAATATGGGTTAAAAAAAAATTGGTTAAACAACAGATTGAGCTATTCAACATGCACGAAATGGTTACAGTATCATAGACACTTATAGATACCGTCCTCTTACACTCCATGTCTCAGTCAGAAGTAGAGTACCTGCTGTACCTCGATGACATTTCTGGATTTGTCCTGTTAGGATGGAAGTGTAAAGTTAGTTAGATAGTTTGTAGGATCATGTGTGTCCTTGGAGAACGCAATTCCATTAATTCTTTTCATCAGATGAGAGAGGCATAAACAAATTGGTATAAAAAAGACAGACATTTTACACTGAGAACATGTACAAATGTAAAACAATATTGTAATGATAGCATTCTCATTGTGATCATCACTGTGACAATAACATCAGGAAATTAGCACAATGTTAAACCTTTGTTATTCGTAATCTACATATAAAATATATTGCAGTGTAACACAAAGCACGCTGAAGAAGTGCGAAGTAAATAGAATTAACTTAAAGGAACTTAAAAGCAAGTAATGCAATTTATGTACAGTTTGTATTGTATGTTCTGGTTTGCCGATCTTTAATGTTAGAAGTAATTAAAGGAGTTCATATAATTTGTTATTCGATATTATTAATGAAAAAAAAAATTATTTATATAATTTTTTAAGTACTTTTTCTTTTATTCTGTTGATTTTGCCTCTAGCGTGAGTTCTGCTCGCAAATATTTATCATTTGATGGACCGATCCACTGATGCACTACTGTATTATACACTCAGCAAAAAAAGAAACGCCCCTTTTTCAGGACTGTGTATTTCAACAATAATGTTGTAAAAATCCAAATAACTTTACAGATCTTCATTGTAAAGGGTTTAAACAATGTTTTCCATGCATGTTCAATTAACCATAATCAATTAATTAACACGCACCTGTGGAATGGTCGTTAAGACCTTAACAGCTTACAGAAAGTCGGCATTTAAGGTCACAGTTGTAAAAACGCAGGACACTAAAGAGACTTGTCTACCGACTGTGAAAAACACCCAAAGAAAGATGCCCAGGGTCCCTGCTCACCTGCGTGAACGTGCATTAGGCATGCTGCAGGGAGGCATGAGGACTGCTGATGTGGCTATAGGGCAATAAATCGCCATGTCCGCACCGTGAGACGCCTAAGACGGCGCTACAGGGAGACAGGAAGGACAGATCCTCGCAGTGGAAGACCACGTGTAACAACACCTGCACAGGATGGGTACATCCGAATATCACACCTGCGTGACAGGTACAGGATGGCCACAACAACTGCCCGAGTCACACCAGGAACACACAATCCCTCCATCTCACAGCAAGAACTGACAAATCTGGTCCAGTCCATGAGGAGGAGATGCACTGCAGTACTTCAAGCAGCTGGTGGCCACCTGATACTGACTGGTACTGACTGATTTTGAGCCTCCCTTCATTCAGGGACACATTGGGAAACATTTTTAGGTTATGTCTTATGGTGTTGACTCTTTTAGTGTTCATACAAATATTTACACATTAAATTTACTGAAAGTAAAAACAGTTGAAAGTCAGATAGGAAGATACAACAAATCCTTAATGATGCATCATTTCTGATGCATTCTGGTCAATTTTGTCTATATATTTTACAAGAAATCCAATCTAATTATTCATGAAAAACTTTATCATAAAATCTGAATGTAAGATATATGTTCATAGTTAATAACAAATATATTTAAAAATATTTTTATATATCTTTTGAATATTAATACATTTTAGCAATTTTTTTAAGACTGTACAATGTTTAAAGTATTGGAGTGCGGAGAAGCATTTCATATATACTGTACTGTACATGCCAACATCATACCTCTCTCTCTCTCTCTCTCACACACACACACACACACACACACACACACACGCACGCACACACACACACACAACTGTACAACACTAAAAAGAATCCAAAGTTTAGTTTCCTAAATAAAGATTGGTCACTACTCAACCAGCCGAAGTACTTGGCAAGCAGTCAGTACTTTTTTGTTCAGAAATAAAGTAAAATTTGTAAATTAAGCAAAAGAAACACTACCAAGTAAACAGAAACATAAAACAACAAAGACAACTGTATAACTTGATTTAAATAGCACCATCTTATTATACATATCCCATTTAATAACTGTTAACCCTGCCAACCATCTGTTCATTTTTGGACAGACCACATTTCTTAAATCATCATTTTATATTCTTATATTCCTTTTCTTTTTAAATGGTGCTACAGTAAATTGTGACCACAGAAAAGGAAATATATTATGTAATTATGTACCTCGTTTTTTTTGTTTGTTTTTTAATACATACTACAACAAATGCTTTCTGAATCTGATCTACTGAAAGCACCTTTTCCTGTCAAGGGCTTGAATGAGGATCCGTAAAATCCTGGTGTCACGCAGCCACCCAGAGGATGGAAATGTTGGCGCCTTCCTCGTGTGTGATCTGATTGACTCGTCCACGTACGCAGTCTAATGTGATGAAAATGGATGTGCCGTTCTGTACCTCAAAAGAGGCCCTGACGCCAACACTGGCCCACTCGCTACCCTCGGGCATCTGACCCCCGACCTGCTGCGCCAGAGGAGCTGAATTCATCCTGTCCTGGCCCTGCTGATATACCACCAGCTTCACCACATTGCATGAGTGGATGAGCTTCACAGTGAGTGCCACATTAACCGTCCCAGCTGCTTGGAAAACAAAATTCCTCTGTGGATGTTGGTGTCCTGCGCCAGCAAGTCGGATGTGTTCGGCATCCGGACCAACCTGCTGAAACAACAAAGGTTTGTTTCTTACTGCTCCAGATGGAAGGCCTGTCTTAGACACAGTGGCCATTAGGGATGAAGAAATGGCAGCTGGAATCCAGAGCAGGCTTAGCATGCTAATTCCAGAGCTGTCTCCAAAGTATCGGACGTTGCACTGGTTCGGAGTGAAGATCTCAAAGTTAAGCCAGTCACCCGAGTCTACGATGGTAGTAGCAGACAAGGTGATAGAGGTATCCCGATAGTTGACACCAGATTTGAATGAGCGCATTACTTCCCGGTTGGTTCCGTTTGCATTAATGTATGCGACTAGTGAGAAGCCTTCACGAACACACGTGTGGCCCATGGCGTAAAGTGCCTGTTGCAGGACGAACTTGACGACGCCACGCTCAGTGAAGCGAATTCCACGGCTGTCATGAGTCAGTGCCACTACATAAGGGTCAGAGACGGTAGCAACTCGAAAGGACGGCCGATAATTCCCATGATAGTGAGGTGCGGTGGACGTCTGTGCCGTCATTGCAACAGCTCCGGTGTCATGTGAGAGCCACAGCAGGCTGAACGCAGAAGTCCCGAGCTCGTAAAGCTGGAGCTCTTTGCTCTGGTTGCAGTGCTGGTTTGGACTCTTGAGCAGAAGCCACAGAGTCTGGTTGGGCTCCACCTCAGCCACTGCACTCACACTCACACCCTGGAAGTGCTTCCTTTCTGGTTGCTCCACACGTACGCCACTGAGGTCGCGACCTTCCTCCTCGCTGCCACCGCTAAGCCTCACACCGACCTGAAGGAAATTGCGACAACTGTGCTTCAAGGCAAAGTTGTGATCCAGCCAGAGTAGACCATGCTGATGGAGGCCGATGGAACCATCGTGGCTGACCAGAAGGTCACTCCCCTCCTTTCCTGTTATGCTCAACTGCAGACCTGGGAATACAGCACTGCTTTTTGATCGACCCGGGGGTAACGAGACCGAGGCAGACCAGGATTGAGAGAATGTGCTTGCAGAGATTGCTCCACACACGGTGTCGCTCATGGCGCCGCATGGCACAGCTATGGGCTCCCCGTCGCAGTCTAAACATGCCTGGCACTCCTGTAGCTCCTGATTGTAGAAGTATTCGTGACCACACAGGCCTGAAGAGATGTCTCTTTCAGATACACCCAAGCACCGGAAGCCACCTGCCCACACAAGTAGAGGAACGGTTTACAGCAAATTACGGTAATTTGGTTAAAAACAAATGTTAATTTCAGCTGCGTCTATTTGTCTACCTAAAGTATCAACAGGCGGTAAAATAAAAAAGTAGAGGGGTCATGTATTTTATTCTTGTGCAAATCAAAATTTGACATCACTTTTCAGTTTTTACACTATCAGATTATTTCCTGTAAAACAATTGAAACTAACCATCATATTATGAAAGAAGTTTAAATTTCCCTGCTCAATTTTATGCAGCAATGTTTCCCCGCCTGGTTATTGCAACTGTGGTCATTTGCATATATTTGAACTTTGCAAGTGGACATGTAACGTAATGCAACAGGGATCCGGCTGCTAATTCGTGCACTTTAGATGAGGTCATGAGCTCATCGAGTCATTTCCATTCATTAGCATTTTAATGTTGAAACATCATACTCTAGTGTGGATTTGTGTACCTGGTGTATTGAGGCATTTCACTCGCTCTCCACACACCACTGGGATTTCCAGACATTCATCTCTGTCCTGTATCAAATAATATACATGACGTTATTTAAATAAATAAGATCAGCAAGAGAACCTTTTGTTAAATAATGAGTCGTTTGCAGGTAGGTTTTCAGATTTTGGTGTGATACCTGGCAGATCCTGTCAGCATTGGGTGAACACTGTGAGACCAGGAAGAACCCAGGTGGACACATGGTGCACTGTTGGCACTGCGGTGGCTGCATTTGAAAATTGCAGTACTCTTCAGAACCGCATGCGGCGTGACAGCCGAGCAGAGCGTGATCAGTGTCACCGGTCACGTCCATCACCTTGGCATCCGTTTTAAGCACGGCATAAGATTTCTGCAGGTGGCTGCGAGCTTGGCTCCGCACTCCCGCCAGCTGGCTTTCCAAATAACTCTGCAGCTCCCCCTGCAGGCCCTGAAAGGATACCTGCTTTACCGTCTCGGACAGCATGCCGTACTGCGCCTTGACCACGTCCATCTGCTCGTACATGCGCCGCTGCTGCTCCAGAATCTCGCGCTGCTGGGTCAGAAGCGCTCCCTGCTGCTCCTCCAGACGCTGCTGTAGGTCACGGATCACTAACTGCTGAGCCCGCAGAGCCTCCACAAGCTTCTCCTGGCCTTTGGAAAGCTGCAGGTGCAAGACAAGGGCATCCTCCGACGGGACTTCGTTTTCTCCTGGGAAAAGAAACAGACACAGGTTCAATATTTTTTTTCCATAAAGAAAGACTGGAGACCACTGAACATTACACGGGGAATGGAGCCTCATGGGACACCACAGTCCAGTGGTTTATTTTTTTTTTCATCCTGCTCTATTGCTTCCTGTTTAATATTTTACTGCTTACAAGCCAACAGATGTGCCTATTTAGTATTAGCTAGTGGATGAGTGGAAATGTCTTGCACTTTATTGCTAGAGTAATAGCACGGATACTTATATTAAACATACAGAAGAGATTTTTAAACATTTTGCGAGTGTAAAATAGCCTAAGTTTTACCAACTTCAGAACAGATTTGAACATACTGTAAATAAACTGGTTCAATATTGGCCTCATTCTGGAAGTGTGTAGAATAATATCTGTATATGTTTATTGGAGTCATAGCGCTATTTATTTATGATCTTTCCATCCATAAAAAATATATTCCATCATTTTTATTCCAACAGCTTGTTTTTGAGTTACTGAGGGTTTATTATTTAAAGGTAGAGTGGAGCAGGACAATAACAGGACGAACTCAATAATAAATCGCCAAAGTGTTGTTATAATCATTATATTATGTTATAATCATTACGGATGTACTGCACTCCAGTATTGTTTAGTTTCAGGCGTCATTAATGGGTTACGGAAGATTTCTTTTTGTCTATTATTCATTTTACTAATGGTTGTTTTTGATTTGCAAACAGTGACGTCCAGAATTCAATCAAGATCGTTTCATAACATACTGTAGACGAAAGTCTTTATAAAGTCAGACAGCATTACTGATGCCATTTTGTCATGTCATGCAAAGACAATATCAACAAAACCAGTTCACTTCTGGAAATTGAAGAGTCAACATTACAGACCTCTAGCTCACCCTCAATCAATTCACAGATATTATTACAATTTGAGCAGAGGTGCCAATATTTAGGGTTTTTTGATACCGTTTTAGATTTTTGGCCTGCGAGTGCAGCACTTGAACTGTGAAATAAAAGAAAACGTAAGAGTGAATACGTATCTCGAACAGGGATGGACAAGGACGCCTTGGTGTGATTATGATTTGTTAGTTATGTTTAAAGCATTTCTGAGATTTTTACTTGACTTTGATTATTATTGAAATGAAATACTTGTGGTCTTACTTACTGTAATTCTGTTTCAACTGGGAAAATATGTTCACCAAAGTTTTTAAACTAAAACAGGCTAATGCCATTTATTTAGCATACAGTACAGTAGATTCCAGTAACAAAGATAATTGTCTCAGCAGCACGTCAGATTCCATTCGAGATAATGGCAAGTATTGCAATATTGCAGAGATTTGATGCCTGAATGCATACCATAATTTTCTTGTTACCAATATGCACGAGGGTACAGAATGTTGGCTAAGTTTAGCAAGATTTCCATAACAGCACATCACTGCAATCCAGCCTGGCAATCATTTTAACTTGACCTGATGGACAACAAAAGCCCAAGCTCGAAACTCTCAAAGCAAGCTCTGACCTCACGTTATCCGAAGAGGCACTGCTCGTAATTTGTGGATTATAGTTTAAGAATTTTTCTTTTGCACTATTTTACTTTGTGTGTCCGTGTGATGAAATATGGACTTTCTAATGGCACAAAAATGTTCAACCTTACTACTATTCTTCTCCCTTCCTGTCAAGGCTGCAATTTGAGGCTAGGAAACTAGCGTGGAAAGACATCAAAGCAGAAAAATATTCTAGGCCTTCGAGTGCCAGAGATTTTCCCTCTGCTGCAGTTCCACAAGGCATCCAGTACAGCTGAACAGATGTGTACGTCTATGCGGAAAAGCAATCGTGTTCCAGTTGAGCATTGAAAAAAAGAATCATATACTGTAGAGTGTGTGCTGGTAGAAGTAAAGGGAAAAAGCTGACTTGGTAAATTAGCTTAGCTTTAGAGGAGGGTAGATTAGGTTTAAAATAAAACCCAAACAAGGACAGAACAGCTGGATCCACTGATTCACTCCACCTGGTTTGATGTCACATGTAAGCTGCACTCCCAGTGGTGCGCCTCCAAGTTCTGATGAAGGATATCCGATATCCGGAAATTCCCCCAGAAACTGAGCAGCTCTGTCCGGAACGTGCACGGGAGCGTCGTCTGAGCCAGGTCTGCAGCCGTCTGGATGGCACGGCCTCGCTCTGGGCTTGGTCCTGATCCTTAAAGGCAGTCTGCACTCCAGCCCCCTGCACTCTCGTGTATCGTTAATTGCCTGTGGCGGTCTTTTGGTGGTAATGCAATCCGCTCCGGTGCACGTGTGACCCGTAACCTCTGCAATCCGCATCCTTTCCCTGGCGTGAGTGTGAGAATGAGAAGCTGTGTGTGACTCCAGCACGTCAGGTGAAGAAAGGTGTGAGACTCCGTGTTGGTGCGTCGGTGCCGATCTGCTGTGTGTTATTGGGTTGTGTTGACGTGTTGGTCTGGATGATCGACTCGAGTCACAGTGTGATCCTGAACACGGTCTGGTGTCTGCTAACTCTAAGCAGCGAGAACCTTTACACAGCTCTGACACACTCCGCACTGACACACACGTGTACAGGAGACACCACAGGAACAGCGCGATTCTCACTGGTGCCATCTTCAATTTATTCATCGACCTGAAAGAGATAAACATTAACACACAACTGATTAAACTCATCACACAGAAATACTGAGTTGCATTAAGTTCTACAGTGTTGCCTTAAATCCCACAGTGTTACTTTCACTGTTACAAGGTTACATTAACTAATATAGTGTTATATTAACTTTAACTTTTTTTCCATTTCCTCCTACAGTGTTACATTAACTTTTGCAGTGTTACATCTATTGTTACAATGTTACATTCACTCCTACAATGTTAGTCGCTGTTATAGTGTTACTTTAACTAATACAGAGTAATGTTACACAGTTACTTATACTTATTACCTCCTATAGTGTTACATTCTCTGTTAGAGGGTTACATTCATTTTTACAGTGTTACATGAATTGTTACAGTGTTACATACAGTACACTCCTACAATGTTGATCACTGTTATAGTGTTACTTTAACTCATATAGTGTTACATTAACATTTATACTGTTACAGTGTTACATTAACTATGACATTTGTTACACGTTCTACCATATCTATATAACATTAACTCTTACAGTGTTACAGTACATTTACTCCTGATGTGTCATGTTGATTTTGTTCATCTACCTGAAAGCAATAAACATAAAAATAACACATAGCTAATTAAATTATTCAGATATACGTATGATGTAACATTTGTTCCTACAGTGTTACAGTAACTACTAAAGTGTTAGGTTAATGCCTACACTAACCTCTAGCAGGTTACGTTAACTCTTACAGCATTGCACTAGGTCTTACAGTGTTACCTTGACTTAATGTTACAGGAATTCTTACTATGTTGTACAATATGACTCCTACAGAGTTTCATTTACTCACAGTGTGTTAGACTAACTTGTGCAGTGTTTTTGCACACTTTTGCTTCAAGATAAACACCATAAACAATTGCACAGGTGTTTGAGATGTTAAGTCATTACTTAGGTATTAAGTCACATTAATGTAATACAGTTAAGGTTTTATGGTATTTACCAGGTGTATTTTTTAGATGTTAAGACTTCTTAACACATCACATTGGGTTTACTGTAACAGTATTTTTAAAAAAACCTGAGCGTAAGGTTTAAACAATGTAGGAGTGTGAGTCAAGCTGAATTAGCTTTCACATTTGCTTGATTCAATGCTTGAGTATAAATAAATACCATAAATGTCTATCTATCTATCTATCTATCTATCTATCTATCTATCTATCTAATGCATAAAAGGCTCAGACGTGTAAGCATTAACACAGCACTTTACGTATTAATATGACACATATGGCATTTAGTCTTCGTCACTCTCTGTTATCTGACACCGTACAACGTAACATTTTCTAAGTTACATTAAGACCACGAGATGCAACACTTGGACTCATCAGGTGTTTTAAGGTGTTAATTCAGCACTCTAAGAATAAACACAGCACTGTAGGTATTGATGTAACCATTTACAAGTACGTGTAAAGAGTTATCCAAATTGGAATAGACTTCACATTAACATTCATTAACACCTTTCTATCAACAAATGCATTACAAAAAGATGAGTGTCACTCTTATACAGTATGTGCTGTTTTTACACTGTTATATCATTCTTATACCTGCTGTTATAGTTCTACTATAAACTCCTTCTCTGTCTCTATTTGACGTGCATTGCCCTAAATAGAAGATAAATGGCACCATTTAATACCCCACCTTGGGCGATTGTACTGTATATCTCTACATATAGTGAGGATATTTAGTGTTGAGTATGTTAAGTGGTAGTGTTTACCTGCTGCCTGATCTTCAGCTCTGTCAGCGTGTGCACAGCATCTCTCCAGTGGCGCCGTGTCTCTCTGTCTGTCCCTCTGCCCCAAACCCCAATCTCTCTCTCTCTCTCTCTCTCTCTCTCTCAGTGTGTGTATTCATCAGCATCAGGTTTCTTCAAGCTGGATTTAACCCCTCACTTTCCCTTCCCTCTCTCTCCCCTCTCTTCTCCTCCACTTGTGCGCTTTATTTCTTTTCTTGCTGCTTTTATGTTTTCTTTTTTCAGCACTTCTCTTTTCTTTTTTTTCTCTCTCGAAGCCACTTTAACACACAGTGCATTAGAGCATCAGAGCGGATTGGGTTACAGACAGGAGGATCTCATACCTCGACGCAAAACCCAGCCGGAGAAAATAAGAGACATTTGGTCCGGGACTTGTGCCAAACATCCACCCCTCCTTTAAGCCCCCCATTCAAGTCCTATTTATCCTCCAATTTAGACATAAAGGAGAGACCGAGACTTCCTGCTTTTAGACACAGGGAGTAAAACACATGCTAGCTGTTTGAGACAGAGTTTACACTTACTGTAACAAGGTTTAAAAGTGGTTTTGGGTTAATGATCATAATTTATTTAGTTTACTGTTAATGAACTGCTATATGAAAATATGAAACAAAATATGGAAATAGAGATGATGATGATGATTATTATTATTATTATTATTATTATTATTATTTAACAGCACTATAGTTTCAAGTTTTCCATTTTACCCAGACTTCATATTTATGTTTTGTTTTTTTACCTTTTATGCCATTTTTATGACAAGTTATTGTAGTACTTAATGCAACATGAATTTTACCTTTTTAGTTTAAGTTTGATAAGTCTATACATATTAATGTATGAACTGAACCACAAACTGCCTATTATTACTAATATTATTATTATCATTATCATTATTATTATTATTATTATTAGTAGTAGTAGTAGTAGTATGGCTTATTTTAAAAAGCATATGAAAATGTTCTGATAAAATGTATTCATTTAGTCATTTATTACTATTTTTATTATTAATAAATATGTTTCATAAAAATGTAAAGAAAATAAATAGATAAATGAATAAATAAAAAATAAGAAACTATAGCTAAGCCGTCCTAATTTTAAAATGTATCTTTAAGGTTAATCAGAAACTTTTAATGTTTTTATATGACATATTTTCATAAATTCTATATATTTTAATATTTTATTATATTTTGTTTTTGTTTTTATTTTATTCACATTTGGCAAGACTAGGTTTTTTGTAATAATTAAAAAAAAATTTGTACCAGTTTTTAAGCTAACCATTGTCTCATGATTATTCTCCTCCCATGTCCCGTGATTAAGATTCCTTTCTCTAGGCTCTTGTGGGTCTCAGTGATAGTGATATTGGTGGTGAAGAGGGTGTTTGGACAGCTGCTGTCTTTTCTCCCCGAGCTGTCTCACTCAGCGAGTCCAGGCCTAACAGGTCAGGGTTTATTTGCCAAAGTTCAGAGGAACAGGAACTGTTTGTTGCTCGACTCTGGAGTTGACTGACAGAGACACAAATCTCAGGCATAATTACTGTTTTTATTCGAGGTCACCTGCGAGGTCATGACTTTATGAATTTTCTTCTCGCTAACACTGAAAACGTTTTGAGCAAAGAAATTGAGTGTGAATTAAAAGCAAGTAAAGCAGAAATTCACCTGTTTCTAAATTTAATTAATGTAGAAATATGATATAAAATGAAAAACTGTAAAATATTGGTTTATATGCAGCTCTCCAACAAATCACAGATTATTTCTTTTATTTTTCTCTCATTACAATTTTTGTTTAGTTTAATGGTGTTTCATTTCATTTTGAACCTGATTTAATGGGAAAAATTGTAAAACAGTTTTGTCTTCATTAGTGTCATTTAAACTAAAACATATTAATTTAATGATTAAATTGTTTATTTAAAAAATTCTATTCTTTTTAATCATAATATACATTTAGGCAGGTTTAACACAGGAATCATGTCACAGCTTCATCTCAATTATTCATTAATTTGTATTTATTTTAATTTTATTTAGAAGAAGATTTGTTGGCTTCATGTGCAGTTTGGTTTTATTTCCTTATTCAATAATGTGTTTTATATAAAAAGTGTATGTCATTTATTGGTTTGTAATAATAATAATAATAATAATAATCATTATTATTATTATTATTATTATTATTATTATTATTATTATTATAAGCTCAGTCAGGTTTAAGACGGGCAATTAGCAAGACTTTATCTGCATTTCCGGAGTGATTTTATGTACATAATAATTATAGTTTAGTATCTCAAATCTCACTAAATAAAAAAAAATTCTTTTTTTATATATCTAGTGTGCGTGTGTGGGGTTTTTTTTTTTTTTCTTTTTACTTTTTTAACTATTGATCTTTTCACCAGAGGGTGCTGTTGCATTCCTGTATAATCAACAGTCTGTTCACGCTCACTTGCACTACTATAAATCACAGAGTCTCGCTCACACACACACACACCACACTCACACACACACACACCTAGACTGAACAGTGGTGTTATCACTGGTCCATATTCTCTGGGTTGTCGTAAGGTGTGGACATCCGGATACATCACACTAATCCGGATAAAGTAGCGCTAATGGTTTTAAAGGACAGGCCTAGTCTTCAGTCAGACCTCAGCACGTCTCTCACACCTCACCATCTGTCTGTCTGGGGTCATTTAAACCCTGAGTGAGTCAGGTTATTCAGAGCCATGAAGTAAGCCAAGTCTGGTCCAGGACTGTTAAAAATACACCTGGAGTTCTTTAACAAAGGAATATGTGTACTAGCTGGCGTGAAGTTTTCTTTATGGAGATGTTTATTTATTTATTTATTTTTAACATTTATGGATGGAGTCTCCAGTGTCAGTGTAACAGTCAGTGAGTTACACTTTGCTTCGGAACAAGCTGACTTTAAGAGTAAATGTCTACATTGTGTAATGTATCATAATTTTTTTAGCATGTTACAATGTGTTGTTAATCACTTTTTTAATCACTAAAATGTTTACAGAAATACATGATAAAAATATTTGAAATGAGTGTTGGTTTTAAAAATTCTCATTTGTAACCTATTCAATAGGGGCTGTATGACTGAAAGCAACAAAATGTAAAGGCAGTTCATTTATTAATCAATATTAATGAAGAAACACACACTGCTCAGTCAAAAAAAAGAAAAGAAAAAGAAAAAGTTGCCATTTCCTTAAATAATCACATATTTAAAAGCCTTTGATTGTATAATTAAATTTCCTTTAACTCTAACTGATGCACTTCTTCGCATTTCCTAAACACCCATGTCAAGAAAACTATTGTGTTTCACAAGAGTCGATTTATTTGCCTGGATCAAGTGAAGAAAACAACTTTGAGGAGATTGTTGAAATAATTGTAATGGCCTTAAGGACCGTCCATCACTGGAAGCATAGTAGTGAACCATCTTCATGAAAGAAACGTGGTCAAAATAAAATGATCACGATCAGAGATGCCTGAAATGGTGAAGTTGTGAAACAATGGAGAGGAGAAATAAGAGTGATGTTTAATAGTGAAAGTAAGGGCATTTCCATAAGCACACACAATATGAGGAAAACTCATGATTGAGACTAAACAGCTGCTGCGTGAGACTAATCAGAAATCGAGCGTAAAGATCAGACTTTTGAGCGAAGGAAAAAGGTCATGCTTCAAGAAGGGAAACTCATGAACGATGCACCCATCCTGCATAGTGGCCACTGTTCAAGCCTCTGGTTAAGATCTGGTTCTGCTTCAGTTGATCACCTGGTCATGTAAGCTCATTATCTGAATGTACTGAATGACCAGGTTATCACATCGACTGTATGTAGTTTTCCTCCTCTGATGGTATGGGACACATCCTAGAGCTCAAATTGTGAAGGTGTGGTTCTAGAAGCATGAGGAATCATTTTCTCACATGAACCGGCCACTACAGAATCCTGACCTTAACCTCACTCAAAATCTTTGGAATGTGCTGGAGAATGCTTTATGAAGTGTTTTGACTCTCCTGACATTAATACAAAAAAAAAAAAAAACTTGAAGGAATCCAACCCTTGAAGGAAACAAATGTTGTGATGATCCATAAGGTTGTAATCAAATATAAAAGTGGACCAAATTTTTATTTTGTTATACATTTTTTTATTTATTTATATATTTGATGGACAGCTTTGTATCTTCTATGTCTAATGAAAAAATGTATTAAAAGCATGCTATTTAACAGAACAATTTATGATTGCTAACAACGTGAAAATGTGTGTCAGCTCTTTGTAAACAGTTTCATGAGAAAGCAAAAAATAGCCGCTGCTGATGGAATGATTTATTATTATATGAGTTATAATGAGAACAGGAATGTGTTTTGCAGATGTTTAACAAAATAAAATATCACTATATATGAATTAAAGGTATGATGTATTAAAAAATATATATTTTTCTCAGTTATGAATTTTTAATAAACTTGCATGTAAATGTTTATCTATTATGTAGTCATACTGAAATATAATTTTTTTTTATTGTACTCTAAATTGCAAAACTCTCTTCTAACACAGCTCATTAAAATTTTGCTTCGGCCACAATACTCCATAAAAGGTCACTGGGTAAGAAAACAAAATGATTACTATACTAAACTGTGGAAGGTATAATTTGGAGCAATTTTAACTAAGTAGCAGTATAACACCACACTTGAAATTTAGCAAAATATATAGCTAAAATCGAATAATAAATGCAGACCAAAAATATTTAGCAAACGTAAAGCTTAGCATTCTTATAATTAATCCTGTTCTGGATTCATACACCACACAGTCAGCTTATGGAAATCACATTATAGTCACTAATTTACATTTAGGCCTTAGTCAGAGCGACTTAGTTTTTTTTTTTTTATCTAATTATACAATTATTCAGTTGAGAGTTCAGAAGGTCACAGGTTTGTGAGATTCAGGGACCAACAGGGACAACTTAGTTGTTTGTCCCTGGCACCTTCTAAACCGCAATCCATAATCACTGAGCTACCCCTGAACCTTAAACATTTTTCTACGTAGTTTGTTCAACATGTATTTATTTATTTTTTTTATGTTGGTTTATCCAACTTACAGTGACCTTTAACATTGATAACAGAAAGTTATAAAGCAAAAAAAAGCATTAGGCCCTTATCCAGAGCAACTTACTGTACACTTTTTTTTTTTTTATCTCATTACAGTATATATCTGAGCCGTGGAAAGTTAAAGGACTTGCTCAATTTGGTGATGGTGGGACAAAAAAAAAACCCTGTGACCTTCTAGACCATATTCTAATGCTTTAACCACTGAGCTAACCTTGACTCATGACCCATGTCAGAGTAAATTTTTTTGTCACTCAAGTAGGCTGAAGCTTCGTTCTAACAGCTGATATATTGGTCCAAATTTGAGATCATGTTGCTCAGTTAAGTTCATCAAAAAACTAAGTAAATGACACAATGCTATCTGAGAGAGTTATATGCATGTTGTACTATAATTACTTCTAATACATATTTTTATTAAACTACTTCAACCAGAGCGGCACGGTGATCGCCTTGCACCTCCAGGGTCCGGGCTCGATTCCCGGCCAGGCTCGATTCCCGTCTCTGTGTGCATGGAGTTTGCATGTTCTCCCCGTGCTTGGTGGGTTTCCTCCGGGTACTCCGGTTTCCTCCCACAGTCCAAAGACATGCAGATTAGACTAATTGACGTTCCCAAATTGACCATAGTGATGTGCTCTGTGATGGATTGGCACGCTGTCCAGGGTGTACCCTGCCTTGTGCCCTGAGTCTCCTGGGATAGCATCTAGTGGCTGGGGTTTGGGCACTGGCTGGGAATCGAACCCGGGCCTTCCGCATGGCAGGTGAAACACCTACCACTGAGCCACCAGTGCCCAATATAGTCCAAAGACATGCTAATTAGCGTTCCCAAATTGCCCTTAGAATATGTGTGTGCCCTGTGATGGATTGGAACCCTGTCCCGTGTGTACCCCGCCTTGTGCCCTATGTCTCCTGGGATAGGCTCCAGGCCTCTCTGCAACTCTAACAGGATAAAACAGCATAGACGACAACGAGTGAGTGAGTGCATGCTTAATATTTGAACTATTGCTCAAGTCACGTGTTATACAGGAAGTTGCATTATCTAAACTTCCTTATAGTCATGTGAAGAAATCAAGTCTTTCATTCTCTTGGGGTCATTTCCAGTGATACTACATATTGATATTGACTGATGTCTATGTGATATTGAAAGTTCAATCATTTTACTAAAATTAAAGTTAAAATTAAAGAAGTAATTAGAAAGTCCATAAATATTTTCATGCTGTTAGTATGGATGCTAGTTAACCAAAAATTATGTCTTTGGCTACATATTAACCTTAAACCAATTCATCTCATTTAAAGGCTCTTTCAAAGTCTCCATGAAATGACTTGAGATCGGTACTTATCTTTATATTCTTTAGAAAAACATAATCAGAGTAACAGCTCTGAGTCTGAGAAACGCCTCTCCAAATACCTTTTCCATCATACACGAGCCAACCTGCAAAACTTCGCCATCTTCCAAATGAATTAAACTTCTACTTTTTCAAACTTTTTTCAATGCTAACAAGATTTTAACTGTCAAGAGGTGGGACGATCTAGGAAGGAATGAAGCATCACAATATGGTTTTAACTTGAACTTTAATGATTATATTAAGTACATGTAAGTCATTCCTGTAATTTGGTGTACATTGGGTTTTTTTAGTTTCAAAACCACTGGTGTTAAAACACTAAATAAATAAATAAATATATATATATATATATATATATATATATATATATATATATATATATATATATATATATATATATATATATATATATATTTTTTTTTTTTTTTTTTTTTTTTTTTTTTTTTTTGATTGATTTTCTCATTTAAATAATTACATATATCAATGTTTAAATGTCCACAGTTCTGTTCTGTAACATGAACATGATTTGCCCTGATGCCAAGTGACCTGCATCACATGATCTCATTCTTCTCTAGCATCAAAAAAAAAAGACCTGAGCCCGGTTTCTCGAAACCTTCTTATCTCTAAGTAGTTCTTAAGTTGTACCTTAACCTCTCTCTTAACTTTATGGCGCATTTCCCGAAACGTTCTTACGCTAAGTATCTCTTAGCTAAGTCACACGTTCGTAAGGTTGGTCTGGACCAACCTTAACTCACTCTTAGCGTAGTTTCAGCTCAAGACGCTAGTCGCCACCACTGAGCAGCAGTCTTTATAAATCAGCGGTGTATGGAAGCACATTATGGCACGTTATCAAAGTCATATTAATGATGGAATATACTGTAGACCTGTTTAAGAACGTTATTTTATTTGATATCAGAACTAATAGAGTGACTTTTAATTAGCCTATTTCATAATGTGACTAATGCATTAAAATTGCAAACAATTTTAGTTTTAGTTTTAGTTAAAAAATTAGAGTTTTTGCGCTGTGATTCCGTTTCCATCTTTCCACGTGAAAAATTAAACGTTAAATTTTTTGCTGGTCCTCACGGAAGCTTGCAGACCTTGTAGAACTTCGCGGAACGTTAAAGGAACGTCGCGGGGAATTGCGGCAGCTCACGGAGATGAGTCAGGCCACACAGGTGAGAGAGGGATATTAGACACCGTGATCCGCCTCGAGTGACCGCCCGACGGTCCGCGACCTTCTGCATGTTAAACATTTTTATTTTTTTTTGCGTGGTAAAATGGAAACGTAACCTCGGCACCAAAACTCGCGCTGAATCATGATGAACCGCACTTACGGCCCCGCGTGTGAGATAGGGGTATTAAACCTCCACTCTGTCATCTCATCGTATTCATTCCATAAGTGCGCTATACAACCCCAACAACTGACATTTCACATTGTTTCTGAAGCTGGTGAAGAGTGTATCAGCTGTTTGTCAATCAACTATGATTGTATACCCGGTTCGTTTCACCGTCACTACAGGTTACATGAAAATATTAGCGACAGTTTGGTGATTTAATTTATATATTTGTCTATTATGGCATGTTATTGATAAGTTAACACATGTCGAAATAAACGCTATTAAAAGAATTTAGAGCAATGTTTAATTTGTATAGAAAGTGGCGTCTTTCTTAACGCTGTCATGAAAAAGGAGTGAAAAATCGATTCCTGAGCCACCGATGTCCGCTAATTCAGGACCTTCACTGTAGACAGCGCCTTGTAACGTCGGACGTAAGAGGCAGCGACTTAAGAAGACTCCTAAGAGACAGTTCGAAAAATACACTTAGAAAAGTTATCACTTAACGTAAGATATATCTTAAGAGTCTTCTTAGCGCGCGAATAGTGTGCGTTATCAAGAAGCTGACTTCATTTTATTACTGTATAATGTTACTGAGCCCAGACCAGACCAACAAAATCAACCCCAGATCATAACACTGCACAAATTGCTTGAGGTTTTGACTGCACACACAGTTTGCCAGAAGAGTTCAAATGTTCTCCACTTATTGATGTGAACGTATGGGCATGGTTTACGAACATGATTTTCATATTGTCTGGGAAATTTTTCCTCATTGTCTAATTCTTAAATGATTTAATTTTTAGTTTTGTAAAAGTTTTTTTTCAGTATTTCTTACTTTTCTTGATGGCGCTAAGGGCGAGGGGCCTGGAATAAAAAATAATAAAAAAAATTTCTGTAGATATGCTTTAATATTGGCAAAAGCTGTCCCTACAAGAAGGCTTGGCTCTCTATTCGAAATGATCACAACCTCCACAGGAAATATTTCATACTTATTATGCTGATTTTGAAAACAGGGCCACTTAATATTAGGTTAAAATCAGAAACCAGAATCTTAGTAAATTGCATGTATTTTGCCTGAAACTACATAATCATTCAACATCTCCTGCTCTCTTACTCCTACAGTATACAAACAAAAATCAATGTGCTCCCCACTGGAAATCTATCAGAATATGTCATTTTTATATGACCTCATATCCTGATTATTTTAGTTGTTAGTCATCTGTTTCTCTAATTAAAAAATTAGAGAAACAGAGTTTGTGTTCGCTAGGAAAACATATTTTATCTCCATGTGTACTTAAGATGAAAATGAAGCTCACTTCAGAACTGGTTCTTCATTTTCCTCACACTCAACACTCTTTAAAATGATTCCTGAGTGGGTCGGATAAATAACTGTTGAATATATAAAATACTGAAACACATTTTTTATTTTTTATTAAAAAATTTTTTTTATATTTTTTAAATTGTATGGCGTCCATGAAAGATAAAATACGCAATATGGAGTTTAAGGCTTCCACGATTGTCCTGTTAAACTAAAAAAAAAAACTCTTTAGTTTATAATTTAGAATATCAAGTTGGTTTTAGTAATTTATTTTGTTAGAATTACCGAAACATACTTTAGGAATATTCTTATAATGTAATTAGGATTTTTATAAATTTTTTTATTAAAAACAAGTTTTTCAAAACAAGGGTCACAAAGTGCTTTCCAGAAAATCAATCCTCATATTAAAAGGCAATAAACATACAGTAAAATGGTAAAACTAATAAAAAAAAAACATTTAACATTTAATAACATGAAAAAAATAACTTAAAGATGTAAAGATAATTTTTTAACTAATATGACACATGTTAAAACTAATCAAATGCACATTTAAAAAAAGGTCTTCGCCTCCTTTTTAAAAATGTCTGTGAATAATTTGATAAGATTTTTTTAGTGATCGACAGCATGTACACGACCGCTCAAAAGTTTGGGATCACTTGCAAGTTTCTTTGTTTTTGTTTAGTGATTTATTTTTTGACATTCTACAACAATACTGGGGATTCCAAAACTATGAAATCACACATATGGAATTAGGAAATTATGCAGCAACAACAACAACAACAGTCAGTTGTTATTTTAAGACATGAAGGTCAGCTGTTCTGGAACAGTTCTTGCAAGAGCAGTATTGTGTCGAGTGCATTTGTAAAACACATCAAGCTCCACGATGAAACCTTCACAGGAAAGCGAGACCAAAACTTACCTCTGCTGCAGAGGAGAACATCCTGGATAGAGTGCCAATTCATCACAGGACTCACACACACACTACACACACTCTCTACGGGCAATTTGGAAATGCCAGTTAGCCTACTCTGCATGTGGGAGGAAATCCATCAAGCACAGGGAGAACATGCAAACCCCAAGCACACGCAACCAAGTCAGGACCTCAAACCTGGAGGCATAAAACCATTGATAGGGTGCCAATCCATCACATGGCACACAAGCACATACATTCACACACTATGGAAATTTTTTACTTGCCAATTAGCCTGATCTGCATATTGTTGGACTGTGGGAGGAAACCCACCAAGCACAGGGAGAACACACAGACCCAAGGTGGGAGTTGAACCCTGACCCTATTGTTTTGTTTATTATTGGATTTTATTAGTTGATTTAATTATTTAATAAATATTTATTAAATTATGATTTTTTTTTCAGATTTTTTTCCTCCAGATTCAGGTAAATTCACTCCTCACTCACAACTTCACTGATCACGCGTACTGCACCATTTACAAAAGGTGGCCACTTACAGTATAAAAAAAACAAAAATGTATTTTTATGTGATTAACAAATATAATAATTATGTGATTAATAATAATAATAATAATAATAATAATAATAATAATAAGCAATGTTGTCAGTCAGCCTACTACTTTCAGTTTCGGCAGTTTAAGGTGTTATTTTTCAGTAGTAATGATGAATGACTAGCTTATTATTTTATTTTTTAAGTGTATACAGTAGATAACTCTCTCTCACGCATTCTCCACACCAGTTATCCTGCGCAGGGTCACGGGAGGTTTGAAGCCTATCCCAGGGGACTCCAAGGATACACCATGGATAGGGTGCCAATCCATCATAAGGCACACGACCACACACATTCACACACTATGACATGTTTTTTGAAATGCCATTCAGCCTAATATGCATGTTGTTGGAAGTTTAGGAGGAAACTGGAGAAGCCTGAGGAAACCCAACAAGCAGAACATGCAGACCTGAGGCAGGAATTGAAGTCCGCCCCTGGAGCCCATGTTTTATGATTGTTGTTTGTTGTTGTTGTTCATTACATAACCATTTAAAGTAGATTTTATTATTTCAAAAAAGTAAATTGTTAAAAAATTTAAAAACATTTTTAGTGTATTGCATCCAAATTAAGATACAGTAGCTTTACTAATCACTCTTATTTGTGCCTTTATCTGCACAATTTATTCACATAGTTTACATGGAACCTGGTTGGATATTGCCAGAGGTGTCAAGTAACGAAGTACAAATACTTCGTTACCTTACTTAAGTAGAAATTTTGGGTATCTATACTTTACTGGAGTAATAATTTTTCAGCCGACTTTTTACTTCTACTCCTTACATTTTTAAGCAATTATTTCTACTTTCTACTCCTTACTTTTTAAAAACAGCCTCGTTACTCTATTTTTATGATCAGAACGCGCAACCCCTCCGGTCGCATGATAAGAACTCGCACAACGCCCCCCCCGTCACATGATCAGAACGCGCACAACGCCCCCCCCCCCTTTGTCACATGATCAGAAAGCGAGACCTTAATGCTTTTGTCGCCCCTCACGGTACTTTTACTTTTATACTTTAAGTAGTTCTGAAACCAGTACTTTTAAACTTTTACTTAAGTAAAAAACTTGGGTTGATACTTCAACTTCTAAAGAAGTATTTTTGAACCCTAATATCTATACTTCTACTCAAGTAATGAATGTGAATACTTTTGACACCACTGGATATTGCTGAAAGAACTCATACAGCGTAAACGCTACATGATATAATTAAGCTAATATAAAATTTTTTTTAATGCTAAATTCTCACTACTACTAGTGATAATTGTTACCACCAACACCCCAACCACATGTACACCAATTGTGGTAAATTTGTGTGGATTCCTTCCTTGTTTACTTTTTATTGACCTCCAAAAACATGCTAAATCACTGCTAGATGTGAACGAATGTGTGATTGTCTAGAGTTCCCCTCAGGCTGCATCCCCACCTGGCACCCAGTGTTCCCTGACCATCATATTGCCAACTCAAGACTAATGAATATTGCTAGCGTCATGCAAATGAGACCTCATTAATGCTTTCCCATTTCTCAACTCTGGCCGCTTTATATATTATTAATAGACATCCTTTAAAGTGCCTTACTTTTCTTTTTCTTTAACAGTTCTTGTGTCGTATATATTACCACGGTAAGTCCGCTCACATCACCATGACTGCAGTACAGATCATGCG
Organism: Channallabes apus; assembly: GCA_030522415.1. Taxonomy (NCBI): domain Eukaryota; kingdom Metazoa; phylum Chordata; class Actinopteri; order Siluriformes; family Clariidae; genus Channallabes; species Channallabes apus. Next base: position 29,707,031 of record CM060104.1, read on the forward strand.
GTGTGATGCGTCCGAGCTGAGATGAATCATGTTCTCTGTGTTTTCCCAAACTGCTCATACTCATTCAGACAGGGGCGTCTAAGTTCAGCCTGGAAAATGTATTTCAAACAGGATGACGCCATGTCTTAATTCCCAGCGTTTTCCTGTATGCTATTAAAGCCAGATCGCAAAACCGTTCGAGATCTGAGGAGTATCCTCTGCAGAGCAGTGAATCATTTTCACATTAACAAATACTAAGAGGAAATATAAAATAGACATGAATTTCCCTTCCAGTGGTTCCTGCTCTTCTCTTTATCCCATTGCAACTCACACTATCATATCAGTGTCAATCACAAACATACAGTTCTGTGCAAAAATCTTGACCCCTCCCTAATTTTTTCGGATTAAATTGAATTAAAAGTGTACAGTATTGACATGACAATCGTATTTTTCCCTTCCTGCTTTTTTTATATATATTTTTTGATGACTTGAAACTAACTTTAATATTACACAAAGATAACCCGAGTAAAAGTAAAATTGAAGTTTTTAAATGAAGATTTTGTTTATTAAGGGAAAAAGCTGCTGTCCAAAACTTACTGGCCATGTGTAAAAAAGTAATTACAAATAAAATAATTTTACTTGATACACCCAGGCCTGATTACTGCCAGATCTGTTGAATCAAGAAATCATTAAAATACGATTAAAAATAGGACATTCATGCTTGCTAAATGATTTCATTTCATACCACAATTTAAAGAAATACATTAACAGACGAAAAACAGAGTAATTGACATGTATCCATCTGGAAAGAGTTACAAAACCATTTATTGGTGTGCATCACGTTTCATCTGGTGTGAAACTAAGACAGCATTTAATAAAAAGGACATCATACATTTACGCATTTGGCAAACAGTCTTGTCCAGAGCGACATACATTTTTTTTTATCTCATTATACATCTGAGCAGGTGAGGGTTAAGGGCCTTGCTCAAGGGCCCAACAGTGGCAACTTGGTGGTTGTGGGGTTTGAACCTGGGATCTTCCGAACCGTTGTCCAATGCCTTAACCACTATGCTACCCCTGGCTCCTTGTCTCGTCAAACACAGTACAATGAATAAACTCTCATGGTCTCTTTCTATTGCCATCTCAGGGAGTTTTTCCTGGCTACTGTCGGCATCACCCTTGGCTTGCTCATCATTTCATTCATCATGCATTCATTCATCTCATTATTATCTAGACACATTTTTCTCACACATACACACTTCCAATAATTTTCTTTAAAAAAAAATGTATTTCATTTTTCTTAAGCTGCTTTGAGACAATAACGATTGTTAAAAGCGCTATATAAATAGTATATAATTGAATTGAATTGAATAAATAAGTAAATAAATATAGCCAAGTAAGAAAAGGAGAAGGTTCTCAAAAGAAATAGCACCCCTTATTGAATGCTGACACCTACTGTATACTACCGTATATACTGTACGGAACACTTTTTTTCCCTCCACGATATTTACAGTGTATATATTCTATAATCATGAAAAACAAAGCTGAGACTATGTGAATGTATTTTAAAGTATAGATGAGAATAGAACAAACATACACATTTTAAAATCTTATGGACTCAAGATAAATAACAAAATGCTTGATTATGTCTAACAAAAAAGAAAAGCACCTTAAGCGTGTCTTAATCAGCATATTGCAGAAGAGCTGAAGTGAGGCTTACATAAAAAACGCCCTTAGATTAATCTATGGAAACACGGATAGAATAGCTTTTTTTCATATATATATTTTACATTTTAACATTACAGAAAAGCTGTGCAACAGATAATAAACTTTTTATCATTAATATGCATGCAAATCATGGAATCATAGGAAACGTTTCGTAACCCATGATACCCAAAGCATACACATTTCACACATGATTTTTCAAACATATATGAGCATCCGATGCTTGATATTAAACTTACTATACGCAATCTAATTTAACCACAAAAAAAAGCAGGCAACACTGTTACAATCTTTTTTAAGATAAAAAAAAAATCCAACACAACAATCTGTATTCTATATCTACTGTACATCAAATTACAGGGGTCAGGGGTAGCTCAGTGGTTAAGGCATTGGACTATGGTTCGGAAGATCCCAGGTTCAAACCCCACAACCACCAAGTTGCCACTGTTGGGCCCTTGAGCAAGGCCCTTAACCCTCACCTGCTCAGATGTATAATGAGATAAAAATGTAAGTCGCTCTGGATAAGAGCGTCTGCCAAATGCCTAAATGTAAATGTAAATGTTAATACAACTTGTACACAAAAGCACAATATACAATATAAAACAACACGTTTTTTTATTTTCCCATTACCCAGTTATGTCCATTAAATAAAATCATGTCCAACAGATAGAAACTTTATATATTATATTTCTGTATATTTAAATTCTTTTTTTTACTTCCTCATATTTTACATATTATTAACTAACCATTGTTTCCATCTGTGTATTCACACTGCTATGTTCAGTAGGTGACTTCACACCCACCCACACCCACACACCTACACACACACACACACACACACACACACACCTACACACACACACACACACACCTACACACATACACCTACACACACACACACACACACCTACACACACACACACACACACACACCTACACACATACACCTACACACACACACACACACACACACACCTACACACATACACACACACACACACACACACCTACACACACACACACCTACACACACACACACACACACACACCCCTACACACACACACACACACACACACACACACACACACACACACACACCATAAAATTCATTACCATTCATCAGATGAATTTCTGTCTATTATGTGCCCAGGTTCATTATTAAACACTGTTATAATGTTAAAGGGTGACTCTACATGCGGTCCCTTTAGTGCATCATTGAGCAATATATGTGTTAGTGGTATGTTAGTGGTGTGTGTGTGTGTGTGTGTGGGTCTAATCTTTCCCTGACAGTGGAATGTATTTAACAGGTCTGGACCTGAACTTCCGCATTGAGCAGGAAGTTAAGAAACTGACAGCGAGTCAGCCCTGCAGCCGCCCTCGAGCTCCACGCACCCATCTACATGAGCGGGTGCTGATCGTAAGGTGGAAAAGAAAAGAAGCAGGAAAGTTGTTTCACTGAACAAAACGTTCATCTATGAAACTCTTATTTACTGACTGACTCCAGGATCACGCCGAAGGTAAGACCTGCCCTTTTTACTGTCTGTAGTAGTTGTGTGCGACAGCTGTAGCGCTCTGTGTAACGGTATTCACACTCACCAGACCTCTTCTCTCTGTTCACTTTACTAGAGTAGATTTTCTCAGTACCTGTCAGAGACTTCTTATCGGCTCACCTGAATCAAGGTTCAACGTTTATTACATTGTAAAAATAATAATAATCATCATTTCTGTTGACTTAGTAGGCAGAGTCGGGTTATTTGTAGATTCCACCCAGATTTCTCAACTGCATAGGATGTGGTTTTTGTTTTAGAAAAAGAAACACACACACACACACAAACAAACCTAAAAATAATATAAGAAAAATAAGAAAAAATAATAAATCAGGCCAAAAAATAATAAGAACATGATAGATGGTCAATCCAATGTGAATGAACATGGGGTTATGGAAATTCCACCCAGATTAGATTTCTCAACTGCCTAGGATGTAGTTTTTGTTTTAGAAAAAAAAAAAAAAAAAAAACACACACACACACACACACACACACACACAAATATGAAAGATAAATTACATTAAAAACAATAATAAGAATAATAAATTAGGCTGATAAATAGCATGATAGATATGCAGTGTGTGTGTGTGTGTGTGTGTGTGTGTGCGCGCGCAAGATAGAGAGTAAGGGTGAGGTGGGGTGTAATGTATTTTTACAAGAAAATGTTAACTACTGGTGCCTCATACATCTTATGCATATCACATACACACACACACACACACACACACACACACACACACATTGTATTATGTTGTAATACCAGAGATCTCCTCCATGTATATAAGAGTAGATAAGGGTAGTGAGGTGGGGTGTAATGTATTTTTAAAAGAAAATAGTAACTACTGGTGCTTCAGACATCTTATTCATATCAATTAATCTCAGATCTGCCTTATGTACATAAGTGTTAAGTGTATATAGGGTAGTTATTGTATAACTGACCTGGGATCTGTTCTGTGTGTATGTATATATGTATATAGGCTGTGTTCCGTCCCGACACCTAGGTGGTGGAATAAACTTCCTCTAGATGTCCGTATAGCCGTGTCTCTGGTATTCTTTGTATGACGTTTAAAGACCTATATTTATTGACTTATGTCATCTGCCAAATGCTGTAAATGTAAATGTTAATTGTAAAGTGTTTATAAGTGTAATATATGTTATTTATGGAAAGAGCAGATGTGGATATAGTTGTCTGTTACATATTAATTACAAATAGTGTTATTATAATAACTGACCTGGGATCTGTTCTGTGCATATGTAACTAAAGCTTATATAGGCTTGTTACTGTAATAACTGATTTGGGATCTGTTCTGTAAAAGGCTTGTTATTGTAATAACTGACCTGGGATCTGCTCTGTGTATATAATTGTAAAGCTTTTTAGGGTTGTTATTGTAATAACTGCTCTGAGATCTATTCTGTGCATGAGGCTGTTACTGTACTAACTAACCTGGTATCTGCTCTGTGTGTACTGTATAGTCGTGCAGTATATAGCTTATATACAGTATATAGTATATATAGTATATAGCTTGTTACTGTAATAAACTGACCTGGGACCTGCTGTATGAGACAATAATCGTGGTGAACAGGTGTGAGTGTATCGTGGCAGGACTATGAGTAAGAAGCAATAATAAACACAAATGATGTCGAATATGCTATGTCATTATGTGCATTATATTATAAGCATTACATATGCTAACTGTTGCTTGGCAGTTCACCCTCAGCCAATCATCAAACTAATCATTATCATTAAACAAGAATAACAAACACTTGTTAGTTGCCACCACACCCAGGCAGGCTTCAGTCCAAAGTTCACACCAGTGTGAGGCCACAACGGCTGCGTGTTAGTATGTTTTAACGTTTTGCCTGCATGAAGGAACCATACTGTATGAAGATAAACATACATGTGCCATAATTTAGCTCAAGACGAGATGATTAAACTGTTTAGAATGGCCTTGGAGTTTGAAGCAGAACCCTGTCTGCAATCTGGAAACAGATTTATTCTGATGAAAAGTTATTGTTTAAGCAATTGTGGCTAAAGTAATTACTGTACTGCTGCAGTGAAGAGAATTCGGCAGTGACTCAGAGTCATCTACAATGTTTCACACCCATACAGTATGTACAGTAAACTATTCGCGACAGAACATTAACTATCATGTCCTAGTCCTGGTTCTGGTTCTAAACCCCTACTGCAGTGTGTTTTCAGCATTCAGTAACAATTAGGCCTATATGACATTCCAAAAACAAATCCATAAATTGTGACGAACAAGGCTAGACGTAAGTAGGAGAAAAGTTATGGCGCCCTGAAAAAGAAGGAAGCAGTAGAATGCGCCTGCGGTTGCTCTTTAGCTCTGTTTTGTGGGCACGGCTAGATGTAAATGAGGCATGCTTGGTAATTTGCGCTGAATCAGCATTTATTAACAAGCACATGGAGCTACAAGGAAGCACGCTGTTACCGAAACATCATAACTCTGGGGCGAATTTATTATTAAGTTTGTCAAGTCAAGTCAAGTCAAGTTGGCTTTTATTGTCATTCCAACCATATACAGTTCAGTACACAGTGAAACGAAACAGCGTTCATCCTGGACCATGGTGCTACATACATGCAACAACATAAATTAACAACACAACATAAATTAACCACCCATTTTTAAGTTAACCTAAAACTATTTCCTAAAAACTATCTATTTCAGAGATGAAGATGCCCAATCTCTGGAGGGTTTCTAAAGGATTCGTTGGGTTCGTTGAGTGGTTAATGGTGCTAGTTGTCTAAAACACTTTTTTTTTGTAAAAGGGAAACTCTTTGTGGTAGTGTTGTTATTTGCTGTTGGGTAAACCCTTAAAGAAACCTACAGCAAAGGATTTCCGTTTACAAAAGTTTCTAGACAGTTATTTGGAGGGTTAATTGTTAAGTCTTTAAAGAACCTTCTATGTTCTACATAAGTTCTCTGTTGACCTATTTAAGAGTTTCCTGCAATAGCAACAAACATAGAGTAAAGGTTTTACCTTTTATAAAGAGTTCCTGGAGGGTCGTTTGGGTTATAATGGTTCTAATGCTTTGAGGACTCTTAAAGAAAGGGAACCCATTGTTGGAAGATTCTAAGTACGCCATTTAAGGGTTCCCTCAACAACATCAACTACTGGATGGGGGGGGGGGGGAGCCTTCTCAAAGCACTGAATAGTTTTCTCTCTGTAGAACCATTTTAATAAGTCTCATAGAGTTCTACATACTCAGCATTTTTCCTAGCAAAAAGCAAACTGTAAAGATTTCAGTTCATAGAAACAGTGCTTAAATAGTTACTGCTTCTCTTAAGAACCTCTTCTAAAAGAGGAACCCTTTCTTTGATTTAGAGTTCTACATAGACCATGTAGCCTGCTCTCTGCTCTGCCTCGGTTCACTCTGTGCCGTGTGCTGTAGATCAGACCGTTTGGTGCATTTACTTGCAGTCAGATTGCTTCATTTCCTGTGTTTATGGCAGAGTTTGTGTGTGTGTGTGTGTGTGTGTGTGTGTGTGTGTGTGTGTGTGTGTGTGTGTGTGTGTGTGTGTGTGTGTGTGTGTGTGTGTGTGTGCTTGTTGGCCCCGCTTAGGGGTGTGGTGTGAAGGTATCTAAACATATCAGCTGTATCAGCTCACTTTCGAAATGAGTGATCATCCACACAACCTCTGACCATCTGCTCGACACCTACCGCAATAGCTGTGAGCTCAAACCACAGCGCTTCGACATGTGGCATGATTCCACCACCAGAGGCAATCTTGGAGTCATAACCAGGGGTGGAAGAAGTACTAAAAATAGTTTATATAAAAGGAAAATGTACAGTAGGTGGTGCTGAAACTTTGTACGTATGCAAATAAATTGAAAACATCTAGCTAAAAAATAATGCAGTAAAGTGAAAGTCAAAAAAGTTTCTACATAAAAAAAGGGGTAAGATAACCATACTGCCAACTGTAAACTTAAAAAGGGGGTTGGCATGATCCTTGATAGTTTGATCATATGCTTTAAACATAAAATGTATTCATGGCTTTTTAAAAAAAAAACAATTTGAATAAACTTTTAAAAGTAAACTTTTCCTGATTCCTGAGTTCAACTGTTCACTGAACCATATCTGAGCACAGTGTAGAGAGATCACACCAGGCAAATGAACTGGACTGAGCTCAAGCCATCAGACTGCCCATCATCCAGGGACTGAGACACGGACACATGCACACACACAAACACCAAATTCATTAAAGTACTTTATAGGTCTGCATTAGCATGTCAGGTTTACGTTTATCGCATTTATGACCAATATTGCATTATCTTGTTTTACCCACATCAGATTTGTGTACTGGTCGGCGCTGCACTGTTGTTAACTGAGATCACCATCTTTCACATTATCTTGTGTTTTGATAGATTACACTAATGCACTTTATGTCATTTAGGGTCCTACATGTAGTCGTACAGTACATAGTTCTGTGTTGATGTCTTATGTAGTACCATGACTCCATGTAGGGTTTTTCCTTGAGGAAATCCTTGAATTATCTATGTAGGACCCTACAAAATATGGGTTCCCTTTGGAGCAATGTTCACAGTGTACTGTACTGATGTTTTACTTTTACTTTGAAAGTGCACTTTGGCACAGTAGAGTTCATCTGGTGGTGCATCCACAGCTGTTCAAATGTTAAACTAATCTCAAATTATTAATATAGATCAAATGTAGGGTGGTAAAGCATTAGGGTCATTTATAATATGTCCAGTCTGAGAAGGAGAGCATTTGGGAAGCTCCGCCCTAGCTGTTTTTTTTTTTTTTTACTATCAGTGAAGCAAATTTTAGGAAAATGTTTTGCACCCTGCATCAAACTCTTTCTTTTCAGATTCTTTACAGAATCATTAAGTTTCTCCAACAACAAATGACAACAAAAACGCTGAAAGTCCTCAAAGTGGTTAAGGTGTTGGAGTACTGTTCAGAAGGTCCCAAGTTGGAACCACAGCACCACCAACCTGCCACTGTTGAGCTTTTGAGCAAGGTCCCTCAACCTATATATATATAGCACCAACGGTCCTATTGTAAAGGGTTTCCTTGGGAAAAGAAGAGGTTTGGTTACTGGTTGTTGAGTTACTTTCTTTTTTTGGAAATAGGTTCTAAAGTGTTCTGTATTCAATTTTTCAATTCTATTTTATTTCTATAGCACTTTTAACAATTGACATTGCCTCAAAACAGCTTTACACAATCAAAAGAATTATTTAAGTTTGTATGGAATGTGAATGTGTATGAATCAAAATGGTCAGATAGCCCCTGGTGAGCAAGCCGAGGGCGACAGTGGCAAGGAAAAACTCCCTGAGATGGTAATAGGAAGAAACCTTGAGAGGAACCAGACTCAACAGGGAACCCATCCTCATCTGGGGGAAACAGATAGCAGGAAATGATCTGCATTTATACAGTGTGTTAGGTGGCAGGCAGTTCAGCTATAACAGTTGATGTTAGTTGATGTTAATATGGAGTCCAGGTAGTTATTGGAGACTCAGGTAGACTTGTAGGAAAATCCAGTCCTGAACTATCGGACTGTCAAGTCCCCAGAGAAACAGCTGCTAACAACAGTCGAGGCCAGAACTGTCGTCTAGGTAGAGAGAATCATCCCCTGTAGACACAAGAACAACCAAAGAACTTCCATTTCACAATTTTTTAAAAATTAAAGTTGCATTGCATGGTTAATGCTTCTAGTTTATTTTTTTATTTTTTTTTAATATATTTTCCCAAAAGGGAACCATATTTTGTAGGGTCCTATACTATATTATACCTACTATAGATACCTTAAGGATTTCCTCAACACAACACCTAAAACCCTACAGTAAAGGTTTTACATCTTTTTCTTTTTCTAGAGACCTCCTATGATTCACAACACATTCTGAAAAAAACTGCTGTAATCATACAGTCTAAAAACATCTTTACCCAAAAGATTTGTTCTGTGCATCAGATTAAGCTCCGCCCCTTAATATGCAACAATTAAAATCCATTGTGTGCACTGTTTAGGTGATGGAAAAGGAATATGTAGCAAATACCAGTATATATTATCTGTGTTATGGAAGAAACAAGGGCATTGTTGTATTTCTCATTTTACACTCTTATGCAAACAAGTCAGAAGTGCTCAGTATTTTTGCTTGCTTCCTGTTGGAAACTTTACTGATGCTTTCAAAACTGAGTTAGAGGAAGCTGCTCTAACCACTTCCTCTAGTTTGAAACACATCAACGCTCCACCCGAGGGCCTGATCTTCAAAATCATCTTACAATATAGGACACAGGTGTTGCAGATTGTAAAAAAAAAATAAAGAATGAATGAAAAATCTAAAAAAATTTATTTCAAAAAGCCAACTTTCTGAGATCAGTCTTACATCAAAATGTAACAATTAGAGATTTTTTTTAACAAGAACCAAACCCGAATCTCAACACCAAATCAGCAATCAAAACCAAAACATAACAGCACATCTGAAAACACAATGGCAAATCAGAAATGTTCATTAAAATAGTGTGCAATCAGCCATTTATTTATTTATTTATTTTAATAAAACTGCTGTTTTTGTTTGGTTTGTTTTATTTAGTTTCTAATTAAATGAATTTTAAATACAGATATCATCCAAATCCCAAAAAACAAAAAAATGTATATTTAAAAAACAGAAGAAAAAAAAAAGAATAATAATTGGATTTTAATTTACACATTTAATACTTTGGCAATCCATTTGTTTGTTGTCACTTTTAGCAGTATTTTAAGGTATTTATTTTGTATGTTTTTTTGTTTTGACCAGAACAAAGGATGAAAAACTGCTAGAAACAGAAGTGTCCATTTCTGCGTTTCCCGATAACGATTGATCTTTAGCGCTTAAGAGCGTTTTCTACGAGTAATTTTGCAAACGTTCGTTATTGTTTCACGTGCGTTTCCCAAACATGCACTTAACACAATTGCACGTAGCCCTGCTTTAAGTGCTACTTAGGAGTCGCTAGGGTTAGGGTTAGAGATATGTCTGTTGGTCACGTGCTGAAATGTCATGCTGTAGAAATGGCGCGTCATTGTTGCACATGCTGTTTTAGCAATCCATCTAGGTTTTTATTTCCGTTTCTTCTACTTGTGTGAATGTGTATTCAACTCAAATAACATAAAAAGTTCTGTAATTTCTTCTTGAGCAAGTTTAAAAACATAAATTAACTTGAAATGTCGTTCTGTAAAAACACTGTGTTGCTCCAATCTCGCATAAAACTAATTCTAACTGTTCTAACAGCATCATTTTCGATATTTATATGAAACCTTCATTATTTAAGTAGAATTATTTATCAATTTCTTTATCAACAATTGCTTATCTCACATAAAAAATAAGGAAATAAGTACATAAATAAGTAAGCTCTTACATTTATTTTTTTTTAAGTTTAGCCTTGAAGGTAATTATCTTCACCTGACGTTCATTTGCTAATAGGAGAAAATTTTAAATAAGCACATTTGTACGGGTGAAGAAATTAGCAAAAATGGCTGGAATCAAAATACAAAGAAAACACATAAGAAATTAATATTATTTTAGAGGAAGTGGAGCTCTCTTTGTGCCACAAAAGTGCTGTGCTGTAATAACAGTAACAGCTATGTTGCACAACATTGCAGTGAGGGCAAGAATGCCTTTGGACATCAGGGAGGAAGATGAAGAGGTGGAGGAAGAGAATGTAGTCGAGATGAGACGTCATGTTCAACATGGCTGGGTTTCATGCACGCCAGCAAGTCATCCTTTATTTGTGTCATCTTTAAATCACATTAAATATTTTCTATTAAATACATTTGTACTGTATCCTCGAAATGTCCATATACAACAGTATACTTTTTTTTTTCATTCTAACATTTATTATGTCATTTTTATTTAGTTTCTTTATTCATTTTAAATTTGTATATTGAATTGTGTAATGAGTAGAAAATAGAAATAAGTAAAAAAAATATACGTACAAATAAAATGAAAAATGACTTTGAAGAGAAGTACATTTTAGGTGCAATTTGCCGGTTTTCCAGCAGGGGCGCCCTCATAATTCTGTCTCCTTACGATGCACTTAAGGCTTTACGATTACTCCAGAGCACTCGTAGATCTACGAAGATTTTCAAGTGCTACTTAAGTTACGATGGTTTTGGGAAACAGACCGTAATATTAAGATCATTCGTACGATCATTTTTACAAGCTACTTAGGCTTACGATGCTTTTGGGAAACGCAGCCCAGGTCGATGAATGAGAACATACACTGAGCCATTATAAGCCTGAACAAATGTATCTCCTAGGCAGGGGCTCGAGGTTTAATGACTAAGATCATTTTTTACGTTACTGCCATTTGGTGGTCAGTTCCCATTTTTTAGCTTTTTTTTCACATTTTGCTCATATTGTGTGTAATCAGGCAGATAAGGTGCCTCGATATTAACAAAACAAAATCGCTGAACATTCTTCTCAAGATTTTGAAAATAGAAATCAAGCTGTTGTACACAGTGAAGATCTGCACAGAGCAACAAAAGCAGTGAGTCTTTGAAATGCATGCATTAGTTTGATTAGCGTTTTATAGTGGTGTTGTATCGGTATCGTGCAAAACAATCCTGAATCCGATTCTCTCACTCTTGCTTGGTCACTCACTCGCTGTGTAGTCATACAGTATGTGTGTGTGAGGCATCTGGGTATTAAAGGAGTGTAATAAAGCCAGTCATTACCGCTAACATTTATAGCAGATTGTCGCTCGTAGTTAGCTTATCAGATTGCGATCTTGGGAAAACCTGTGTGTCCTGATGGTTGATTATTTTTCTGCACAGTGTGACATCCATATACAGTATCAATAAATACTGCCTTTCTGATATCTTTCAGCTATTTCCCCACATCATCTTTATTTAAGTCCTTATATTATTGTTGCTGAGGAGCTCTGGGTGTAGATCCTGAATTTTATTTTATTTTTTTTTATTTTACTCTTAAGAATGGAAAATAAAAAATAAAAAAAGCCAGGTTAATTTTAAAATGAAAATCAGGTTTGTTTTGCAAAAATATAATAGAAAAAGTAAAATGCATATAAAAATAGATAAAAATTTCAAAGATGAAAAGTGGCTTGTTTTTGGTTTGAGGGTTTTCTCCACCTGCTGTTGCTAGTTTTGATTGGTTGTTGTGTCTCTGTGTTTTTGTTGTTATTTCTGATTCATTGTTGCCTATTCTGATTTGCTATTCTGTTTTTCGTTTGTATATCTTTTTCCACTTTACTACACTTTATGGTTAAATGGACACCTGGGGGGTGTTCTTCGTACGTCGCTAACTCAGTTAGCTGGATTTGATTGTTGTGGATTTGTCCTGATCTTGGATTGTTTCGTTCTCCGATGCTCATCTCGCATTTGCTGTCATAGCAACATGTCCGTAAGCTTGAACCTGCTCGGTAGCAGGTTTATTTCATGTAAACAGGATTAAGGCTGCGCTCCTGCCGCGTTATGATTGGTTGAAATGGTGAGGTCACATCTGATTGGTTAAAGAGCGCTGACGCGGACTGACTCACGTGGGGAAAGAAAAGTATCTTGCATATATATATATATATATATATATATATATATATATATATATATATATATATATATATAATTGATATCAAATATTATATTAGAACATAAATTCATAGGTTTTTTATTATTATAATAAATTCTAGGCACGATACAGCCTCAAGACCATTGTTTATTTTGTAACACATTTATTTCAGGGGTTCGTTATGAATATGCAAAAAAAAAAAAAAAAAAAAAAAAAAATTTATATATATATATATATATTTCAGCGCATAACAGGTGTTACAAAAAAATTTAGCTTGTTCTTTTGTCATTTCGTCAACCAATCAAAGGGCTTGTGATCAGTGTTTCTACTGTCGATGCATATCGGCTTTTAAACCAACGCATGAACGCGCAATAATCCTAGACAACTCAATCCGGCCAAACTAATCATCAACAACAGGTGTGCTCGAAGAACCGATTTAGCCAGAGTGTAATTAGCACGATGATCTCATCTTAGATGTGTCAATTCATCCCGGATGTTTCAAGCGACGTACGAAGAACACCCCCCAGGTTCAAGCTTACGGACATGTTGCTATGACAACAAGTGCGAGATGAGCATCGGAGAACGAAACAATCCAAGATCAGGACAAATCCACAACAATCAAATCCAGCTAACTGAGTTAGCGACGTACGAAGAACACCCCCCTGATCATCACACTCACATGTTACTTCCCAAACCATTGCCATAAATTTAAAGGGAAGTAGTGGCTCATGTGGCTAAAACTGATCTGGGGATCTGAGGATCCAGGTTTGTGCCACACTGGGTAACACGTGGTTGCCACACCCCATGTTACCCAGCCACTGCATGCGGTCCCGGTCCCAAGCCCGGATCAAATGGGAGAGATGTGTCAAGAAGAGCATCCAGCGTAAAACCTGTGCCAAGTTGTGTGCTGATCAGATGGCAGAAAGAAAGTGTATTACCGTTAAAAGCACACGGTTATACAGTACAGAATGTTTTTGGATACTGAATCACTGCAGTTTCCCTTCACTGGAACTCAGAAACTCCAAACATGTTCCAGAATAACGATGCAGACATGAAGACATGGTGTGTACAAAGCCCTGACTGAACTCGACCTCACTGAAGTGAACACCTTTGGAACTGGAACTGGAGACTCTGCTGGAAAACTGCTAAAGATGTGTCCAGTGAGTGAGACCACATTGGGATATTTATCTCTTATCGAGCTGTTGTACAAGCACAAAAAATATTAAGGCCCTGACTGAACTCATCCTTAATGAACACCTTTGGGACAAACTGGAACTGGAGACTCCTTAACACCTCTACTGTACATCAGTGACTGACCTCACTAATGCTCTTACAACTGAATGAACGAATGAGTTATATAGTTTAATTTTAATGTCAAAGTTTTCTCTATGTGTACCTAATTTTGTTTATTATTAGATGGCTAATGGGTTAAATTCTGTTTTATGAGAAGTTATAGATTCCTTTGCGATGTTCTTTATTGTACTGTATCCATTTCCAAGTGATATTTGGTTTAGGGAAGTCCAGATCTTGCAGACAACAAAGGATCAACAGAAAGCATTGTGGAAGCAATTGATAATTAACAAAGACACAGCTGTGGCAGTTTAATACTTTATTTCCTCTTATAAGAGGACCTTACGTGCAGACCAAACTTAATGCAGTGAGTCAGTGAACCGTTTTCCACTGTAACCATTCTGCTGGTCAGACGTTTTAGACGTGATGTGCAAAAGTGTGAGTCATACACTGACTGACCTCATTTTATTCCCTGTTTAGAACAACCTTTAAGCCAAAATGCTAGAAAAGCAGGACTGAAATATACTGTTGATCTTTGCACATTGATTAATGGAGTGAGGAATAAGTCAGATTTACCAAAATACCACTGATTATTGTCTTATAGCATGCATGCTAAGCTTGTACATTTTATTTGGTAAAGTACGACATGTCATATTTATTTATAATTATAGATATTATAGATATTTATAATGATGTCCTCACTGTAAACTGAACTTATATCAACACTTACAGTATATGAATTTAAGCGCATTATAACAGTAGCAGAGTGAGGTCAGGGGGACACAAACTTTTAGTTACTAAAAAAAGGTCGAGTAGGGTAAGTTTTTTACTACAGCATCAATTGTACAGAAAAAAAGCTAATTCATGTATATCTGTTAATTGCAACAGCACCAGTGTCATATAAAACATTAATCACTAGCACTGTGGTAGAACTGTACAGTATAATAAATTATACAAGGGGCGTTCAGATTAAACTGGGACTTAGAATGAAATATCATAAATGAAGGCATAAAAGCGATTGACATTTAGAGACTTCAAGCACATAACGCTGATGAGACTCGCTAAAACAAAAGAAGGCCGTAAATGATAATCCCAGCTAATGTGGCTCTGAGCTGATTCCCGTCGTTCCTGTGAACATTCTGTGGAAACTGCACACACAGTCATTCAACAACACTAAGGCTAGGAGTTATTGCCCCAACCCCCGTCCAGTCCCGACCTCTCCAATCCATTTCCACATGTTTGGGCCATTAAAGGAGTTCCTGGGAGGCCGGCGTATCAGATATGAAGCTGGCAGTCTGATCATTACCCCAGCCAAGTGAAAAAACTTTCTACCTTGATGGTGTGCAAGCACTAGTGAATCCCTGGATTAGATAAGTGCATTAGTGTAACAGGAGATTATATACTGTAGAGAAATAAACCAAGTTTTCACTCTTATACAGGAACTCTCTCCTGTTATTCTGTACAATCAAAAGTCCCGGTTTGACTTAAACGTCCCTTATATTTAAAATTGCATTCTCTCTTATGTAAAAATGCACTTTTTTCAAGAATTACTTGAACTTAATTAAAGTGCAAAAGTCACAGCGGGGTTAATACAAATCAATTCAACTAATCACATTTTGACATTAATCACATTTGCATATAATAAATCTAATCAATAAAGCAATAATAATCTGATTTAAAAAAATGAAATTAATATTTTGTTGTTAGGAGGGGTCAATTTATCATGTAGAGAAGAGGGCTCAATTGTCAGTACTTCAAAATAGCCATGTGGTTTTGTAAAGGAAATCATCTGCATCAGGAAATCTTTAGGACTGATGGGTTTGTGCTTTCCGGCTTCTTAGTAAGAGCTCAGACAAGCTGTGGTTTTAGAGAGAGAGAGAGAGAGAGAGAGAGAGAGAGAGAGAGAGAGAGAGAGACACAGAGAGAGAGCGAGAGAGAGAGAGAGACACAGAGAGAGAGAGAGACAGAGAGAGAGAGAGACACACAGAGAGAGAGAGAGAGACACAGAGGCAGAGAGAGAGAGAGAGAGAGAGAGAGAGAGAGAAAGAATGACAGTTTGTCTCTGCTATAAAATAAAATTGTTACTACGTATGTAATATCATACATCAAAAAAGATTTACAGGATGTGTAAAATATGTACGTACATGCTACTTTACCAGGACTCTATTTGAAGTCTGAATTTAAAAATAAACAGAAATAAGTCCATTTTTTTAAAAAAATTTTCAGGTAAAATTATTTATGGTCTTACATCCCTACAGAAACGACACAGTAAATGCAAATGCCAATGCAAAGTAACCTACTTTATTGGGAATTTAATAAACCAGGCCCTGAATCCATGTATCATTTGTTTTTATTATAAAAGTTTAATTAAGAGAAAATCACTTGTTTTGGCAGTAATTACTTTCTAAACTAAAATAACAATAAAAGAGATTTGATTGTTTTCTAATTTGGGATTTTATGCTAAAATCAAAAAAAGAAAAAAAAACAACTGGGTATACAGTATTTAATATTTACTTGTTTAAAAACCACACCCTTAAAAAGGGCAAGTGATTAACCATGCTTTCAGGAACAGCTGTTGTTTAAATGTAGTTCATCAAAAGGTAAATTTTTTGGCTTCTTTAAATACCATGAAATGAGTCAAACTTTTCAGGAACAAAATAAAAATACATATATATTAAATAAATAAAAAAATAAAAAAATAAAAAAATACGTAAATAAATAAAATTTAATTTAATTAAATTTTTTTTATTAAAATACATTAAAAAAAAGACTACATGGAATGTCAGGGCTTGTATTTGTTTTACCACTTTTTAGATTTGTGCACAAAGTCGGAAATCAGAAAACAAAATGTAATCTTTTTTATTTCAGCTTTAGAAACGTAATTTTACAGTAATTTTAGTTTCTGTGTCTGCGGATTTATTCAAATATAAACAAAAAAGTACACTTTTTTTTATCTTTTAGAATTGGTTATAACATCAATGTTTGTCACAAATCACAAAATGTATTATAGTTTATTATAAACAACAAGAACTATTTATTAGATTTACTTCAGTCATGGCTTTGGTACTTGTTAGAAAGATTCAAAAATCACTGTACGCACTGTCCGAATCTACTATAAAGCTGGGAAGCACTAATAGTGTTTCATTCATTAATGGTGTTTGTGAGCCAAAACAGAACAGAGATCATATAGTTACAGTATATAGTTACAGTATATAGTTACAGTATATAGTTACAGTATATAGTTACAGTATAATGCTTGAACAATTTTTCAACAATCATTTTTTGTATTTAAGAATCATATACAATTAAGTTGTTTTTCCGTAATAATTAAGCTACGCACTACAGATGGTGGCCTACATTGAGCAGCTACTTGTAAAAAATGTTGTAAACCAAAAAAAACTTCTATGTATTTCTTTTTTATAATTAAAGATGTAATCTACATAAAACACATAATCTGTTTATTCCATAGAACATTAACACTCACATAACACATTAATGCTCCAGCTTAAATACCCCTCAGGGAATGTGTTACCCCTCATACCTCAGACTCCTTTCATTTCACTCCTCCTCCCCCGAATGCACCATTTCAATGTCTATGTAAATGAGCAGCATTGTCTATGCAGAGGACAGCAGAGCTGAGCAACATGCCACGAGTGGGGCTGCTCTTCTATGAGGTCACATAAAAAAGAAGATCTAATTAGCTTGTTTAAAGCCTAGGGTCTAAAATATACAGTATATATATATATATATATATATATATATATATATATATATATATATATATATATATATATATATATATGATTTTGTTTAGTAGGACCCCAATAATGAACCTCATAAACAAAATAATGAACATGAGCCGGAATGAAGTGCATTTAAGTTGACCAACAGAAAACATCTTATAATAAAAAATATATTCATGTTATCTCTCGAAATTTAGTTATATTTAAGATGTATCACTGAAACTGTGTTAAATATAACATTTTCATAATTTTTTATAATATTATTTAAATCATAAATTCAATCAAGATTGTTTCTGCATCAAAATTCAGTTAGAGTTTTACAGTATGTTTGTCTCCACTTGAAGCTCAAACATAGTATTGCGTTCTTGCACAGTCTTCAGAGATAGTCTGATATTAGATGTTACAGGTTAAAAGGTGAGAAGCCGCAAAAGTATCGGTTTACATTCATCGTCTAGCGCGTGCTCACATTATTTTTCCATCCCATTTAACTCTTAACAGTTAACTAATTTAACAGTTAACTCTTATGAACTAATAGCATGGAGAAGTGCATAAATACACTATGTATGTATAAGTATAAGTATGTACGTATAAAGCTCACTGTAATGCATCTCCAACTGACTTGTGTGGAACATCTCTGAAGAAGTTGCTAGTAGAGCTGATCAGCCTCAGCTTCTTTTTTATAAAGAGGGACAGGATGTGTTGCGTGGCATAACTCAGGAGGAAACGCAAACTATAATAGATTTCAGCTTGACCACCTGGGCTTAACCTCATTTTTCTGCATTGATGTCACACGAGATAAAACGTTTAAAACAAAAAGAGGAAGAAGGAATCTATTTTACAAATCTAACTTTAATTGTTCTATTTATTTATCATTTCCTTGTAAAGTTCTCATTAAATTCTTACCACTCGAACCTTTAGATGTTTTAGTAGCAGATCTCCTCACAAGGCACTGCAAGTCCTGACAAAGTATACATGCCTGGAAGAGTTATGCAAAGCAAGCCATCGTCCTCACATCGGCTGTTGTGCAATTTCTAGCCATGGGCTTAATTTTTTTTTTTTTTAGAAGAAAGGCTGTACTTATAATGGAAACTACTCTGTTCTGCTTTAAGGCACAGATATCTGACTGTGAGTTAGATCTGGAGAACCAGAGAACGCTGAACAAGCTAACGAGAAACACACATAAAACAGGAGTTGCAACTGTTGTTAAGAGTAGGAATAATTTATTAGCATTTTATTTAGCAATAATTAATTAATTAATTGTTATTTCTTTAACAAGTTAAAACAGTACTCAAAGTGTGTGTGTGTGTGTGTGTGTGGGGTTGTGCGTGCGTGCGTGTGTGTGTGTTAATGCTCCAGCTTAAATACCCCATGGGTTGTGCATTTTATTATACCTTAATCTCTCTTTATTTCACTCCTCCTCTAAACACACCATTTCGATGTCTATGTTAATAAGCGAGTACTAAGCCCTGCCCCCTCGACAGAACAGCAGAGCTGAGCAGTAGGCAGTAAGCCAGGGGAGGTGCTTTTGTTTTATGAGGTCACATTGTAAAAGAAAATCTAGTTTGCGTGTTTAAAAATATTTTAATGTTATCTTGAATTTGAAATACTGTATATTTACAATATATCTCTAACAATATGTTAAAACGTACCATAAAGTATTTCCTATTGAATTATTTAAATAAACCTAATATAAGATTCTACTATATAAAGAATATAAGAATTGCTCATTTTTATTTCTTATTTTCTTAATAACTACTTATTCTTAGCTATTTCATGTAATTCCATTTTTGTGCATTTTATGCGCATAATGATCCACAATTACAAACTAATAACAGGTGTTTGGAGTATTTTGTTAATTAAACCATAAAGACTCATTTTCATAAGTTCAGATCCATCACTTAGTATTTGGTTCCAAGAACCTTTGGCAACATTGACAACCTTAAGTATGCTTGAGAATGGTACACCTTTCTTTTGAAAGGCTCTTAACCAGGGCCCGGTTTCTCGATAACGCACACTATTCGCGCGCTAAGAAGACTCTTAAGATATATCTTACGCTAAGTGATAACTTTTCTAAGTGTATTTTTCGAACTGTCTCTTAGGAGTCTTCTTAAGTCGCTGCCTCTTACGTCCGACGTTACGCGGCGCTGTCTACAGTGAAGGTCCTGAATTAGCGGACATCGGTGGCTCAGGAATCGATTTTTGACTCCTTTTTCATGACAGCGTTAAGAAAGACGGCACTTTCTATGCAAATTAAACATTGCACTAAATTCTTTTAATAGCGTTTATTTCGACATGGGTTAACTTAACAATAACATGCCATAATAGACAAATATATAAATTAAATCACCAAACTGTCGCTAATATTTTCATGTAACATGTGGCCGTGAAACGAACCGGGTTTACAATCATAGTTGATGGACAAACAGCTGATAACACTCTTCACCAGCTTCAGAAACAATGTGAAGTGTCAGTTGTTGGGGTTGTATAGCGCACTATGGAATGAATACGATGAGATGACAGAGTGGAGGTTTAATACCTCTATCTCACACGTGGGGCCGTAAGTGTGGTTCATTATGATTCAGTGCGAGTTTTGGTGCCATAGTTACGTTTCCATTTTACCACGCAAAAAAAATAAATAAACATGTTTAATATATGGAAGCTCGCGGACCTTGTAGATCTTTGCGGACCTTTTGGCGCCGGTCACTCGAGGCGGATCACGGTGCCTAATAGCCCTCTCTCACCTGTGTGGCCGGACTCATCTCCGTGAGCTGCCGCGATTGCCTGCGACTTTCCTTTAACGTTCCGCGAAGTATTACAAGGTCGGCAAGCTTCCGCGAGGACCAGCAAAAAATGTAAAAATTTTCACGCGGGAAGATGGAAACGTAATCACAGCGCAAAAACTCGGGGTGAATCATGATGAACCCTACTTACGGCCACAGCGCGAGACCGTGCAGGTGAGACGGGTATAAAACACCACATCTCACAGCGAGACAAACCGCATAAGAGAATACTGTAGGGGTATTAAACATTACAATCACACAGAAACATGAATGGATGCGGGGTTTGAAACTCTCATGGTTATTTTCTTATTTAACTAAATCAAATTTAATAAAAATAAAACGTGTCTAAAGAAAAGTCCATGAAGTTATGGATAATGGCTAATGATCAATGAAACATATTTTAAACAAAAAGCAGCGAGCAGCTGGACATCGGGACGGGGAGTGTAAGTACGATGCGTAAAAAAGTTCCATAATCTGTTGCCTTGGAAGGCAAAACCTTTTTCTTTTTTTTTTAATAACGATCACGGGGAAAATATGAAAAGGGCTGAAGTTTTGTCTAAAGGAAAAATGTACATGACCCACACGGCTCCACGGACGGCGCCGTCTTCAGTTTAACACAACAACACACTGTATCGCTGCCAAACTGTTCGCCACCTATTTAATATTAAAAGTTATTGCCAATTTTAATGCATTAGTCACATTATGAAATAGGCTAATTAAAAGTCACTACTGATATCAAATAAAATAATATTCTTAAACAGGTCTACAGTATATTCCATCATTAATACGACTTTGATAACGTGCCACCGCTGATTTATAAAGACTGCTGCTCAGTGGCGGCCACTAGCGTCTTGAGCTGAAACTACGCTAAGTATGAGTTAAGGTTGGTCCAGACCAACCTTACGAACGTGTGACTTACCTAAGAGATACTTAGCGTAAGAACGTTTTGGGAGATGCGCCATAAAGTTAAGAGAGAGCTTAAGGTACAACTTAAGAACTACTTAGCGATAAGAAGCTTTTGAGAAACCGGGCCCAGTTTTGTTGTGTATACCTGTACATGTATTCAGTGTGTGTGTGTGTGTGTGTATATATAATATGGGGATGACGTAGCAAAAATGTAGAACTCTTATTTATTCTTATGTAGAACGTTATTATTATTATTATTATTATTATTATTATTATTATTATTGTAATTTGGTCATGAAAACAACCGAAAACTACCACAGAAACACCTGATCATGTGTATCTGAACTACCGATTTTTTCTTTATTTTTTTGCTCAGTCATGTTTGTGTAGTTGGTTAAAAACGCTATAAAATTCTGTTCATTCATTGCCTAGGTTTTGCTAAAAAAAAACAAATCACACTTTTTATTGCACAATCCCTATGTGTTTATTTAAAAAAAAAATGCTAAACAAATACTGGTTAAACTGCTCTGAGTTTTAAGGACTACGTTGAACTTTATTCAAAGTTCTGTTAATATTGTTAATATTTCAGGTTCTGATCTGATTAAAAGTAATTTTCTTTAATTGAAATCGATAATTAAAGGCATCGGTATGATGTAATTTTGTTAGTATTTATCTATTTGTTTTCTTTGCTTGTTTTTTAATGATGGTGGTCCTAATCTGAGATTATCCCGACCTTAGTTAGCGTTTGCTGCAGATGTTCTTGATGGATAAAACATTACAGGTTGTGGTTTCCTTTCTCTCCTAGATGGACGACATTGATGCCATGTTTACGGACATGCTGCAGGAGATGGATCTCCTAACGCAGGTAGGCATTTTTCTTCACCACTTCTTTGTTCTTTCCTTTCCAAAGACCTCGCGTCCCCGGAGCACTGCTGTGTTTTTATCATTAGACAGGTCCGGATTCTGTTTTCACCTGAATGTGAGCTAATACAAACCCACATATGGAATTCTGCTTTTTTTTTTTTTTATGAATCTTCAACCCCTATTTATTGTCTCCATGTCATGTTTGATGATTTTCCACTGCCATCTGTTTCAACACTTTACCATCAGAAGTTAAAGTTGTTAGATGTGCACAGTGGAACAAAACTTACCCAGAAGGCATCGTGATATTTTTTTTACTATTCAAAGAATACAAAATAATAATAGAAATGTATAGGCAGTAAAGGCGAAGTGAAGCTATGTGCGAAACTTTTAAGAGAACTTAAAATATATCAATATTAATAATCTAATGTTTTGTGACACTTAAATTAATAAATAACCAAGCTGCAGTGAGAAATTGAATCCAGTATTCATGGTAAATTCTCTGAACGTGACAATTCTCTGAACGCTGATAACCTGCTGCATGCGCACCATAAATGTGGTGAGCATCAGAAGAATGTAATATGAACGTAATGCGGTCTTCTACAGAGTGGAATGGACTTACCATGGTCAGAGCCCAAGCGCAAAGAGGTCACCATTAGAGCTCTAGTGACGTAGCAACAACATAGTGATATCTCAATGACATCTCAGTCAGATCGCCATCCAGTCTTTACCATCTGCGCTGTGCTTGTAGTACATCCATGAAATTCCTAAGATGTTAATTGGTCAGTTCTGTCGTTAATATCCATGTCATAACCAGGCTTTTTGTAAACATGTTTAAAAATAAACGTGGTAGCTTCACATCAAAGGAGACAATATTCCAAATCACTTTCTATTTGATCTATTATACAAAGCAGGTAACATGTTCAAAATACTTTCAACTTACATTTAATATGGACATAAAAATAATGCAGCAGAATTGTAAATACTGGAGCCTTTTAAACATTTTCAAATTTTAATTCATAATATAATGACATAATTCAATTCACCACAATTCTTCAATTTATTAGTAATTGGTTTCGGTTTGTAATTGTAGGGGTAGGCTTTGCATCTTTCAGTGAAATTAATGGATGTTTTTTAACTACATTTTAAAATGCTAGACCTTTATGTCTGAGAAACATCTAAAAGAGAAAACAAGACTGAAACTTGAAGAAATTCTAAAGTTATCTTTAGAGCTATACACAGTAGAGCTACTACTTAATGGTATTTTATGAATGTACTGTATATAGATGATTATACAATACAGGGCATCACACCAGTTTCTGATCATTTGAGCTCTCTGTTTAAGCAATAGGGCAAATCTGTTAAAAGTCAAATATCAGTTGGCTTTTGTTTTTCATGTACTCTTAAAACATAGTTCAATATTTCTTGTGCACATGTACACATTTCAGGCTGGGGTAAAGGTATGAAATATTTATAGTCACTCATGTCCAACTCATAACTTGCACTCACCCACTCACTCACTCATGGTCTATACCACACACACACCCACACACCCACACACACTCATAGTCTCATACACACGCTACGGGCAATTTGGGGAAACCAACTAGCCTAATCTGCACTGTGAGAAAACCAGAGTACCTGGAGGAAAATCACTAATCATGTAAAGAACATGCAAACTCCATGCACACAGGCCCCAAAGTGGGAATTGAACCCGGACCCTGGAGGTGCAAGGTGACAGTCCTAACCTCTAGATCACCATGCTGCCACTATGACTTTTAATGTATAGATATTTATCTCTGAAGCCCATCTGAATTCAAATGCCCTAAAAAGACAAGTTAACATGTTATGAAACAATAATATTTTAAAACCCATACATTTTCCTTCTATTTATCTGTGAAGATAGATAGATAGATAGATAGATAGATAGATAGATAGATAGATAGATAGATAGATAGATAGATAGATACTGTAGATAGATAGATAGATAGATAGATAGATAGATAGATAGATACTGTAGATAGATAGATAGATAGATAGATAGATAGATAGATAGATAGATAGATAGATAGATAGATAGATACTGTAGATAGATAGATAGATAGATAGATAGATAGATAGATAGATAGATAGATAGATAGATACTGTAGATAGATAGATAGATAGATAGATAGATAGATAGATAGATAGATAGATACTGTAGATAGATAGATAGATAGATAGATAGATAGATAGATAGATAGATAGATAGATAGATAGATAGATAGAGCTATGAGTCATTTAATTTCCAAGGCATGAAGGCATTAATGGAATCACAATTATGTTTAAAAAATACCAACGATGTTCATTTTAATGCTGCATTTTGTCCTACAAATATATGCGAACATGGCCATTAGGCAATTACTGTATATATTCATCACAATCATAAACCTAATAATAATAATAATAATAATAATAAAGTGGCAAGGTGGTTTTGTCGCCTTGCACCTCCAGGGTCCAGGTTCGCTTCCTGCTTTCATGTGCATGGAGTTTGCATGTTCTCCTCGTGCTTGATGGGTTTCCTCCGGGTACTTAAATTTCGTCCCACAGTACAAAGACATGCAGACTAATTGGTGTTCCCAAAATTGGGTATGATTGTATGATTGTGTGTGTGTGTGTGTGTGTGTGTGTGTGTGTGTGTGTGTGTGTGTGTGTGTGTGTGTGTGTGTGTGTGTGCGATGGATTGGCAACCTGTCCAGGACGTACTCCGTCTCGTGCGCTACGTCTCCTGGGATAGGCTCCAGAAGTCCATGATCATTTATCAAAAAAATAAGTGAAAAGTGGAGCCAGTAGTTAAAAGTGAGTTATCTGTGAAACGAGCCAAGTGACTCACTGAAAAGAAACAGAAAACCTTTCGATATTACTTTAATGTAGCTCCAAAAATGTAGCTAAGATAATGTGGTACAAAAGGAGTTGTCCAAATGTGAGTCAACCTTCATAGTCCAAATAAGACATGTGGGTTTCTTTAAGCCTTTGGCATGTTTCACGTTTCCTGTTCACTTTGTACTAAGTATATTCTTCATTAAAAAAAAAATACATATGCTGTATATTTAAATGTAACACTTGCATACCACAAAGCAGAAGTGATTTCAAGTAGGAAGAAGAGTCGCTCCTTCACTCCACATGTGGCCACATGACGATCCTTAAACTCCTTTAGGCCTCATTCGGTCCTCTCTATGCGTTACCAAAATATTGTTTTTAACACCTGAGTACATGGCAGGTTCTTACAGACCAGGAAGTTTAAAAAAAAACATTTCATCAAACACTTCACAAGTTTGCATCTATGAGGGAAATCGCTACAACTACCCTTTACATATACAGAACTGAAAGTCCCCTTTGCTGAAAGTATAAGTGTGAACACAAATTTCTATATAAGAGTTCTTTGCGTTAACTTGTTCCTTATTTTGTGCTTTTTTTTCCTCCTCAGAGTCTGGAAGCTGAAGTCCCAGAGTATCAGCCGGCCCCTGAGTCCAGCCAGGAAATCAACATCTCTATCGGCTTTACAGATCTCAATGGTAACTAAAGTGGGGGGGAAATAAAAGCATGTGGCTTTTCCTTTACACGTACTGTATTTACTTTATTCTGGAAGTCTCTGATCTTCAGATGGTGTTAATTAGCTGTAAAATTGCAGCAATTTATAATAAAGTGAACCCAGAATGACGCATGAAGGATGTCTGCCTACTATACTATGTAGACAGCAGCGAAAATCAGATTAGCATTAAACCACACGGGTGGTTAGCAAGAAAAGAATAAGTCTTGGTGACGGTTTAATAGGTTTTTGTTCATTTTAAGGAGTTGGCCTGTATTCTCTTTGCATAATCAGACCCTGTCTGGTCTATAGCAAGATACTCTAAAGTACATACAGGGTTGGACAATGAAACTGAATCACTGGCCAATTTAGTGTTGGAGGTTTTAATGGCTAAATTTGACCAGCCTGGTCAACAATCTTCATTAATCGCACATTCCACCAGTAGGAGCAGAGTATGAAGGTTTGATTACCAGAGTAACAGCACGGTTTTCCTAAAAATATTGCAATGCACACAACATTATGGGTGACATATCAGAGTTCAAAAGAGGACAAATTGTTGGTGCGTGTCTTGCTGGTGCATCTGTGACCAAGACGGCAAGGCTTTGTGATGTACCAAGAGCCACAGTATTCAGGGTAATTTCAGCATACGACCAAGAAGGACGAACCACATCCAACAGGAGTAAGTGTGGACGCAAGAGGAAGCTGTCTGATAGGGATGTCTGGGTGCCAACACGGATTGTACCCCAAAAGACATAAACCACAGCTTCCCAACTCACTGCAGAATTAAATGTGCATCTCAACTCTCCTGTTCGTCTGGAGCGCCACAGGGTCAATGTACATGGCCAGCCTTCTATAGCCAAACCTTTAGTCACTCGTGCCAATGCTAATCGTTGGTTTCAATGGTGCCAACAGCGAAAATCTTGGGCTGTGGACAATGTGAAACATGTATTGTTCTCTGATGAGTCCACCTTCACTGTCTGTCCCATATCCAGGAGACTTACGGTGTGGAGAAGCGCCAAAGAAGCGTACCACCCATAGTGAAGCATGGGGGTGGATCAGTGATGGTTTGGGCTGCAATATCATGGCATTCCCCAGGCCCAATATTTGTGATAGATGGGTGTGTCACTTCCAAGGCTTAAAGCCTCAAAATCCCTCTGGCCCCTGTGCAGAACTTGTATCTGTCATTCCCAAGACATATTGATGCTGTATTGGCTGCAAAAGGAGGCCCTACACCATACTAATGAATTATTGTTGTCTAAAATCAGACATTTCATTTTTATTGTCCAACCCCTGTACATGCCAAAAGAAAATAAAAATAAGTTTGAGTTTGATTGGTATCCAAGGTTAGTTCTCGAGTAGCGCAGCGGTAAAGTGTTCATTCAACATTATCGCAAGTTCAATTGTGATGTTGCACCGTTTGAACCCAAGAGTCTACAGAGCAAATTGTCCATCATTGTACAAACACATAGTGACACGAGCCAAACATGGGCATCTGTGAGCTCAGACGAGCGGAAGGGCATGATAATGCTTTCCTCCAAGTGTGTTACACCGCCTCATAATGATGTGGTCGGCTGGTTTCATGTGTCTAAGAGGAAGCATGTGATAGTCTTCACCCTCACTGGTTGGTAGTTGGTCGCTTTGATGAGAGAGTGTCCTAACAGAGAGAGATAATATGACTGTGGTGATGGAAATGATAGTGGGGAAATATGACTATGAATATAAATATGGGTTAATCTTGGTTCTACAAAGCTCTAATGTATATTGCTTCTGGTTATTTTTCCTTTAATAAGTCTTGGACAATTCATACCAATCAGACAGTTCTCCTTTCTTACACAACAGTTACCAACCAGGGAGGGTAAATGCTTACACACAATCTTCCTCTGAAAAGCACAGACACAGCTAACCACATCTTTTCAATCTGCTTAAAACAATGAGACGAAAGCGCTATCCTCCCACTTCCACATATATGACCACACAGATGGCCACAATTCATTGGCGTCACTGATGATTGACAAGTGCTATGGTAACTGTAGGTTTGCTTGCTTGGAGTCCCATCCTAGATGGCTACAGCATCATCAGAATTTGACCTCATGAACAGTTACAGTTGTAATAAATTAAATTAAATTGGGTACTGTACTGAAATTACAGTGCATTTATTTTAAACTATATTAAACTTAAGTTACACAGGTTTAAAGCTTATTTGACTTGGCAGAGAAATTTAATAGGTCAGTATCTATAATCAATATCTAGAAGTCTTGCTGTTAGACAGCCCTTCATTTCACATCCTGTTTGTCCTTTTGTGTACTTTGACCTCTGATGGAGATTATTTTAATCAAAAACTTTTTTCTCTCTAACATCGCAGCGTCTCTAAATGAATTGGAGGACAATGATCTGGATGCTCTGATGGCTGATCTGGTGGCCGACCTGAACGCCACAGAAGAAAAGTTTGCCTCCGAGAGGGTGACTGTAAAGGATCCCATGCCACCTCCACCACCGGTGTCTATACATGTTCCATCAGCTCATTTTACCCCCGCAGCTCCCACGGCCCCTCAGGCACTCCCCCCATCCCAGTCTAAAGCTGAACTGACCCATTTGTCCAGTAACACCTCTGGTTTGACCTCTATCACCAGCAACACTTCATTACCACCTCCGCCTCCTTCAAACTCTAAGCTTTCTTCGGTAAATCTGAGTCATACACACAAAGACACACACAGACTCGCTTTCTCAAGACAGCACCTCCTCCACACGCGGGCGCTGATCTTTAACACGTTTGCATTTTTTTTATGTGATTGTGATTGTGAACGTGAGCATCCACAAAACAAACAGTATATTTATCATTAATGAGTAAATCACACACACGTTTCTCAAATTCTTATATTAAGGGGTAGTGACACATGTAGAACATATTTCAACTTGTCATGCCCTGAAAGTTTCATCTTAAGTCACAAGTCACACCAGAAAAATTAAAAAGTTTAAATAAATTAAATGTATTCATAAAATAAATAAAAGGAATCATGTTTAAAACCAAAAAAAAAAAAAAAACATTAGTAAAAAATCACCAAAAGGCCAAAACAGTAACAAGTAACACCAGAAAAATTAAAAAGTTAAAATAAATTTAATTTATTCATAAAATAAATAAAAGGAATCATGTTTAAAATAAAAATAAAATAAAAAAACATTACTAAAAGGCCAAAACAGTAACAGTGGATATAAAAACAAAATTCCTAAACAGCACTTTTAGATTTACAGGTTGTAAAGTAAAAAATAAATAAGTAAATAAATAAATAAATAAATAAATAAGGTAAAAAAAGAAAAAGAAAGAAAGAAAGAAAGATAATGTGATATAGGGACAAGCTAAATTTTTATGAAAAACAAACAGATTTTTTTAATGCGAGATAATAATTAATAAATAATTTTATTCTGGTTGAATAAGCAAACACACTTATATTACTGATGTTTTTTTTATATAATTGTTAGCAAATATTACAACTGCTTTATATATTTATGAAACTGTAGGGTTCTATGTTTTGGATGTTTTGCAATTTCTCTGATATGAACCTATTGTACAGCACACATTCGGATTTTGGATTCGGATTCGGACTTAACAACTTAAGTTTAAGCTTAAATAATCTCTTTTTTTATTGTATTTAAAGCAAAATGCAAGACAAGCACAGTCATACATTTTATTATGCATTACTGAAATAAAACAAAAATTCATTATTGTGACAGAAATCAAGGCTGTGTCTCTGAGGTGAGAAATGAAAGAGATGTGAAAGAGATATGAGATTATAATTACGTTATATTCCTAGTGAGTTTGAAACACCTAACCACCTGAATCATATTGTACTGTACAGGATCGTCTGCTGTTTTAACAAGGTTGGGGGGTCAATTGTGTGTTTTAGTGTGATAAACCCTCTGTCACTCTGACATGACTGATTTTTTGGTGTGTGCGTGTGTGTGTGTGTGTGTGTGTTTTTTTTAGGAGGAAATAGAAGAACAGATGAAAGCCGACAAAATCAAACTCGCTTTGGAAAAGCTGAAAGAAGCCAAAGTGAAGAAGGTGAATAGAACATTAGAATCAAGTCCCTTTCTATTTAACTGTGGAATGTTTTGTTTCTTGTTTAATTCCTCAAATGTAATGCCATATTAGAAGTTCTATAGAAAGTCTATATTGTTCTATAGAATTATATAGATAGATAGATAGATAGATAGATAGATAGATAGATAGATAGATAGATAGAATTAAATAGAATTAAACATTAGAATTCTATTTCAGTTCTAATGAGTTCTATGGAATTGGGGGGGGGCATATAGAACATACTCCTCAAAGGAGAAGTTCTATAGAGTTTTAATGCAGGCTTAGGGTGTTCTGTAGAACTGAGTTACAATTCTATAAAACTTGAAATTTAAAGCAGATGTCATATACTCCTGAAGTTCAACAGAACTGAGTAAAATTCTACTGAACATATTCCAAGTTCAATGTAGTCCTACTTCATTTCATAGAATGGAGTAAGAAAAATTATAGGACATTCATCTTAAAGCATGAACTAATGAACTAATAAACAATCTATAGAACGTCTCAAACCAGAGGTTCTATAGCCTCCCATTAAAGGTTTATATGAAACTAGTAAATCCTTCTATAGACTATCCATCTTTGAGCAGAAGTTCTATAGCAAACTGTTTGAGGATTTATACAATTATATATAATTGAGTAATTCTATAGAAACTGCATCCCAGAGCAAAAGTTATACAAATTCCTATTGCTGGTCTATAGAGTTATATAGAATTAGCAAAAAAATCAATAATGCATCTTTAGTCAGAAGTTTTATAGAGATTCAGACTGCAGGTCTAGAGAGTTCCATAAAACTGGTTGAAAATGTTACTGAACATGCATCGTAAAGCAAAAGTTATATAGAGTCTGACTGCAGATCTATGGAGTACTATAGAACTAGTAAAACTTCAATAAATCATTCAGTTTGAAGCAGAAGTTCTACAGAGTCCTATTAACCATTTATAGAGTTTTATAAACAACTTAACTGTTTATAAGTAGAAGTTCTGTAGAACATGCGCCCCAAATAAACATTTTACATTTACTGTACAACAGACATGCAAGGTCGCAGCAGTACTGTGATAGTTCAGTTGTGCTGAGATCTGAACTTGTGACCTTTTGATCCATAATCCAACACCTTAACTACTAAGCCTGTACTGTAAGTGTCACAGAGTGCTGTGGAACTGAGTAAAATTCTAGACTATAGAACATCTATCTTGAGACAATGTTTTTTTTAGACCCATATTGAAATTTTGTTGAAATTCTATTAAATATTTTTGCAAGGGATGGACTGACAGAATGACAAATGAATAAATTCTGTAGAAAGTAAATAAGAAAAGTTAAAAAGATTAATCAAACAAAGAAAGCTCTTTGAACTTTTTGATTCTTTGAACAGTTATGCAGATGTACATAGAATATTGCAAGCGCACAATGTACAAGAGAGATCCAGAGACACCTGGTGTAGGTGTGTTTTGTGTGTAGGGACCAGTTTATTGATGAACATACTGTAGATGCTACAAGCCCAAACACACACCCTCTCTCAAGCACATGTCTCTTTTTCTGTATTTGCTGGATATTAAAAAGCAGCCTGATGGTAAACATCTGTGGTGACATGAGGACATACTGTATGTGTTCATCCATTATAAGAGCAGAAGTGAGTGCGGATCTGGAAACTCAAGGAAAGGCTGATATCACAGGAAACAACAAAGGAACACATGCTTTGGCTACGAACAGATGCAAATGCTTGTGTTTTTGTGGTGTTTCATTTTGCGGCTGGTCTTTCCTGAAAGGTGATCTGAAACAAAAACCCCTTTTCAAATGAAGAATTACGTGAGAAATTTTTACCAGCATGGTTCTTATCTTCCTCCAGATGTTTCTTCTCAACTGTAGAGCTGCAGCACAAACAATATTTTATGCTCAGAGAGAATAACTAAGGTGTTGTACATGAGAGCGGTCGCATTTCTCGAGATAAAACAATGTTGGTTGCTAAACCTTGAAGAATTTAGCTTTTCATATTCCTTCAAAACACACAGCTACTGATCTCTGATCTTTATACCAGACAATTACCATTTGGATAAACTTTCGCTTTGTGTTTGCAATAATGCATGTTGTTCTAATCTACATAACAAACCACATGACTAACAGCACAATCGTGAATTTATATGGAGAAAACTGGGAAGAAGAAATTAAGTTAACTGTTCAATAAGATTATTTTGATTATTGTCTTGGGAGATGATCCAAAGCTCCAAATTTACCCAAAGACCACCAATAACAAGGCTAAAGTGTGTAAAAATGTAACCATTTTGTAAATGAAGTCAGGAGAACTTATTCTTTGTCAAATAACAAGAATTCACCTTCGGTCATCAGTGCAAGGAAAAACTCCCTGAGATGGCATTAGGAAGAAACCTTGAGAGGAACCAGACTCAACAGGGAACCCATCCTCATCTGGGTGATAACAGATAGAAATTATATAACATCATGTGTGTTGTGCAGGTGAAAGTTTAATATGACATAAGTTCTTTAAATTGACATGAAGACCAGTTCAGCATAGGGACGAGTCAGTAGGTGCAGAGGGCAGATGAGGTCTGGATCACTGGAAGCACAGGAGCAGCATGTGTAGCTCCAACCATCATAAAGCTGAATCCAGCTGGAGCTGGTTCTTCTCTGGACGCCTCAGGAACCTCGCAGGGTCGGCCTTTGTCTACTGAAGCTGGCACAATCTCCCGATGCCTCGGGATGGGTAGAGAAATACAGAACAGCTCTCTATCATAGTACTGTATATAGGATGTACTACAGTATCAACCAACTCTATTGTATATAAACCCAAATTCCCAGAATAAGGTTACAGTACAGTCCAAAAATCCCAGTGGAGAATTGCATGGAGTGAACAAAACAAGACAAAGCAACGTACTGTACATGCATCTCATGTCTCTTGTACACAAAGCACTTATGCATG
Source organism: Channallabes apus (assembly GCA_030522415.1). Taxonomy (NCBI): domain Eukaryota; kingdom Metazoa; phylum Chordata; class Actinopteri; order Siluriformes; family Clariidae; genus Channallabes; species Channallabes apus. Next base: position 29,739,972 of record CM060104.1, read on the forward strand.
TTACTGTAATATTCATTCTGGCGTCCAAATGGAGCAAAACCAGTGCTAGTGATAGCAAGAGAAAGTGGGAAATAAAAGAACTAAAGAGCCAGACGTTCAAAAGGTTACACTACATTATTTCTCAAAGCTTTTTTATTTTTTATATTATAGTAATTGCACAACAGCCAACTTGCAAAAATATGCTGTTTCACATACAGTATTGTGCATACTAAAGTAATCCGGCCCTGTAGTTCATTACCCGCTGGGGTGATTATAACGGCACACGCCCTTCAAACGTGCTTCTTTTTGGCTTTACCATTCTCCAAAAAAACAAGTAATTTCACTTAATTGATTGCATGACAGGGAAAAAGGCCATGAGATGTGTAGTGGTTTTCAAGCTGCATGTGTTGAATTAATGCAGTTGCATGGACTCCACCCATATTGCAAACACACACAAAAACGAAAGAAAGAAAATGAGCTAGTCATTTGCAGACCATGCATTGTAAAACAGCTTTTATAAATGTATTTATCAAGAATATAGATATACAGTATAATCAGATGAGGCAAGTAATTAATTATATACTTCATTACTGTACTTTTTAAAATCTATACTTGAGTATGGAAAATATATGACACTTTTTACTTCTACACACTACATTTATATGATAAAAAGAACTGTACTTTTTCTACCTACATATTACAATAGAGACTCGTTACTTTTCAAAGTAACTAAAAATTTTACGTGCCATGTGTTTACTTTTTCATGTAAAATCTTTTCACTATCAATCTCTACTAGATTTCCTCATTTGCCTTATCAACATCATCGACTTCCGTTGTGTTTAATATGCCTTGAGTTACTGATAAACATTCAGATAGATATCAAGAGCAATCAGTTTATTTGTGGGGTTTTTGTACATTTGTACTTAAAATACATTTTAGAGCACTTACGTACTTAATAATACTGTTTGAGTACAAATTCTTCTAGTGAAGTACTTTTTTAGGCAAATACTTGAGTATAGAGTTTGTGTACTTTTGTCACCTAAAGTTACTGTTAATGATAAAGTTACTCCTATACTCCATTAGACACATTACACCTACAGATGTAAATAGACATTCATACTTATTTACATCCATACATACAGTGCCTTGCATACCCCTTCATACCCCTTCAACTTTTCCACATTTTGTCACATGCAACCACAAATGTAAATGTATTTTACTGGGATTTTATGTGATAGACCCAAAGTTTCACAAAACTGTAAGGTGGAAGGAAAATGATATATTACAAGTAAAAATCTAAAAAGGGTCTCAGGAATTCGATTCATTTTGATGTTCCGAGCTTGGGATATTTTTTTGTAACCTAACCCTGCTTTAAACTTATCCACAACTGATCTGTCTGGTGTGTTCACTGGGCTTAATGATGCTCTGTTTCCTCTATCCTCTAATGTTCTCTAACAAACATCTGAGGGCTTTACAGAACAGCTGTATTTTTACTGAGATTAAATTACACACTGGTGGACTCTATTTACTAATTAGGTGACTTCTGAAGGCAGTGGGTTCCACTGGATTTTAGTACAGGGTATCAGAGTAGAGGGGGCTAAATACAAATGTACCCATTTTATTTGTAAAAAAAAAAAAAAAAAGAAATATTTATATTTTTTTCTTCCACTTCACTATTAAGTGCCAGTTTGTGTTAGTCTATCACATAGAATCCCAATATAATGCAAAATGTGGAAATGTTCAAGGGCTATGAATAACTTTGCAAGGTACTGTACATTCACTTATTTATTTTTCTATATTAACTCTCTACTACATGTCTCAACATAAACTCCATTTCCCAGAATCCTCAGCCAAAACCAACTATAATTCCTCATTCCAGTTTCTCCCATCCTTCTAATCCCCACCACCTGTTCCTAATCAGCATTCCCCCCATAAATAAGCCAGACTTCCAGTAAATCTTTCTGAAGTCTCGCTCATAGCGGTTCACTAGTGCTGCTGCTGAGCCTTGTGCTTGTGTATATACTATTGCACATCGGTCCTGTTTGTGTGTTTATTGTGGTCCGTTTTTCTAAGTTAGATCGCGTCTACTGATTACTTGCTTTTGATTTTGGTTTGCCTTTGTTCAGCTAAAAAAGAATTTGACTGCTCTTGTATTTATGTTCGGTTCAACCCTGAGAAAACTGTTCTGGAGCAAATTCTGCAAATCAAAAGAAAAGGCAAATTTTCCTAACCCCATATTCACACTAGAACATAAGCAAACTTTAACTGTGTGTTATGTTTGTAGGAGACATTTAGCAACAATTTCCCCTCTCTGTCTGCGTGGAGTTTACATGTTCTCCCAGTGCTTGGTGGGTTTTCTCCAGGTACTCCGGTTCCCTCCAAACTAGGCCAATTGTGCGAGTGTGTGTATATGTGTTTTTACGTTTGCACTTTGATTGATTGGCACCCTATACATCCCGAAGTGTCCTGGGATAAGCTGCAGAGTCCTCATAACCCTGTATGCAGGATGAAGCGTTATAGACGATGAGTGGGTGAGTGAATTATTTAGAGGGGAAAACCTGTCCAAATCTATGTGAAAAGTAATTTCCCTCTTGTTAAATCGTGAAAGAACTGTGATTTTCGGAAAGCTCAGCTAATTTTTGCTTGCCACACCCAGACCTGATTACTGCCAGACTTGTTGAATCAAGAATTCACTTACATAGAAAATGTCTCGTCGGCATGGTGGTGTAGTGGTTAGCACTGTCGCCTTGCACCTCCAGGATCCAGATTCGATTCCAGGCCAGGTTTGATTCCTGTCTCTGTGTGCATCCTCCGGGTATTCCGGTTTCCTCCCACAGTCCAAGTGTATGCAGGTTAGGCTGATTGGCGTTCCTAAATTGCCCATAATGTCTGAATGTGTGTATGTATGTGTGTGTGCCCTGCAATGGATTGGCACCCTGTCTAGGGTGTACCCCACCTCGTGCCCTAAGCCTCCTGGGATCGAGTTCATGTCCCCGTGACCCTGAATACAGGATAAAGCGGTATAGTAGATGAGTGAGTGAATGAGAAAATGTCTATCAAAGATCTAAAGTCTAAAACAGCAACACAATCTAAAGAAATGAAAATGAGACAAATATGCAAAGCACATAAATAAATTTAGGTAAGGGGCAAATATTTTTTCATGGCACTGTACAGAGAATGAGTGGGAGTGAATGAAAGTTAACTATTTTAATTCCTAAGCGCAATTAGTTCACATTTACATGCGCTGTTTGACCATGGGTTCACCTTATCCTGTCATACATGACCTCTGAATAGACTTATACAGACATATTATGAAGGGAAATAACGCTTAAAAAGGAAGTAACAAGGGTTGTTGGTTCCTCTGGTGATTCCACATTAGATTGCTTTGCTAATCTGCAAAGAAAGCTAGCATAAGCCTGTAAATCAACTAATAAGTGCCTTACTTCTGTATAAAAAACTATATGTGCCTTATGAGTTTTCTGTATAATTGAAATCTTTTTCTATTGGAACTAAAAAAAATGGCTTGAACAGGTCATACAACAGCAATAGCAGTCTCTACATAACTGTACTGATTGTGGGCGTGGCCTGGTCAAAAAAATTATAATTTCAGTCACCTGCTAATGTGCATGTAAAGTCCGTAACGTCCTTCGGGCATGTTCAGGGTTTTAAAGGGGCTGTGATCTTCTTTTTGGAGGTGAGAGAAGTTTAATATGTGACCTTGACCTGACCTGACATTCTTGTTAAAGATGTATTAGGTCACCTCCGAGTGGCGCAGTGGTCGAGAGAGCTGATTGGCCGAGCTCTCTCAGATGGAAGGGATGAGAGTTACTTCATGCTCCCACATTAATCACGGCTCTACAGCCAATCAGGGGCGTCTATGAGCTCACGCAAGCGGAAGGAGTGGATAGCGCTGTCCTCCGAGTGTGTTACGCCGGCCAAAACGGTGCATGAGCGAGCAGTTCGAAAAGATGTGGTCGGCTGGCGTCACGTGGTTCAGAGGAAACACGTAATAGGCTTCGGCCCTCCCGACTGAGTGGTAGTAGTAGCCTTAGTGTGGAGCCCCCTAGTGATGGGCAGGAATTGGACACGATTAAATTAGGGAGAAAATCAGGAAAAAAAATTTAAATAATATATATACATATATATATATATATAGTAAAAAAAAGATGTATTAGGTCATGCTCTACTGAACTGAATGTACACACTTCTTCATCATTCATCATAATCGTTTAAATCGTTCGTCCGGCTCGGAGGTGATGATATACTGTACTGCATGCAGATTGAGGTCTGTGTGTTTGTTATCTTTGAAGTGTGATGAGGAAGCTGAATAGATCTGTCAGAGTGAAGCTGTGAGAGTGTGTGTGTGAGAGAAAGACAAAGAGAGACAGAGAGAGCAGAAGAGGTCCGATCAGTCACTTCCCTAAGACTATGGTGTGATATTTTAACCAAAGTTCTGTAGAATTTCTGATCTGTCAGAAAGATGTTGATCACAGGTTTATATTAATACACGTAAACTAATACTTCATCACTTCTGAAGTTACTGCATAGCTAGTGATTTGTACATCAGATGCTCCCTATAAGGTATTCAAAGCCAAGTGTAATAGGTGATAAAGTGTAGATTTACAGGATGTAAGAAGATTTTTGTAAGAATTTAACATTAATGAAAGGAGTCTCCAGTTTCAGAGGTGAAGTTGTACAAAGGTTTTAGGACAGTTAATGTTTAGAGGCCAATTTGTAACATGATACGGTACTTTTTTATTCATGAAAGAAAAAAAGTGTAGTGATGGAGCAACACTTAGTAGTAGGTATAGCCTAGTGATAACAGGAAGTAAATAGTTTAAAAGAAGTTCTACAATGTTATATATAACTTTGAGGCAGCTATGAGTTTAAGGGGTTTTCCGTCATTAATAAAGAATGCTTTAGATCGGCAAATTGTTGTGTAATAAGACAAAATGAAGCACTTCATGGCTGGTTGGTTATAGTCTATTTTATCAAATCACGCTTCCAAGAAAAAGACACCAATCCGGATCCTGAACCGGATGTGATGAGGGTCTGCTGGAGAAGAAGCAGATTTGAATCAACACAACATGCTGTGTTTCATTTCTTAATGCGTGGATCGATTCTTGAATGAAGATGCGAAATATTACATAACATAAGTTACATGTTCAGGATACCGCTGATGGTTTCTCTAACCTGTTGACTTGGTGAGTATGTGTTTATCCAGTGTTGTAACTGAACTGTGTGTTGTGTGTGTGTGTGGAACAGCTGATCGTGAAGGTGCAGATGACGGACGGCAGCTCCAAGACTCTGATGGTGGACGAGAGACAGACGGTGAGGGACGTCCTGGACAACCTGTTTGAGAAAACCCACTGTGATGGCAACGTGGACTGGTGTGTGTGCGAGACCAATCCAGAGCTGCAGACAGGTGAGACATACAGAGACACACACAATGACAAGTTGTGTACGTTTGACTTTAAAGGACAATCAGCTGATTGATGCAGGTAGATTGATGGCAGATCTAATGAATTATTCTACAATCTGTGGTTACTGTTATAATTTTGTGATGGCAAGGTCACTTTCTGTTATAAATGATTATTATGAGTTGTTAGCTACATAAGGCAAAGAAATCCGTCATATCCTATACTGAAAGATGGAGGTCTGGTTTTAAAAGGCAAGCATGAAAGGGAAAACCATATGCGTTTTAAATTGCGACCAGATGATCAAGAGGGTAAAAATATAAGAATAGCAGTTTAACATCGTTTTTCTTTCCCAGATGATAAAGTCTGGAAGTAGCTGGGTCTCAATAACTCAGTGATGTTCTTTCCTCATGTCATGAAACTGTTTGTTTGCATGTGTGCACCATACACACACATATACACACACACACATACACACACACCCATGCCCTGAAAATGCATCACTGTGTTCAGTTAAAACGGTTTTCCTGTTCAAACCCACAACCTATATTTAACACCAGTAAACAGCCTGAGACCACCAGCACACCAGCTCCAGTAAATCCTTTTTATCAGCGTGTGAGATTTTTCATCCAGACGCTGATATGTTGTGGCCCCTTTAATGCGCCGCCACAGTACTCGGGTGGGCAATGAAAACGCTAAGGTTGTACAATAAAGACTTTTCACTGGGGTGGTAACCTCAAGCGTACACCCAGTGGAACTCTACATTTCTTTTAAAAGGCATTTTATTGATTTAATAAATGACAACCATGTAGTTTACAACAAGTCTGTTCAGAAAGTGTTCATTATAGTTCAGAATAGCTGAGGTTCCTACTGCATGCCATATTACAGGTTTATACAGGCTGTCTGGACGAAGATCACCTTTACAGTAGCTTTGAATACAGCGGGCAATGTGGTGGTCAGTTCATGTATGAAAATTATTCCTCATTCTCCCAGAAACACTCTTTCACAATCTGAGTCCTGGAATACACCTGTTCCATTACGGAGGAAAAACTCCAAAGATGTGTTAACCTGGTCATTCAGTACATTCAGGTCATCAGCTGACTTCATTTTATTACCCCATAACGTTGCTGAGTCTAGACCTGAGAAACTGAAGCCAAACCCCAGATCGTAACACTGTCTCCAGAGACTTGTACAGTGGACACTATGCATGATGGGAGCATCGCTTCATGCGCTTCCCTTCTTACCCTGACACGCCCATCACTCTGGAATAGGGTCAATCTGGACTTATCAGGTCACATGACCTTTTTCTATTCTTCCAAAATCCAATCTTTATAATACAGTGGAACCTTGGATTGCGAGCATAATTCATCCCGGAAGCGTGCTTGTATATCAAAACACTTGTATATCAAAGGGAATTTCCACCATAAAAAATCAAGAATTCCACAACCCAAAAAATAAATATCCAAAAATAATGAGTACAAAATGTAAAGTAAAAATAAACTAATTAACCTGCTTTTAAACTACTAAATAGTACAAAAAACTAAATCCAGACAGATAAGTGGTTCGGTTAGTGTTTGTGTCAAAACAAAAAGCGTATGCGTGCCACATAATACTCGATGATACTTGATACTCATAAATCAAGACTCGCTCGTTTAACAAGGCAAAATGTATTTCAAAATTTTGCTTGTCTTGCGTAACAACGCGCAAACTGGGTTGCTCACAATCCGAGGTTCCACTGTACCTAGCAAATCTACAGTAAGTGTTTTTTTTTCTTCTGATGAGTCTCACTAACAAGTGGTTTTCTTATGGCCAGTTCTCATCACACTGTTCATGTGGACATGTTCTTACTTTCACAATTAATCATAGCTCTGGTTTTCACTGTCAGGTTTTACCATGTATTTTTGCTAAGTGTTTAAGTGTTGTCTATTCATGACTTATTTTTTCTGAGTACATTTCTTCCGCGAAATATATTAAATATTAATAATGTGTTACAGAGTTCTTAACCCAATTCCATTGATTTAAAATCTTAATTGTTTTCCTTAACAATAATTTAGCCCTACTGAAATGGTGACCTTTATTTTGGCCATGCAGTGTAATAACCTCTTATTGTTTCTATAGGAACAACTATCATCTTTTTTGATTATTGATACTGTATGTAGGTTTTTGCAAGCTAACTGTTAGCTGTTATGGAAAGACACACAGTTAGGATTTCTGTATACAGTATGTAGGAGTAAATGAACTGATGTGACCCCCGGTGTTTCCTCCACAGAGCGTGGCTTTGAGGACCACGAGAACCTGGTGGAACCTCTCTCTGCATGGATGCGAGACAGCGAGAACAAAGTCGTATTCCAAGAACGAAAATACAGATATGAAGTTTTCAAGAACCCACAGGCAAGTACTCCTGGAATCAATTTTTTTTTTCATGAAAAATCTCATTCTGATTTTCATGTTGCATTAGTCTACTATGAGCTTTCAGCTTGGATCTGTCATCACCTATTAACCTCATGCAAACTATGGGTGCATTCACATCATTTACAATTTGGAAACGCCAATCAGACTAGAACAATTCAGAGGATTTTAGAGAAAGGGGACATGCTTACATTTTATTAACCTTTGTGTTTTTTTCATGTTATATTAAACAATTTATATTGCACTTTTACAAAAAATTAAAATAACGTGTCATGAATCTACAGTCTTTGTGTAAAATCAATACAAGAGAATCAATAATAGCCCAGGACCTCTATGAAGATGAGCTTTATAGAGGGGCGGCAAAATGAAAGCCTTTATTGGAGACAAATTTCTGTTAAATTTTGAATTGGAGACTCAAATAAAGGGCAAAAAATAAATAAATAAATGAATAAAATATATATAGTGAGCCACCAGCACCGTGCTTCACCATGCTAAAGGTTCTTTCATATACTGTATATATGAAAGAACCTTTAGCACGGTGCTGGTGTCAGTAGTAGCATCATATCAAAGTTCCTTGAGTTAAATATGTTCATATCCTCAAATTAAATGTTTATGAAGTATTTATTAAAAACAATTAAATAATTTAAAAGATTGTTTGATGAATTATTTTATATTAGTTGTAGGTGTTGAATACAAACAAATTAATAAAAACAAAATCTACTGTCTTATGGATAAAATCTGAACTGTAAAAAATCTGAACTGTATTATTATTATTATTATTATTATTATTATTATTATTATTATTATTATAGATATACAAAAGCACATCCCAGCATTTGTAAATACTTTAAAGAAGAACTGCAGCAGTAATCAGAGCCAAAGGTTCTACTAACCCATGCAACAAATGTCATACTGTAGGTAATTCATTTGGATAGTGATTGAATTCTTACAGCAAATAAATTCAAGTAAATTCAGACAGTTCTAGTTAATAAAAAACGTCAAATTTATTTGATCTCTTGCCTTTGTAAAGTGACAAGAAAAATCATCGACTGTTTCTCAGGCTTTCAGCTAGTTTTATGGATGAAGTGTAAGCATGCAGGCCTTTACTAGATTACGTTTCTGAATATATTCTGAGAACAAAGGAGAGTTACTATTTAGTCATGCTTTTGGCACCAAAATATTGAGTGTGTTTCAACAAAGAGCCAAACTTTCTCCAAGCCTTCGCTCTGATGGAGGATCACATGCACTTGTCTGCTCAGTAAGTTTTTGGCTTTATGGAATGAAGTCATCTGTAAAGCAGACCTTGAATTTGAGACATTTCCCACGCCACGTTTTCAGTCTCTCTTCGCTGTCATTCCTTCGGTTGATACGATGCTTATTTGACTCACATCATCATCATCACATCATCATCATCATCACCACCATAAGGTGAGACTCGAGCCCTGGAGCAAAGACAGATTCATTCTTCTTGGCATCTTGTCTGTTTTTCTCCACTTATTTTTCAATTACTCTCTGCCAGTGCGGTGCATTTCTCATATTTATGAGTCTCTCAGATATAAGCTGCGGCCCATATGTCTGACCGAGGAGGCAGCAGATGTGGTTATTATACTCGGTCTATTATCATAACAGAGCTTCATAGTCTTCCATCATTAACTGTTCCAAAGTGGAAGGAAAAAGCTAAAGGAGGCCTCGTTCTTCATCCAAACCGCTGATAAGAAACACGGCGGGACCGACGTCCAAGATAACACTCCCAGTTACACTGTATAAAACACACATGCATGTTGTTACACAACGTGTCCATGAATATTTACATGAAAACTTTTGTCTTCTTTTCAGAACTTCTATTTGTGGAAGAAGGACAAGAAGTCCCTGAAAGACATGAAAGATAAAGATAAAGAGCTCCTCCTGGAGGTACGTGAGCTTCGGATTTGCTTTTTAGGAAATAAAACACAGTGTTGTGCTGTTTGAGGAAAATAACAAACAGTGGAAGGATGCAGGGTTACTGTAACCATCCTGAAGTTGATTATTTTCCAAGATGTCCTCGTTCTGAAGTGTGTTTTTAGCTCTTAAAACTAAAGCACTTTTAGTTTTACTGTTTTCTTTTTAAGAAAGTTTTCACGTGCAGCATAGAATGACATCACTTTTTTTCAGCACACCCTTAGAAATATGATGAAGTGAATTTTTGTTTATTTTAACCAGGTATACAAACATGACTGAGCAAAAAATACATAAATTAATAAATAAATAAATACAAAAAATAGGTCACATAGGAAAAGACGCAGCACTGATACACACTATCACATGTTTTTCTAGCTGTTTTCGGTTGTTTCTGTGACCAAATAATAATAATAATAATAATAATAATATTTCCCATTTAATTCCCATATACTATAATTCAGTAGTGACAAAATTTACCCTTTATAAAAGTAATCTTACAGCAAATAAGAAATGGCAAAACTCAAATGTTTGAAGTTATGCTTCCATACTATATAATCACATATATATATATTTATAATTTTTATTCCATTAATTGTCATGCACTATGTTGCCGGCACAGATCTGTGCCGCTCCAGTTTTAGTTAAACCACAGCAATTTGCCAACAATTCGAATCCTTTATGTTCGTAAAGAACCATGTGTCATACTTTTTGTACTGTCACTGGAGTCACTCTTAAATGGCTCTAAGGTCAACTATCTGAGAAAACAAGCTGCTTCCTGTTCTCACTCGCGTTCTAGAAGCTATAAACACTTGGTCCTTCACAGCTTCTATCTCTGTGTACAAGGTATTAAAAAGAAGAATTGAAAAAAACAGCTTTGCATGAACCTGTGAAACCGCAAGGTATAAACCCGCCTGTCCGAGAACGTTCAGCTTTACCTCTGACTGTGACAAAGTGCTGACACTGACGGCTCCTTCCAAAAGTCTTACATGAAATACTCAGCATATAAACTCTGAAATACATTTACACCTGTTCATGTAATTCATATTCTTTCTCTTTGTAGCTATAGATAATATGAGAATGAGTGTATATATATATATATATATATATATATATATATATATATATATATATATATATATATATATATATATATATTTATATATATACTTAAAGTAAGACTTTAGTGCTCAGTTAGACCTGATGTTTATGCATGTGTGTGTGTTTTCTCGGTGGTGTGTAGGAGAACTTCTGCGGTCCGTCGGTGATCGTGCCTGACCTGGAGGGAGTCCTGCATCTGAAAGAGGAAGGCAAGAAATCCTGGAAACCTCGATACTTCCTGCTGCGCGCCTCTGGACTGTATTACCTACCCAAGGGGAAGAATAAGGTCAGCATGCCAGGGGGGGAAACACACACACACACACACACACACACACACACACACACACACACACACACCTGTAAACCCTGTGTGTGTTTGTGTTTGATGCATGTGGTGTCTGAAACCTCGATATTTACCATCACTAAAAATACAATACACTGCCTCACATACACACACACACACACACACACTTTAAGGAGTTCACACATGCGCGAACGCATAACACGTGCACACACACACACACAAACACACAGAAAGATTACTGCTGTGTGTGTGGTGAGTGTGGTGTCTAAAACCTCACTACTCTCGTCTTCTAAAAACACAGTACCACACACACACACACACACACACACACACACACTTGTTACTGTCACATGCTACAGTCCTTCACTACGAATTACAAACTATTTCTAATATTTCTCTCTTATCATTAGAATTTCAGTCAGTAATGCTGAGTATTTAAAGGTGTTTAGTTAATGGAGTCAAAACACCTGTAATGATCTGTTGCACTTCAAAGGTAGACTAGAAAAACAATAACTCTCTGTAGTTGTGCCACACAATCAGTCTCAACTTAGTGTAGAGTTTCTGAGCCGGACATGAGCCTCACACACCACAGGCGAAACCCTGCGGCTCAGTCAAGGTACAGTATGAGGGATATATTTCAGGAGGAGTTCCAAGGAAAAGGAGTGTGTGTGCTGCATTAACTGGGTAATTGTATGGAACTAACCTCACGTTAGGGGCAAGGGGTAGCTCAGTGGTTAAGGCATTGGACTACGGGTCAGAAGATCCCAGGTTCAAACCCCACAACCACCAAGTTGCCACTGTTGGGCCCTTGAGCAAGGCCCTTAAACCTCAACTGCTCAGATGTGTAATGAGATAAAACATGTAAGTCGCTCTGGATAAGAACGTCTGGTAAATGTATTAAAATGATTTTCTTCTCAAAAGCTGTCAGGGAAAAAAAAGGAAGAACAAGAAGTAACGATGGGTTTGACTGCAGAATGAGATAAATTCATCGTGGCAACTTTGAGGAAAAAATGTTTTTGTTGTTTTTTTAAAAAGATACTAGAAGTGTTTTAAGAATATTTTCCACATTTAGTTAGTTAGTTAGTTAGTTAGTTAGTTAGTTAGTTAGTTAGTTAGATAGTTAGATAGTTGTTAAAAAGCACAAAAGTAAAATAAATATTTAAATCCTTGAAATTTTCAAAAAATCTTAAAATTATTCTCATCTTATTGTCTATTTTATTGACATTTTATTGTTTATTGTGTATTTCGTGCCCCCAGTTTTGTCACAGTAGATAAATCAGCCTGCTGTTGTATTTGTGGTCAAGTAAATATACTGTACACCAGTGTCGGCTGCTCTAAGACTACAAGGGAAGCTCCGCTTCCTCTACTATGTCAGAAAATAAATGCTCATATTTAATGTTGTATTTATATTGTTTTTAATAAAAGTGTGCTAAAACGCATTCAACTTCATGACTAGCTCGTACAGAATCAGGTATTTATTGTAGATTGATTGACGCGATTTTCTTGTCAGACATTTCCGTGCAGCACAGCGCGTTAAACCCTCCTGAAGCCCAGCTTCACTGGAGCTCTACGGGCAGCACAGAAGAGCTTTTTTCACTGCAGAAAAGCTGGACGGTAATTGGATAAACGCACCAAAATCGTCGCTTCCAGGGAAGCTCAGGTTCTCTGGGAGTGAATGGAGCAGTGGGCGGGACAGGACGCTGGGCTGCTGCATGTTGATTGGAGGAGCTGTTTAAAGGGCGGAACCCCTTTTTTGATTGACAGCATGTCTTAAGTACATCAGCGCTACAGAGATTCGAGTTCAGTCCCATGCGGATTTGCAGGTGAAGTGGTACGACGAAGTGCTGCACTCTGTATTGTTTGCTGGTGATATAAACCATTTTTGTTTGTACAAATCATTCTTTAAATAATAAAAAGAAATTCGTTCATATAATTAAAGTAGCTCGTGGAAGGGGAAACTAGCCAGAATTTAGGTACAAATAACATAATTAATTTTATGATGAAGCCCTAATATGAGCTTCCCCTGTTTCAAAAGCTACAGTTTTTGAAAGTTTTGTTGTTTTGTTGCACAAAATACTATTTTACGATTGTTGAAGATCAATGAGAAACATTAAAGACAGTACCAATATCATTTACAGCATCACCACCAGTTTCAGGTTCACTTCATTAATTATCATCGTCATTCATAACTGCTAGGGAAACAGGAAATAACCCAGTGTGAGTTTTCTTTTTCATAGCTTCAGTGTTGACCAAGCCACTATTCTGTCCAGCTTGGGGTCTCTAATGACAGAAAGAAGTGATGCCGTTGGCTCTTTATGGATGTGTCGTGTTTTGCTATGAAATACTGTACATTCATTCAAAGTTGCATTTTGAAGTGAATTTTGTAAATTCAGAGTTTTTAAAAAGACCACATGGAGTTATTTTCAAATGAAAAGTTCTATTATAGTCAATCTTGTCTGCCTGAGGAAAGTGAAAATGCGGTTTATAGCATTTTGCAGTAAAACTCTTCAAATAGATATCTACGTATTATGAGAACATGCGGGAAGTGGGCTTTTGGAAACGAAGAGTTCTTAATATATCCTTTATTTATCTTTAACGGATCTTATAAAATAATAACAGAGAGGCCAGATTGAGGTGGTTTGGACATGTTCAGAGGAGAGATGGTGAATATATCAAATAAGTAGTCAAAATCCACCTCTAAAGTTTGGACTACTCAACATTAGATCCCTTGCGCCTAAAGCACTTATTGTTAATGAAATTATCTCAGATTATTGCCTTGACGCACTCTGTCTCACTGAAACCTGGTTTAAACCAAATGAATATTTTGGTCTGAATGAGTCTACTCCGTCAGGATATTTCTATAAGCACGAGCCCCGTCTAATTGGTCGCGGTGGTGGTGTCGCCACTATCTACAATGATGTACTCACTGTTACCCAGAAAATAAGGCCCAGGTTTAATTCATTTGAAGTGCTTATCATTAATGTTGCACTAAATGAAATACGTAATAAACCCTTGCTATATTTTACCTTGGCCACCGTGTACAGACCCCCGGGGCCATATGGCGATTTTCTTAAAGAATTTGGACATCTGCTATCAGACCTATTGGTTAACTCTGACAAAGTATTGATAGTAGGAGACTTTAACATTCATGTAGATGATGCTAACGACGCTTTAGCACTCACATTTATGGATTTACTAAATTCCTTTGGGGTTAAGCAAAATATAATTGGAGCAACTCACCGCTTTAATCATACGCTAGATTTAATTATATCCCATGGTATAGATGTCTCTAATATAGAGATCATACCTCAAAGTGATGATATCACAGATCATCACCTCCTGACATATACTCTACCCGTAGAACAGATTAGCTGTGTCTCCCCACGTTATCAATCTGTTAGAAATATGAATCCCACCACTAAAGACAGATTCACAAGTAATCTGCCGGATCTGTCCCAATTTCTTATTAGACCCCTAAATGCAGATGATCTAGATGAAGTGACTAGCAGCATGGGCACTATTTTTACCAGTACATTAGACACTGTTGCTCCCATCAGATTAAAAAAAGTCAGAGATAAAACATTGGCACCGTGGTACAACAGTCATACTCGCGCCCTAAAGAGAGCAACCCGTAACCTCGAGTGAAAATGGAGGAAAACTAAATTAGAAGTTTTTCGAATTGCGTATAAAGACAGTATGTGCAGCTATAGACAGGCTCTAAAAACTGCTAGGACCGAGCATCTTAGCCAACTGATAGCAAGAAACCAAAACAATCCCAGGTTCTTATTTAGTACAGTGGCTCGCCTAACAAAACCTAAGATGCCCGCAGAGAGGCATTTTCATCTTTAATGAAAAAATCAATAATATCAGGAAGAAAATAATGGAGGTTCAACCTCTAATAGTATCTCACGATCCAGTTCAGCCTATAGCTTCACATTTCGATTTTCACTGCTTTACAGGTATAGGACAGGAAGAGCTGTATAAACTTATCACCTCGGCTAAATCAACAACGTGCCTGTTAGACCCAATCCCAACCAGATTTTTAAAAGAAGTGATGCTTATGGTTGGAGAGCCACTCCTAAACATTATTAATTCTTCATTACATCTAGGTCACGTCCCTAAACCTTTCAAGTTAGCAGTTATTAAGCCGCTTCTTAAAAAATCTAATTTGGACGCGAATGAAATAAAAAATTACAGACCGATCTCAAACCTCCCGTTCATATCAAAAATACTAGAAAAAGTAGTATCAGCTCAAATTTGCACATTCTTGCAGGATAACAACATCCTTGAAGAATTTCAGTCAGGTTTCAGGCCCCATCATAGCACAGAAACTGCACTAGTTAAGATTACAAATGACTTGTTTTTAGCTTCAGACCAAGGCTGCATCTCATTGCTAGTCCTGCTCGATCTTAGTGCTGCATTCGACACTATAGATCATAATATTCTCATAGATCGCTTACAAAATTATATAGGTATTCAGGGACAGGCACTAAAATGGTTTAGATCTTACCTGTCTGATCGCTACCATTTTGTAGATCTAAATGGAGAACCGTCTGGTATAATGCCAGTGAAATATGGGGTCCCACAAGGGTCAGTTTTAGGACCTCTGTTGTTCTCAATATACATGCTTCCCTTGGGTAACATCATTAGAAGACATGGGATTAGTTTCCATTGTTATGCTGATGATACCCAATTATATATCTCAACTAAACCAGACGAAATACCTAAGTTGTCTAGATTAACTGAGTGTGTCCAGGACATAAAAGATCGGATGACCAATAACTTTCTTTTATTAAATTCAGATAAGACAGAGATATTACTTATTGGCCCAAAAACCAGCACACAACAGCTTTCACAATTCAGCTTGCGCTTAGAAGGATGTACTGTTATTACCAGCTCAGCAGTAAAAGATCTGGGAGTAATATTAGACAGTAACTTGTCTTTTGAAAATCACATTTCAAATATCACAAAAACAGCCTTTTTCCATCTTCGAAATATTGCTAAACTTAGGAACATCTTATCCGTATCTGATGCAGAAAAACTAGTTCATGCATTCATGACCTCCAGACTGGACTATTGTAATGCATTACTAGGTGGTTGTCCTGCATCCTCAATAAACAAGCTTCAGTTAATCCAAAATGCAGCTGCCAGGGTTCTCACTAGATCCAGAAAATATGATCATATAACCCCAATATTATCATCCCTGCACTGGCTACCTGTTCAGTTTAGAATAAATTACAAAATAGTATTACTTACATACAAGGCCTTAAATGGTCTAGCTCCCACATACCTAACCAGTCTTCTGATACGCTACAATCCACCACGCGCCTTAAGATCACAAAGCTCCGGGCTTCTGGTAGTTCCCAGAATTTCAAAATCTACAAAAGGGATTTTTCATATTTAGCTCCAAAGCTTTGGAATAGCCTTCCAGACAGTGTTCGGGGAGCAGACACGGTTTCTCAGTTCAAAAGTAGACTCAAGACGCATCTTTTTAATCTGGCATACACATAACTCATCCCAGTACTCATACTCCAGTACACCTATACCGAATGGCAACTACGCTAATTCTCCCCATCTGTTCTGTATTTCTCTACCCATCCCGAGGCATCGGGAGATTTTGCCAGCTTCAGTAGACAAAGGCTGACCCTGCGAGGTTCCTGAGGCATCCAGAGAAGGACCAGCTCCAACTGGATTCAGCTTTATGATGGTTGGAGCTACACATGCTGCTCCTGTGCTTCCAGTGATCCAGACCTCATCTGCCCTCTGCACCTACTGACTCGTCCCTATGCTGAACTGGTCTTCATGACAAATTTAAATAATTTCTGTCATATTGAATTTTCACCTGCACAACACACAAGATGTTATATCATTTCTATCTGTTATCACCCAAATGAGGATGGGTTCCCTGTTGAGTCTGGTTCCTCTCAAGGTATCTTCCTAATGCCATCTCAGGGAGTTTTTCCTTGCCACCGTCGCCATCACCCTTGGCTTGCTCATCAGAGAAATTTCATTCATTCGTCTCATTATTATCTGCACATTTTTCTCACAGATCCACACTTCCAATTATTTTCTTTTCTATAATTATTATTATTTGTTTTTATTTATTTATTTTCTATTATAATTTTATTTATTTATTTATTATTCTATATATAATTATTCTATATATATAATTTTTTTTTTTTTTTTTTTGTGAAGCTGCTTTGAGACAATGACCATTGTTAAAAGCGCTATATAAATAAAATTGAATTGAATTGAATTGAATATATCGGTAGAAGGATGCTGAGGTTGGAACTGCCAGGCAGGAGGTCTAGAGGAAGACCAAAGAGGAGATTTATGGATGCAGTGAGAGAGGACATGAAGTTAGTTGGTGTGAGAGAAGAAGATGCAGAGGATAAAGTAAGATGGAGGCAGATGATTCGCTGTGGCGACCCCTGAAAGGGAACAGCCGAAAGACAAAGAATAATAATAATAATACTTGTTCATGTATCCCTGGTAGGGAAGCTGGGGGTCAGAGCACATAGACTGCCTTGATACAATAGGGATAAGGGCCTCACTTGAGACCCCCAACAGTGGAAACTTGGCAGTGGTTGGGCTTGAACCCTCGACCTTCTGATCAGTAATTTCAGAGTCTCAACTATTTGAGCCGCCATCACTGCACACTGTTTCCACTGAAACACTGAAAAGGAATTTTCCTTGCAACCAGTAAAAGATGTTAAACAGTGGTTTTAAATGAATCCACATTTTAATCAGTGTCTTAAATAATATTTTTCTTACTCATTCTCTCTCTCTTTCTCTCTCTCTCTCTCTCTCTCTATCTGCTAGGCATCTAAGGACATGGTGTGTCTTGTGCAGTTTGATAATATGAATGTGTACTACTGCAACGAGTATAAAGGCAGATATAAAGCACCCACTGACCACTGCTTCATCCTCAAGGTGAGTTAGAGTTAACACACACACATGCATATACTGTACACACACAATGAATGGAATGAGTATCTAGAAGAGTTTACACTGGCGAGTAAAACACTTTGCTGTTACAGAAAAATAATCAACTTTGGAATAGTTATATTACATTTGCTTTACACCATTGTTGACTATTTTCCAATTCCAGCACCACACCAAGTGTCTTCTACACTGTAAAAAATGTTCATACTGTACGTAATTCTAACAGTAAAATGCTGTATAAATGCTACAGAATAAAACCGTATTTCACAAAACGTTGGATAACCGTAGAATTTACAGTGAAAAACTGTAATTAGTTTTACAGAGTAAGACCTTAAATTTAACAGCTAAAAACATATTTTTAAAAAGTATGGTTTATTGCAGTAAGATTTATGATATACTGTATTTACTGTATAAAAAGGAAACTTTCAGAGAAGGTATTTGTTACTAATATCATGGAGCATCAGTTTATATTTTACTAAACCTTTGTTGATAGAGTTTAAAAATCAGAAAAATATCTGCTCTGTAAAAAATAAACTTTTGTATGGGATTGCACTCAAAAACTATTTTTATAGTTTTTTCTACGGTATATAGCCGTCTAATTTACATTAACCAAGGACTTCATATTTGTGAATGGTATTCCACCCTTTGATGACTGTGGCGAGGACAGCCGCTAGCACGCGCCACTTTACCCGCCGCCACCGCCATACTTAGATTGTCTGCTCAAAAAAAAAATGTCCACCCTGACAGTTGTATATTTGATTTTGAGAATTTAAATATTGTTTTGCTGTCTTTATTAAAGAATACATGGGGCCATGCTGATGTCCGAGTCTTGAATAACTTTTGATGGGTTTTGATGATTTGATTTAGGTTTGTATTCATCAATTAGTATAAAAGTCTTAATAGTTTCTTAACAGTAAAATCTGAATGCTTAGCAATGTAAGTTCTATCTGTTTTAGCTCCAGCTAGTGTGATAAAATGATGCTTTCACAGAATTGCTGAATGAATTCACTGTGTTTATTCATAATAAAACAAATAGTCCAACAACAACGACAGCAGTTGTGTAGCAAGCATGGTAGTGTAGTGGTTAGCACAGTCACCTTCCACCACCAGGGGCCGGGTTCGATTCCCGGCCAGGCTCGATTCCCATCTCTGTGTGCATGGAGTTTGTATGTTCTCCCCATGCTTGGTGGGTTTCCTCCAGGTATGCGTTCCCCCCCCCCCCCCCCCAATATATAGGATGAAGTTGTATAGATGATGGGTGAGAGTGTGTGAGTACTGAGCTGTAAAAAAGATGGAAATAAACCGTTATTATTACAACATAAATCTTTAAATTAGACAGTTCTGAGCTGTAAAAAACATGGTTATGATCCGTATTTGTTACAATGTAAATCCTGGAATTTGGCGGGAATAAACTGTTTTTATAACAACATAAACATGTTAATTAGACAGTTATAAACCGAAAAAAAAAATTTTATCTGTAAAAAAATTTACGGTAAACTTCTGACAAATTTACGGTTTATTATTTTTTCCGCAGTGCAATAACGGTGCTACAGTATTTTTTATGGTAGAATTCTGCCAACCACAGCTGCCGTTTTTTTACCGTAAAATGTGCTATTTATTTTTTACAGTGTATCTCACAGACCATTGCTTTTGTCAGTAGTTCATTTTTAACAAATACTTTATTTATTCATAACAAGAAATAATTCACACGAGTCAAAAATGAAGAACGCATACAGGGTGGTATTTTCCAGACTACTCTTTTACAGGGTGGTATTTTAAGTGGTATTTACTAAATGGTATGGACTACAGTACTATTATGTCTTTAAGTTTGGGTTTAAAGGTCAAGCGGAGCTGTCTGTATTGTTCACTTCCTCATTTTGTACTATGTTTGTTTCATAAATACTATATTTTTGCATACATTTTAAGTTACTTCTTTCATTTTAAGAAAAATGGAGGAAACACTTGGGCAAAAGAGGAAAAGAAGTGAAAATACATAAAAGAGGAAGAAAAGTGAACATCCATCAATCTAGCTGATGCAAGCACACAGATGCAAGCGCAAACACATACACACACACACACACTCACACACAAACGAAAAAGTTTTATCAAAATTAGAAATGTGTGAAATGAATATTGTCTGCAATAAATTAATAATAATCAGCATTACTCACAGCACTACATGCTCAAGTTCAAGTAGTTCAAGTTTGCTTTTATTGTCATTCCAACCAAATACAGTTTAATACACAGTGAAATGAAACAACGTTCTTCCAGAACTACATAAGTGAACAAAAACTAGCTAGAAATCTAAGAAACCTAATTAGCGGACTAGCTGAGACGTAGATTTTAGGTGGATTTGTGTTCACGGAGCTACAAGAGCATTTAGTGAGCTCAGGTTCTGATGTTGTGATGTTGAAGAAGCTCCAGGTCCAGTTCATTCCAAAGGTGTTCAGTAGCGCTGAGGTCAGTCAGGACTCTGGACAGGACACTCAAGTTCCACATCCACTTCAGATTTAACACAGCATGATTTCATGGAGCTGGCTTTATGGATCTCACAGGCTGGAACAAGTTTGGGCCTCTTATGCCTCTTTTCCACTGCATAGTACGGCACGACACGGTTCAGTACAGCTCACTTCGGTTCGGCTCAGTTCGGCTCGGTTTGCGCTTCCACTGCAGTTTAGTACCGCTTTAGAGTGGGCGGGATTACTCGCGTGTCGTTTAGTCGCGTCATCGTAAACGCGCCACAAACAAACACACAACAATGGAGCATATCGACGGCATGGTGTTCTTCATTCTCGGCATGTGGATGTTTTTAACAGCGAGACAAAGGAGTTTGTTTCAAAAGAGGCCGACGGTTAATACAAAAAGGTGCGTGCGATCCTTCTCTGGCTGTTTCTAAATATAGCGGTTCTGTTGTGTCTCGTGTCGCAAGTTTGGTGACGCAGTAATGACGATTTTCTCCGGCCAATCAGTGACCAGCCGTGTTTACACGTCACGTTTTGGTAACGGTTCGGCGCGCTCGGAACCTCGGCTGAGGTGGTACTAAAAAAAGGACCAGGTACCAGGTACTGTTCCCAGTGGAAAATCCCCCAAAAGTGAGTTGAACTGAACCATGTCGTGCCGTACTATGCAGTGGAAAAGTGCCAATAGATACAGTGAAGGGAAATTGTAACTTTACAGGATGCAAAAGACATTCAAAACAACTGCATGCTTTAAACTTTCAGCAGCAGGTCTACAAGTCGTGTAGCTCCTTACACATCTGGTTGATAGGTGTTTGGATGAGGAGGTAAACAGTAAAAACAGTTCTTAAAAGTACCCTGGTCCGACACAGAGAACTTCTCATGAGTACTTATTCTCGGTTTTTCCTAGCATGAGTCGATCTTGATATTTGTTCGCTGCAGCAGTTTCACGGCTCTATTTAGTCTGTGCTGAGCCGCAGTGGAAAACCTGATGTGCTGAGTTAACTCAATGCGAGATTTTTAAGGATCTGAAAGTCATCTATGTATTGGTCTTGAAAGTGCTTATCAGCAGAAGCAGCAGAGAGGCAGGACTTATGGTAGATGCCAGTTAGCTCACTTTCACCCCCTGCTAGCTTTATTTTTTAGAGACTTAAGGAGCGTTGAGTCCAGAGTTCAGTGCATTTGGTCCCACATGAAGCCTGTTTTTGGTATCAGAAGTGGGCCGGCTTGGAAATTGCGATTACTGGCGGGAATATTTACATCTGATGTGGAAACCATCTGCTCTTGGGGAAAAGATTGATCTATAAAACCAGACTATCATAGGATTATTAGCTCAGATTTGTGGCGCAAGCTTGTGCACTTAGAACATTGCGAAAAGCATGTCTCGTGGTGACTAAGCATCCCAAAAAATAAGCGCTAGGCTTCACTGTTGGAGTGTTAGAGCGAAGGCGAAAGAGTAACTACAGCAAAAAGAGGAGCCTATAGTCAGGCTTAAGGTAGATTAATGATAGCATCAGGAAACAACGACGGAGCCAATGTATCATGATGGCTATCGAGTTGGAGGATTTAAATGTCTGTGGTGTCTGCAGCTTTAGGATCAACAAAGTAAATTGTGTTGTATTTCCAAATTCTCACCTGATTTGTATTCCTTACTCACCTTAGCAGCCTTCTGTCTCGCTTCAGAGCAGAGCAACAAAAACCTCCGTCTCTGATTCAGATTCAGCTCAGATCAGGCTGCTTGCAAAACACCAAAAGAGGATTAAGGCATGACAATGAAACAGGGTGTTGTTTATCAAAACTGAGTTAGACTTCTTAACAATTCCAACTTCAGTTTTTTTTTTCCAGACGTTGTTATATTTGTTGTGTTTTTTTAAGGACTGAATCCTAATGCTAGTGAATAAAAGGTACACAGCTGACATGTTTCCAGCCATTAGTATTTTTTCCCACCGTGATGGTGTAACACACTGTGTACTTCAGGCCACACCCCATTCTCCTCCCACCTCAGCATCTCTGCAGCCTAAACCCCTCCAAAACCACTGCTGATAATCCAGGATCATTATAGGATGTTAGCATACGGCATAGAATCTCACAAGCCTGCCTAGTACTTATCATTTTGCTAACCTGCATATAGTATAGAGTTGTGCAACAGTAAGCAATTATGAGCTCCACCCCTACACAGCAAATTTCTCAGTGTTGGACTCAGGTAAACTCTGAAAGTTTTAAATCAACACTGGGGATTTGTCTATGTTAATGGGTTAGCTCAGTGGTTAAGGCATTGGACTACGGTTCGGAAGGTCCAAGGTTTAAGCCCCATGACCACTAAGTTGCCACGGTTGGGCCCTTGAGCAAGGGCCTTAACCCTCATCTGCTCTGATCTATAATGAAATAAAAATGTAAATCGCTCTGGATAAGGGTTTCTGCCAAATGCAATTATATTTAAACAAAAAAAAATTGTACGCACTAAGATTTCATATAATCACCTTTAAACTTTGAATACACACACAATGTGGTGGCCAGTTCATGTGTGAAAATGATTCCTCGTGCTCAAGAGTCCTGGAATATGGCCATGCCACCAGGAAAGAAAAACTTCACAGATGTGATAACCTGGTGATTCAGTACATTCAGGTCGTCAGCTGACGTCATTTTATTACCCCATAATGCTGCTGAGTCTCGACCTGACCGACTGAAGAAACACCAGATCATAACACTGCAACCTACCAATAAATGTAGGTTTGTGTTGTAAAAAAGCTACAAAGCTACCTAGCTTCTAATACAAGGCTGAATCCTAAATCGCTTTTTAACCCCTGATCAAGGGCACTACTTGGTGTGTGGAACAAGGGATTAGTGCAATAGCTATATATTTAATGGTATTTGGGATTTACATTTAGGAATTTGACAGACGCTCTTATCCAGAGTTACTTACAAATGGGATTTGAAGTTTCCATTATTAGATCGTTACACTGGTTACTAACTAATGAATTGATTAACTCCAGCTTAATTAACCCCAGAACCCAGGTAGCGGATATTCTAAAGAGGAATAAATGAAAATATAAGGTAAATCTTGTAAGTTTCCCAGGACTGACCACCACCTACATGGTTCATCTTCATCACCTTGTACATCAGCAAGAATTTAAAACTACTTTCACTCCTGTTAATTACACTAACTGTCAGTCGCCATCAAACAACTCATTATCTGTTGGTAATAAATGGCCCTCATGCCTTAAATAAACTGTACACATAGATCAGAACCCACGTAATACTAGAAAAAAATCATTAATGCATTAAAATAAAGGAGGAAACTGATTTATTGAAAAAATTTTTGCTTTAACTTTTTTTTTTTTTTTTAATAAAAGTGCACTCTAACATTATATGTGTAGTAAAGGGCCACGTTTTTACAGCACACCCACCCATCTGGCAGTAGGTGAAACAGGTTATATAGCATGCAATCTGTTCCCTCTCTGGCTATTACAGCTCACTGAGCCCCGGCGACTAATCACAACTTTCAGACATGATTATTTCAAGGTGTGTGTGTGTCTCCTTCACACTAAGAGCCCTAATAAGCGGTGATTAAGAAAATGACCAACTCTGGAGGTGAACACGGAGACAGAGGGCATGTGTGTGTGTGTGTGCGCGTGTGTACCATATGAGCAAGTCTATTAAATTTAAAATGGCTGATATTTGATGTGTAGAGTTGGTTCAGTCAGAGGATCATATTCTTTCCATTTTTTTTTTACATAATGGATTTAATGGTGTTTTGTAGAACATAAAAAAACTTGATATTTTATTAAACCCAGATTGATAACTTTCTAGAACTTTTCTTGATTTGTTCCAAGATCTCATTAATGTTTATTATGCTGGATATGTTTCCAGAAACTGGTCTATTTGTATTTGTAATTTTCCTTGATATCATGTGATGCTTTAAATTTCCTTAGAAACAGGAGTAAAAAATTATGCACTCATATTTATTTATTAATTTGGTTCTTAGCAAATAATTTTGCCAGCTTTGTTCTTTTTTTCCCCCTACCATCTAAGTATTAAGACATTAGTAATACTTCGTGTAGATTCATGACATACAAATCCAAATTAAGTGCATTTCACTTCCAAAGTATGTACTGGAAAGAAACATCAGCTTAGCTTCATCAGCTGCACAGTTAACACATCAGAGAGGAACCGCGCCTGACCACAGCTGATATCAGCAAACTGCACCATAAACCCCCAGTTGTGCAAATCAGCACATTCAGTGCATAATGTGTAGTTATTCTCAGCAAACATGCAAATTACTGGAGATTGAACAAAGTGAGGTTTTTATTATGTAAAGTAAAATACACAGCGTTAATAAAGAGTGTGTGATGTGTTTCCAGCATCCTCAGATCCAGAAGGAGTCTCAGTACATCAAGTACCTATGCTGTGACGATGAATGGACGATGCTCCTCTGGGTCACGGGGATCCGTATCGCCAAGGTGAGACACACACACACACAGAGGACTTGTCACATGTGCATATACGTAATATGTTCAAACAGTGGCCATGTTATGAATAGACACCATCTACGTAGCTTTTATTAGTGTATCGTTCAGTAGCATGTGGCATGTTTATTCATCTGTATACAGTGAAAAAGTATTTCCTAATTTTTTTTTTTGCATATTTGTCAATATTAAATTATTTATAATTTATTAAAGTATTTATATAGCACCTAAGTTGAACCAAAGTGCTTCACAGCATTAAAATAAATTACAATGAAACGGAAATAAGGTATAGAAAAACAAAACACATAAACACAAAGATACACAATTCAAAAATGCAGTTTCCCATTTATTAAGGGAAAAAATCTGTCCAAACCTACCTGGCTCCATGTGAAAAAGTAATTACCCCTAAACCTAATAACTGGTTGTGCCACACCTGGTGTTTGCAGTTGATAACTGGCAATGAGTCACGTTGCTGGGGAGGAATTTCGTCCGACTCTTCTTTGTGCATCGGAAGGTTTTTTGATCATGAACGGTCTGTTTAAGGAGCTCATTCATTCATTCATTCATCTTCTATACCGCTTAATCCTGTGTTCAGGGTCGCAGGGGACCTGGAGCCTATCCCAGGAGACTTCGGGCACTAGGTGGGGTACACCGTGGACAGGGTGCCAATCCATCGCAGGGCACACACACATACACACACTCACACACCCAATCACACACTACGGGCAATTTAGGAACGCCAATTAGCCTAACCTGCATATCTTTGGACTGTGGGAGGAAACCGGAGTACCCAGAGGAAACCCACCAAGCACGGGGAGAACATGCAAACTCCATGCACACAGAGACGGGAATCGAACCTGGCCGGGGAATCGAACCCAGACCCTGGAGGTGCAAGGCGACAGTGCTAACCACTACACCACCGCGCCGCCCTTAAGGAGCTCAATCGGATTTAAGTCCGAACTTTGACTAATTCGCTCCAAAAAGTTTTTGTTTGTTTGTTTGTTTGTTTGTTTGTTTTTTGGAGACATTCAGAAGTGGACTTGCTCTTACAGTCTGTCACATACTAATCTAAAAACATACCTGCACAGGCCGTAGTCACTCTACGTATAAACCCTGATCTCCTCTCTAAGATCATTTTAGAAGATGATTTAATTTATTTATGGGCGACAGGCTGAAGGACACACGGTCGAGGAAACAATGAGGCATGAATTTGACATTTAACATTTTTACCAGTTCACTGTAACAGGTTCATATTACCCATAATGCATTGTAACTTTTTTAGCATTTTATTATATATTGAGTAACGACATAGTTCCTCTTTAAATGTAACACGTACTGTATATGATGATGTAGATCTATATTTAGGCTATAAAAAAGATTTTCATAATCAGCCTGAAGCAGGAAATGTTTTTTTTTAAATCAGATTTTTCCTTGATTGTTGTATTTATTTAAATTGCATTAAGGTTGAAACACAATCGAATGCACATGAATGAGGGTTTTACAGGCGCAGATCAGGATTGAGTGTTCAAAAGTAAAATAATGTAAGGTTCACTCATCGGCAAAAATATGAAATGTGTGTGTGTGTGTGTGTGTGTGTGTGTGTGTGTGTGTGTGTGTCTGTGTGTGTGTGTGTCTTCCAGTATGGTAAGACGTTATATGAAAACTATAAGACGGCAATGAGAAAAGGCTCATCGCTGTCTTCAGTTTGGACGAACCGGAGCCTCCAGCCGAGCCCCACAACCTCCACTGCGTCTACACCGTCTCCAACGCCGAAAGGTAACCAAGCTCAACTAAAGCCATGTGCATTATTATTCTATATAGAATACCTTGATATAGTTGAGTGCAAAAGTTTGCACCCCTATCCCTGCTAAAAATTAATCTAACAAGACCTTTAATATAGACAAGGTTTAAAAGTTTCTTCATTATCACAGCTAACAGACATAAAAGACACCTAGCTATTAGAATATGAATATAGATGTAGAATTTCGTCCTACCCCACTTTCCCACAAAGACTTTCCCAGGAACGGGTTTTAAACAAGTAAATCAGATTTTCCCTCATTAGTGACCTCATATACTGAGAGACCCTCCCACTGCTCAGTGCTCAGCAGTACTTCAGCTCTTGTGTTTTTTTTTTTTTTTCGCAGTTACCCATATTTTTATCACCCTATTTAGTGTCAGAAACATAGTAAAAGTGATAAATAGATGATTTCTTGTTCCTGTGTCCTGATTGATTAGGAGAATGCACTTTTTTAAAGGGGAGTCCTGGGGCAGATTATTTAAACATTCATACAGACACTAAAACAGCATGATTGGAAAAGGGGTGAAAGAAAATCAAGCATGCCAGAATGAAGCAGAATCCAAGTTGTGTTAGTTGTAACATTAAGATACACAGTTTTCAAACTTGCATAAGTCTACATTTACATTAAAAGCCACAAGGTTCAATTCAGGTTCCCCCCCCCCCTAATGTGACACAGATCAGACTTTTTTTTGGTCTGCCTCTGAACGCATTTGCATGTGATGACAGTTCACATTCATGCACATGGGATAAAACGCATGATAGTTGTGTGACTACTCATTTGTTCGTTTCAAACAGTGGATATAATTTTAGCAAAAATATGCTGGATTTTTGCTCTGGAGGACAGCAGGCAATTGGTCGACTGCATTTGTCGAGGTCCAGATGCTTCACTTTAGGTCAAGAGAGCCAGATGCCTCAGTTGAATTGTTTAAGCAGCTATTGCGAGTGCGGATATGAAATCCACATGATGCGCATGAATGAAAAAGTCGTATGAATTCTGATCTGACCTTCATCATTCAGGTCACATGACCATGATACGTAATGTAAGTGACTCAGATCCGGTCTGAAAGACTACAAAATTGTGTTTTGAGGCAGAAAAAAAAAAATCTGATCTGTATCACATTAGGGTGGAAAAAAATCTGATTGGAGTCATGTCAGGCTGGTTATGTGAACTTGGCGTAAAAACAAGTA
Organism: Channallabes apus; assembly: GCA_030522415.1. Lineage (NCBI taxonomy): Eukaryota > Metazoa > Chordata > Actinopteri > Siluriformes > Clariidae > Channallabes > Channallabes apus. The sequence continues at coordinate 29,767,970 of CM060104.1, forward strand.
AAAGATGTGAACTTTAATGTGTGACCTATTATTGAATATTTGGTAGCACCGAGTGGAAAAAGTCGATTAGCTTTGAGTAATTTGAAATTACTCAACGTAATTTGGGTTGTTGTATATACATGTGAAAAGCATTATGTTACATGACAGGCAGATACTGCAACTTGCATTTTATCATTGTACATATAAACAGTTGCCCCCCTCCAAGATAGCGCCAATAGCACTTTCATGCTAACTTGACCTTAAAAACTTAAAATGTTCACTTGGACCCACACCTTATTAGAAATTCTATAGAGCTCTTTAATTATTTTCCACCAAGAAACCAAACAAGGCATGTAATATGAAATGTTTATCATTGTGTTTTACAGCCAAAGCAGCCAACGGACACGCCCCTCAGCCTCGTTCAGACCCGACGCCCAAGGTAAACCTGCTAATACATTGTTTATTTAAAAAAGGAAAAGCTTAAACTTATATTGATTGCATGGAAAAGACAACTTATCCTGCTAACACACGATCTGCTTAAAACCTTACTAATTGTCCCACCAACATGTATTTTTAACAAGCGCTAACATGTGGAAGCTCTTAACACACCGTGTTGTTGTCATGTCTTAACAACTAACACCTGATTTTGACTCAAGTGCCTCGTGTATGCGCTCTAACTAGCTCTTTCATTTAGAAGAAGGGCTGTGTTGTGCATTAGAAATATTTCCCAGCTGTCTATAACAAAGTGATGGGTGAAAAAGATTGAGGCCAGATTGTTGTAAATGATGAAAATCTTTCCCAGAGCCACGTTAGTTCGAAACAGGGCGGAGTTTCGGATAGTACTGTACTTTACGCGCTGCTACTTTAACGCAACGACGAGACATTTGAGTAAACCTTAAACTGTGTAAGTTGTGCTTGAAATGAGTCTTTTACTGAAACTAGAACCACATTACACATGATTTATTCGGCGTGTTTGTGAGAGATGCGTCACTGTCTTTGTTTGATGTGAAAAAGCATTTAAAATGAAATGGTTAATCGCGCAATTTTCCATATGGAAACAATCAACTGACCCATATGCGGTGTCTAAAGTTTTTTTTTTTTTTTTTTTAATTTATATTTGGTCTACAATTTTAATGCATTTTAACAATTTTAACAATGTTAATGCAGCTGAAAAGTAATACTGTAGATAGTGCTGTTATATCTAAGTAATCACACTCACATTCTAAAAAAAATATTATAATTTAGCTTGAAATTTTTCATTTGTGCATTGTGAAATTCTATATAAATATAGAATGTAAAAATCTGCATGGATTGTAAATTAATTCTTAAAAACAAGGTATAAAACGCAAACCTGTGTCTATATCTGTGATGACCTTTTGACCTGCTTGAGACATACACAAATACACAAAGGTATTTGAGACGAGGGTGTAAGGATTTAGCTTTTCAGCCCAAAGGCAAATCTTTAAGAATTAAAAAAAAAAAGCAAATTTCCAGATGTGGAAGGTACAGTTACTAAGTATGTACTTCATTACTGTACTTAACTACAGTACATACTGTACCTCACACATCTGTACTATACTTAAGTAATTTTATTAGTAGATTTTTTTTTCTTTTACTCCATTACACTACTCTACCAGTCAAAACTTTCGACACAACGTCTAATTCCATTGTCTTTCCTGATTCAATGCCTTGCAAAAGTATTCACATCCCTTGAAGTTTTTTATATTTATATTTATAAGTTTTTTAAATATATATAATATATTTTTATATTTTTTATATTTATATATATATGGCGGTACAGTATGTCTATACCAGCTTTGCACATCTGGGAAAGTCTATCACATACAGTATAATACATTTACATTTGTGGTTGTAACGTTACAAAATGTGGTTCAAGGGGTATAAATACTTTTGCAAGCGAAACAGAAGCTCAGAACTTTTGATACTTATGTGAATTTGAAGGTAAATACTTTTGCTCAGTTAGAAATGGATGTTGTGGACTTACTTTTATTGAAGTAACATTGCATTTAGGAATATTGCAGACGCCCTTATCCAGAGCGACTTACATTTGTATTTCATTATACTGTACATGCGAGCAGTTAATGGGTTAAGGGCTTTGATCAAGGGCCCAACAAGGACAACTTGGCAGTTTTGGGATTTGAACCTAGGACCTTCTACGAACCGTAGTCCAATGCCTATTAGCCTTCTACTACCATTTTAAAAATGTATACATATGATTAATCTTTATAATTTGTCCTCTTGTGTGTTTAAGGCCCCAGCATTCCTTCCGCCGCCTGCAGCTGACATCCTGCCCCCTCCCCCACCGGACCCCACCCTGCCCCCACCTCCTCCTGCTCCACCCTCCATGTCTGTAAAGAAGCAGCTCCCACCACGTCCCCATCAGCAAGCCATGCCTACTTTCGCTGCTCCACCCTCAGACTTTCCGCTTCCTCCACCCCCGTGCAATGACATGGAGCTTCCTCCTGACTTCCTACCTCCACCTCCTCCCATGATGTCAGGAGATCTTCCTCCACCTCCTCCAGATCCGTTCCTCCCTCCTCCCCCGCTAGATGGAGACCACCTTCCACCACCTCCTCCTCCTCCACCAGGTATAGGTGAGGATTATCTTCCACCGCCACCTCCTCCTCCTCCGGCTGCGGGCGGGGGTCCTCCACCTCCTCCTCCACCACCACCACCATCCGGACGAGGAGGACTCAATCCTTCCACTGGCAGCCTGAGGAAAGTCGCACCTCCACCTCCAAAGAGGACTACACCGCCAATAGCGGCGCCCTCTGGTGGAGACTTAATGTCAGAACTCATGGTGAAAATGCAGAAAAAGCGCGGTGGCCAATGAACTTATGGCAAATTCACCATTTTCTTCTGCACAGGAGTTGACTACTGATGTAAAACACCTGCTGTAAATATATGGATTTGTCTGGAAACATATTTTATGGACTAAACCATGAGTGTTACACTGTCTTGCATCTCTCTTTTTGTGGGTGATATGGATCTGGGGAAAACAGAAATGAAATATTACAATTAATGTATATTGAATTTACATTTTATGCACAAATGCTGATATTTCTGTGTGATGGGATGTGCTTAAAATAATTTGTAATAAAATATTAAACAAGAAATTTATTTTATTATAAAGCACGTCTATACAAATCATACAAAAAGGTCAGTTATATTCACAGTGTGTGTGTGTTTGTGTGTGTGTGTGTGTGTGTCTTAAATTATATGAAACCTTAAAATTTCAAGCGGTACACATTCGTACCATCAACACAGCATTGGTTAATGAACGGTTTTAAAGAACAAACTGTCCCTTAGTGTGTGTGCGTGTGTGTGTGTGTCACATTCTGTAAGGTTGAGTATCTGACACCTTATTTACACTGAGTTGCACTTCTTTCGTCATCAGACAAATACACTCCCTGTTCGGTAATCGGAGAAAGAATCACAGATGAGAAATGGGAAAAGTAGATGAGATAAAGATGAAGTTTTGTCTTAAAACGACATATTTTTAAAGTAGATCATTAAAGGCCTCCGAGTGGCGCAGTGGTAAACGCTCGCTCTTTCATCCGGAGATCGCTGGTTCGATTCCCGGGTGATGCTGTTACCTCTTGCAGCCGGAGGTCTAGAGGGAGCTGATTGGCCGAGCTCTCTCAGGGGGAGGGATGAGAGGTACTTCGCAAGCGGGAGGAGCGGATAGCGCTGTCCTCCGAGTGTGTTACGCCGTCCCCAACGGTGCGTGAGCGAGCAGTTTTAAAAGGATGCGGTCCTGTACATTATGTTCAACTTTTGTTTGGGAAAAGGTTAATACATACAATACAGTATATGGTGCTAGTGTCATAGAGGTTATCTACTCCAGCCTCCAGTCCTTCAGCCCCAGTGTCCAGCACAGTTTGGTGTTTCTTCTGCTCAAATACAGCTGATTGCACTAATTCTTTAAACATCAGGTTCAGAGAGTGTGTTTAGCTGTTGGTGAATTACAGACTGTACCGGACTGGAGTTGAAGATTCCTGATCTACTCGTTATCCATCTCTTATTCTACACAACATGTCTAACAACAGATACGGTTCAGCACATCATAGTTACACAGACATGTGCTTTGCCTTAGTTTGTGGAGATTTATTACTTTTAATTCTGCTTATTTGCTATAAAACAATGGGGGTTGCAAATGTAAGGCATCAAAACAGCCAGGAGTTTAGCCAGTAAAGAGTTCAATGTTGTTGATCCAGCCTCAAAAGAATTTCCAGTTCTACATCTGACCAAGCACCCTTGGAGTGTTTCGAACAGTAGATCGGACAAGTCTGATCCATTGAGGCTCGAACCGTAACCTACAGCCCCCAAAGAATCCACCACAGGGCAATGTAATGCCAGACACCACAGTACACCCACAGAGGGGTCTTGTGGAGTCATGCCAGAGGGGGGCCAGAGTCGTCCTGCTGGCACAAGGGGAACCCACACAATACTGGGCTTGAGAGGTTATCTCAGGTCTCCATGTAGGTCTCTGTAGACTCGCGCAGCACACAGCACAGCTATTCACAGGTAATCGATGTTATCCGTGTCCTCACCGCACCGAATCGTTGGCTTTTTTTAAAATACCTCCATTGTATTTCGCATTAGCTCTGCCTTAGTGCTTTACTAATGATGTCAGAGTGTATCGGGACCACGCACAAAACAAATCACAAACACAAAGTGATTCTTAGCTAAAACTTTGGGCTTTGAATTAAGAGTCATTGTTCAAAGATCTCAACTTAGGATTGATGTTCATTAATTCACTTTCATTTAGATTTTTAGTAATTCAATAGTAATCAAAGTTGAATCGAACTAGAATTCAGATTAAATGGTTATGACTCTTGTTCCTAGAGGTATAAATACTTACAGATAAAAAACATCAAGAAGAGCAGCTGACCCTCGGCTCTGATGCCCAGACTGGAGGTTTACTAGAGTAGCCTGCTCTCTCTCTCGCTCTCTCTCTGCATCCTCATTCTTCACAAAGGGTTCAACCAGAGTGTGAAGCAACAGCGCCACCTACATGTAAAGCATAGAATGACCATCATGCAGAAAATTTTATAATCAGATCTTACTGCTAAGTTAACTTAAATATACTAATGACCAATACATTCTAATGACTTTTAAAAGATAATAAGAATAAAATCTGACTGTGACTTTTAGGTTTAGGACAAAACACAGGTTTTTTTTCTGTACATGGGTCAGAACTCGCTCTTTCAATTATATTTTTCAATTATATTTTATTTGATAGATTGAAGGACCCAAAACCAGTCTCAGAAAAATTTCAGTCTCAGACAATGTTTGTCTGTCTGTCAGTCCAGACAGATTTTTTAAAAACAGAATTTAATGAAACTTCTGCAGTACTTTGATTTCTACCAGAGGTTTAACCTGCACCATGAGTGGAATCAAAATGTCGAGTAAAAGTGATGTTATGAACAGTTATGTGCCAGATTTAATAATCTACTTTAAAATAATCTACTAATGCGCTACTTGCTCAATGTAAAAAACACCTGCACCAATATTAATTAGATATTAATATTAACCAGATATTAATTAGAAAAGCTGAACTGAATATTTTTTACTGGGTTAGTTCATATTTTCACTTTGGCTGAAATAACAGCGCTGATGTGATATAAGTGAATTTTATTCATTCATTCATTCATTTTCTATACCGCTTAATCCTGTATTTAGGGTCACGGGGACCTGGAGCCTATCCCAGGAGACTTCGGGCACGAGGCGGGGTACACCCTGGACAGGGTGCCAATCCATCGCAGGGCACACACTTATACGCACATTCACACACTATGGTAAATTTAGGAACGCCAATTAGCCTAACCTGCATATCTTTGGACTGTGGGAGGAAACCGGAGTACCCGGAGGAAACCCACCAAGCACGGGGAGAACATGCAAACTCCATGCACACAGAGACGGGAATCGAGCCTGGCCGGGGAATCGAACCCAGACCCTGGAGGTGCAAGGCGACAGTGCTAACCACTACACCACCGCGCCACCAAGTGAATTTTAACACGCACAAATTTTAACACATGTACGTGGGCTTCAACCTGAAATAATAATATCACTGATTACATTAAAGATCAGCTGACTATTTTTAGCTTCTCTTTTTAAACAAAACTTCCGCTGGTATATACTATGGTATATAATCTATCTACACTTCTTTATTTTTTAACTTCCTCTCCTTAGTGTCAGTCGTTATTCTGTGCTTTCCTAATACCCGACCCGGCCACACAGTTCCTCAAGGCTATAGTAAGAATTAACTACTGCATTTCAACACAAGTTACAAAATACATGGAGAGAGAGAGAAGTGTGTTTATGAGTTGGTTTACTCATAGTAACTGTACACAGTGGGAATGACACCACACTCAGGAGGATGTACCCTGTCAAGCACATTCTGTTGTGAATTGAAGACAAACATGTTCATTCATTCATTCATTTTCTATACCGCTTAATCCTGTGTCCAGGGTCGCGGGGGACCTGGAGCCTATCCCAGGAGACTTCGGGCACTAGGTGGGGTACACCCTGGACAGGGTGCCAATCCATCACAGGACACACACATACACACACTCACACACCCAATCACACACTATGGTCAATTTAGGAACGCCAATTAGCCTAACCTGCATATCTTTGGACTGTGGGAGGAAACCGGAGTACCCGGAGGAAACCCACCAAGCACGGGGAGAACATGCAAACTCCATGCACACAGAGACGGGAATCGAGCCTGGCCGGGGAATCGAACCCAGACCCTGGAGGTGCAAGGCGACAGTGCTAACCACTACACCACCGCGCCGCCAGACAAACATGTGACTAAGGAAAATTTTACATCTATCTTGGGATAAAGTATTAGAGAATAAAAACGACATGTGGTTACCTTTCAATTCTGGTTATGTAAAGTGTAACCTAGTCTAAGGAATAGTAATGAAAGGAAAGATCACAAAGGATCACATGGCCTGTAAAAACACCAAGATTCGATAATATTTAATACACAATCACTGTATTGTTTTTCAGTATTGATACAGAGAAAATGTTTAGCATTAATGCAATCACTGTCCAATCACAGCTTTAAGCTACACTTTAAACAGAAACACCAAACCTCCTTTATAGTCTGACATTCTCCAGACAGCATGGACAGATCTGCACAGGACAAAGTGCATTTATTTAAAAAAAAAATGAATGAAAGAAAGAAAGAAAGAAAGAAAAAGTAATAACTATGTGATCACAGGATGAGATTTTTACTTCCTTTTAGCTCCTGTACGTTTTAGATGAATCACAGTAGGATGAGTGATGGAGGTCTTCTGGAGCTCGAGCAGACTAACATCACTCAGATTCCTGAAGGTCATGGTAAAGTAAGTTCTGAATGTGTGTCCTCCATTAGCTACAAAAGAAATAGGAAAGAAAACAGAGAGAAAACAGAGATAGAGCGGGAAAAAAACATACTGCTCTCACGACAGCTATCATTTCTCTTTATCTTTAACAAATGAGATACTCATCACCCTTGTCATCACCAAGGAGGCCCAAAATTGCTTTGAAAAGTTCTTGAAACCTGTTTAAGGAGAGAGAGAGAGAGAGAGAGAGAGAGAGAGAGAGAGAGAGACTATTACACATCTGGATGTTTGGAGCTCTGTACAGTTGATGTAAGGCAGTAAGACAAAACTCTCCTGGGCTTGAGATCTACGTATCATCACGCTAACACAGAAACAAGGAATAAAAGAAGGACAAATGCCTCAACGGGATGTTTTTACTCATGAAACATGTGTTTTATCCTTCACAAAGAAAAAACAGGTGCACTTACATTGTCTTGTACACATTCGTTCAATTAACTTTTGTAAAGTTCAGACTTAGGAATTTGGAGTTGAGATTTAGGAATTAGGAACATCTTGCACATCTTGTAGTGTAGGCAGAGACTCCATGTGATCTAATAGTTCTTAGCCTCCATACAAAGTTTATAAACTGCAAAGAATGTAAATGAATATACACTTGTGTGTGTGTGTATGTTGCTCTTCCTGATCATTCAGAGATCACAAGTTTGGTTCCAGGGTGATACAACAGCTACCCGTAGCCAGGAGACACAGTATACCCACAGTCTCACATCAATCATCATAGCTACACAAAGCCCATCACAGCTATGAGTGAGGAACGGCACATAACGCTTTCCTCCAAGTGTATTAGGATGATCTCCAGCATTGCATGAGTAGCAGTCTGTAAAGATGCAGTCAGCTTGCATTACGTGTCTCTGAGGAAGCACATGATGGTCTTTGTGCTCCCTGGTTGTTAATTGTCACCTTGATGGGAAATTGCCCTAAAAGTTGGAACATGGTTGGGGGAATTGGCTATGTACAGTCAATTTAGCTATTTTGAACCACTGGTACCAACTGTCAGTATTCAAGCTCATGATTTCCAGAAATATTATGAACACTGACAGCTTTTAGCTAAACTAGTTTTATTTGAGTTCGGTCTAGGTTTAATATTATGATTGAGCAGCCTAAAAAGTTGCTCATCATGAACAATCTGATAATTATGATTTATACACATTTCCTCACACTTTAGAAATTAATTTCTATATTTTTTATTCTGTAAATATGCTTTGATATGCATGATTAAAATTAATCTGGATTTAATTTATTTAAAAGGAGCTGTAAAAGTAGTTTGAAGTCGTTTATGTAGTTATTAAAAAAAAAAAAGGACTAAACCGAGTTCAGGAAAAAAAAATTGTTCTATAATTGAGAAGTTCATTCCCAGGATTGCCATAAAATGGTTTTGCATCCCTTATGAATAATACAGTATGACAGTAAAACTGATGAAAAATCACATCTGAGATCGTTTCCTTCCTTCCTTTCTTCTTTCCTTCTGTTTTTATGTGTTCATTATTGGACACATTTTTCTTCAGTCTCAACATCTTTCATCCTTTCACCCATCTCTATCATACCTCTTAATTAATGGGCTCCACAATTCTCTTTATAAATTTTTAGCCCCTTGAATTATCCTTCCTCGATAATTACTGATGAGAGGTGTGAAATAAGAGCACATCAATCAAGAGGCTTTGAAAAGCTTTTGAAGTAGACTTTCGCCGCCGCTTGTAAATAATGCACCTTCAGCTGGCAGGTGTTGGAAAGATCTCATTGACCACACATCTTGAGACCTAAGGAAGGACAGACACACACACACATCTCTAAAGGGAAAATGTTCAGGAGACAGATTGCTGACTTGGGGCACAAGACAGGATACACACTGGACAGGGTATCACTTGTGTGCATTGCACACAAGCACACACACTACGGGCAATTAGGAAACCTGGACTATGGGAGGAAACCAGATTACCCTGAGGAAACCCAACAAGCATGGGAAAAACATGCAAACTCCATGCACACAGACCCTGGGGCAGAAATCGACCACAGTGATGACACTATGTCACCGTGCTGTCAGTTCAAAGAAACCCAATTGTAGAATTAAAAATACTAAAAAGAAAATTATAGATGCGCAAGCTTCAGTACTGTATATTTTGGCGTATACCATACTTTATAAATCCAGAATAAAATGAATGATATTTAGTGTGGACATAGAAAATGTCATTGTGAACTGACATATGTGTTTTTTAGGTTCCCTTTTATAATAATTCATATTTAATATTTTGTGTTAGAGGCTTCCTCTATAAAAACAGCATGTTTAAGGTGATTTATGGACAAAGAAGAAGTAGAAGAAGATAATTTATCCTATAAAATGTTCTTATCAAAATTATTACAGTTTAGCTTACTGTAACTAATGTTAGTTAATGAATCGTCACACTTTATGGATTTTTTAAAAACATTTTAATATGAGGGGTATAAGCCTTTATACTCAGACACTGTGAATTGTTGTGCTAGTTTAACTTATTTATTTAAGTTGATTTAAGTGCTCGAGGATGCTTGTGCTCCGCTGTCGGTGCTGTTACCAGTAAGTGTGTAAAAGCCTCACAGCGAAAATCTCATTGTGGAGGATGACTCTGCTATAAAGAATATCAGGAAGTTGTTTAACTGCAGGCTAAGAAGGAATTTGTGCTGTTTTTCTTTTACGGGTCAAAGTTCACATGTTTGTAGATAGAACAGCAAACAACATTTCTGCCACATCCAAAGACAATTAGACATATTTCATATAGTAGAACAAAACACAAATCTATTTCTTTTGCACAAATTCATAGTCATATCCGTAACATCTGGTTATCCTCAAAAATGTATTCCAAAAGTCTCCTTCATTGTACACAAGTGACGCTTTCTGTAAGCGCCTTTAACATTCTCCGAGTGTGTAGAAAACCTGCACTATCATAAAGTTTGTCACACAAATAATACTGATAAAAAGTTGTATATTTTGAGGATATTAATGATGATGTGAATTCTGAAGTTGTTGTTTTTATTATATTAAGGATGAGGCGAAATAATTCACTGACCCTAAACTTGTCCATATTTATCACCGAGAAATACTCAATCAACTTTGGTATGAATAATTATTTTCTCACATTCCCTCTCTCTCACACACACACACTCTCTCTTTGTTTTTTTCAATATTTTCTAAATAAAGGATAAAATAAAATATAAAGGTGCACCATTAATGTATATAACTTTGATGTAAACCGATTAAAGACATTTTGATAAAGGTAGTTGTTGTTGTTTTTCTTCTTCAATATGAGATTTTCACTCAGGCGGAAGTGAGAGCCACCTCAGGGGTCCTCGTGAAGGCGGAAGTGAGAGCCACCTCAGGGGTCCTCGTGAAGGCGGAAGTGCAGAGGGAGGGCGGTGCTGCACCGGCTCTCGGGTTGAGGGCAAGATGGCGGCGCAGTGGCGGCGCTGTTGGAGGGGGCATGGGGCGGTGATGGGGGCAATAGGGGCAGTTTGTGGGGTGCAGCGGAGACCGGTGACTGCGTGCGCGAGAGGAACCGGGGCAGGTCGTTTAATTACAGAGGTATGAGGAGAACACACACAGAGGGAAGTGCAGAAGGTCACAGTGGGAGTGTTTCAGCTCCTGTACTGATTTCACTCTGAACTCACTTTGATCTCTTAAACACGGATACACTGTTACTGTAACAGCGCGTGCGTGAGCGCGATCACTCTCATACTGATACTGCAAACACCTGTCAATCAACTGTCAGCTTACATTTACTGCTGTCATGGCAACATAATGGATATACCTGTACACCTGTGTGTGTGTACCTGGATACACATACACACAAACACACACGCCTGCATACATACATATTGAAGAACTCTCTTTCACTCACACACACACAAACACATTTGCCAAACACCTATCTCACTCACTCTCTGTCTCACACACACACACACACACACACACACACACACACACTGAACATCTCTCTCTCTCTCTCACACACACACACACACACGTGTATACTGAACACCTCGCGCTCTCTCTCTCACACTCTCTCACACACACACACTTATACACTAAACACTTTTTATGTTCCCTCTCAGATGCTGTTCCCTGTCAGACACCCCAGCAGGTCTTTCGCTGTTCCACGGTCAGTATTACTCCAGCAGTATTACTTTGAGTGTGTTGAGTGTCTCTCATTCTGACAGAGCGGTGTGTGTGTGTGTGTGTTCTACAGGTACAGGAGTGTTTACCCATCGTCCCAGACTTGCTGCTGTCGGGTTCACAGTGATGCAAAGTTAAAAGATCCTTTCTCACTGGCACAGGAGGACCTGAAAAACCTGTACGAGGACATTAAAAAGGTGTGTGTGTGTGTGTGTGTGTGTGTTTATACACTCACTGGTCTGTTCATTAGGTACCCCTCTGGGTTGGACATTTTTTTTTGTCAAATACTGTCCTCTTTCTCCTCTCCTTAACGTGTGTGTGCGTGTTGTGTACTTCAGCAGCTACTGGTGTCCAAAGCGGAGCTGAAATCACTGTGTGATTATTACTTCGACGGAAAGGGGAAAGCCTTTCGACCCATGATCGTGGTGTTAATGGCTCGAGCCTGCAACATTCACAGCAACAGAGACGGGTGACTTTTACTATTCCTCACTCTAGTGTGTGAGTGTGAGTGTGCCTGTGTGTGTGTGCACGTGCTGACTGATACAGATGTTTACCCTGTCATCCACACTGAGATACACAGATCTCATCTCATTCCACCTTGTATAAGATTCTTGTTCTAGACACCGATCCTGGTTTGAAAATCAGTCCACATCAGCTTAATTTAATTCCAGGCGGCTAGCAATACTGCACGAATCGGGGTTCTGTTATGCTGGAATATCAGCACGGCTGTAATGTGGTTGTAGGCACAAGGGCGCAGCTTTCGATTGTGATCTGGCTTTTATCTAACAGTTTCATGAACATCATTTATCATCAACAGATTATGATTTATTTATTTATTTAACCAGTTATTTTGCTAGTTAGTTAGCAGAATGAACTAACTAATTAACTAACTAATCGCCCCTAACGGAACTAACTAAATAACTATCCACCTGCGGAACGAACTAACTAACTAACCGCTCCTAGAGGAACTAATTAACTAACTATCCACCAGAGGAATGAACAAAAAAAGTAACTATTCACCAACGAATGAACTAACTAACTAACCGCCACCTGCTGATTGAATGAACTAACTAAATAACTAACCACCACTGGCGGAACTGGCGAACGACAGCTAGTGTAATTAACAGGAGTGAATGTTGCAAATTCTTATTATGTAGCCAAACTGTGAGGACAGTAAACCATGGCAGTGGTGGACAGTCCTGTAAATTTTCTTGTTATATTTCAAATTATTCCACTTTATAATATCAGCTCCTTTAACTTTTGCATTCCGGTGTTAAATCCTAAATAGTGTTTAATGGACAGCTCGTTCACTGGGGTGTACAATCCTTCGTTCCACACAATCCTTCGTTCCTTGTTAGAGGTGTTGGAGAACGATTTGGGGATTTAACCTTGCATTAGAATCCGTGAACAAAACGGTTTTTAATACCGTGTTTACTGGTTGGTCATGTGACTGACGATAATTTCTCACTGTGACTCAGGGATCTGCTCCCGGCGCAGCGCTCCATCGCCATGATCTCAGAGATGATCCACACGGCCAGCTTGGTGCACGATGACGTCATCGACGGTGCGGATATGAGGCGAGGGAAAACCACCATTAATGAAGTGTGGGGTGAGAGAAAGGTGAGTGAGTTCATCTGTGGAAAACATCTGGATGAGTTGATGGAATTGATTTCTAGTGAATAAATTATGGAATTCTGTGTGTGTGTGTGTGTGTGTGTGTGTGTGTGTGTGAAGGCCATCCTGGCTGGAGATTTCATTCTCTCTGCAGCGTCCACGGCACTGGCGCGCATCGGGAACACCGCCGTGGTGTCTGTGCTCTCTCAGGTCATAGAAGATCTGGTAAGAGGTATGACGAGAGAATCGCTAGGCTTAATCACTTCAACTAAAATAAATTTTTATTAATAAAAAAAAAAAAAGGAGTCAACGAGGTGCTTCGTTATCTCTGTCACAGGCGAGTTCATGCAGCTGGGATCCAAAGAAAACGAGAACGAGCGCTTCAAACACTACCTCGAGAAAACCTTTAAGAAGACGGCGAGTCTCATAGCGAACAGCTGTAAAGCAGTATGTACGTTCTGTCCTCTCGGATAACACACCGCGTGCGAGGACATCCGGTCCAACATGTCCTCTCTGCTTTGTCTTTGTCCCTGTACAGGTGTCCATCCTGGTGAGCTCTGACCCCGAGGTGCACGAGATCGCCTATCAGTACGGCCGAAACGTGGGCATCGCCTTCCAGGTAGCGCCGTCACACACACTAGATACACTTTCACACTTGCATGCTCACTCGGTGTGTGTGTTGAACTTGATGAGTTGATTTTCCTGTAGCTGGTGGACGACGTGCTGGACTTCACCTCGTGCGCTAATCAGCTGGGGAAGCCGTCAGCCGCGGACCTCAGGTTGGGTCTGGCCACCGGACCTGTACTCTTCGCCTGCCAACAGGTACCTCGTCGCACCTCGCCTCGCCTCGCTGGCCTGACTCGTCTTTCACTGTTTATACACACACACAACCTCATTCGAAAACACATTTCTATATCGAAAGGTTTCGGATGTCTTCGTCAGATAATTTCTCACTTGGATTCCCAGATTTTTTTTTTTGTCGTCTGAAGGTATATACTGTGTGTGTGTGTATATATATGTAGGGTTATATACATATAGGGTTATATATATACACTGGATATGCCCACGACTTTGTTCGCGTGGAATTCATTTGCTCACTCATGAGCGTGTATAAAAAAACCTCTACAGCGCCATCTTTTGAACTTTGAGATGACCTAAGGTTATTTTTTTATGATGTAAGGGCGTTTTTTCCATTTCCATTTCAAAGTATCACATCTTCTCTTCACGTGGGTCGAGTGTGATGAAACAAAGCCTGTATGTTACCTCAAGCTCGGCCAAATACACCTGTGAAAACACCATTAAAATCCGTTCAGTAGTTTTTACATGACGCGTGCACAAACAAACAGAGAGACAAATCTTACTTACTCATCTTACATCACCACAAATAATTTTTTCGCAAATGTCTTCAACGTACAGACACAGGAGCACTTTACATTTTTGTTATATGTACAGAAGATGTACTGTATATATGCACTATAGAGGTGATGAAATGTTTCGGTCCCTCTACAACTTCGGTTCGCTCTAAACTTTTCAGATAACGGAAGGGAGCTGGTCGTCATCCTGGGTGGTAGCTGTGAATTATTTGCTGAGTTTGTTTAGAATTATAACAATCTGGGAAAATCCTTGTTCAAACAGAATCACAGTATAAATCGAATCGCCACCTGATAATATCGGTATTGTGATAATATCGTATAAGGTGTTCTCTGGTGATTCCCGTCACTATTTGTGATGGTTCAAAGCTGAAATGTTTTAAGACTGAAATGACCAGACTGTTAAAATCTCTCTCTCTCAGTTTCCAGAGCTCCACTCCATGATCATGAGACGGTTCGGTTCAGACGGGGATGTCGATCGGGCCTGGAGATACGTCCTGGAGGTGAGCGTGTGTGTGTGTGTGTGTGTGTGTGTGTGTGTGTGTGTGTGTGTGTGAAGGAGAGAATGAAACACCACATAGAGCGGATATACAGAGTCGGCCAAACAAATGTATACACACTTCAGGAAAAGAAAGAAAAAAAAAAAGAGTATGATGTATATTATATTCATATAATATTAATATTACGATACTGATAATAATAATAATATAATCATATACATCAATATATAACATATCGCTATACATTTAGTATTAAAATACTTGTACAAGGTTTTCTTTTCCTGAAGTGTGTATACATGTATTTTCTTCGGCTGACCCTGTAACTGTGACACTCTCTCGTTAACTTAACAAACGATTATTTGTGAATGATCGTCTTTATGAACTAAAAGTGTAAAAGTTAACTTTGATATAACTATACCTTCTGGATCTAAACCTGAGCCGCTGCACTGAATAATACAGAATAATAATCACCTCCCTTTGACCAATCAGAAGCCAGAATTAATTAAACAGCGCTGTGATGAAATTAGAATAAATTAATCTGACATTAATCAGGATGCTGTCTCATGTTGTGTGTGTTGATTTTTCTCTCCTGTTGCTCTGCTCAGAGTGATGGTGTGGAGCAGACGAGCTTCCTCGCCCAGCGTTACTGCCACGAGGCCACGCGACAGATCAGCCGTCTGCAGCCGTCTCCCGAGCGGGACGCTCTGATCCGTCTCACCGAGCTCGTCCTCAGCCGGGACAAGTGAACCCACGTCCTCCAGAGCTTCGCTACAGGCAGCTACACACCTCTACCATCACCTACACACACACACACAGACAGCAGGGTGTCTGGTCTAGTCTCATCACACTCCAACTCGGACACCCACAGCAGCGTGAAGACGTGTGGCAGTCTGGGACTGGAACAGAACCCCTGCACCTTAAAAAAAAATGTAAAAAACTCACGTGGTAACAGAGGAAGAGCGTGTTCAGCGCTAGCGTGGGTGAAGAATGTACTCCTGTACACGGAGGAGGAGGAGGAGGCTTTTCGATATTGTATTTACATTGTCACTGTACTGTACGCGTCCTCTTCTACAGAAGCAGGGCATTATGGGATAGGAGGGTGCTTCAGGAGGCTTTAACATGTTCTTACAGACGCCTCATGAAAATCCGTCCGTCCCACAAAAAGGCCAAATGATGACTGATCGATGTATCATGCTGTTATTTATCATGTTCAGTAACAGACCAGGCCTTAAATCAACCACGACGACTCTGTGATATTAAACATATTTTTTAAGTTAAACAGCCTGTTTGTGCTTTTTTATTCCTTTAAGACTTTGTCTTGCACCGCTCCTGTTTAGCCTGTATATGCTCCCACTAAGTCAGATAATGAGAAAGAACCAAATTGCCTATCACAGCTATGCTGATGATACCCGGCTTTGCCTAGCCTTATCTCTGCCAATGCACTGATGAAATTAACAGTTGGATGTGCCAAAATTTTCTTCAGTTGAACAAGGAGACAACTGAAGTCATTGCATTTGGAAACAAAGATGAAGCTCTGAAGGTGAATGCAGACCTTCACTCTAGGGGTCAGATAACTAAAAATCAAGTCAAGAATCTTGGGATGATTCTGGAGACAGACCTCAGTTTCAGTAATCATGTCATGTCAAAGCAGTAACTAAATCAGCATCCTATCATCTTAAAAACATTGCAAGAACTAGATGTTTTGTTTCCAATCTAGATTTGGAGAAACTTGTCCATGTCTTTATCACCAAGGGTTCACACTAGACAAGGGGAGTCGCTTTTAGCTATTATGCTGCCCGCAGTTGGAATCAGCTTCCAGAAGAGATCAGATGTGTTAAAACATTAGTCACATTTAAATCTAGACGTAAAACTCATCTGTTTAGCTGCGCATATATGAGCACTGAGCCACGTCCGAACCGACTGCACTGTATTTTATATTTACATAATTTTTTAACAGATTGCATAATTTTATTTAATTATTATTTTTTTCTATTTTAAATTATTTAATTAGTTTTCTATTTTTATTTTTCATTAAAGTTTTATTGCTAACTGTTTTTTATTTTGATTAATTTTTCGTTAAAAAGGTTTTTTGATATCTTTTATTTAATTTTATGATTATTTTCTTTTCTTCTATGTAAAGCACTTTGAATTACCATTGTGTATGAAATGTGCTATACAAATAAACTTGCCTTGCCTTATGTTAAAAAGTATTCAGAACAGGTCAAAATACAGATTAGGGACAGATAACGAGAAATTATTATTATTTTAATTGATAGCAGATCCATAAAAGGGTAAAAAGGTGAGAAGAGGTGAATTAATTTCACATCAGGGTCAGGACGATGGATTTTCATATGATCCTAAAGCTCTTTCCTGCAAGATGTTACGACTTGACGTATCTGAAGCCTTATCTGAATATTCTTCAGGGATCAGGTGAGATGTTGCATTTCATTAAGGGATCTTCGTCTGTGATGCCTTCATGACTATTAAGAACCTCAGAATGTTCACTCTTAGACATTTCAAGTCTGAAATAAAATAAGAGGAGAAAGTTCTTTTGTCTCTGTTGGAGGTAAAAAAAAACCCAAACATCTTGAATTAAAAGTGATCAAATGCATCACTCTGTAAAATGTTAATTGTTTCCTCCTCTTAGTTACTGTACATCTGCGTGATTTTTTTTTGGTAAGATTCAAGGCTTTTTGTTTGTTTTGTTTTTTTGTCCGACTTGCAAAGATGTTCAAATGTACGCTTCCTACTGGAAAGTCAAAAATATCGCAGTTCCCACTTGGCACATAAATACTGTACATGACCTCATTAAAAACTAAACTGTGTCCCTTTACATAACTTTATCTGCGCTGTTATACAGAGACGGAAATGCATTAGAGATGTGCAATTCTTTTTTTTAAATAAGTGTGCTTTAGTTCTATTAAACCAACCTTCGCGTGTCCTGTTTTCGGCCAAAACATATAAGGTTGTCATAGCGTGTGACCTCCTAGAGACCGCTCCTATATGTACAGGTAAGAGTCACTTCACTGGAAACACACACTTGATCAATCATCAGAAAACACCTTAAATGGATACAAAGCAAAAAGTTTGGTATTTTATTTAAAAAGTAAAATCCTCTAGTCCTGGGTTTCAACATTGTGTGGAAAACAAAAAAAAAAAAAAGGTGTTAATAGTGACACAGTGACGTTAATGACAAATGAACTGATCAGAGGAAAGCTGGTGAACTTAATGAACATTTACAACAAAAATAATAATAATAATTGTCAATATTTCCATGGTTTTAATCACGATCCTGAACCAGTTCACAAATCCGAGCAGGGAGGTGACGAGTCGTCGTGAATCCCACACGGCAGTTTAATCCTGGCTGATTAATGGTAGCTGTGGATTGTATACTGATTGATTAACATACTTTTCTTTAAAGTTTACAGTGTAAGAAAATCTACAGATCTGTCTTTTGTGCATGATTGAAAATACATACAAGGGAAAAAAAACAACAAATAAAAAAAAAATCAATGTTCTGTTTAAAAAAAAAAACTTCATAGAATAATAAAAAAAAAATTATAAATGTGACTTTACGACGTGATTGGGATGAGGGGGATAAATTGTACAATATTTAAGTATTAAAATAAAATTTTAAATGTCCATTAATACCTTTGAGTATCAGGACCAAAAAAAATCTGGAGGTCATTATAGATATAAACGCTGTAGGCATGCTTCATGTCAGAATTTCAATCACTTTTCAGACTTACTTCCTGAAAAACAGGTGCTTATATCTTTATCGTGTACATTTGTTTTTTATTTTCATCATACACAGTTTGGACTGGAATAAAATTCCTAATCGAAGACTTTTGGCATTGATCGACATTCACTGTAAAAATACTAAAAACACCCGGCTTGTGGTATTTACACAGATCACATCATCATCATCATCTATTCCCGAGCCCAGGAGCCGGCGCTCGTCCACCCACTGACACACCCCTCTCTCTCTCTCTCTCTGCGTGTCTACACGTCTAATAGAGCTACCCCCCCCCCCCCTCTGCCTCGTCAGTCAGCGTAGTGCATGATGGGTTCGACGTAGTTGCCGGGGAAGAGGCCGGTGACGCCGTTACACACACCCTCGAACCAGCCGTCGTCGTTCTTCTTGATGATGTAGATGATGGCGCCTTCCACGAAGCTCAGCTCGTCCCCTTTGTCCTTGGCGTAGTCGTAGATGGCCACCACTGAGGACAGAAAAAAACAACAACAACAACTTATAACTAAAAAGTCTGGACGGTGAACACGAGAGACATACAACCACAGAAGAACAAATATCTCACCTTTATCGATGTAGTTTTTTGGGGCCCACTGGGGGTCACCGTCGGCGTACGGGTCGCTGTACTGCACCACCGCCGCTTCCTCGTCTTCGTAGTCCACGGGAGGGGGAGGGGGTGGGGGCGGAGCCTCGTCGAACATGGGCACCTCGTCAGGCGGCGGAGGAGGGGGAGGAGTCGGGGTGTCGGCGACTGAACAGCCAAAAATGGAGAGAGAAGAGATTTTAGCCGTGGTTCGAGTCACGGATGAAGCACGGACGAGCTGGGCATGAGTTCCAACTCCCTTTCTCTTTCACACACACACACGGGCAGCATGCAGGTGTTAAGATCAGGTTCGAGGACATGCAAGACGGCGAGATCCATGTCCAGACTGATAGAAGGTTCGAGTCGAATTAAATCCATGCAGCAAATTAGAAAAGATGATGAATAATTCACTTCAGATTCACTTATATACAGCTCGGGGAAAGAATAAGAAATGAATAAAATGAAAGAAAGCAGGAGAAAAAAATATATAATATAATATAATATAATATAATATAATATAATATAATATAATGCAACGTATAATATAATGCAATCTCAGGCCCTTTTATGTCCGTAGTGTCCGTAACTTTATTGAATTCAAATCTTTCCATGATCTTAATTATCGTTCAGATGAAACTTGGACGATTTATATTTCACATGAAAAAGACAAACCTGAAAAAGTGTTTTACTCTAAAATGCTAAACTGCTAAGACATTGCAACATGAATTTGACTTGGTTACTGACACTACAGATTTAATTATTTTTTAACCTTAATTTTACACCTTCTAGATGCATAAACAAATTTTAGCATCAATACGTCAAGAAATATAAATAATTTGTATTTTAAATGATTACTGTTTGAAGTGAGACGGTATAACGCTGAACAACGGGCCATTTTTTGGGTCACATGTAAAATCATCTCTACAAAACGCCTAAAGTTAGCAACAGGAAATGTTTATGGAAGCAAGACTGGTCACTTCTATGTTGCATAAACTTCAGAAGTAGACACAAAAAATTTCTGTATCATATGTACAGTACATAATACATTTTTAAAAATAAAATCAGCACCAATAATGTGTTTTGGCCGAATACATTTAAAAAAAAAAAGTACTTTGTAAGGCAAAGAAAAATAATTAATGACTGATGAACCGCATACTTCTCCTAACTCCTGAGTCTGTAATATAAAACCTTATCCTTTATCCTGTGCTTCATTTCTTCTGAACTGAAACATCAGCGGTTTGTCTTATACGAGTTTCCTTTTATGGTAAAAAGGGGGTGTGGTCTGTGAGCTCTATTGTAGATAGCTGTAATAAATCTAAAGTATTTTCCTTCACTGTTTGAAGTGATAAGTATAATGACTGATAATCATTCTGAAACACTCCTACTGATCTCACACTGCATCCGAGTCTACTGCTTTAGGGCTCCTCCAGAACCTCCACTAGGGGGCAGCAGAAACAAAAACACTGCACTTCAGGGCACCGCGTGGAGGTTCAAAGTCCAGATCTGTGCTGATATAAAAATCAGAGACAAACCTTTTAAAATAAACAATATATGCCTTTACACCTTGCTTGCTTGTAAAACAGCTACATGAAATAGGGCTACGTTACAGTTTGGTGTATTTGAAGTTCACTTCATGTGGGATGTACAGTATAAACGGATGGACTGAGGGAAGGGATGAGAGGATTCGGGGAAATGAAGAGTAAAAGAGACGTCATGCAACATGCAGTCGTTGTAGAAACTCAACAGATGAAGTTCCACTCGTCAGAATTAAAGATGCAGAGATATCGATTTCTCAGAAAAAATATAACACATAATAAAAAATCTGAGAGCAGACGGTACTTTCTGTACTCCATGATTAAAGATCAGGAAGAAGACGGTGAACTCTGCTCCGTTAAGCTATAAAGACGACCAGCTACACCAAAATACGACAATACGACACATCGACTACAAATTTCTATTTATTTATTTTTTTATACTGTATATATAAATGTGTAGCGTATACTGTATATGTTTGCATGCATTTAAGGTCATGAACAAAATAGCATTTTGAAAAAAATAATATAAAATTTTTTATTTTAAACTAGTGCATGCATTAAATTGCCCCATGGGAATAAATAAAGTTGTTTAAATTGAATTGAATTCTGCAGTTCCTCCACAATCCTACAGGTGGCATAGTTTCACGCCTTAGCAGGCAGCGCAGCCTCGCGTGTGGTAGCAGTGAACGACTCGCTAAGCTCAGTTAGGAATAATTACTGTAGATGACGCAGCAGAGAGACGCGCCGCTCTTTCACAGATTAAACCGAGTCTTGGACTTTCGTAACGTAAGTGGTGACGAGGAGACGAGTGTGAGACATGCGGCATGCAAACAGCGTTGTGCTGAATTTAAGGACAATGATTATACAATAAAAATTTCCCAAGCAGCCAATAACTGATGCGAGACATCAAGTGAAAGTATACGACACTAGACTACATGTGACTATACTGGAGTTTCCTTCAGCATCAACCAAGAAACAAAGCAGTGCTAGTGGCAAAAAAAACGCCGTTAACAACAACAATTGGGAAAGAAAGAAAGTAAGTACACAAGCCCTCAAAAGTTTGTTGTTTTTGTTTAAGGTCTTTTGTTTCTACAACAATACTGGGGATTTCAAAACTATGAAATAACACATATGTACAACAGTCGGTTGTTCTATTAAGACTTGAAGGTCAGCTGTTCTGGAACAGTTCGTATAAGAACAGTATCGTGTCGAGTGCGTTTGTAAAACCCATCGAGGTCCATGATGATGAAACGTCTCTCATGAAGACCTTCCAGGAAACAAGACCAAAACTACCTCTGCTGCAGAGGATATGTTCATTTAGAGTCACCAGCCTCAGAAATCACCAATTAACAACCAGAACCTCAGATTAGAGCCGTTATGAAGCTTCACAGAGCAGGAGGAGCAGATCTACATCTCAATATCAACTGTTCAAAGGAGATTATTGTTTATTTTTGGATAATAAACACCTTCAGTATTGTTTTACAGCGTAGAAAGAAATAAACATCTGGAACGACCGTGGAGTTAGAAAGTGATGCCAAGCTTTTTGTGCGGTAGTGTGAGTCTCTATCTGTCCATCCATCTACCTCCTCCAGTTTAAACTGGTCATGATAATCTCGGCCTCCAGCCCCTGATGTAAGCACGTCTTTGTTTTAGCCCAGGAAAGTGTTGGTGTCGCTGGCTTTTCTGTCTGAAAACGAAAAACTGGTTCGAAATTGGACACTCGCTCCGAAACTGCCTCGGTGAGACCCAACACTTCTTCATAGGTGTTGTTGCATCCCTAATTTAAACCACGCCCACTCTCAGGTACCTTAAACATCTTTTAGCTCATGACAAGCCGTCATGTATAAAAAAAATAAATAAAATAAGCACAAGTCATGAAAATGAAGCTCCATCGCAGATGTCTATATCACTGATAGCTGCAGACAGGGGGTGTGGCTTCAGGTCTGAAGGCGGAGTTTTCTGGTAGGAAAAGATGAAGCAGCACTGAATCATCACTACGTTTGGGGTTTTGGAAAAGAGGGAAACGTGTGCATGCTGTATTTCCATTCTCAACTATTTCCATCCACATGCATCGGATGACAACAAACACACACACACACACACACACACACAGAGACATGCAGAGAGCACTGGGGGGGGGCGGTGTGTGTTCAGCACTTACTGTTTTCCTGCACCCGGGCCACAAAGCCGGTGAGGGGAATCTGTGGAATGAGCTGAGGCATGGGGGGAGGCGGGGGAGCAACAGACACTGCACACACACACACACACACACACACAACACACACACACACACACACAAAACACACAGAAAAAGAAGAGGAGGAGGAGAAATAAAGAAATAAAAGGTGAGTTAATGAGGGCTGATGAGGGAAACGCTTGAAGGCGTGTTCAGCCACGATGCAGGACCTCAAACACAAAGTGGATTAATAATACATCAGCGTGATTAAAAACACAAACCCGTTTCCATTTTAATTCAACTGCAGTTTACAGAAAAGACAAACACAGAGTGAAACCTCTTCTATCAGGCGAGTCTGTGTCATTCAGGCGTGTTGCGTTTTATTCTTTTTGTTTTTCTGCTCGGAATGATGATTTAAAAGTCGTTAATCATAAAGGAGCCAGAACAGAAAAGATCAAAGAAGAAGAAGAAGAAGCAGCACTTTTTGGGGTGTTGAATAACCTGTGGATCGATACGGTGGATCTTTATTCGGTTTTGTTTGCGGCAATAAAACCAGACATTTTAATCGTTAAGATATTCGCTGATGGAGCGATCACTGTAGCAGGAGCGAGTATATATATATATAAAGTCTACTAGAAACTGATTTTGTACAAAGTTATTTAGCAGAAAGTTTCATTTACGTAATAAATAATAAAACATTTAATTGGAGAAGTTTAAATAAATGGGAAAATATATAAAAACTGCAAAAAACAAACAAAAAACCCCCACATTTGATAATAATAATACTTTATAATTTAATATTGCCTCGTAAAAATTAGAGCTTTCAAAATCTTTACTGAACACTAAAGTATTTGCACCCTCAGTTGCGTGTCTTTCATAGTGTGCGCCGATCTAAAGCTCAAATCTGATCATCTGACGATTCGCCGGTGAGTATTTAAAGTATTGGCACCCTCATCTGAATCTGGGTCCACGTGATTCTCTCTTAACTCATTCTAAGTAACTTTCATGAGTAGGAAAAAAAAAAAGAAACGGAGCAGTAGAACATACAGTATTATAACATCCAGTGTGATCTATTTATTACATCTACTGTGTATTCTTTTCATTTTCAAGTAGTCTTTCCTCGATCACAGGTGACAGATATCATGATTCTGGAAGTTATTTCTATTATACGTGATAAAATTCATTCTATAGCGGAGCAAGAGAGTGATACGGTAATATGTTAGCAATAGATTTTAAAACGTACTGTATAACTTTTAAGATTGAATACATGTTTAAAAATTAAGTGCGTTATTTTCATATAAAAGAACAAAACATAAAATAATATTTCACATTTGCACTGTAGGAGTTCAATACAGGATTAATGAAAGTCAGAAATCTACGAGCAGTGCACCATGTGAGAGGGGAAATCAGAGGACAGACTCGCGTCCTAATCCTCAAGCAATGTGTCACAAATGTTCTGCGATGTTGTTTCAGGTTTAGAAACAGGGAATTTGTAGACCTGCAATACTGTGCAAAAGTCTTGACTCTTGTCTCCCTTGTTTCTTCATATTTTGCTTCCAAAGATCCAGAATTTCTTATATTTTTTATGTAGATTTGAGAAACAGTTCTCCAGTCCCTGCATAAGTATTCACATCCTCCCCCCTTGACCTTTCCTTCATTTTGTGTTAAAATCTGGAACTGAAACTGCCTTTACTGGATTTATGGGACATGGGGGAATGTTGTTTCGTTTTACCGTGAACCAAACCGTATTTGGTTGAAATGAAGAAAAAAAAAAGAAAGCCTATTTGACTTGACAACTCAAATCTATGCAAAATAATTTAAAACAATCACATGGTGAATAAAGAGCTGAACTGAATCTTTTTGGACTTGGCATGAAACACTGTGTTTGTTATTGTGCTCACCCAACTGAGAACTTGGCGAAGCATGGTGGTGTTAGCATTATGTCAGATCTTCATTTAACATCATACACCAATAAATGATATCAAATTCTTTCTTTTGTTTTTGAACACTGGATTTTGGAAGCTTGCAGAATTCTTTTTGTAACAAAAAAAAAATCATCTGTACTTCATATGCAACTTCGTAATTCAACCTCATCTCCAAGATGTACTTTTCTCCCAGACACCCAACACTAGGAAACATAGAACAGGTAATGTGGAGTGAATCCTTACACAGGAGAAGGTGGAGCTAATAAACGGACCCTCTGATCATTATTTGTCGTACATGTCTTACTTGAGTTGTGTGTGAAGGTGACCGGAGCAGCACCGTTGACGTTAGTGTGCTGCAGCGGGAGCTGAGAGGAGACGGACGGCGCGCGTCTGTACGTCCCCGTGGCTGAGACCGTGGACATGGACGACGTAGTGGAGTTGTGGCGGGACATCTGTCGCGATATCGTGCCAAACTGAGAGACGGGGGCTGGACCGAGCCCTGGCCGAGAGATCACCGCGGCCATCACCGACAGACAGACAGACAGACAAACAGAGAGACAGACAGAGAGAGAGAGAGAGAGAGAAACCCAGAAACGAAAAATCAGTTACACCCTTAAAACCAATAGGAGAATATTAGTTTCAATGAATTAATTTAAGGCCCCCTGAATGAGGTTAAAGGGGAGAAAATGATCCATAAGGGAAAGTTCAGCAGGAAAATGTTAAACTGTTATGCAAAAGATCTTTAAATAACCAGCCTGAGAAATTATTTAAAAAAAAGCTTATGCTTTAAAAATAGTCAGCTTTAGAAAAATGAAAGTAGCCATTAGATCAGATAATGAGGTGATTAAAGTGATAGATTAAAGCCTGCTGCATTAATATGGCTCTTTCCACCTAATGGCACTTGTTTACTGTTTGTTTTACTCAGCGTGAGCTACACAGGCATTTATTTGCCGAACAAACAGGAAACAGATGAAGACAGGAAGTAGTTAGGCTCTGGTCCAAACTCTTTTCGGGCCAGAGGTTTCTCCTGGGACTGCACAGCTTACGAGAGACTGAGTCACAAGGGTGTGTCACCACACACACACACACACACACACACACACACACACACACACACACACACACACACACACACACACACACACACGCGCAGTACAGGAAAACCCACATTGTTGAGCTGTGCTGAAAGAAACCTTATACGGGCGACAGAGAGCGATAGAGCGCTGTGTTACAGCTTAATAACAACAACAACAACCCTGAAACAAAGTGAAAAAACTAAAAGCTTAAAAACCTCTCACGAACCCACCTAAAGACTGTGACCAGTTATCCAATTATTTAATGCAAATAGAAATTTTGCATCCAAAATATCTAGATTACACTTTTAAAGATATTGTTAAAAAATAAATACTAACAGCAAAGTTATTATTATTAGCCATTTTTTGTTATCATTTAAGAAACTGCATGTTAAAAGGGGAATTATAAAAAAAAACTATTTAAAAAAGAATCTGCATTTGAAGTCATTAAAAGCAAACAGTAATTTATATTGATAAAGATTTTTGAAAAGCAAAGAAAAAAAATCCACTCTACAGATGATGAAAAAATATTTTTATAAAAAGAAATTATTAAAATATCTGAGAGTGTAAAGACCTACTGTACTCAACAGAACGAATATAAATCTAACTCGCATTCGATAATCAGAGCTTTGAGAAATTCTTCAGTAATTTATTTTAGAAACTAATAGACGTAAAATTTCATAAATGCAACTAGAGTTAGGTAAAAAAAAGAAAAAAGAAAAATATAATATTCCTAGTATTTATTTATACCATAATAATACTAAGTATGAATAATAAGGAAAAGTGACACCAAGTACAACAAGCTTTTCAGGGATGTGTAACAATGTCATTGAGAAGTGACGGGGCTTAAAGTTTCAGATTATGCAATTAAAAGTGGGTGGGGCCTAAAATTGCTAAGTTTTATATACTGTCCATAAACGTGGGTGGGGCTTAAAGTTTCAGATCATTTGGTTAAATGGATGAAGCTTAACGTTGCTAGGTTTTAGATAACGTGTTTACATTTAGGCATTTGGCAGACGCTCTTATCCAGAGTGACTTACATTTGTATCTCATTACACATCTGAGCAGTTGAGGGTTAAGGGCCTTGCTCAAGGGCCCAACAGTGGCAACTTGGTGGTTGTGGGGTTTGAACCTGGGATCTTCTGAACCGTGTTCAAAAATTGGTGGGGATTAAAGTTGCTAAGTTTCTGAAATTGTGATAAAATGGGTGGGGTGCAAAATTGCTAAGTTTTAGATAATGTGGTTAATAATGGGCGGGGCTTAAAGTTGCCAGTAACTTGGCAATAATTTGGTTATAAGTGGATGAGGCTTAACACTGATTAGTTTTAGATAATGCAATGAAAAAGTTCGTTGTGGCTTAAAGTTGCCAAGTTTAAGATAATGTGGGTAAAAGTGGGTGGGGCTTAACATTGATTCGTTTTCGATATTGCGGTTAAAAAGTGGTTGGGGCTTAAAGTTGCTAAGTTTCAAATACTGTGATTATAAGTAGGAAGGGCTTAAGCATGCTAATTTTCAGATAATGTGGTTAAAAATGGGTGGCGCCTGAAGTTGCTAAAAAAGTGGGCTTAAGATTGATATGAAACTTTATTCATTAGAGATAAAGTAAAAATACAACAACATAAGATGAAGGTCATTTTGACCTGTACTGTAGTGTCATCTTACTAAAAACAATTTAAGATTTATTAAACACACAAGCGAGCCAACTGAGCTACGTAATGGTGCCTATGTAACGCATAAAGTGCACTAACCTAGTGACTGCTGAAGTCACACTACATTGTGTGAAAGATATAAAAGTCTTATAATATTTAAAGGTTTTTATTTGGACCGATTAAAAATAAAAAATCTGACAGCTAATTAACTCGCCTTGTAATAACCAAAGTCATGTCCTGACTTGGAACGAATAGCCGGAGCTACAACATCGCATGACATCATAAAGACAGACACACAAAATACAATCCTGCTTTTTTTCTGGTTGTGAAACCTACTGTACATGTATTTATAATCCAAGTTTACACCTTTGTGACCTGATGAACAATTTGATCAGTGTAACATGAACACAATAAAGTGTAATTAATATTACCCAGACATCCAGTCATAACTGATACAAAGATGATCTGTGTTGTAAATAAACAACCTTGTGTGTTTATACAGAATGCTGTACCGATATGTGTTCCTCGATAGGCATTTCCTGTTCCCTTTGATAACCGAGATGTTCACGTCCTTCATGCAGAAAGGAAACAAACCCTCATGTCACCCACAATAAACAAACAGCAGCAGAGAGAAACACTGAGCAGAAACAACAAGCACGGGGAAGACGAGGTGGGGCGAGGTGATGATTATGTCCTCATCACCCCCCCCCCCCCCACACACACACCTCTGGAATGCTTACTGTGGACATTTTCCACGGCGTTCAGTATGAAACCCAGCTTTTCTTCGTGAAGAACAGACCCACAGTAGACCCACTCATGGCCCTGAGGAAGTGGGACGTTGGCTTCCTGTCACGTTCTCTACAGATAACCTCAGTGTGGAGGAAAGTCTGCTCTGGTTCCACTGGTTTATCGCTTTTACCAAACGCAGTTATATTCTCTGAGCCTGTTTTGACTCAACACCGTGATGAAGCAGAGTTACTATTACGTTACTCCTAAGTTGATAATTTTTCTATAACAGAATATCCTGAAGTGTTTAATTCGCTCTTCACTGCTAACTTTTTTTTCTCATTAATTTCATCATTATGCCTTTTCTTTAAATCAATTTATAGCTACACTTACTGTTGTTCTCCACCACAGGGAAAGTGTACTGTCTAATGTCTCTCTGTAACTGTTCTAGTCTTTAAAAAAAAATAGAAAGAAAGACGACAAGCTTGTGAGAGAGAAAGCACCACTATTTACGTATTTATAGCTGCTGTAACCCAAGTGAATACAGGAACTAACATGTACCACAGCATTTAATCTAACCACAAATGAATGACATGTTCATTGATAAAAGTCCTCAATCATGGTGAAAGAGGAATAAAACACACTTCAGACAGACTGCTGTAGTAAAATAATCAATATTAGAATTATATAAATATTCACTTGTTTATTATTTTACTACAATAGCATTTATCTTTTACTTTATTTAGCACCTTCTGACCAACCAGAACTCATTTCTTAAGTATGAAGCGGCTTTATATTTTACTGCGCTTTAATTAAAGATAAAATCTTTAATTTTATTTTGATCGTTTCAGTAATAAACATGAAGTGGCTGCTGAAACTCTTATGCTGCATTAAACTCATAACAGTAAACAAATTAACACTTCCTTTAAATACTATAGTAATACAATCCGTGACTTACAACGGTTCAACTTATGTTTTTTTTTTTTTCAACTTTAGGATAATGTGAAAGCGAGACACATTTTGTAGAAACTTTGTGTGTGAGATTTGGATCGTTTTTTCGCTAGCTACGATACGTTCTCAACTCGAGGCTAATGCTATGGATTCCAATAGGTTAACTGCTTTCAATGCATTTTTTTACTTAAACAACTTACATACTTCACCCAGGTTGAAAGTTGAACTATTCAACAATCTCAAGTTCATATTAACTTGAGATTCATCAACAAACAATTTATAACACTGGCTATACGGTTCACTGTTACAACAAGGAAAATATACACAACTCTTTACCGCTAGCTAAGAAGAGAGAAACATGGAAGCATGCACAGTTTTCGTATTTTTTAGCTCGAAGACACAATAGTGGAAACGTGACTTATCTGTCTGTCATGCGTTCATTCTATTTTTTAAATAGAAAACCAAAAAATAAAAAAATGAACAATGGATAATTTGGATGATTTCCAATCAGAATAGGATTTTTAAGGAAAATACGGTTAAACAACGACTTTTAGGACTTTTAGGGCGCTTCGCTTTAACAGAACCAAAAGCTGAGAACTGGTTAAGTTGTGACATTGCAGTGAATTGAATGCAGAACAGATTATTCCCATGTTACCCCTCTCTTCCTGTTCCGCTTAAACAGAATCAGTGTCATAAATCTAGACGCACGTCCATCACCACTGATTTAAAATATCCACCACCATCACCTCCACCACCTTCACCCACTGTAGGGTCTAAAAGTCCACACCGAAGAACTGTTTCAGTCATAAACTATTAAATAAAACTTGTAAAAAAAAATAAAAAAAACCTTTAAAGTAAAGAGTTTAACATAATGACTTTTTTTTTTCTTAGTGACTAATCACTTGTAACACCATTAAGGTTGAACACGCTGTACTGATTAAATACAAATTAATATCTACTTTTTAAACAATGAAACAAATTACATGGGGAAAATGTATATTTTTATAATTTTTAATTTCATACCAATATTTTAATATAGATGTAAAGTAGACTACATTGTAGGTGTAAATAATTATCAAACGATGGTGGCATCATAAATTATCATAACATATATAAATATAAAAATGTTTTTAAAAGATTTTATTACATTTATACAGTTAAATTTATATATATATATATATATATACAGAATAAGCCAGGAAATAAAAACAGTACGATGTATATTATATTTATATAATATTAATTATACTATCATATTATCGTAATTTTATTATACAATATATATCATTATATAACCTGTTGCAATAAATCTAGTAATAAAATATTTATACACATTTTTCTTTTGTGTGTATAATTTTTTTGGGCTGAATCTGTGTAATAGTTTTTATTTTATTTAAATAAATATTATACAACTTAATCCCACTTTTGTTTCTCCCTCATCTCGTGATGTTCACAGACAACTGAGAGTGGAAATGTTCGGATTGTTAGAATCCTAACAATAATTAATTCATATTAAAAAATATTGCAACTTTTAAACAATATTTCTATGTTTAGCTGCATTATTATTATTATTATTATTATTATTATTATTATTAAGAATATGGGGAAACTTTTATTTTTAAATATACAACAGTTCCTGATAGCGGGGAGACTTTTAAACCCTACTTTACTTAAATTAAATACATACACTCTCTCTTTTATATACACACACACACGACTGAGGTGTCTCACCTAGACCCAGTGGACCCCCAAACATGGGCGGGGGTGGAGGTGGGGGCGGGGCAAACATGGACTGAACTGTAATAAACATACAGCACAATCACATGAGATGACGGCGACACACACGAACACACACACACACACACACACAGTGTGGACAACAACACAAACACAACAAACACATTCACACTATCTCTGTTTTTCGAACTAAAACATCTTCATCACTGTAAATTCTACACACACACACACACACACACACACACACACACACTGCACTAATCCTGAACACCTAGCATTGATTTAGTCTTCTGTCCTGTCTCATGGTTCTAATAGGCAAGAACGGGTTAAAAACCACCTACTAGTTGTGTGTGTGTGGGAGAGAGATTACATTCAACTGATTAAACATGGACTTTGGTCTTACCTCATACACACACACACACACACACACACACACACACACACACACACACACACACACACACACACACACCAAATACTGATAACATTCTGCCTGGTCTTTGTGAATGTTTCCTGAAGAAAAAAAAAATTCCTAACTGATGTCATATTTAACAAATGATGTCTTAAAAGAAGACAAATGAAAAATAAATGTTTTTCATATCTAAGGACTCACACAGACACACACACAGTGAAATGGAACACACAGAGCGGTGTATATGTGCTGATGAGGGAACAGTGTTGGACTCGGATGACACTGAGGAAGCGGAAGTGTTGAATTCCCGAGCTTTACCTGGGCCAGAGTTAGGGATGGAGGGAGTTGGCACGGCGATGGGAATCCCAATACTGCTGCCTCCACTGTTCTCACGGCTGCCACTACCCCCGCTGCTGCCACTGCAGAGACAGAGAGATTTTTTTATTACCATTAGTATCATTATAATGTATATGTGCTTTTTTTTTTTTACATTCACGAGAGTCACTCGTGACTTTAACTTTAACTAAATGTCTGTTACAGGTAGTTCCCTACTTATGAACGAGTTCCATTCCATGAACACGCTTGTAAGCTGGATTTGTTTATAAGTCAGGTACAAAGTGAGCCTTATACGCCTTTGACACAAATATACAATATGAAGCTCGACTAAATCCGTCCCCTTCCCAACAACGCGCCTAAGGAAATGACTCCCACAGTGAACCGTTAAAAAACACGAGGGGAATCACGGACGCCATTCTCAGAGCGAATTTCCCCATAAGAATGAAGATTCATAAAAACTGGTTAATTTGTAATGTAAAAATATACACACATACAAGCACGGATGTTGACTTTATCTACACACAAACATCTACGGATGTCCATAGATAACGGCGGTCCGTTCATATCTGCGGAAATTCGTAACTCGTATGTTCGTAAGTCGGGGACAACTTGTACTGTTTTATTTGATAAACATTTATGTTTTGTTTCTCTTTCTATACTATTCTGTTTTTTGTTTGTTTTTGTTTTTATCTACTCCTGTTATATTCTTGTGACTTATTTTAAAGCTTTGGCAGTACGAATGTAAATATTTGTCATGCCAATAAAGCTTTGAAACTTGAAAGAGAGAGAGAAAGAGAGATGAACATAAAACAAGTACTTATTTTTATCTATTTATTTCTGTTCTTATTTTTCTGATTTGCTCTCACGAGTTTGCGTCTGTAACTCTGCCAATATAAATGCTAATATTTGTCATGCAATCAAAGCAACCTGTGAATTCAAATGAACCGAATCGAGAGAGAGAGAGAGAGAGAGAGAGAGAGAGAGAGAGAGAATGCTGACAAACCAAGAAGGACCAAGTAAGAGAGAAAGATATATGTGGAAAGATGTACAGACACACAGACGGAGGGAGGGACAGAGAGAGAGATGTACAGACACGCGCACAGGCAGACAGACACTGATAAACGGAGTATGAAGCATGAGGGAGAGAGATGATAGACAGAGACAGGGAGACAGAGTGATGTGGAGACAAAGAAAGAGAGACTCTGAGAAAGAAAGTAAGAAATTAAAAATGATACAGAGAGATAGACAGAAATGAAGAGATTTTGTGTGTGTGTGTGTGTGTGTGTGTGTGTGTGTGTGTGTGCGCGAGAGAGAGAGAGAAAGAAAATGAGAAAGAGAGAAAGACAGGTGGACAGATGGAAAGGAAGACAGAGACAATAAAAACAGAGATAGACAGAGAACACAAGAGAAAGAAATTTAATTTAAATGAAAATGATAAAAACAGGTGTTAAAGCAGAGCCAGGTTGTTCTGCATCCGACATCCTTTCATGTCTCTGTTGTCTCATAAAAAAACAGCACTTCTTCCAGTTTTCCGTCTGATACGTGAGAAGGTCTTTACATTACCAAGGCAACCTCACAAATGTCTTTTGGTGGATATTTGTGTCTGTTTCCACAATCTGTTGGTAAACTAGTGACCAAACTACAACTACAACTACAACCTTATGAATGGAAATCGCAGCAGACCCGGCGTTAGGGTCACGTGTAAATCATGCTGGGATTTACTGTGTGTTTTTTTTTTAAAGCAACAAACTGGATCCTGAAATAATTATGATATTTTGATAAACAGTGAAAAGTTTGAAGTAAAAAAACTGTCAAAACAATTGAAAGTATATTAAGCATGCCTGTATTCTCCAGCACACTCAGTAAAACCTAACAGCTGTTTTACTTACAAAAAAAAATAAAAATGCCATAAGCAAAGATGCCATTTAAAACATTTGTACAAAAAAAAAAAAAAAAAGATAAATAAAGAGCATTAAAGAGTAATAAAATAAACACAGGAAATATTTGGAGTGAAAAGTTTTTGCTTGAAAATAATCCGTCGTGTGCGATACAGGTTTGCACTGTTTTATAAGTCAAACCACAGTTAGGTTTTACTGAGCGTGCTGGAGGATATGCCAGAGTTCTTCTGCTAATTTTCTCATACTTGCTCGTGTCTATTTTCATGCAGAAGCCTACGCTAGGTTATTTTCTTTTTTGTTTGCATCTAAAACCTGCTGAGTCATGTATGTACTCTATATGTTGTTTCCATTACAGGCATGCAGATATTCTTCTGTAATGTTATTTATTTATCAATTTTATGGTATGTTTGGAAGCAAGGAATGTAAGGAAACCACATATAACAAAATTTGAACGAAACAACATGACGGCTACGACTTTTGCACAGTACTGCACACACACATATACACTACCGTTCAAAAGTTTTAGATCACTTTCTAACTCCATGATGGTTCCTGATGTTTATTTCTTTCTACATTGTAAAGTTTTGCTGAAGGCGTCCAAAAACTGCATGAATCTCCTTTGAACAGTTGATATTGAGATGTTTCTGCTACTTCTGCTCTGTAAAGACTTCATAACGCCTCTAATCTGAGCTGCTGTTAATTGGTCATTTTTCAGGCTGATAACTCTAAATGAACTTCTCGTCTGCAGCAGAGGGAGGTTTTGGTCTCGTCCTCCTGGGACGGCCTTCATGAGAGACAGTTTCATTATGGTGCTGGACGGATTTTGCAAATGCACTTGACAATACTGTTCTTGCAGGAACTATTACAGAAAGGCCGACCTCTGTGTCTTACAATAACAACTAACTGGTGTTTTTCTTGTTGTTGTTACGTAATTACCTAATTCCATATGTGTTATTTTATAGTTTTGAAATCCGCAGTATTGTTGTAGAATGTAGAAAATAAATCACTAAACAAAAACAAAGAAATTTGCAAGTGATCTAAAACTTTGGAACGGTAGTGTGTATTCAACCATAAAACTCACCACAATCTATAAAAATCTTTCCAGGCAAAGCACAACCACATGACGACATGATCAGACCCTGAATTTTTAGCAGGTGACACCATTACACGCTCTGGTCCATCCCTGCTGCTACGGTTATCATTATGATGATTACGATGAGGATTATTATTATTTATAATAACAATAACAGTATCACCGTTATTCCTGTTAATCCTGTTGTGTTTATAATGACGCTCTGGGTGTATAGTTTGTAGTTACAACACTAATTATGCTCCCTTTCATGTGTATACAGTACTGTGCACATGTCTTTGGCACATGCAGATAATTGCTGTAGAGTAAATATGCTGTCTATCTGTTTATATAAATGGAACAAAGACAATATTTGGCGTGATGACGCTTTGAGGACCTTTTAGTCCTGGTACAGCTTGTGCAGTTTAATTAGGAAATTAGCTACTAAGTTTTACTGAGTGTCCTGCAGAACCACACACAGTTCTTCTAAGGACTTTGTCACACCTGCTTCTTTTCTACATGTAAAATCGAGCAGCTCGCATTTTGTTTTTTGTCTAAAAAGTGCTTGAATAATTTGCTGCTTTCTTTTCTGCCATATAAATATTTTTCTTCTTAACTTTTAATTTACATACAAATAAACATTACAAATTCGAAAAATTAACAAAACCAAAAGCAAAATAACTAAACAAAAACAAAATAAGTTTGCAAATGAACTTCTTACCACTGATTGGACGAAACATCTGGAAGTATATTTAAATGCGTTTACATTTAAATGCCGTGAGGCTGCAGTACGGTTATTCTTGTATATCTTGAGTGACACATGTCTCGTCCAGTCAGTGATAAGAATTTCATTTGCAAACTATACCTAACCTTTTAGGTCTGTTGAATTGTCACTGTTTTAGCATTTTATTTCTGGATATGTTGATGTGTTTTCGGTTTTGTTATTTAGTTTATTTATTTTTATTATTTTCTTTTTTCATTTATTTTTAAATGTATTTTTTTTTTCAGATTTTTTAAATTCTGTTTTGAGTTTTGTTATTTTGTTTTCAGATTTTTCATTTTGTTTTCAGTTTTGTGTTCTGTTTTTCGGAATTTGTTATTTTTGTTTTAGTTTTTTCCTTCAGATTTTTCTTTTTCGGTTGTTATGTTTATCTGTATTTTGTTTTGTTGTCTTTCAGATGTCTCTTTCTATGTGTAAACATTTTTGTTATTGTAAAGCGGCCTTGAGTCTCTTGAAAGGCGCTATATAAAATAAACTTATTATTATTATTTTGCACTTCTTAGTCACCGCAATACTGATGTTTGAAAATCAGAAATGTTTTTGTGTTGACTCAATAATAAAATCAAAACATAAAAAAAAAAAAAAAAAACAATTTATAACAAAATACTGAAATATACTGAAACACACAGGGTGAACAAACACTACCAGTTCACGGCAGCATTACATTTCACACATACTGTAATGTACTGGAGCCGCGAGTTCTAATCAAGAGATCTGATTCACTTTCCAATTACTTCCAATTACCAAATGCAGTGCGTTTAAAACGTTCTCAGTCAGCACGCTGACGTTTTAGCTAATGAGGCGCCTTAAATCAGTCATAACTTACATTTGTCCACATACAGCAAAAAGCAGCCTCTCTCTCTCTCTCTCTCTCTCTCTCTCACACACACACACACGACTCGGGAGTAAATTTTGGAAGTGGTTTTAATGCGCACAGGAATTGTCAGAGTGTCTGTAACTGAGGTGGAAGCGGAGAAGCCGCTCGTCTAAGCTCAGACGTGAAACAGGACACGAAAGAGGAAGGAAGAAATCCGTCTAAAACATCCTATTCCGCGCGTCCTCCATTAGTGTCCTCAGATATTAATGATATACCGGTTCCTGATTCTCTAAAAAACCCCTGAAACAACTTTGTGTATAGTGTGTACATTGTGTATTGTGAAGTGCGTGTGTGTGTGTGTGTGTGTGTGTGTGTGTTACCTGTGGGTTCTTGGTCTCTGGTTGAGCAGGGCCGTGCGTCCTGGGCTGTGTTGGCTCCCGAGGCGGGCGGGGCTGGTCATGTAGTCGTTAGGCACTGTAGGAGGTTTTACTGGCTCAAGAGTTTTATAAGACGTGTTACGCCTGTGAATGAGATTTAATTCTTATTGAACACACGAATGAAAAATCATAGATGTCTTTTATGTGTCCAACAACTCTCTGGTATTCTGGTACAGCGGAACTTATGAAGCTAGCAGAATAAAGCGGTACAGGAGCGGTAGCGCCAGAGTCGCGCACTGAGAGACGGTAAACGCCATAGTAAAGTATAAGAATGCCGTACAGAGGGCCGCACATCTTCTCTGCAAAGGAACAAAGTTTCGCACAATGAATGAGACAGACCATCCACACCACCAACTTAAAAAAGTTAAAAAAGTCCTAAAAAATTTAGAAAAATATTAATAATAATAATAATTATTATTATTATATTAATATGATATACTGTACGTCATACTACTTTTCCTTTCCTGAGTTGTGTCAAAATAATTTTTTTGGCTGCCTCTGTATATAATGAATTCACTAAGTGGTTCTACGATAACAACACCAACCGTGTTGGTGATTATTTCTTCCCATCCTTAAACTGCTACTTACCCCAGAGTGCCACGCCCTGCCATGGGCGGACTGGGTGGCTTCTGCGTGGGCGGATTGGTCCTCGATAGCGTTCCTCCTCTGATTGATTGGTTGTTTCCATGTTGTTGCTTGGAGAGAGATGTAAAATAAAAAAAATTTAAAAACACGACGTGAGCATTTGATCATTGACTCACGGACAAAAACACCAGACAGGGACAACAAGACAGTTGTGGGAGACGGTGGGCTTCCCAGATCTCATTATTTAAAAAAAACTAAATAGCTGTTGTAGATATTGAGCGACTTTCTGATGCTGAATAATAACAAAAATAAAAAAAAATTAAAAATATATATATATATATTATCACTAAGCTGAAATGTTTTTAAAGCGTCAGCAATCCTATTTTTCTTTTGATAAATAACCTCCGCTGTTCAGAGGCCCGAGGGTCCATAAAAGAAATCGTTTAGTCTGGGAAACCCACACGGTCCTCAAAAAAATACAAATAAATAAAAAAAACTACGTGTGCAGGAGCTATTCAGTGTTAAGACACAGAGCTATGTTCATATATCACGCTGTAGGGCGGGGCGATACAACGGAAAAATAATGAGCCAACAAAGTAAAGCAAACCAGACCGGATTTATCAGCACGTCTCTCTTTCATGGACCGTTTCATGAATAAACTTTAAAACTGATTAACATGGTCTTGGATTATTATTATTATTATTATTATTTATTTACTTCCCGGTCGTATCACCCAGCCCTGTAATGTGGAGACCACGTGACATTGGAGGAACTTTAATTGAACTAAAAAGGGAGAAGGGTTGAGGGTAAAGCGGATGATCGATAACAAGCTACAGCGGGATCGGGTCACGTGACGAACAGGACTTACCTTGGCTTTTAGCCACTAATGCAGGCATGAGAAAAAGAGAAGAAAAAAAAAGAATAAGATATGAAGCAGAAAGAGAAAAACAGACCAATAGAAAAAAAAAAAAAAAAAAAAAAAAAAACTCACACCAATACTGATCTTAACCTTTAGATAAACAGGTACGAGGCTAAAAGATTACTGCCCTTTTTATTTCTTTTCACACTTAAATGATTGAGATCATCAAACCCGTCTGTCCCTGTGATGGACAATGTTCTGAAAATCACCAGCAAGTCCATTTCTGAATGGCTCACAAAGAAACAATTGAGGTTTTGGAGGGGTCTACTAGTCAAACTCCAAACTTAAATTCGATTGAGATGCTCGAAAACCCTCCAACGTGGCTGAATTTAAACAATTCTGCAAAGAAGAACGGACCAAAATTTCTCCCCCGCCATCGCTGGTTATCGCAACGCTTGATTGGAGTTGTTGCCGCCGAGGGTGGCACAACCAGTTATTGGATTTGGAGGACAATTACTTTTCACATAGGGACAGGCAGGTTTGGACAGCTTTTTTTTTTTTCATTAATAAATGAAATCATCATTTCAACAACTGCATTTTGTGTTTACTCGGGTTATCTTTGTGTTATATTAAAATGTGTTAGATGATCTGAACCCCACTCAAAACAAATATGTAAAAAAATAAATAAATAAATAAAAATCGGAAGGGGGCAAATACTTTTTCCAGTACTGTACTTATGGGAAAAAAAAGTATCATGATTTGTAAACTTCCTCAACTACCTGTGTAGACTTGAGGGTGACTCGTCCAAGTGATGATTTTCAACTCTGACTTGACACCACGTTACCCACCGTTTGGACACACGGGTAAGTGACTCAGATTGGACATGCAGTGCTGTGCAACGGTTTGAACCCACTTATTTCCTCGTATTAAATTAAATGATGTTGACTGAATTAAAGAAATGGGAACGAATGTTTTACATGCGACATGCTGCACCTAAAGACATCATTTAAAAACTGGCTGCAAAGGAGCTTTAAATTACAACGACAAGCAGAGAATCAAGTGTTGCATTAATAATACATGCACTAATGTGGGCAGTGAGGTAACTGTGATGGAAGAAAAACAACATTCATTCATACAAAAGCGTTTTGACTAATAGCCAGCGTTCTCGTGTGGGACAGAAGCTCAGATAGTCATAAAGAAAGAGGGGGATTACAGCGAGATCTGACTGTGTAGTGTAATATGGCATGGAGGAAATGAATGATGCATTTCGAGGCTCGAGATGTAGAGGAGGAATGACTGACTGAACACCACAGGGTGGAATGTATGAAAAATATGGCGTGGCTGGGTGTAAAGTGAAAGAGGACTGATCAGAGTTGCCACTGTTGGGCCCTTGAGCAAGGCCCTTAACCCTCAACTGCTCAGATGTATAATGAGATAAAAATGTATGTCGTTCTGGATAAGAGCATCTGCCAAATGCCTAAATGTAAATGTAAATAAATAAATAAATACAAAGTGGG
Source organism: Channallabes apus (assembly GCA_030522415.1). NCBI lineage: Eukaryota > Metazoa > Chordata > Actinopteri > Siluriformes > Clariidae > Channallabes > Channallabes apus. Next base: position 29,807,806 of record CM060104.1, read on the forward strand.
TGGGTCTCAAGAGGGAAATGAGGCTGAACATACAGTAAGTTTCGTTCTGGGAGAATGTTTGTAAGTTGGATTCGTTCTTAAGTCTGTACACCTTTGTCACAAATATACAATGTAAAGCGTCAACACACCAAACCACATACGTTTGGGGGTTTTGCTTCTGCATATTACTCTCGTCAGACTGCACCTCCGAATCACGAGAGGTGACACAGCGAGGTCAGCTGACCTCGTTTAAAGACAGCCTGGGAAGACGTCACGGGGAGGACAACGCTACATAATGTTTACGGCAAACTTGAACAGACGCCATTTTGTCTCAGGGCTGTTTCGGACTGTGAGCCGAGGATTTTCCCGAAATTAGGATTATTCACCATTACTGCTTACGTCAATACGGTTTGTGGGAAAAGACCACAACCACATCTGCCCACATCTGCCGCAGACAAATGTGAGAGAGCATCTGTAATTAGTCAGAAACACCTACTGGAGCAAGCAGGAATGTCTTTTGGACTCTAGTCACTCTAGGGAACGGATTCTGTCTTTTTTTTTTTTTAAGTGTGTACGGGTACAAGTAAGTGAGAGTTGGAGGGAATGTTCAGCCTTTCTACAGGAGTGGGTGGAACCAGTCAGGAATGTCCTCAGAGGCTGACGAAACTGGTCAAAATCGCTGGGAGAGTTGAAGTAAGGTCTATCAAATAAGTAAATGTAAATGTAGTGAGACCAGCTCTACCGCGTGTGAGGCTTTATTCTGACCGGCGTAAAACCAGACCAGTCACTACTACCCACTTGGCTGCAAACATATGGCAACGTGTGGGATGAAGCAAGCCGAGGGCTAGTGTAAATGACGCGCAAATGCTAGAAATACATTTCGCCAACAGTTTCCGAAGTGCAGTTGAATGAATTCAGCATCAGTCGACGCTTGTTTTTCAGTAGCAGCGTTAACCCCAGAGTGGGCGAGCGAGTTTGGTCTGGCTGAAGGTGCTTTAAACCTCCGATGTGATGAGTCAGGACTCGGTGGAATGTCTGCAGGCTGGATAGAGCTTGAAACTCGTTACTGAGGAAAGAGAGAGACAGAAAAACACGCCTCTGCCTGAGGACAAGAGAGGACAACAGCAAAGTATTTTCCCACACCGCTCACTGGGATCAGGAGGCGTACGTATGTACGTGCAGGGAAAGAAAAACCGAGACCGAGAAGAACTCGCTCTGTCTCTGAGGTCTTGACGGCCTCGAGTGCAATTAAAGGCTGAGAGGAAACCTCGACTGTGCAGAACCCTGAACACCACAGCTTTATGTCACTTTAACACGTTATGCAAGGAAGCTGGCCTTTCAACTTCCTTTTGCATGTATGTCACATCCTACTTATAAACAGAAGAACCCAGGGACTTTTAAGAAGCACTAAATTAATCAACCACCGAAGGCTTTTTTTTCCTTCTTTTAACCACATGTAGTTAATTATTACCAGAGTGAAAGTGACATGACGACAGGCTGCCATGCTTGTAGCTACTTTTGATATCACTGAGGCTGGCAAGGCCTGTATGTCTGACTCAGTCACACGTCAAATGGACAATTATGGAAAAGTGTCAGGTTGAGTTTGGAGTTACCCCAAAGCTACAATGCAAAAACAATGAAAAAAAGATAATTAAAAAAGGTTCTCTGGTCTGATAAGCACACAATTTAAATAACCTTTAATAAGATGACCTTCAACGATAGGAGTGGCCGTTGTTTATTCGCTGTATCGTATCAACAGCCAGCTGGAGCTTCGAAAAAAGTCCCAATTGACGTGGCGGCACCACTTTTGGCGCTTTTCCACTCCATAGTACGGCACGACACGGTTCAGTTCTACTCACTTTTAGGGGGTTTTCCACTGGGAACAGTACCTGGTACCTGGTCCTTTTTTTAGTACCACCTCAGCCGAGGTTCCGAGCGTGCCGAACCGTTACCGAAACGTGACGTGTAAACTCTGCTGGTCACTGATTGGCCGGAGAAAATCGTCATTACTGCGTCACCGAACTTGCGACACGAGACGCAACAGAACCGCTATATTTAGAACAGCCAGAGAAGGATCGCACGCACATTTTTGTATTAACCGTCGGCCTCTTTTGAAACAAACTCCTGGTACCTGGTCCATTAACTGGTTTCATTAACTCATTTGAGGGATTTTTGATCTCTTAGATGGTTCAGCCGTGACAATGCCTTAAACTTGTGCTAAAAAGTTGTTAATAATTTTCATTATTTACTGACATTATACTGAGTGACATCATAGTGCAATGTTTTTTTTTTTTCCCCGGCATCCAGGACGTTTTGAAGGTCTTAGCATAAAATTCCCCTTACTCTAAAATAAGGGGATCGGTATGTACAGTATAAAGCGATAGCGCTTAGTGCTTGGGCCCACTCATCGCTGCTTGTAACTATATTTGAATTCGTGCTCCAGTTTTGTTTCGGTTTGGAATATGGCCGAGACATGCTGCAGTAAGAAACATCTCCGGCATTGTGACATGTGTGTTGCTTAATTCAGGCAGGCAGGAGACCATGACTGTTCCTGTAGCCAAAACCACTGTAAAGCCTACAACGGAGGCCTGATCGAATCATTGTGATTAGAATGATGGATTGGATTACGGAAAAGGCAGCTTCAGATTCAGAGAGAGAGAGAGAGAGAGAGAGAGAGAGAGAGAGAGAGAGAGGGAGAGAGGATTTTGTTAGAGGAGGTTTCGTGAGGGAGAAGCTCTGCTAGTCTCGGTTTCTGGCTTGAGGGGTAAAAAATGAGCTGTAATTCCGGGCAAGACTACAAACATAAGGAAGAACTTCCCTTTAGCGTGTGTGTAGATGCTGTTTCACCATTTCCAGACTGAAAGAACTCATTGAGGAAAAGCAGAGAAAGCCGACTAAGTGCTCGTACTCGTCAGCTAAAGGCCAGGACGTACCTTGACTCCGTGGCCCACATCGTCCAGCAGGGTGTAGTCTATGGGTTTTCGGATGTACCTCACCGGCCTCTCTATGTTGGACGGAGCGACGATCTTGTGCGTCCTGGACGTGTTCTTGTTAGTGGTCAGGATGCCGATCTCTCGCCTCGCCACTTTCTCCTTATGGATGTCCACCGTCTGTAAAACAACATAAAGATGAACGCAGATCAACAACGATGCGAGTGAAACCCGCGCAGGGTGACGGCCTTCGCTGTTTAATGATGTATGAAATATGAGCTGGAGACAGCTGGGTCTTAAAATCTCATTCACACACCACACACACTTAATAGCTGTCTTTGCGGTGTTTCTGTTAAAAAATAAAGAAACAGACGTACAAATAGTAACTATGTAAACAAGTCCTGAAGGACAAATTTCTGTGCTGAAGGTTGTTTTTGGGATGAAACTGACACATTTGCTCATTACGGCTGATTCTGTAACACCTTCTTTAAGTTGCAGCTTGACTTCTGACTGTTAACGAAGCCGCGGGACTGGAGACTCCTTCCAAAAAAACAACAAAACAAAACAAAAGTTAGATAAAACACGATGTAGATATAAATCCCTGTCCAAGGTGGTGCCACAGAAACATGTAGATAAGCAAACAGGACGAACAACTTCATCCTCCTCCACCTCTCGAATCGTGAACATTCTCACACATCTCAAGGTCTGAACAGCTGAGGGAATGGAAGCCTCGACACACACACACACACACACACACACACACACACACACACACACACACACACACACACACACACACACACACAGGATTCCTTTCATTCCTCTCTGTGTGAAATGACAGCAGTGTATATCTCAGTCTCGTAATACAAGATCACTCGTCACTCGTGCCTCTCCGAAAACCGCTCGCACGGTCACACCCAAGCCTTTCAAACAACACTTCCTGGTTTTGAAACGTAACACCCTGTAATATACAGTGCGCTGAATCGTCCTGCAAGTCTTACTGTAATCTTGGTGGAGTTACTCACTGCTCACCTGAAACAACCCAGACGAGACGCTCTGAACACCTCCATCTAATCCTGGATCTCACGGTGCGTCTGCGCTGTTTTCTCAGCCTTGCTTCAGCGCTTAAAATCACCCACCTGACGGCTGGAGCTTTAACATGATACTGTAAGATCCTGTCCTGTGCTCATTTTAGCACCCTTGGCCACAATCTGCACGATGTGTAGCGTGTAAACACACTCACTAGTGTTTGTTTTTCGCGTTTCTACACCTGTACACTGTGACGGCTTATAATCATTATAATAATGACGGGCCGTCAAACAGAACGAGCCCAAAAGTTCTACATGCTCTGATTTATAAACCCATAAACGCTGATCAGTTCCTCAAAAAAAAAATGTGCGTGTCTGTAGAGGAATGGATGACATGAGTAAGATAGATGATATCATATCATATGTTTCCCATAGGGATGCGAACTTCCAGGGATAAACTCATTCAATCATCTTCTATACTGATTATTCTGTTTACAGGGTCACATGACGTCTGGAGCCTAGGAGAGACTTTGGGCAGGGTGCAAATCCATCACGGACACTACGAGTGATTTGGGAACGCTAAATCGGCCTAACCTGCATGTCTTTGGACTGTGGGAGGAAACCGGAGTACCCTGAGGAAACCAATCGATCAACCACGAGGATAACATGCAAACACCACACACACCAAACCCGAGGCGGGACTCGAACCCGGACCCTGGAGGTGCGAAGTGACCGTGCTAACCACTCCGCCAACGTGCCGCGACATCACTTCTCTATTTATTAGCCATATTTTCAGAAGGAAGTAAACAGCTCGAGTTAAACCTAATAAACCTTTAAAATGCTTTGAATACGACATTATTAAAAACTAAAGGTGAGTGAATCATCGCTGTCCTTATACATATCGAAAAAGTTCTTACAGAAAAGGCAGACTGGACGATCCGTTGTACATGAGACAACGCAGTCGGCGAATGTCCACTCGAGGTGGTTTTGTCTTCAGAGAAAACAAAACAAAAACAGCACCCAGAATACCCCGAGTTAAATGAACCAACGTCCGCAGCAGGAAACAGAACAAACGCTTTTAATACCATAATTCCCTCCACACTTACCACCAAGCTGGAGCACCTGGGACTCAGCTCATCTATATGTCAGTGGATCTCCAATTTTCTGACTGGCAGACTACAGGCAGTAAGGATGGGCGGTCATGTCTCAGCTACACTCACTCTCAGCACTGGAGCCCCCCAGGGTTGTGTTCTGAGCCCCCTGCTGTACTCTTTGTACACCCACGACTGCATGGCCACTACCAACTCCACCTCCATCATCAAGTTTGCTGACGACACCGTCGTGGTCGGACTGATCACCAACAATGATGAGTCGGACTACCTAGAGGAGATTGGAAATCTGGAGAACTGGTGCCAGAGGAACAATCTCCTCCTGAACGTCAGTAAGACGCTGATAGTGGACTTTAGTACAAAGCAGGAGAGGAACTACCAGACCCCCGTCATCAACAGGAGCCCAGTGGAGAGAGTGGACAGCTTCAGATACCTCGGTGTTCACATCACGCAGGACCTGTCATGGTCCTGTCACATCAACACCGTGGTGAAAAAAGCCCGGCAGCGTCTCTACCACCTCAGACGCTTGAGAGACTTTAGACTGCCCTCCAAGGTGCTCAGGAACTTCTACTCCTGCACCATAGAGAGCATCCTGACGGGAAACATCACGACCTGGTTCGGGAACAGCACCATGCAGGACAGACGAGCTCTACAGAGGGTGGTGCGATCAGCCGAGCGCATCATCCGCACTGAGCTCCCTGACCTGCACTCCATCTACAGCAAGCCGTGCTGGACTAAGGCCAGGAAGATCATGAAGGACCTCAGTCACCCCAGTAATGGACTGTTCTCTTTGTTGCGGTCTGGGAAGAGATTCCGCTCCCTAAAGGCCAACACAGAGAGACTGAGGAGGAGCTTCTTCCCGCAGGCGATAAGGTCTCTCAATCACAATCACACTTCCACACAGGACTAATAACATCTTTTAAGCTCACAACACTGACTGGACAATCATGGACACATTCATACACACTTGCACTAAATATTTATACATCTGGACAATTGCACATGTCACCTTTCATGCATATTTGCACAACCAATGACACTTTAATTCTATATACATATATACTCTATTTGCAATATTTTATTATGCCCTTATTGTACAGTTAATTTTACTAGTTAAAATTATTTCTTTAGTATTTCCTTTTTATTGATTATTTATTTTACGTACAAGCTTTTATTTTCTTTTTAAGGTCACTGGCGGTCGTATAAGCATTTCACTGCATATTATACTGTGTATGACTGTGTATGTGACAAATAAAATTTGAATTTGAAACGCAACACCTAAGAATCTTTTCCTGTCTAACGAAGCGCACGAAACCCTCGCAGCAGGAACTGAGGCGGATTGGTGCGGGGTGCACGGGGACTGATGAGGTTTCACACACATTTTAACCTCGACTCTGGTCTGGTTTTGTAGCACCTGACCTCCGGTAACCCCTGGAACAAAACCCAGTGCGCAATCAGGATGGGGGCAAAGAGCAGACGGAGCAGACGGATGTGAGGCAGACTCCTGCGCCTCGGAGTCATAAAGCGGGAGTGGAAAGACGCTGATGATGGACAAGGGAGTGTGTGTATGTGTGTGAGAGAGAGGGAGTGTGTGTGTACCAATAGTTGCAGTTCTTTATCACAGCACACAAGCGTGCAGCTGGCAGAGGGGGGGAAGTGAGAGGCCACAGAGGCTGATTTCACCTCCTTCCTGTGTGTAAAAATACCGTCCAGCCTGCAACCACCCAACCCACAAACACACACACACACACACACACACACACACACACACACACACACACACACACACACACACACACAATGAAACCCTAGACTAGATAACGTCCTTGAGAACAGAATTATTCATAAACATAAGAATTATTTGCTTTGCGGCAAAAACGCATGACTTTATTTTTGGTCACAAAAACTGTGAATCATATTAAGTCTAAATTTAAAACTCTTCTTCTCGTCTCTTTTTCAGTCTTCTTGCCTTCAGGGTTTGGGGGTGTCGTGTTATTTCATCAGAGCCGGGTCTAAGCCTGATAGCAACCTCTGTGGAAGAGAGTCAAAGAATCTTAGCTGTCCGTCAAACACGATGGTAAAAGTTCTGTCCAAATGTAGCGAAATCATGAGTTAAAACTGACTCAGAACTTTTTGGACTCCGGACTTTGAACTAGTAGAAGTGGACAGTTCATTCAGGTTTCAGAAGCCGGTGCTGATAGATGTAGAACTGGGCTTTAAAGTGGACATACAGTCTCAATTTTTGCATAGGTTAATATGATTCTTTAGGGTCCTAATGAAAAGTTTGTAATATACTTTAATTAAAAAATCTCAATTGTTGTGTAAAAAAAAACATTACTTTTACCTGGTAAAAAGTAGCTCTGTTCTCAGCAACCTGTTTCAGTACATGCTCCTTTAAATGTTAATGACCTCTACTGAACCCGCCCCCCCAGTTCTGTGGGGCGTGTCTTCACAATACAAGTGGGGTATAGCTTTGACAACAGTTAAAAATATTTAAAAAACAGTTAAAAATAATCTTACATGATGTTAGAATTATTTTATATATAAAGGAGTTATTTCTACTCTCTTGCTCTTTTCCTCATAGATCTGATATTAACGTGTTAAATCTTCCCTGCTGCTAACTTCCTGTCTCCTCTTGCATCTGTTCATTCATGCTCACCTTCCCATACTCTGTCTCTCTCTCCCTCTCTCTCTCTCTGTCTCTCTTCCTCTCCTTTGATTCAAATTCTAATTTTATTTGTCACATACACAGTCATACACAGTATGATATGCAGTGAAATGCTTATACGACAGCCAGTGACCTTAAAAATTAAATAAATGAGTAAGGAATAAATATCAATAAAAAGAAATACTAAAGAAAATAAATTTAACTAGTAAAATAGTTGTACAAATATACAATGTACAAATGAGGGCATAATAAAAATCTTACAAAATATAGGGGATATATAAATATTATTATTATTATTATTTTTATTATAAAAATATATATATATATATATATATAGTAAGATTTTTATTATGCACTCATATTTTTATATATATATAGTTATATATGTATATAAAATTTTACATGTGAATCTGGTTGTAAAACTTTTTTGACTTCCCAGACCGGGAATCGAACTCGGGCCGCTGCGTTGAGAGCGCCGTATCCTAACCACTAGACCACGGAGGATTAATGGCTGCCGCTTGGAAATGCCGGCTATTCAACCCGCGACCTTATACACGCGAAGCATTGTTTTTTTCGGGATCTCACCAGGACATTTACAATGGTTAATTTGTAGTAACATATGTCTATAGCAAAGGCGTTTAGTCAAACATATTTATACCGATCTTTTGCTGTTAATAAACAGAGACCTTTCTGACAGACAACGTGTGTGTGTGTGTGTGTGTGTGTGTGTGTGTGTGTGTGTGTCTGACTGTCATATAGATGCCGGGAATAGGACATCATACACGCGAAGCATTGTGTGTGTGTGTGAGTCTCTCCTTATGTCAGAAAAGCTTACCGAAGCATAGCGCACTCGCCTCGTTACTAAACGAACTTTTAGAAAAACTTAATAAATATGTAGTGCAAAAAGCATGTGCCTTGAGGGGGAATCGAACCCGGGGCTACCGCATTAGAGCGCGGCATCCTAGCCACTACACCACGAAGGATTAACGGTTACCACTGCTGAAATGCCGGCTATTCAACCCGCGACCTTATACACGCGAAGCATTGTTTTTTTTTTCGGGATCTCACCAGGACATTTACAATGGATCATTTGTAGTAACATATGTTTATAGCACAGGCGTTTAGTCAAACATATTTATACCGATCTTTTGCTGTTAATAAACAGAGACCTTTCTGACAAACAACGTGTGTGTGTGTGTGTCTGTGTGTGTGAATGAGGCATATAGATGTCGGGAATAGGACAACATACACGCGAAGCATTGTGTGTGTGTGTGTGTGTCTGACTGAGTCTCTCCTTATGTCAGAAAAGCTTATCGAAGCATAGCGCACTCGCCTCGTTACTAAACGAACATTAGAAAAACTTTATAAATATGTAGTGCAAAAAAAGCATGTACCTTAAGCAGGAATCGAACCCGGGTCTCCCACATGAAAGCGCCAAATCCTAACCACTAAACCACCACACTACTGCAAGGCTGCTGCAACAAACAGCACACCACACTCATGTAGGTGCCATTTTGCTCCCGTGTAGAATAACAATGGCCGACGGCTCTTTTTTTCACTCGGGGCGGGTCTTTGCTAAAACACCAGTGTCAATCAACTGTAGTAGGAGCGGCCTCTGTCGGTGTGAGTTCACACCGACAGGCTTTTGAAAACGGGCTGATTTCAGAAGGGGCACCTTATATTATTAAATTAAAAGAAAATCGCTGGGCGGCTCTTTATCACTGTAGAGTGGTTGTGTACACCCTCTCCTAACACACAATGCAGTCCAAACAGCTTGAAAAAGTCCATGTAGCACTGTAGGTGCCCTTTAACACTGGTTTCCTCACTTCCTCCTTCTCTCTCTCTCTCTCTCTCTCGGAGGTGCTGTTACAGACATCTTGCTCGATCCCGGGTCACTGACTCAGGCTCTGACTAAACGGTTCCACGGATGGCGTTGAAACATCACCCACCCGAACCCGTCGCTCCCACCACAGCTGGATTAGGCGACTGTTCCTGCCAGCTGTCTGTGGAGAATGATCCTGACTCATTCCTACTCAGCAGAGTTAGTCCGCTTTTTTTTTTTATTATATCTTACCAAAAGATGAAATGCACCAGCTTGACAATAAATAAATAAATAAATATTGTTTGTATTTATGGTTGCATATCTTTTGTGTAAAATCTGGTGCGAGATCAACAAGTCGAGTATAATTTTTTTTTGCGCCTTGTTTTGAAGTTTCGCGGTGAAGATGGTGAAGGACGAGTAACAGTGAGGTCGAGAAGACGAAACACAGGGATTAAAGTGAAAAAAAATCTTCTGACTGAACTTTTTTCAGGCCAAGCCATATTACTTTAACAAACACTTTATTTAAATAGTCGAGACCAATAGCGTTAGGGGAGATTAAACTGCTTTAATATTGCCAGTTTGCATATTTTAAAAGCTATTTGTAATCTTTGAAAGAAAATATACCTTGACAAATAATCAACCATCTACCACAGTGTAAACGTAGCCAAAGAAAACATCTTCGTTTTCAGCTTAGATGACAATTCGGATTTCCAGTACGCGGCTACGTTTACACTGCCAGGTAAATGTGACCCAATTCCGATTTTTTGCTCATATGTGACACATATCGGATATGTTCTATGTCCGTGTAAACAGGAAAAAAAACGCATGCATTCCGATATTTCGAGATCGGTTTCAGGCCTCCTTGGCTACGTTTACACTGCAGGTCTCGATGCTTAATTCTGATTTGTTGCCTATATCTGATATTTTTGACCGTCTGTTTACACGTTATTTCCACTATGACTCATATCCGATTCACGTGTTTACACTTGCCATACCATCTGAAACATCGCGCATACTTAAAGGGAGGTTCTTGCGCTGCACAACAGCCAAGAAAGATGAAGGTGAAATATGCTTAACGCTATCTCTGCTATATATGCAAAGTTCGCACCATGGTTTTAAAACGGAGGAGAAAAAAACGGCATAATTGCAGCCTGCACATATGCTTTATTCATCAAATACTGATTTAATGTTATTTAGCCCAAATAAGCATTAACACAGGGGGGGGGTGTTCTGTTCCTTTTCCATGTCACCTGCGATGTTGTAATTCAACACGCGCTTCCACCGGAGAATAACGTATAATGCTATTCTCCGGTGGAAGCGCGTGTGGAATTACAACATCGCATGTGACATGGAAAAGGAAAAGAACAACGCCCCCCCCCAACGTGTAAACAGACGGTCAAAAAAATCAGATATAGGCAACAAATCGGAATTAAGCATCGAGACCTGCAGTGTAAACAGCCTATAGACAATCTTGAAAGTGCAGTCTTGTCTTTGACAACTGATTGCATTAAATTAACTAGTGGTTGTGAGACTGTGAGCGACAGGTCATGCTCCGCTATGAAAGAACATAGGCGCACTTTTACATCGCGCACACGGTCGGCCACAGATGTGTGAATCTCCGTTGTGGTTCTTGTCGCAGCAGACAGGGAGCATGTGTACTGTTAGAGCACGAACCGCAGCATTGTGACGAGCTGCTGACTGATGGCGAACTCGCACTTTGTTTTGTCATTATTGCCATATTGAAGTTTCCTGTGGCATACTGTGCAGAGACACCTACCTGGATGTTTGATTTTTTTAGTCCACGAACTAAAAGGCTTGCCATTCTCCCCAATTTCGCTAAGCCAAGCCCATCTCCATTTATTTATTTTTTTTACACTTTTATCAATCTCCGAAACATCGGAGCCTTCCTGCATTAAGTGTGTCCATGCTATCTTAAATATAGTTATACCTCAGCCTGACATGTAGTTCTTCAAAACTAAACCAAAACCCGGAGTGGATTCATACCGGAGTGAACAAAACGCTTAGAGTGGAGAGAGGAACGTGCAGTCGCTCCACTCCAGGCTTTGATCACATCCTCCTCAGCAGGCTGAATACACTCTGTCTTTCCTTAATTTAACACCCATGTAATTCTATATATACACAGCATTAACATTATGAAAAGTGAATTTTAAACATTAAGGACAGGCGGAACAGTGTGATTGACGGAAATCCGTCGTAACGACGGAGAACTTTAATCCCTGGAAACATGGTATCGGTGATAATCGCCAGGGTGAAGAAGTGAATTTTTCAGAAAAAGTCATAACAGCAATACTTAACGCTTCTTATATCCCGATCCATGCTTTGTTTTTGTTTGTAAATATGCATACACACACATTTATATTATCATCATATAAAAAGAAACACATTTGCTAAATTTGCTGCAGTGTCCGTAACCCAAACTCTTCTGTAGTGTCCGTAACTCAAATCTTTGTCTTGTCAAGTCATACAGATGAAACTTTAGATTTCACATGAAAAGACATAAACCTGAAAAAGTGTTTTATTCTAAAATACAAAATTATTAAGATATTGCAACATGAATCTGACATGGTTACGGACACTACAGATTGTTTTGCTTTTTAACCAGCGTGTTTTAATTTAAGCAATTAAATAATTTTTTTTTAACAAAATACTTTTTTTATTTTATCCTTCTAAAAGCTTACATAAATTTTAGTATGGATACTAATTAAGAAAAATGCATAATTTTCATTTTAAATGATTATTGTTTGAAGCGTATAACGCTGAAAAATGGCCATTTTGGGGGCACGTATAAAATCGTCTCTCCAAAACAGCTGAAATTAGCAACTTGAAATTTTTAGGGAAGCAAGATTGGTCACTTCCGTGTTGCATAAACTTCAGAAGTAGCCTCTTTGGCACAAAATCTTTTTTGTATTAACTTTAAAAACTTTTTTATTAAATCAGCACCAATACTGTGATTTTGGCTGATAAGTCTTGGCTGGATAATTACGTTGCCGTGTGACTCAGGAATAAGGATCTTGCCTGGAGGGGTATTCGGTCATCACTGCTCCAGATTATTAACCAGGTTGAATCACAGAGGCCTGGAGGTCTCTCTCTCTCTCTCTCTCTATCTCTCTCTCTCTCTGTTTACGGCTAAAGCTTTACGGTCAGTCAGGACAGTGATTTAACAGCGGTGACGTCCTAATAAAGAGTTACAGCCCCGTCATTTTAAACTACACACACTCTTCAACCAAGCTCAGAGGTCTAGCTCTAGTAATGAACACACATAGTTCCAGTTGGCCTGCATGAACTAAGAAGATACCCGAGCGTGATGGTGTTTTCACGCAGTGTGTTCTGACCTGAATAGTCTGATGAGCAAACGTGTGACTCAGTATGACCCCAACTCACACCTCCATCCCTCCGAGCAGCAGTTTACGGCCTGGCAGCTTCCCCACGCTGCATAAATCTCACACCGCCCTGTGAATTAAATGACCCAAACATAATTCCTACGCCGGCTTTCCTGCGAGCGCCGAGTCAGAGCCAGCTGTGGTAGGTACAACCGTGTTATAGCCTGTTCTCTTTACAATGCAGCATTTTGAGTAGCTGTGTCCAAAAACAATTACTATTCCATAACGGACAAAAAAGGGAGACAGAAAATGGAAGTAAGCCCAACTCCTGAACAACAACTCTCCGCACTTCCAACATGACAGCGCACCAGTGCACAAAGCAAAATCCATAAAGACACGGATTCACTGAGTTCACCGACCAGTCCAGTTTGCCACTCAGGTATTAGGTATCGTTTGTTTACTCTTTTATGAACCCATTGGCTTTGTGAACGTTGAGTCTATGCTGGAGAATGTCCTGAAACACTGTTCTTTTAACAGCAACGCCGCTCTAAGGTGATGTCGTGATGATGGTGGTGAGAAGTTCTGTTAAATATGTTGTAAATCTGGTGAGAGCCAAGGCCATGGAACGTTATCTACAACTCTGTTTATTCTCATCAAAGCAGCGAGTGAGCCTGAGAAAATGGGCGGAGTAATGCCGGAAGAAGCCACGCCCACTGTCAGAGAAATGCTGATTTGCTTTGTCACCTGAAGAATAAATATTCCAAAAAAATACCCCAGGCAGCGTTTTGTTCTCTAAATACATCACATATTTCTAGGATTGCCCATGACAACGGCTTCAAACAGGAAACGAGAACGCTACAGCAGTCGTCTCAGGGTGGCAAAACATCAGCACACACAAACGCATAACCTAGCAACACTACACTCAGACACACCCACACATGTGAAACCGGACTTATTCACACTTGCACATGTGCGTGTTGTTGTGTTCTAGCGAGTTTCCTAATCGAGCAAGGCTTAATAACAGAGCGAAACAAGCGGCACACGATCGAGCGATTACTGTCGACTCGGGAAACGATCACCAGATGTTTGTGGGTTTCTGGCAGTTATCAGTAGCCGCCTCTCCTTCGACGCTGTTAGTGTGAAAAAACACCCAACAAAACACACACACTGTTCTTTTAATATGTGAGAAAGAAAACAAAAAACATCTATCCGTCACCCATGAGTCCACGTTGGCGATCAACTAAAGCCATTACACCACTTACAGAAGAACACTTTATCCATGTCTTATGATAATAGTAGAGGAGTCATATTGTATGCAATAGTGTAATCTGTGTCTCTCTCTGTCTGTCTGTCTGATCAAATGAACATCTGTCTGTGCAGGAAGATCTGCATCAGTGCTTTCAGAAGGACTGAATCATTACATCATCTCCAAAAAGCAGAGTCGTGTCGCAGATTGAGTGCAGAGGAGACGGACACATGGCTTCGAGTCTGTTCTGAGCTTCTGGCTTGGCGCAACACCTTACGATTTCAAGCTTTGCTAGTAAGTTTGCATCGGCATACAGAGCATTTTCTGCCTGCAAACTAACAAACGATTGCAAAACACTGGCCAAGTTCTGCGTACATCCGGGAGACGTTCAACACGTGTTAGCGAAGCTGTTTCGAAAGAGTCAACCCGCAATACCAATGTTGCCTACGACATGCTTTCAATTAAAAGCTATGTTTTGTTTTTGGTTTTTTTTGTAATAATTGGTAGTGTTTTTGAGTGGTTTAAGGATTATTAGCATCTACATTATTTCTTCTGGGCAAATCTTTTCGCCTTAACAACTCGCCTGCAGAACGAATAAAAGTTGCATGCCAAAGTCTTGATGTTATGATTAATAAATGATGAGTTTATTTGCAAGTGTTATAGTGAATATATCTGACTCTAATAATCTCAGGAGAATAGTCCAAAATCAGTTTTACAATTCTTTTTTCATTTATATACGTTTGTATTTAAGGCGGTAAAATGCTGCAGTTTCTATATAATCCTACTATTGAACTATTCTTCCTTGGACAAGCAGCAAAGCATCCTGTGTCCAGAGTGCACATTTTCTAAATCTCTATTTTCTATATTGTATCATTTTTATTATTACAGTGTAACCTTGGATTTTGAGTAACTTGGTCTGCGAGCAAAATGTTTTTAATACATTTTAACTTGTTAAACGAGCAAGGTCTTGATACACGAGTACTTTAGTACTGTACGTATCACGTGATCACAACTGAGCCGATGGTTCTTCTCTCTTGCACGTGCTGTGGGATAATCATCTCCCATGCTCGGTCTCAATGCGCGTGCGTCACTCGCATAGTCAATATCCATGCGCGCATGTACAGTACTGTTTCCTATAATACTGTGACCACGTGTGAGTGCGCGCGTAAAGCATTGACAACGGTCTTCGTCTTACTTCAAAAGACTTTTGATTCTTTTCAAAGGTAAAGTGCAGGTTAATTTGTTTTAAGCTCGTCTGAGTTTCCGTTATTTCTTATGGGGGGAAATTCGAGTGCTTTGATGTACAAGCACGCTTCCAGGACGTGTTACACTCGCAAGCCAAGGTCCCAATCCAACTGTATATATTTTATTACATATTTTATATTCCTTATTTACATTTTTTTCTTGTAAATACTCTATTTTTATTTTTTATTATGATATTCTTATTTCATGCTCTTTTTATATATATATTTTTTTTTTATGTTGTGCGGTTGTAAAAACATTTCACTGCATATCATATCAGTCTGTGTATGACTGTGTATCTAAATGCAGGAAGAGGGAAGATAGTTTTTAGATGATATTGAACATGGAGATAAATAGTCAGGTTTATTCATAACCTTCAATGTAAAAACACACAAAGCATAGCAACTATTACACTGTTTTTTTGTTATTTTAACATGTCAGGAATCTCCAGTTGTGTCGAGCTGTAACTCATGTGAACCGGCATGGATGAGTGTTCCTATTAAAGTGGCCAGCGGGAGTCTATATTTGAATGGGTCATGTGTTGTTCGGAAAAAGAAAGAAAGGCGCTGCATGTTTTATCCGAAAGGCACAGAGCTTTTTACACGCATCAGAGCCTGAAGCACAGTAATCCAATAATCACACACATACACACACACACACACACACACAATCAGTAAGGAGGGAACACACAGTCTCTCTCTCTCTGAGGCTCCAGCTGGCCAGACAAAACACTGTCTGTTCATAGTCTATTAACAGCCTCTTCATACAGAGCTCTAGGTAGCAGCATCCCACTCATTCACACACACACACACACACACACACACACACACACACACACACACACACACACACACACACACACACACACACACACACACTTCTCCAACTTCTGTTTTCCACTCACATTGATTCACACACTTTAATCTCCAGCTTTCTGACTCTACGTATGAGACGTGATGAAGGATGACGTCACTGAGAGTCATACACACACACACACACACACACACACACACACACACACACACAGTCATACACTGATGTGTGAAAGAGTAGAGGACAAGGAGAGAATGCGACAGCCAGTTGTATGTACTCTGCGTCTGTGTGTGTGTGTGTGTGTGTGTGTGTGTGTGTGTGTGTGTGTGAGACCTGTGAGATGTGGTTGATGGAGGACTCCATGCGGCGGAGCTGCGAGGCCTGGATGTCGAGCAGCTGGAGAACATTGTTGGCTAAGGCGTTGATCTGGTAGGCGACGCTGGCCAGTGACTGGGTCGTGTACGCTTTGGTCTCCTCCAGCGCCTTCCTCTTATCCTGCGCCTGGGAAAAGCAGAAGAAGAAAAAAAAAGGCATGTTTTTATTGATGTGACTTTTAATTTTTCCGTCCATGTAGACGATTAAACCAGGATCGAGATCGTGGCTTTATGAACGTAGAAACTTTATTTTGAATGTGAAAAAAAAACTGAGTCCTGGAATACGAGAAGAAAACCTCCATAGATGTGATAACGTGGAGATTCAGTACATTCAGGTCGCCAGCTGACTTTGTTTTATTGCCACATAATTACAGACTATTGCCAGAGTCTCGACCTGAGCGACTGAAGCGACTCCAGATCATAACACTGTCTCCAGAGGTTTGTACAGTGGACACTATGCATGATCGCTTCCCCTCGGGGCGTTACCCCGACACGCACATCGCTCCGGAATAGGGACTCATCAGGTCACATGACCTTTTTCCATCGCCACAAAGTCTAATCTTTGAAGCTCCCTTAGCAAACTGACGCTTTTATTCCTGATGAGTCTCACTAACAAGTGGTTTTCTTATGGAGACACAGCTGTTTAGTCCCAGTCCTGTGAGTTTTTTAAGATTCTTAAACCAGTTGCAGTAACTTCAAATCAACTCCGTAGTTGTTTTCTTTGCTTAATGCAGGTCAATAATTTATGCTTACGGAAGGAAACAGATGACTTTTTTTTTGGCTAGGTGTTGTATAACAGATGAAAATAATTTAGAATTTCATATTAGACATTATCATAAAAACATTATTTACAAATCAAATTTAAATATGAATATGGAAAATGTTGACATGTTTATACACACACACGTAAAAATTGTGCAAAAACATCCGGCAAAATGTTGTTGTTTTTTTAAACACTTTGATGATGTATAAATTGCCTAGAGAAAAATTTTATGAAAAAATATTTAATTCAAAAAGGAAAACATTATTTAATATATTTATATGTTTTATAAAAAGAAAAGATGCATTTTAGTTTTATTTGTACTCTTAAATTTATGTTTTTTTTTTTTTTTAAGTCTGAGTTAAAAATTTCAGTTTCAAATTTAAATTCTATATAAAAAAAACAAATAAAAACATAAAAAGATCCCATAATGCCTCCGAGTGTCGCAGTGGTAAAGTGCTCGCCCTATCATCCGGAGATCGCTGGTTTGGTTCCCGGGTGATGCTGTAACCTCTCGCAGCCGGAGGTCTAGAGAGATCTGATTGGCCGAGCTCTCTCAGAAGGGAGGGGTGAGAGCTACTTCATGCTCCCACATTAATCACGGCTCTACAGCCAATCAGGGGCGTCTGTGAGCTCACGTAAGCGGAAGGAGCGGATAGCGATGTCCTCAGAGTGTGTTACTCCGCCCCCAACGTTGCGTGAGCGAGCAGTTCGAAAAGATGCGGTCGGCTGGGAATACTCGATAGGTTCGGAGAAAAAACGCGATAGTCTTCGGCCCTCCCGACTGAGTTGTAGTAGTAGCCTTAATGTGGAGCCCCCTAGTGACGGGGAGGAATTGGACACGACTAAATTAGGGGCGAAAATCTGGAAACCCCCCCCCCCCAAAAAAAAAAAAAAAAAATACCATAATATACACACACTCTCAAATAAAACCCTCGTCTACGCTGCAAAACTCTGATGTAAACTGTGAATGGATGTTTTTCTGAACGACGCTGCTCTCCTCCTTAATGAATCACCGCTGTAGTATAAGAGGAATAAAACACTCCATAAATGAGTCATATGTAGTCGTACCTCATCCTACAATGTTTTAAAATCGATCCTCTGCGTGTGCATCACGCCGCATCGAGAGCGACCGCGTGGAACTCCGCAGAGCAGCGAGAAGCGCTCAGTTCCTCCGAGAGCGGGTGTGGTGAGCCTCCATCAACCTGTGGTCAACCGCCGCTCGACTAAAGAGAAGCTCGGTCGAAATTACGGCTCCATGCTCTCTCTCTCTCACGCACACTCGCGCGCTCTCTCTCTCTCTCTCTCACGCACACTCGCGCCTAGATTAGATAAACTTGAAACACGTGTCCTTTTCACGACCTTGTTTAAAGCCATTAAATATATATATATTTTTCTAAAACGTAACAGGTTTTTGAGATACTTGAAGATCTCCAGAGTCACCAGCTGTACGAGGACAAAAAGAGAAAGAAAGAAACCTCACTGGTGTGTTTAATAATAAATCATCGTCATCATGGATATTGGTTTTTATATTTATTGATCACGTACCTGCTAAACTGAAGATGTAGTGTTTACTTTTATCTAGCAGCAATTTAAAAAAATTCAGATTGTATCAGTAATGAGTTTAATCAAATTGCTGCATCTTCATCATCATAAAACAAAACTTGACTACAGTAAAATACGGCAATCAGCCACAACACTAACACGAAATCGACCGACATTGCTTATCAATCATACACTAGTAAACAAGATCATGGACCCCCAGTGGAACAAGTGGAACCCAAATCCTAGGTGGGTTTAAATGTTATTTCTGGTTGGTAAATATCAGACTGAACCACTAAGCTGTAACTTTATTGAGAAGTAACTTTTATGTACGATGCATTTATGTGCAGTCTAAAAGGCGAGTGTGAAATGTAAATCCCTGACGTGATTAACCTGATCAGTTGTGTAATACTAGACTACTGCGGCATAAACTTGACAAAAGAAGAGACATTTTTCTATGTGTACGCCATATCTGATTCAATCCGTGGACAAAAACGCGGCACCGCTCTCCAAGCGGACTCGGGTGCGGTCCCCGAGCCTGGAACACTCGTGTTCTCACTGATCGAAACATACCAGACATTGGCGTCAACGGTTCTCGTAAAAAACAATCCCCTGCTACACTAATAAACTTATCCCAGGGTTTCACTAGTTCTTGGACACCACCAAGGTAGAACATTTTCTCAGTATGCTGGAACCATGATCAGACCGCCTGCTTCACGTGTCAAAAGCTGGCCTCCCAGGAACTCCTTTAATGGCCCAGGCAATGTGGTGAATTGTGTACTGTGTATAGACAGATGCGTCTCTTCCGCACCATATCTGATCCGATCTTTGCCCGAATACGCTGTACCGCTCGCTCTTCAAGTGGACTCAAGTACGGTACCCGAGCCTGGAACGCTTATGTTCTCACTGATCAAACTGAACCAGACTTTGGCGTCAACGGCTCTTGGAAACGATCCCGCGATCCCTGTGAAACCGTTTTTAGTTCTCTCTCTCTCGAGAAGCTAATGAGATCACCCTCCTGTCTGTCCTGAAGACGATTTTCACTAGCTATAGTTATTCCCAGACGTATAGTCATTTATTGCACCATCCAACTTCCTGGTTTGACTTGAACAACCTTCGTTCACACTTTCTGAACAAATCCGATTCGACGACACCCTGGTATGAACTGAGTACTTAGGAACTGACGAGTTTTAGTTACAAAAGCGCGCAGTTTTAAAGGTACATGGTTCAGGTTTAGAATAAAATCCACTATGTCGCTAATAATAAACATTTAGTGAAGTCAGAGACGTTTGAATGTTGGATGTGTTGCGTGGGCGGTGCCTCGTTCCTCTGGGAGGAAGCTTTGTCTTTTCCTTCCTGTCCACACTCAGCCTCCCACATCACGTCTCTCACTCTTACTTCGGCGCTAGACTGCCGGGAACGAGTGTCTATTAAATATACACCCAGAAGTACTTACTGGTTTCCCACTTTTACTTTCCCACTACTTGTTTTTTTTCAAAATCATTTGGTCAAAAAGCCCCAAACGCGGTGTTACACAATCTCAGATGTACATCCTTATTCCTTGAAAAGCCTTAAGAATCTGGTTTCGGCTGGTTTTTAACGACGCAGCGTAGATGTTCTAAACATTAACTCTACTGCGCTGGATGTCGAGTGTTTAAATGTGGATGTTGATACGGTGTCGATTAGGGCAGGTGTTAAACGTCACACTCATCTACTCACACAAACACGCCGACTCACAGAGGAGGAGGAGGAGGATGAGGAGGAGTGTTAGACAGATTACTGGCCGACACGTCTGTGTGATCTCCTCCGTCAGCTTCCTGTCCAGCTCTAATATGGAGGCGATGATAGATTTATTACAAGTGATTCTGTAACACTAAGTGGGACGACAGTCGAATTCCTTATCTGTATTTTTGGTAGGAGAAGAAGAAGAAGACATATTCGTCACATGTGCATTTACAGCACAATGAAATTCTTTCTTTGCAAATTGTTTGGAGCCGGGTCTCGAACCGCTGACCTTCTCATCAGTCACCCAGAGCGTTTTATTTTCATCTGATTTGAGGTGCTTTACTAATGTAATAAAAATGACATCACATGAAAGAAAATCCTTGTTTTTATCTAACTAATAGAGCTGGGAATCACTGATAGATTTAATTTATTTTTTACAACTTTTCATTACGATTTTCTAGTCAATCACTGATATTTAAGGTCTGAAGTGGTAACATTTCTTTCTAACAGTATTACAAACTAATAAACTATCTAATAAACACTGAAATGCTGTGTATTGTTCCCTTAAATCCACACTCCAGTCCATTAGGCGGCGATAGTGTACCAACCGCTCATAAACACCAAAAGAAGAAGCAGCAGCAAGACTCATATAAAATGTGAGTATTTGCTAAATATGCTGGTGTTTTTTCTCTCTCTGCTTATGGTTGACTACGTTTTTAAGTATTTCTTAAATTTCCGGCCATTTAACGTTTACTCGATTAAAAATAAAAAGCAGAAAAGCTGATTTATTGAATTGAAGCGACCAACAAAGGATCGATTAAGTGGCATATCTGTGTCCCAGAGCGCTGATGAATTCTGGAGTCCGATTGGTCAGAAGGATCAGATTTTTATATCTGATATAATGTACATAACACTAGCTGTTGTGGTTCATGGTTGCTCAACTTGCATCATCACATCACTCCACTAATTGTTTTCCTGTAACTGCGTGTGTTATGTTCTTTACATACATAACTATCTTGTCCTACATTTAATAAAGTTTTGTGCACACTGAGTATCTCACTGCATACGATCTCTGTACAGAATTAACTCTCTTTTTCAGTAGATTCTTTATTTTACTGCCTAATAATAAAGTCCAAACCCCACTGCCACAAAGTCGCTACTACTATCGGGCCCTTGAGCAAGGCCCTCAACCCTTGACTGCTCAGATAAGGGCGTCTGCCAAATGCCGTAAATGTAAACGTCCTTAAATAAAACGGTCGTCTGGAACCCAGTCTTGTCTCCGACATGTTGTAAATCTCCTCGTACTCGCTCACAAACACCTCCAGGTTCCTCGCTTGCTTTTACCCAAACCGCATCCACGTCGCATGAGACAGTCGATTGTCAACCACTTTTTTTTTCTTGGCCTGTGGAGTTGCGAGGCAGGCTGCGTTCCGTTCCCCAGTGGACTTCACAGGGTGACTCCAGACGCAGGGAGTGTTCCCTGTACGAGGAATGTCGGAACTCCCTGCCAAGGCACCAGAGCAGACGTCGCTTTCTACGTGCGTTACCATAGTAACACTTTCCTCTCGATCGGCTCCCTAATTTAGTCGTATCCAATCTCCCGCTAAACCCCCCACCCCCTTCCATTGTTGGTATTTTGCTATAAAAAATTTTATTGATTATTGAAACAAAAACTGATCCCATTATGAAAAACTATTGAAACTTGTTAAATAAATTATTGATTAATCTACAATATTTAAGGATTTTTTTTTACAGATTACTAGCCTATATAATGTTAAGAATTTCTTGATTAAAATAAACTGTAAATTATTATGTCCTATTAAAATGATGATGTCCTCGATAATGATTATAATAATAAATATCTTAATCCCTTTTCTCTCCACGCTTCAGCGAGACGCTATGACGTAATACATATTTTTATTCACTTTAGCGGTGAAGTGAAGACCCGTTGGTTCGCTCGTTCCCTACACCGTCCACGGTTCCATTTGACCGGAACATTTCTGCTCCCTGCGCTTAGGAATCACACTTTAATGTGTAGTGCACTTCTGTGTAGTCTACACTTCTCAGGGTACGTCCGGCCGATTGAAGCGCTCCTACTCTGAGTGAAGTGCTGTCTGCCCTCTTCCTCATACACGACCTCATGGGCTCCAGTGACTGGTCAGTGATTTTGTGATTGACAGTGTGTGTCCCCTCCCACTCAGACAGAACTCCAGTGGAATGGAGTAATGGAACTTTTGTGAGGGGGGGGAATAAATAAAAAATCTCTCCCTTAGGAGTCAGCAAGTACAGCACGATGACTCATCAGATTTAATATTTGCTGATATAAACAGAAAAAGTGTAAAGCCGTGGAGTAGCGAGGCGATTCTATTCACCCCTTAGGTAAAGCCGAGGTTTTAAAGAGGAGATGAAAACTCTCTTTAGGGTCGATTAGGTTCTACTGAGAAAGGACATCTGGACTAAAGTCAAACCTGGACTCATGAAGAAATTTGTGGTGAACGAAGGCGTAAAAAAAAAACGATTAGCATTTACAGACGACGGTACAAGCGCAGTATGGTTGGTTATGAGACAGTAAAACGTTTGAACGGTGCGAGCATTTTAAAGATGGCCGTACGTCCGTGAACGACTGAGGTGGCTCGGAACGTTCTGCAGTCGTTCCCGTGAACCTTCAGTGAGGGGAACGCCTGATCCTCGAAAAGCCCTGACTTTTCTCCAAGACATTTCCACATGCTTTAGCCATTGATGGAGTTCCTGGGAGGCCGGTGTTTCAGTCAGTTCTGTCACGGCTGAGAAAACTTTCTACCACGGTGGTGTCCGAGCGCACTAGTGAAACACTGTGATGAGTGAATTGGTGTAGCAGGAGATAAATAGAGAGAAATAAACTTTTGATTCTGCTGTGACTCGAACACCATTTGTATATTTTTATCTGATAAAAACAAAAAAACAGCATTTTGTGACTAACAATAGTAATAATGAAATTTAAAACTCATTCACACACACACACACACACACCCTGATTTTACATTACTATATGCACTTTATCATCTGCTTTATCGCTCATTCTCCGTCTCACAGAACTCATCCGCTTCACTTTCTTCTCAACACTCACGGGCACCTCTGACCCCCGGTTCACCCCGAGCACTCGTGCTGAGTGCTGTGAAAGCACTTTGCTCCATCTATCGTTATCGTGATAGTGATAAACCCCGGATATGAAGTCGGTGCGTGGTCAGTAATCCAATCTGAGGAACAGCTCTGTGGCTGAAGTTACAGCGGGGTGTGTGCTAATGGCTCGCTAACATAAAAGCGAGAACGCGCCAAATCCTGATCGCTCTCTTATGACAGATATGGACTGTGGAGTGTTGCTCAGGTTTTAACGTCAAAAACGGTAATAATGGTTAAGGAGAGTTTATGAAAAAAAAAAAAAGATGCAAAAGGATAAACAGAAAGATCGATAGATGTTTGTGTATTTACAGTTATAAAGACTTAATAAAGGCACACTTTCGGTGTCTATGTACCGGAGCTACGCTACTGCTGAGCCACGCCCTTCCGGAGAACAGTAGAGCTAAATAAGCTGGAGGGAGGGGCTCTTCTTATATGAGGTCACATATAAGAAGAGCCCCTCCCCCAAGAACAGGAGAGCTAAACAACAGCTCGAATGGGAGGAGTCTTCTTACATGTGACCTCGTAGAATAAGTCGGTTGCTGTTTATCTCTTTGTCGCTGTGCTCCAGAGGGGCGTGGCTTAGCAGTAGCTCCGTTACATAGACACTGTAACGGCGCATTCGTCAAAGGAGTGAAATAATCTTTTATTTTATTGATAAACATTTTATTAATAAAAATTTATAATAGCATTATCAATAAAACATTATCAGAGACGTATTTTTAATCGATAGCTCATGTAGCTCGGAGACCCGCGTTAACATGTTAAAGAAATTGTAGAATGTGAGACCTTTCAGGAAAGAAAGTCGCAAAGGAGTGCAGATTATTTGAGTATGTATTTTTTTTCTGGTTGTTTTTAGATTTATGCCCCGCCCACACTGAACCCTAACGCAAAGTGGCTTTGTATTAATTATAATACCAAAAAAAAAAATACTATATGGAAAATATTAATCATCTTCTTAACTTGTAAGTTATTGGTAGTAGCAGTAAAACCACAAACAGCGGCAAATTTATTATTTTGTATTTTTCCTTTTTGTACAACTTTTTGTAAAAACCACAAATATCCTCTGTAATTTTTGGTTATTATGGCTTTTTTGTGGCAATATATAATTTTTCGTCCCGTAAGAGGAAAAGCGGCTTGTGATGGTGAATTATTACCGTACAGTACAGTAACCTGAGTACAGTACGTATAGAGGGGTCACATGGGTGATTTACATTCTAGACACAGCAGTACAGAACTGTACAGTATACGGGTTTACCTTTACATGCTGATTTTTATTTTTTTTTTTAAAGGTAACGTAAAAAGCTGAAATTTGAAATTTAAATGATAAAAATAGCCATTTTTTGGACCATTATCGAAAATTTTCAAGTGCCCTAGGAACATAATCTAAGGAAAAAACCTAAGTGATGTTCTTTAATTAATAAAAGATTAACAATTTCACTTTGGAAGAAAACATTTAAAAAAAAATTCATTCCATCTTATCAACTCGACTTTGGCGAGGTCAGAGATCTGGGTTTCATGAATCAATCATCATTAAGGAAACATTCTGACTAACGCAAAGGTGATGAGGTCGTCCCAGAACCGCCACAGCAGTATAGAGCATCAATTCACAACCGTGTGTGTCAATCAAGCGCTCGAGAGATCTAGGAAGCTCGAAGAGACAAATCTTGTCAGAAGTCGTGGATGGTGTTTTTCTCAAGTTATTACATGAAGGAAAATACACTAATGTGAAAACCTGTGGGTTTTTTTTTTTTTTTTTGGAGAGATGCCATAACATGACAGCATCCGTACATCAAACTAAAAAGAAGCTCCGTCGCTTCGGTCCAAAACTCAGAGGCTTCGGAGTGCCAGCTGAACAAGTCAGAACAGCCTGTGTGTCAGGGATTTGTTCGGCTTTTAGTGCTCTCGTGCTGTCCGTCAGCCAAAAAAACTGGGTTTGCACTTTCATGGATCTCGAGAGGAAAAAAACAAAAAAGCAGCTTCAGAGAGAGATGGAAGGAGAGAGAGAGAGAGAGAGAGAGAGAGAGAGATTCTTGGAATTTCACATGTTTGCGCCGAGGTCGAGGTCGGTGTCTCGTTTCAGTGGAAAGAGGAAGAAATGATACGACACACACTTCTGAGTCACGGAGTCATGCCATGGTGCTGGAGCGCGGCTGTGAATCATCGCTCGCTCTTCGACATCGCGCCTTTGTGTGAGATGAAAGTCCAGTCGAAGGAAGCGAACCCTAATTATTCCCGGGTTTCCTGGACATTTCCAGAAATCTCAGCTTGGCTACTTGGGGAGCGAAAAACGGCTGACGACAGGAAGGAGCCGAGTGAGGAGACGCCCTGGACAGTTGCTGATAACTGAGCTTATTTATTTATTGATCTGTTTTATTTGTTGATTTATTTATTAAATCCATTTTTCACCTTTCACGCCTTTGATTTTTTTTCTCTTCTTCTTCTTCTAACAAAAAAAAAAAAAAAAAAAGCAAATGGTCCCTGGTATGATCTCGGCCCTGTCAGGAGCTACGCAACCATCGCATCTAAAAAGGTCATCCACAGGTCAAACCCCACCCCCCCCTCCCCCCCTGCATGCCTAAACTCTCCCACGGTTACAGCGCCAGGCCTGCGGGACTCGTATCCCAGACAATCAGGAAAGGGAAGTTTACTTCCACTGCCGAAACTCAGAGAACCGCACCAGTTAGGAGTGTAGAAGTGTAGACATGTCCGAACACGCGACTGATGTTACACACACACACACACACACCACGGCGGACGTGGGAGTGGGAACGCAAAGAATGTGACGTGATGCAAGTCGTGAAATCTCCACGAAAGCAGAGAGGTTTAAAATGACATAGAAAAACATTCTCGGTTCATAACGTTACTATTTGTATCATTACTCAGAACGGCAGATTAGGACCAACGGTGATTCAGAACCAAAACCCAAAACCATATTAGTTAATACTGACGAGGCACGGGAATCACCAGGGTCCTCCCGAAACCATGTCATCATGACAACTTGGTGACGATTCGATTTGTATTCGATTCTGTCAGTATCACGATTTTATAAACGTCCGGATTCGCAATCACGTCTTTTTTTTTTTTTTGTTTGGTTTTCAGATTTTGTTACATCATATAATTTGCTCTTACTGATGTGTCAATAGTATTAAAAGTTCTGTATAATCATGTAGGATAATACAGGAACAGCAACATTTTATCACCTCAAATGCAAACGTACAAATATAAAACTGTAATTGGGGTCGGGGTGACGATACATGAAACGCCATACGAAAGTATCACAATACGTAAATAAAACGCACCCCCCCCCCCCATCTCTAATACCAATAAATGCACATACACTGTGTTTATATTGAGCAGAATGATGCACGGATGTACGTGATGGAAGCCTTAATTACACACGCCATGTCAAAGATTTCGTTATCTTCCAACAATCGCACAATTGAAGATTATTATTTTATTATTGGACAATTTCACAAGGGTTCAATTATTGAGCTACATCAAGCAAAGACAACAACTAAGGAGATGTGAAACGAGTGGAACCGAGTCAAAAACACTTCAACATATTACAACGTAATGTAAAGGGTTAATAACAGCAATGCGTCTTTTAACCTGAGACGAGACAAACTGTCTCATCAAGACAGAGCAACATACAGCCATAAATTAATGTTAAGTGAGGTTTAATCTCTATTTACTTCACATGTATTTTCTAAATGTTTTGATTGTTTTTATATGCAAAAATATGATTATAATGATGAAATTGGTAATATTTTTTGGGTGGCTGGAACGGATTATCTGCATTTACATTATTTCCTATGGAGAAATTCGACCTAGACGATTGCATTCCTAATTTTAATTGTGTAGTGCTTTTAAAAATACGCACAAAAAAATAGAAATTATTATTAAGCTCATCTACTGAGGTTATAACACTAAGCTACATAAAGTGTCCTTTCACAAAGTGTCCTTCCTACGCGGACACTCCTCGTACATGTTCGTAAAAAGAAAGCAGAAATCTACTTGGTAAAAGGACAAACAAATAAATCTGTTAATATTTCACACCACTCGAGTCAAGTTCAACTTAAAGATATGACGCGAGGCAGTTTTATGACTCTCCGTCTGTCCGCTGGGACACGGTGGAGGACGTTAAGATATCACTCGAATCCGACTTCATTAAACATTCCATAAGCTCACCAGGTGGAATACTAAAGAGTTTCCGCACTACAGGCAGAATCCTGAGAAATGTGTCGCCGCAAGATATTTATAACTTCAATACAGAAATATATACTTTCATGATTTTTGTACAATCTGGCAACGTGCCGTGTTTGATGGGGTTTGGTGTTAAGCACATGTACATTTAAACAACGTGTGTATAACGTAATAGAGTAAGAGCACTAAGGCTAATGAGCGCATGTTACTTCAGAAAGTGTTTACTTTAATGTTGCAAATTTTCATATTTCCATAAATAAAAAACTAAATAAACTTCCGACATAAAATTACAGAACTACAGTCAAAATAAACCTTTCAATAACCAGCTATAATATTTACCTCAACAGTCTAGACAACCCACTGCATTCAGTGTAACTGCTTTCACACACAATTAAAGGGAAATTATGTGTTATTAACTTACGTGGACGTGTGTTAACGTCTTATAAGGAATATAACTCGTTTTGCAAAAAACTGATTACACGCTGTCAAGTTTAAATCCTTTAATTATCACAATTACACACAACTAATATAACTCCAATCAGAACATGGAAAACGACAGGCAACGGAACATGAAATATGTCAAATAAAACCGGATGTTTAACTTGGACAAAAGTAATGGCGCCCTATAATAGGAGAAAGGGTTACTCCGTGTCTACGGTAGTAGCGCCGTTAGCTGGAGCGGCGACTGAGCCGAGTTACTGGAAGCTCTTTCAAGTTGGTGTTTTGTGGGCGTGGCTAAATGTAAACACGGCATGAGGTTCGTGCTTGGCGATTTCTAGCGAAATCCGTTCACCAAAGAAAAAAAAAAAAACAACGTTCCTGTGAATCTGATAAGTAGCATAAAAAGCACAAAAACATTTAATACTTAATAAAGCTATTTAATACTTTAATAATTTGAATTATAATATAAACAATTTCCCTCTGGGATTAATATTAACCTCCTGAGGCCTGAACTCTACTCTTGTGACATTGCAATTTCTGCTGACTGTTTCTCTCTTTATTTACAGCTGATAAATATAATTTAATCAAAGTTTTCAACCAGGAAGAAACTTGGCAAAAGAATTATACCAGTTCTTTTATATGAGGATGGTACAAGGATAAATATATAGACTGTTAAATTGGGATAAACTGTCATGTCCACATATGAGGCCATTCGAGCCTTAGGTGGTTAAAGTTCTTTGAATCTGAACTACTATTATGTTAATTTTGCAGATATTTTCATTTCTTTACACGACAAAGTCTCCAGCTTTGCAAGGTAGCGAATATACAGGGTGGCAAATTTGCCAAAGGAAAGTCGTTCTGTTGCTCTATTCATGACTGGGTGAGATCCAAAACAAAGGCTCGGGATACAAACAGCGCGGACTTGATGAATGTGAAGCCACATCAATGGCCAGAGCCATTACGGTGTCCACACTGAATGGGAATCGAGTCACAAGAGGGAAATTCATGCGTCACTCGTCTGGACGCTTCAAAATCACGTCAAGATTATAACAAAGATTATAACAAAGATTTTACGTAACTGAATGCAAAGCAGAGCAGGGACAGGACCGAGGCTTCTATCTCTACAAGAATGAACTGTGCAAACAAACAAACAAACATGAAAGTGAACATGAATAAGAATTTGTGAAGACGATGACGGATCCCGTATGCTCAGCGTGTTCGCTGAACAGCGATGCCAGGTGGCTCTGCGCTCATTAAAGCATCGTGTCACGCTGAAGAAACTGTTGCTCGCCAAGAAAAAAAATGCAAAGGAGTCTCAGTAAGCCTTTTATTTAGTGCTTAAGGAGACGATTGAGTCCCAAATGAAACATAAGCATTGATAACAGTCGCAATCTGGCAAGCAGGCACTGTGGTTCCTTTGTGTTTTTTTATTTTCTGTGTGCAACAGGATGGTGAATGGGTACCAGAGGCGGCAGCACCACGCATTCCCGAAACAAACACAGCAAAGTGTTAATCGTGGAGTCGACTTAAATCCACTGAAAATAACCAACATCAAATTATCCCCTGCTTCTAACAAAGCACAAAATCAGTAGAGTTAATGCAAATGAAATAAAAAGTCAAATATTTTTTAAATATTTTAAAATAAACATAGCTAGCTAATGATATTATGTAAGAAACACTGCTGCAATAGGAATTTAATCGATCCTGATATGGTGTGATGCAGTCTGAAGTGAAGCAAAGAAACTTCGTATCAATGTTAAGTTAATTATTTACTAAAAAAAAGATTTTTCTCAGTTCTACAGGAAACAATTGCCTCTTTTCCACTGCATAGTACGGCACGACACGGTTCAGTTCAACTCACTTCGGTTCGGCTCGGTTTGCGCTTCCACTGCAGTTTAGTACCGCTTTAGAGTGGGTGGGATTATTCACGTGTCGCTTTAGTTGCGGCGCCTCTACTGCCGTGACATCATCATAAACGCGCCACAAACAAACACACAACAATGGAGCATATCGACGGCATGGTGTTCTTCATTCTCGGCATGTGGATGTTTTTAACAGCGAGACGAAGGAGTTTGTTTCAAAAGTGGCTGATGGCAGCCAAAGAAAATTTTTGGTTAATACAAAAAGGTGCGTCCGATCCTTCTCTGGCTGTTCTAAATATAGCGGTTCTGTTGTGTCTCGTGTCGCAAGTTCGGTGACGCAGTAATGACGATTTTCTCCGGCTAATCAGTGACCAGCAGAGTTTACACGTCACGTTTTGGTAACGGTTCGGCGCGCTCGGAACCTCGGCTGAGGTGGTACTAAAAAAAGGACCAGGTACCAGGTACTGTTCCCAGTGGAAAACCCCCCAAAAGTGAGCTGAACTGAACCGTGTCGTGCCGTACTACTGTATGCAGTGGAAAAGCGCCAAATGTCACAATAACAAGACAAAGTCATGAAAGGATTCTTATTAATACCTTTTAAAATATTCCTCACATGTGAGATCTGACGTTCCTTCAGTTCCTTATTCAAGTTCATTTCCTACCTGTAATTAGTTCTTTGAGTCTCTAATCAGAAAAAGAAAGAAAAACTTAAAAACGCGTTTTTATCTACACACGACCACTTGTTAAAATGTCACTAGAGCATTTACAAAGAACAATAAAGCTTGGTAAGAAGTAGCACATCAAGATTAAGGGTTGCGTTGATCGTAAATTGTGTTACGTTACATTTGCTAATCTGGGGATCTGAGCATGACAAACGTAGATCAAAAAATCTATTTTAAATGCACTCAATTTTTCATGTACTGTATTTAAAAGGACAATTTGGCATTTAAATGATGACGTCAGTCCGTCGTGGTCCCGCCCACCCCTGGACGGCAATAGGAGACGTTGCTTACCGCATGTCCCGCCAAAACACACGTACAAAACACACATGAAAACGTTATGTCATCTTCAACCAAAAACCTTTTTCTCCTTAAGTAATTCATTCTGACTCGCCGCTGAACTCGGCTAACACGCGCTACAGAAGCTAACTAACTCTACACAGAATCATCTCATTTGCAGAAGCAGAAGCGCTGAATGAACTAACGATACCGCCAGCGCGTTAAAGCCCGGAGGAATCACACACATATTTGTACAGCGAGGTAATCACGTTATGATCACAAATCAAACCTCTGCAAATCTACATCCTTAATGCCTTCTTCATTGATTCCTACACGCTTGTTCCACTTTGGAATAATTAACAAAGTCCACCACGACAGCAGAACAGAAGCAGACATGTTGCTAGGTTACTCGTTAAATTGGTGTGACAAAGCATCAGGTAATCCAGCAGGTCATCAGGTAATCTGTCTGTTATTTTCTTAGCTCTGAAATACACCTCAAAAAATACACCTATGATAGTCGCCTAATTTTGGTTAACAATTCTTCTGCCGTAAACCGATGTGACTGACATCATGGTGGTCATGTGACTGCAAAAGTTTTATAAAGTTGTAAAGTGACTGACAGGAGATCACATTTAAAACGCAAACAAAATCACTGCGGTTCAACTTTTACATTTATTTTACCTTTATAGAAATCTTTTGTTATTTATAAAGACAATTATTTTTAAAATAGATTTTATTGCACCTTTTTTCCAATTTTGTTCCTCTAGGTTAGATTTAGACACGAAGATCTGATACTGTTGATGTCATTCGCATGCAGGTACTAACACTTTCACTTACATACAACTACAGAAATGATACCACAAATTCATTTTCTATTATTATTCTATTAAAAAAAAAAAAATGCATGAAAGGATTGTTTTTGGCCGGTTCTGCCAGAAAGGGTTGGTTTCTGCCCCAGTCTTTAATCATCCTCGACTGAGGATGTAAGTGTGTGTGGAGTTACAAATAGTAAGCTAACATGACACCTCTGAAGTGGAGCAACACTGTAGTGTCTGTGTAGTGACCTACACCGTCTTCGGTCTCTATCCCAAGTCGTAAACACCCTCTACGGATCATCATATATGAACCGACTCCCATAGCAAAGAAACTCTTAGATGAGATCTCATGTTAATCTCTTCTTTGTCTCCTAGACAGAAATGAGCCGTCAGGTTGGGGGACATTTTGTATCATTTAGTGTCTTGATTGTGTGAATTGGAAATTTATTACACTGTATGCTGTTAACTGAGGACTTTTTTTTTAATGTTCAATAAAACTATAATATTTCTCATTTGTGTCTCATGCATCTCATTTATATCTGACTTTTATCTCATTATGGTCTTGTATATGGCTCATTTGCTTCTCATTCAAATGCAGTTCTGTTTCTCATGTACATCTCAGATTTCTCAAATGTTTCTCAAACGTATGTCTCGCTTTGTGTCTCAGTTATGTCTTTTTGCTTCTCCTAAGTGGGGTTTAGGAGAAATAGAAAAGTCAAAGTCGAGCTTATAATGAGACAGCTCGTTATCTCATGAGACAAGAAAAAGCTCATTCTGAGCAACAAAAGATTGCTATGGGCTTAATGAGGATAGCTAAGCTAATGGTACAATAACTTTTAACACACACTTCACATCGACTGCTCATGCATGTGAGTGATCCTTAAACGTTAATTCTTTTAATTAACTCTTGTCTGTTTGCTCTTTCGATCTGGAAAGTCTCAAAAGGTACAAAGACCGTTTGAAGCAAACGTTTAAAGTATTTAAAACTAGTTAAAGTAATTTAAACTAATTTTAAAGGGTTTTAAACAAATGGTTTCCACTCACATTTTTTGGAAACAAAATACACTTATTGTGCATAAAGTACTTGCCAATCACACATTTTGCATCAGAGTTCATTAGAGCATTATTATTATTATTATTATTACTATAAAAAAAATTCATAATTATTTCACATCAATGCTACCTTTCCACTCATAGCAGTGAACCACAGACACACATAATGCTTCATAATGACGTGTCTGAATCTGAAGAAAGGCAACGGGAAACATCCGCCACATCAACACCGTGTCTCATATACGAGGGCAAAACACAATTTCACACACGTGTGTGACTTCCTCCCAACACCCAACCACACACCCACACATAACCAAATGCTGAGGCTTCTGATTTCCACACTCTCCATTTCACACACAGCTAACAGCGTAAAGCCATCACATGTAGCTCGGATGCACCGTGCTGATAAAGTACCACATCACAGCCTGACGTCATCCTTATAAATGCTTTAAGTCTGAATTACAGCCGGGGATGAGACGCCAGTTCAATACAATAGGGTTTAAATGAGCTGGGTAAAAAAAAAAAGTGTCATTGTAACATGAACAGAGATTCTGAAAGAGAAAGAGTGTGAGTGAGGGAGAGAGAGAGACTTAATGAAAGACATAATTAAGCACACAGAGAGATACGCAGTAATAAAACAGAAAGACAGTGAGTGACAGAGATATATTGGCACGCAGATACAGACTGAAAGAAAGAATGAGAGAGAGAGAGAGAGAGAGAGAGAGAGAGAGAGAGATGTCTGTTAGTACTCACAGCTGGTTTAAGGCAGGAATATTGCACCACCCTGTATGAAAGGACAAGGGGGCAGAATCGGGGGTCACTGACAGGGGCAAGACAAAATCTGTGTGAAAAGGAAGGATCCCCCTCCTCGAGACAAAACAAAATTACAAAACTCAGAAAAAAAATAGGAAACAAAATACCAAATCAGAAAACAAAATAACAAAACCCGAAAACAAAATGAATCTGGAAACAAAATGAAAACAAAATAACAAAATAACAAAATCCGGAAACAAAATAACAAAACCCGAAAACAAAATGAATCTGGAAACAAAATAAAAACAAAATAACAAAATAACAAAATCCGGAAACAAAATAACAAAACCCAGAAACAAAATAACAAATCTGAAAACAAAATATGGACAAAAAACTAAATAACAAAACCAAAATAACAAAACCCGGAAACAAAATAACAAAATCCGGAAACAAAATAACGAAACCA
Source organism: Channallabes apus (assembly GCA_030522415.1). Lineage (NCBI taxonomy): Eukaryota > Metazoa > Chordata > Actinopteri > Siluriformes > Clariidae > Channallabes > Channallabes apus. The sequence goes on from CM060104.1 coordinate 29,842,135, forward strand.
AAAAACAAAATAACAAAACCAAAAAACAAAATAACAAATCCGAAAACAAAATAACAAATCCGAAAACAAAATAAATAAATCAGTAAACCCATGGACAATTCAGACTAGCTTGCAAATTAATTTTGTTTGTTATTTTGTTTGCAATTTTGTTATTCTGTTTTGCACTTCTCGATTAAAGTGCTTAAAGGACATTTAGCACCTAATAAAGATATCTTATATAGAGTACAGCAGACCACACATATCTTTTACAAATAGAGCGGATCAGACGTACCTGATGTACTTGATTAGTGCTGAAGCTACAGCGCATCAAGAACTTTAAGCTGAAAGTTCATCTGAGGTTGAGACTGATCAGCAGAACCAGGTTTTTATCTTTTTTCTATCAAAATATTTAATCCTTTCTAAGTACATTAGACAGCACTGGGTTCCTGCTAGCATTCAGAGACGCGGGAAGATGTCAAATAAATTTGATTATATTTACTTGCAATTGTTATGTCTGGTTACAAGAATTCAACTTAGTCATAGCTTTTAAATAAGAGCCAATCCTAGAACATGATATATAAATTCCACTGAGTTAAGCACCTGTTCAGTGCGAAACGGCAGTAAAATGACAAGAACGCAAGCTCCAAACAGGTGAGCGACGTAAATGTGCACGGATAGCACCTTAACACTCGATTCACCCGCCCTTGCTGTTCTGAAAGCGGTGGTATGTGCAGTATTTTTGACACATGCGATGTGATACACGTCACCCAGACAATGACATTGTTGCGATAAATGCCACGCCTCTCAGATAGCGGACAGCAGCTACTTGAAAGCGCTCGACGGTAGTGTGTTAGTGCCGAATTCTTGGGTTCTGTGTGAATGTGTGGGAAAAGCGCAATGTTGTATAATCTTATCGCGTATGTGTGAGAGAAAAGAGAGAGAGAGAGAGAGAGAGAGAGAGAGAGAGAAATCATAATTTTTGACAATGAGCCACCTTTTAAGTCACTGTAGTTTTACCGATAATTTCCCAGGAACTGGACCAGTCAATTGTCACATCAGTCTTCCTGGTATTCTGTTTGCGGCTTGCTTTCAAACTTAACCAGTTAATTTCCATATTACAGTATGTGTGTGTATCTGTGTGTGTGTTAGATTATTAAGATATTAAAGACACTTTAATAGCAACATTTTTGCATTTATAATAATGATGAACTGATCGATATGACAGTAACCAGAGTTTAAAGAATTTGGAGACGTTTGAGGTGGCAAAACCTAGCCGTTTCTTTATAATCCTATAGGTGGCGCACTCTGAAACTATTTACACATTTTCATGTGGTGGAGGTAAATTATTATGTAATAAGTTTATAATAAGTTTAAAATAATAATTATTGCAGATGACAGAGATGTTGCTGTTATGTAAAAATTTTGCTTTTAGTTTAACTTAATTTAAAGTTAAATGTTATCCTGAAACAGTATTTGAAGTTATTTTGTATTGTTTAAATTCTTTTAAGCGAGTGATAAATGCTATAAGGAATGGGCTACATTTGATTGATCGTGATACATATCGAATCGCAAGTTCAATCAAGTCGGCACAGAGTTTTGGTGATAATATCGTATCAGGAGGTGACTGGTGATTCCCATCCCTACCAAGTCTTGTTTAATAATTTAACGGAGTCTATTCTTACTAATTTATCAACAAATCTGAGGTAAATTATGATATTCCTGATGTTTTGGTGTAGTTTATCTTTTTCAACCCCTATTAGCAGCTAGCTAAATGCATGATAATTAAATATTTATCATAAGCTAGCTTGGGCTAGTATAGTTCCAGCTGTTTAGCATTTTGTCTTCTTACAAACGGATGTTTCAAGAAAGTTCCAGGATAAAAATTACCTATTATCTTAGTAATTTATTGAAACATACAAGTTAATGTTTGCTAGTTACATCTTCATCATTATTTAGCTTGAATGTCAATAATTTCTAGTTGCTAGCGAGAATGTTCTTACAAATTTAGCCTCTTCGACTGTTTCTTTTGAGTTTGCGTGTCCATGAACGAATGCTAAGTGTAACTATCGTATAATTTTAGCTGTGTAGCGTCTTTTCTGAATATTTTCACTAAACATCTGAGGTAAATTTTTGCCAGATTAACATCTGTCACTTGCTAGCTTGGACGTTCATAATTTTTAGCTGTTTGCAAGAAAGTTCTCGCAAATTTAGCCTCTTCAACTGTTTCTTTGAGTTTCCATGTCCATGAACGAATGTTAAGTGTAACTTTATCTGTATTTATGTGTAATTTTATCTGTATTTAGTCTTTTCTTAATAATTTAGCCACACGTCTAAGGTAAACGTAGAGTTTCTAAGGTAAACGTTAAGTTCGTCACTAGCCAGCTTGTGCGTTATTATGTTTAGTTGCCTAGCAACAAGGTTCTTATGACTTTCACAACTTAATATATCAGCTCTATCTTTGGGGACAGAAGAGGAAGAAGAAGAAGAATGCAGGAAACTGGGGTAAAGGCTGAATATTCCTGCACATGGTATACACACACACACACACACACTGTGGCAGTGGCCTCGTTCCACCATCTGCTGCTGCATCACTACGGAGGCTCACACACTGAGCACGCTCAGACCTCTGAGTCAAACTCACACAGAAAACAACCACGAGTCAAGACAAGACATGAACCCGAACACACACCAGGGCGTGTTTCTATCTCTCCATCAGAAAGAGAACACTGTAAGTGATCCGGCCTGCAAATCAAGTTGACTTACTATAGAGTAGACGAAAAAAAAAAAAAGTACTGACATGGGGTTTCTTGTGAGCGCGGGCGTGTCCGGCTCGACTCGTCAAACGAGTCCTCGTTAAGGAATTTTCACCTCATCAAAGAGAGTTAGCTCAAAAAAAGCACAGGGATTAAACACACTTGAAGGACGTTAAAGAGCTTTCATATCGTTCTCTCGCAAATAAACAGCTGCTCGAGTTTGTCATTTCTCATCACATTAGCTTAATGATTCTTCTTCGCTTTACCCAAACAACACTACTAGTACAGACCGTACTGTTTATGTTGTAATATTTCAACATTACTGAGCTAAACTGTACAGCGTGCTAGCTGTGTACGCAGGACAACGCTTAGTTAGTCGGTCAGTGATTTTATTATTATTTTACTGGTTATTGATCTTTCGTGCTCTGGATTCAAACCATCCGCTGAAATGATTTTTGGCCGAATTAGAATCAGTTTGAATCCGATTTGAAAATCGGATCAGGGTTTTGCAATTTAAAATCAGATTGCTCCCATGTTGTATGAGCAATAAAACACAACACTGAATCTGACTTTTGCAAATCTGATCCGAACCACATCCAGAGGTTGTTTGAAATCAGATTGAGACTAGATTTGCAAAACTCAAATGTGTTTCAAATGTGATTCAATGTGTTTTGTTTTGGGGTTTTTTTCTGTTCAAGCTACATGCAGGCAATCTGATTCCAAACTGACTTCAATTTGGATATGCCAAAAATAATCAGATTTGGGCTTGCAATTTGGAATCAGATTGCTTTCATGTAGTATGAACAGTAAACAAACCACGCTGAATCTGATTTTTGCAAATCCGATCTGAACCATTTCCATAGGTGGTTTGAAATCAGATTTAGACTGAACTTTCAAAAATTGTTTTATGAGAGTATTTTCAATCAATTTTGCAACAATGAGATCCAATGTGTGTGTGTTTTTTTGTTTTGTTTTTTACTGTTCATACTACAAGAAAGCAATCTGATTATAATTTGGATATTTGGATATGCCAATAATAATCAGATCTGGGCTGGTAATGTGGAATCAGGTTGCTTTCATGTAGTCTAAACAGTAAGAAAAAAAAAACTACATTGAATCTCATTTTTGCAAACCATATACAAACCATTTCCAGAGGTGGTTTGAAATCAGATTTAGACTAGATTTGCAATAATCAGACTCAATGTTTTTTTTAGACTATATGCAAGCAATCTGCTTCTAGACTGACTTCAATTTGAATTTGTCAAAAATCAGATTTGGGCTGACAATTTGAAATCAGATTGCTTCCATGTAGTCTGTATTTTTTTTTTTTAAATAATAAAATAAAAGACATTGCTTCTGATATTTGCAAATTTGATTTGAATCACATCCAGTGGTGGTTTGAAATCATGAAGATGTGTCTCAGTCTGGACGCTCTAGTCGCTCAAATCGGATTTCAAACCGCTCATTATGTCACTCGCAACCCGACGCGGAGGTTCAAGTCCACACGATCAGGAGTGGTTTAGGAGTCATCATGAGTGAGAAAGTGAGACACGTGCACCTGAGGTGTTCACGTGGGAGCCTTCGCCACTCCTGGCTCCTGCCATGTGATGTTTCCCAACAAGACGGGTGGAAATTGGACACAATTTAGATTAGATCAGGGATAAAATCGTGAAATCGGACGAGGGTTGAGGATGTATAACGCGAAGCTCACTAGCAGATGATTTAGTTCTGAGAGCTGATGAGAAAGTTCTGGGAGAACGTGTCGGAACAATCTGATCGGCTATTACGACGCTCATCTGGAATCCACCAACAGGAGGACGACAAAACTCACGGGACAGAAACGAGCACGGCACGATTCTGATCGGTCAGGATCAGGTGATGATTAATTTCCTGGAAAGGAGGCTCTGAGGCTTCCACCTTTAAAGGCCGCTTTAAGAGAGATATTATTAAATGAACACAGTGTGTGTTTTAGTGTGGATGTTTGTGTGATGGTATCCCAGCGTACCTGTGCATGTGTGTGTGTGTGTGTGTGTGTGTGTGTGTGTGTGTGTGTGTGTGTGTGTGTGTGTGGCAGGATGACCCTGAGGCTCTTTAATAAACACTTCAGAATATCAGCACTTCCTGAGGATTTTATGAGCTGCTGCAACCGAAACCACATTCATTCCTTGAATTCAGGAAAATTACAAAGAGGAAGCATCACACACACACACACACACACACACACACACACACACACAGCTACTATGTTATGTCTGATTGATATCCTCAATATTTCGCTACAATACACTTTCCTGACGTATTCTGACGTTTTTATACAAATCACGGGGGCGTTCAAGTCAAACCAGGACTTGTGAATGAAGCCATAAAAGCGATTGACAGTTACAGAAGACTTCAAGGACAGGACAGTGATGAGACTCTTAGCCGCAGTAAAACAACTGAACGGTGCAAATGTTTTACACACGTCCCGTGAACATTCCGCGAGTGGAACAATTGATCCCTGAAAATCAAACGACTTTTAGGAACTGTACACACACTCACTCACCAACACCACTCGCACGTTACAGGAACTTGGCTGGGAGTTATAGCCACGTCCTCGTACGGTCCTGACCTCACTCCAAGAACATTACCACATGTTTGGGCCATTAAAGGAGTTCCTGGGAGGCCGGTGTACTGAGAGAACACTCTACCTTGATGGTATCCAGTGACTAGTGAAACACTGGAAAGTGCATTAGTGCAGTAGGAGATTATATCGAGAAATAAAGGGAGTGTTTACTCTCAGAACAATCAAAAAGTCCCGCTTTGACTCGAACTTGTAAATAAGTACTAAATACAGATGATATGTTTTTCAAAGGTCATCAAGGGTCTTTAATCCGTTCTTACACTAATTCCTCAACATTTTAAAACAGAACATGTGGCATTGTTGCCAAATGTCAACTCTCAAATTCTCCAAAAGTTTTTGCCCACCCCTCCATCTGTGTTCCCCCGTGTTACTGAACATCAGATAGCAAAAGGATGTATTTTATATTATTATTCTATTCCCACAATTTTTGTTGGTCTCGAAATAAAGTTGGTCAATTGTTAGATCTTTATTTAGATGTTAAATAAAATATCGGAAATTTACTAATTACTATCACTAACACACTGATTGATTTGTTACATACAAAAAAAAACCTAACTAATTAATTAAGAAAATATAACTAATAAATACATAAATAAAAGATTAATTAATTAATAATAAATATACTAATTAATAATAATTTATAATAAATCAAAAAGTAATATAAATAATGCATATATTGATAAATAAGAAATGAAAAAAACTGAAAATAATCAATGCATGTGAAAAATAAATTAATTAAAATATTATAATATTAAATAAATAACAAATAAACTAATAAATAATAAAGTGTTTTGCTACTGCTAGATCAGCTAATATGAAAAACAACAACAATAATAATCATAAATGTGACCTACTCACACAAAATAATAAAATATATATATAAAAACTAAAATACGAGCTAATTACGTAGCAATGAATTTCAGACTAAATAAAAAACTGAATGTAAAATTGGCTCTGCCCAAACTGTAAACAAGTAAGTAAACAAACAAACAAACAACTCAATCTAGAGATAAACTCACATTTACATAGAGAGAGAGAGAGAGAGAGAGAGAGAGAGAGGAGTGACGACATGCTTTGGGTTAAAAGTGTTAGGAAGCTGAAAAAAGAATAAGTTTTGGCACCATGAAAACTTTAACCTTAAGAGAACCAAAAACAAACAAACTAAGATTAAACTGTTGTGTTTTTTTTTCCCCTGATGAACACAGGGGTGTCTCTGGGGCTTTACAGGAGAGTCTTCAGCACGACACACCCTCAGGATAACACACACACACACACACACACACACACTCTCTCTCTCTCTAGAATTAATAATAATAATGAATAAATTAATAACAAGAAAGAACCGAACAGACAGAGATAGAGACACTGGTGTGTGTGTGTGTGTGTGTGTTTGTAATGAGATTAATGTAACGCGCTGCTTCTTGACTTCACAGCCCTGGTTTCCTGTCCATGTTCCCGACAATAGAGCAGCGCGCGCGCACACACACACACACTGAGAGTGAGAGATTATGCTCGACATGTGAGCGGACCCACGCGCGCGGTTCTGTTCCCGGTACCTGTACATAGTTGGTCTCGCAGTACTCCGCCACGCGGCTCAGGTTCTGCTGGCTCTCCAACAGCGCGCGCTTCCCGGCGGGAATCTCTTCCTCTAACAACATCTGCAGCTCTGCCATCTTACATCCCTCCGCATACTAACTCCAGATCCTTCACTCTGACTCCACACACACTACACTACACACACACACAAAGAGGAGGACGCACGCGCCCTCCTCTGGTGCACAGCGAAATCCTTGCGAAACGCGCCGCGCACTCGCGTACTACCTAGTACCCATGGCCACGGCTCAGCGCGCGCGCTCGAACACACTCCGTAGTACGGTAGTGTGCGAGTACGGACACGGTGTTGCCATGGAGCCGCGCCGTCACACCCGGAAGTTAACCACCCAAACGGTTATATTGCTTTTATTTTATTTATCTATGTATTGATTTAAATATTATGTGTTTTATTACGCATTTATATAAATATTTGCTTGTTTTCTTTGTTTCTTTTTTCTTTCTTTTTTATACCATAATGTCCAGTATAAATCAGCATAAAGGTTCACGAGTTCTTATATGCCGTGTAATACGGTAATCTATAGTGTAAAATAGAGCTAAATATAAATAGAACTGCCTGCTCAATAATACTAACTCTTAATACGACTATACAATAATTAATACTATTTATTAATTATTACTCTTTTCTCTTGAGTCTTGCTCTCTCTCTCTGTCTCATGCTCACACACACACACACAAAACCACACACACACACACACAATTGTTTTGGCTTCTTTAAATTGAACTGGATCTATATTTTCAGTGGTTCTATATAATCTATTTTAGTATTTTATACACATATTTGTTTAGTTGTCTAACGCATGTACTAATAGTCAATAGTGTAAAATTACAATTTTAAAATTAACATTTTCAACCTTACCATTAAATCATCTTTGTATTTATTCATTCATGTATTTATGTATTTAATAAATTTTATATATATAAACTATAAAAAAAAAAAATATATATATATATATATATATATATATATATATATATATATATATATATATATATATATATAAACTAATATATATAGTTTGTTTGTTTACCATACTTTCTAACATGCATCATCATATACCATATACTGTATACAGTATACTGTGTAATAAAGTAGTTTAGTGTAAAGTCAATATAATACTTACTCATTAATACTTATAATTGCTATTATTAATACAAATAACTACTCCTTACTATCTATCTATCTATTTCACTTTTTATCTTTTTTTTAGATTTCTTATAGATTTTCTTTATAGATGGCGTACAAGTTCTTATACACCATGTAATATGATACAGTGTAAAATAAAAATAATACCTAATCTATGCATACCTAAAATACTAATTAATACTGCTATTATTACGGTATATATCTAGTTCGTTAGTTATTATGTATTTTATAATATATTTATTTGTTTAGTGTATTTTGTAGTATGCATCATAGATGGTGCACAAGTTCTTATATACCGTGTAATACAATAGTATATAGCATGAAATCGAAATGACTTAATTAAGTACTACACCTTAATACTATTGCTATTATTAATCCTAATAATTACACCTTATTTTTGCTGTTGTTCTCTTTCTTTCTGTCTATCTCTCTCTCACACAGATACACACACACACACACACTTTTTTAGCATGTTTATAAATTTTCTTTATATAGATTATAGATTGCCATAGACATTATTATTAATTCATCTTTTATGTATCTATTTATTTAAATCAGTGGCGAACAAGGAAAAGTGATTTTGTGTGTTTTATATATAATATTTCATTTAATAATTCACTGCCACATTTCTACAGTACTTTATGTAGTGTAAAAGTTGGCTCGTTGCCATGGCATGCTGTGATACCCGGAAGTAGATCTTTCACAATTTATTTTCAGTATTTTTAACATACTGTTACAAAAATATACACACTTGTTAAAAAAAATATATATAGTGTTAAAATTTAATACTGTTGAAATGTAAAAATGTTTTAAAAGTGTATATGTATCTATCGTACTTTCTGGTTTGCATCATTATAGATGCCACATGAGTAATTATGTACGGTAGTATATAGTGTAAAATATAAATAATACATATTAAATAATTTAAACTTTAATAAATAATTACTAAAACCGTGTGCGACATTTTTACAGGATATCGTGTATAACTTAGCGCGTTGCTGAGCCATACTGTGACACCCGGAAGTAAATCGCTTTATATGTAGCAATAATTTCTTGTAGTAATTATTTTGAGTGCAGAAACTACACGTACAACTCTCGAAACTCTCGCGTACAAGAACACTGCATTTTTCTTTATACGTTGTGTTTCTAAACACATTAAAAGACAAAACAGAACAGAATGGAACACAGCCTCGGTGCCCGGATGAGAGCGCGGAGTCTGATTGGTCAAATCGAAGTAACAAAGTAGAAAAATGGAGAAGTTGTACACTTTCACGTTTAAATACAGTACGAAATTAAATTACTATATGTAACCTAATACAAATCTGATTTTGTTTTTGTGTATTTTTGTGTATCATCTTTCACCAATCATCTTTTTAATAAATTAGTAAACTCATAAATTTGTCAGTCCTTTAATAAAATAACAAAGTTGTCTTTAAAGCATAAACATCTCGCCTTATTCGATTGTCGAATAAAAATAACGCTTTAAGCACAGCGAGAGAAAGGGAGGGGCTAGAGTGAATGGAATGCTGGGATATGTAGTTTACACATCCGGTCGCGTGAATAATAATAACCTACTTTCGCGAGTCATGCAGCCAAATTGTATCGTCTGTTGAACATTTTCAAATATCATTATACGACGAAAATTATAAATGAAGATATGTGCACGACTTTAAACAATTGAATGTTTTCTAGGGCAATGAAGTAAAGCCGATGTTCAGACTACACTTCCGGCTTAGCAGGACCCTCCCGCAATGTATTGTGGTCTTTGTGGTGCGGAATGATTATTTATAATGTGTGTTTGCGTGTAATAGAACTACAGTTCCCAGGCGCTTTATGTAACTGTCATTAGGGCTTTCGAGGCTAGGTCAGGTTTCCGAGGTGTTCATCGCAGGTGTTAAGCTAATGGTGAGGGATTGTGGTGTTTTCATGTGTTTATTTATTATTTTTATTAACAGAAGAGTGTTTTGTCGAGTTGCTGATTGTTGTGTGGGGTTGAGGAAGATCGTGACATGTCGCCATGTTTGATGTTTTGTTAAGGACATTAGGTGGATGTGTTTGTTGTTGCATGCTGTAAACAAATAATAATAACAATAATAAGTAGTAGTAGTCTGTTAATGTTAATGATAATCTGGGGTTTGGGTTTGCATGACAACATGACAATCTTTTTAAAACTTAATGTTTAAAAAGAAATATTAAATAATTAAATATTTTCCTGTTTTGTTTTTTCTCTCCAGATTTAATCAGACAATCTTGTTTATTCCTGATAATCATGATGGATGATGAATCCAGATCCGTCCATGAGCAAAGGTTTGATGCTGCAGTCAAAGTCATCCAAAGTTTACCTGCAAATGGTAAGTCAGTTATTTAAACCTAAATACGAGGAGGTGTTAAAAAGTTTCCAGAATTATGCGCAACACATCCGGTACGTCGTCCCTCAGGCGCATTAAAACTTGGCAGTCGAATTCGCTATTGACAATCTGGCCCTTGGGGACGAATTCTTGAAGCACAACACCGTGAACGTTGACGCACTCGGTCGGGCTGTGAACCTTCCTCACCTATTTCGGTCCTGGAGATGAGGGACTCTTCCACTGTGAAGACTGTTGCTCCACCTCAGGGTCGTACCCATACACCCAGGTTTCGTCACTGGTAATGATCCGTGACATTGTGGATTGTTCTCTTACCAACATCATGCACAAGTTGTTAAATTGTTTTGACATTTTCAGGAGTTGGGTCTGTTGAAGGGCTTCCTGACATCTCGCCGTCTTCCAGTGATGCTCATGCCACTCAAAACACCTCGAACGACTCGTAGCAAATCGCATCAAACGTCTCTGTATAGATGGGTTTAGATTTGCCCAGTTTCATCACTCAGAATTTCGCTCTCTGTTCTGACTCGCTGTCCATGATGAAATAGCAGTTGTTGGAATAGTTGTCTGATGTACACAGGACAGTGTCTTTTGGCACGCTGACTTATGAATGTCTGCGAGTGTGCGTGCATCCTAGTGCTTCCATCTGTTGGTGTGTTACAAAACTTTTCGCTACCACCTCGTATTACAGGTGTCTCTGAGAGATCATGTGCTACTCCAAAATCATGTTCACACACACACAGGTTTAAAGTGTGTTAGTTCAGCTCAGTTTAGGTCTATTCTCATTTGCAAGATGCAAGAAATCGACTCGTGCTCATGACAGATCTGTGTTTTGTCACTGAGTCGAGTATGAGAATGTTTTCTCTCTCCTCGGCTTTCCACTTTCATCCACTGTTCATTTTCTCTCCTCCACTTTTCTCTTTTCATTTTCTCTTCTGGGCGGCACGGTGGTGTAGTGGTTAGCACTGTCGCCTTGCACCGCCAGGGTCTGGGTTCGATTCCCCGGCCAGGCTCGATTCCCGTCTCTGTGTGCATGGAGTTTGCATGTTCTCCCCGTGCTTGGTGGGTTTCCTCCGGGTACTCCGGTTTCCTCCCACAGTCCAAAGATATGCAGGTTAGGCTAATTGACATTCCAAATTGCCCGTAGTGTGTGAATGAGTGTGTGTATGTGAGTATGTGTGTGTGCCCTGCGATGGATTGGCACCCTGTCCAGGGTGTACCCCGCCTTGTGCCCTAAGTTTCCTGGGATAGGCTCCAGGTCCCCCGCGACCCTGTATATAAGGATAAAGCGGTACAGAAAATGAATGAATGAATGATTTTCTCTTCTCAGCTTTTTACGTTCTTTGCTCGGCTGTTCACTTTCTTTCTCTTCTCAGCTTTTCTCCGCTTTTCACTTTCTCTCCTTCACTTTTCACTTTTAATTTTCTTTCCTCCACTTTCTCTCTTCCGCTTTTCAAATTTTTTTCTCTCCGTGGCTTTTCACTTACGTTCCTCTGCTTTTCCGGTTAGTTCCTCAGTTTTCCATTTCGAATTCTGGCACGAGCAAGTCCTACTTACTCCTTAGTCACCCTCTTTTAAACCTCTTTTAGCCTCTTAAGTTTATAGCCGAGATCTGATTTTTGTTTATTTATTTATAATTCAGAATAAACATTATAACGTTTACATTTCTCCACTACAGTTACTCAGAATCTCGATAGCTACTCTGTAATCACTGCCTGGGCTTTAAGAAGGGATGTGTGTGTGTCAGCGTTAAGGTTCACCTGAGCTGAATTATATCCGCGGTGGATAATCGTTCATGGTCACGAAGGATTATAAACACACGTTTATTAAGCATGTGTTTTGCCTTGTTTCTTTGATGAAGTCTCTACCCAGAAAAATATTATCCTTGATAACAGATGAGTGTATTGTAACGATTAGCTGGTTTAATTTGAACTCATGATGCCGCGTCTGATCCCGCAGGTTCCTTTCAGCCGTCCAATGAAATGATGCTGAAATTCTACAGCTACTACAAGCAGGCGACTCAGGGCCCGTGCAACATTCCCCGCCCGGGGTTCTGGGATCCCGTCGGCAAAGTCAAATGGTACCAAACATCCTACTTCACACAGTCTCTCTCTTTAGCGTTCAACTTTGCCTCACTCCGGGTTATTTATTGAGCTTGAGATTGCTCTCTGATCTGTGAAGTTCACCCTGGACCTAGTTACACGAGCCGCATTGTTGTTGGGTTGAAAGTTCACTCAGCCAAACCTGATAACTGATTTTTATATATATGTGTATTTATTTATTGATTGTAGATATATAATGACACATGGTTGCATTTAAGTTTAAAAAAAATCAGAATTGTTCAGATTGTGCAAAAAAGATCTAATGCGTTACATAAACTGGTATTATCTAATAATAAATAAAAACGATTGATACCAGATTAATGGGTTAACCCACACACACACACGCACATTAGTCTGAATAATCTAACAAAACAGAAATCTAGTCCTGATTGTCGTAGGTAGCGTCCTATCATTCATGTATTTACAAGTCAAACCTTAAGCACACTTAAAAAAAATTTTTTTTAATAGTAAAACTTACGGTGGCCGTGAAGTGCAAAACAAATTAACAAAACTGAAAACAAACTAACAAATTCAAAACCAAATTAACAAAACGGAAAACAAAATAACTAATATCTGACTGGCCAAGAAGTGCAATACAAATTAGCAAAACGGAAAACAAATGAACAAATTAAAAACCAAATGAATAAATCCGAAAACAAAATAACAAAACCAAAAGCAATTTTTTTTTTTCGCGGGGGGGAGTTTTGTTGTTTTGTTTTTGTTATTTAGTTTTCCGCTTTGTTAATTTGTATCGCACTTCTCGGCCAGTCAGATACAAACCGGAAAAGGTAGGTACCGCTGATTGGACGAGACATCTGTCACTCAAGATATACAGGAAGTACTGTAGTAGCGGTAGATTCGTGTGTGTATGAATGTGCAAAAATGATTGTGGTTTCAAATATGCCGTTCTTACGGTGGCCCTGAAGTTTGTTAATTTGTTTTGCATTTCACAGCCATCATAGTTTAAAGTGAAGCAGAACACACGAGAAACAAAGATAAACAAGTTCCTACTTCCTGTATATCTTGAGTGACAGATGCTTCGTCCAATCAGCGGTAAGAATTTCATTCGCAAACTATACCTACCCTTTCCGGTTTGTATCTGACTGGCCGAGACGTGCGATACAAGTTAACAAAGCCGAAAACTAAATAAATTCAAAACCAAATTAACAAATCCGAAAACAAACCCCTCCCCCCCGCTCCTAAAAAAAAAAATAGTTTTGGGTTTTGTTATTTTGTTTTCTAATTTGTTAATTTGGTTTTGAATTTATTTTGTTTTCAGTTTTGTTATTTTGTTTTGCACTTCACGGCCACCGTAAAAACTTCTATATTCTCATCAGCTGCACCGAGAAAAAGTTCAAAAGTCAACAATCAGCTGGAAAATTCATCAACACTTACAGTTTTCTGGGATTCTCGAGGGCCAGAAGTATTGGAACATTATCAGGAAAAACTGACGGCTACTGAGGAGTGACATCCGAGGGCGTTGTGATCTCGCATGACGATGCACGTCCAAACACATCTGTGTCCTCCCTATGGTCCTGATCTCGCTCCATCTGACTTTCACCTGTTTGGTTCCCTGAAAGCTGCCTTCTGATGAAGAAGTGAAGACAGTCGTGCATTCGTGACTCATTTTTTTTTAATAAGGGAATGCAAAAGTGTGTCCACAGATGGACAAAGTGTATTGAAAAGCAATGAGATTAAATAAAAAAAAATGATGCATTTGTCTTTTCTGAAAGTTAGTTAAATAGCGCTACAGATGTGTTCAAACGTGTTATCTGGCACTGGGTTGTCGGAGTAAACGTTATCGTCTCCCTAAGGTTCATTCAAGCGGCGTAGTTTACTTACTGAGCACTGACTGCTTGCTTGTATAAAAACAAGAACATCTGAGTTTCCTTACATAAATAGCACATAGACATCGGTCACATGATCAGCAGGGTGGAGAATCCAACAACTGGCTATTGAGGCAGAAAAATGATTTACTTTCCTGTGTGTGTGTGTGTGTGTGTTTTGTAGGGATGCATGGAACTCACTGGGAGATATGCCAAAGGAAGACGCCATGACGGCGTACGTGGATGACCTTAAACTGGTAACCATGTCTGTTTGTTCACTTTAACAATGGTTATTAGTTTTATGTGATATTTAATTACCTGAAACTTTTTTTTTTGAATTGTGTGTTCAGATTCTTGAAAGCATGCCCATGACCGAGCAGGTGGAACAGCTCCTGCAGGTCCTCGGGCCGTTCTACGAGCTCGTAGATGAGAAGAAGAAGATCAGCCAAGTTTCAGACCTGACCGCAGGTGAGACTCTTAACAAGATCCTCATCAACACCCGAGAGCCTGTGAGTCCCACTGAAAGCTTCTCAGTATGGTACTTTCAGGTTAGGAGGCGTGGCCTGTGAGGTCTTTGATCTGTCTGTCCCAGGAGGTGACCTCATTGTTCGGTCAGTCTCAATGAAGGAGGCGTGTTCTTTATTCCTGTTAATCCCAGCAAAGGAGGTGTGGCCTAAGTATCATCAGTTTCAGTGTGGTTTTAAACCTGTATTTCTCATTAATGGATTGATTGTCTAAATTCCTGTTAGTCCCAGTGTAAGACGTTTGACCTTTATGTCTGTCAGTCTCATTGAAGGAGACATGGTCTCTTTACTGTTCATTCTCTTTGAAGGAGGCGTGGCCTTTGATCCTGTTATCCTGAGTGAAAGGCGTGTCTAAAGTGCCTATCAGTCCCAGTGAAAGAGGTGTGGCTTCTTTGCTGGTCAGTATCTTGGAAAGAGGCGTGGCCTTTTAATTCCTGCTAGTCCCAGTGAAAGAGGTGTGGCCTAAATTATTATCAGCTGCAATGAAGGAGGCGAGGACTCCTCGTACCGTCCTGTACTTCTCACTGATGAAAGCTTTAAGCGCAGGCCTGTGGTTTTCACTGTCGGAGGCGTGGTCTCTGTGCCTGTTTGTGGACGTGCCTGTCTGGCTCTGCAGATAATCACATCTCTACTGCTGATTGCTTCAGATGTACCTTTTGTCCCTAATGAAAGCAGAATTACACAATAACATGCAAACCATCATGTCAGAAAGAAGAATAAACATCTGTATACCTCGATAAATCTGATGGTCTTAAATACAATAGTCTAAACTAATCCATGTCTCCCTGATATCAGTTTAAACACTGCAGCACTGACAGTCTGTTAACGTCTCGTTTTATTGCTCTTTATTTATTTTGGTTCTGTGCTCAGCCCAGTTGGACAGATTTGCTAGACAGCTTGAAGGCAAGTGTGTATTTAACGTGTGTATCTTTCCCCTGTAGTCCTCCTAGTAACAAGCCCTGAACCTCGACTCTACATGTAGCTGATGTACGTTTTGTATGGATTGATCCCAGTGATGTAATGTTAGACTAGATTTTTACCTCAGGTTATAAATGTTGGAGAATCTGTCATTTAAGACTCCGTGACGATCCCCAGGCCTCGGCAACACGATGTCGGCACCACCGAAGAGCGTCACAAAAAGCGTCATCAGGACCATGGAGATGAACGGCACCTTGGACGGCTACGGTCCTAAAAAAGCAGACGCACCGAAGATCGAGGAGAAAGAGAAGGGAGGCGAGGATGATGATGATGATGATGATGACAGTGGAAATGAGAATGAAGAGGAAGAGCAGAGTGAACAGCTGCAAAAAGGTAATTAATCGTGAATTAAATACAATAAGGAATACGTTTTTATATTGTAAAAGAATTTTTTGTGCATGTTTTAGTTTCCGCGCTGAAGAAAAAGTCCTCAGAGGAAAACGGACTTGCGAACGGTAGGATCGAGCAGAAGGGGTCTCCCGTGATGAACGGCACACCCTGCTCCAAATCCGATCTGAATGGAAAAGATGCGGAGGAGAACGGCGGAGAGATCCGACACGTTAACGGGCACGCTACAGGTGACACTACCGCGCGCTCGTTAAAGGAGCGGCGTTTGATTGATTGATGGGACTATGGTGCTGGCTCCTTTAACAAGTAAGGAGGACAATCTTGGGCATAGCGCAGGGAATTAAACAATGACATGGTGGTTTCCACGGTGCTGTGAAAAAGTATTGGCCCCCTGAATAAAATTATTATTATTTTTTTCTTTTTGTTTGCATATTTGTCACACTTACATGATTGAGATCATCAAACTAATATTTTTTTTGCTAAATATTTACACAAAGATAACCCAAGTAAATACAAAAAGCAGTTTTTAAATGAAGCTGCATGGCTTGTGTGGAAAAAGTAATTCCCCACCCTTGCCAAATCATAAATGAACTTATTAAAGCCAAGTTGCCACACCCAGGCCCTGATTACTGCCAGACCTGTCGAATCAAGAAATCACAAAGTCAAGTCAAGAACAGATGAGAAGTAATTGACATGTTTCCAGTGGGTTTCCAGTGAACCACAATCAGAGCCATTGTCCATATACGGAGAAAGAAGAGTGAGAAAGACGTTAAAGAAACATCTGCTTATAGAAAACTCCCCCGTATAGTTCCAGGCATTTTAAGCCTCCCTAGTTGTCTTTGCTCGATGCAGCAAAATAATCTTTTAAATCTGTCTTTTTTTTGGTCATTGTGATTTCCCCAGATGATGATGAAGACGTGCTCAGCGCTCATCACGTGGCCTCAGACTCAGACAGCGAGATTTACTGCGACTCTGTGGACCAGTTTGGTGCGGAGGAGGTGAGATAAAGCCTTCTGCGCTGAATCTGGACCCAATCCAGTCTCACTTTTTGTTTCTGACTCTTCCCACTAAAGTGTTTTAAGAGCGAGGACACTGTTATATATCATCCATAAGGCAAAGTATGTTACTGTTAAACAGCTACTGTAAGGGTTAGCTCCATTGTCTTGAAGCCTTAGCAGAAGTTACAGCTTTACTTTTATAAAGCGCTGAGACTGGAGACTCCTTCATATAATTGTCACCATATATATTGATCACTTAGCTGTAACATTATAATTACAGGTAGTCCCCGACTTAGTTATGATTTTCTGCAGATACAAAACCGCAGTTCTACTTCCAGTTCAATCACGAAAGTAGCTCACATGTATTGTACATAAAAAAATAGACATTGCAGTGCACCAGATATCAATATTTACAATTATATTCAATATCTTAAGTGAATGTATAAAATGTCTAAAATCCGGTATATTGTGTGTGTGTGGGAGAAATTAGTCGGCCTCACCGGTTTCAATGAATCAGTCCGGGAGCACGATGATAGAAAATGTCTGTCCTGTAAAGCTGTCCTGATGGTGAATAATCCTAATTTTAAAAAATCCTCAACAAAACAAGAGTTCACAGTCCAATACAGTGGAAAACAGCTCAGAGACAAAATGGCGTCCGGGATTCCCCTTGCGATATAAATGTGCAGAAACAACACTTTTACATTTCATATTTGGGGAAAGGGGACAAATTTTGTCAAGTGGATTGTGGTATGCGTTAGATTGTATATTCATGTTCAAGGCGTATAAGACTCACTTTGAGACTTAGGAACGAGTTCTGTTCCGTTCGTAAGTCAGATTTGTTCACAAGTCGGAGACTGCCTGTACTATTAACAGTTAGGCACAGAGACATTATTTTTTTCATCATAATTAGTCACAAATGGTGTAATGCTACATAATCTGAGGCACGAACATGTCCGGACTAATCGAATATATTTGGAGTACAAACCGGATTCCAAAAAAGTTGGGACACTAAACAAATTGTGAATAAAAACTGAATGCAATGATGTGGAGATGGCAAATGTCAATATTTTATTCAGAATAGAACATAAATCACGGAACAAAAGTTTAAACTGCCCGCGACCCTGAACACAGGATTAAGCGGTATAGAAAATGAATGAATGAATGAATGAAAGTTTAAACTGAGAAAATGTATAATTTTAAGGGAAAAATATAGTGAATCAAAATGTTATGGTGTCAACAAATCCCAAAAAAGTTGGGACGAGGCCATTTTCACCACTGTGTGGCATCTCCCCTTCTCCTTACAACACTCAACAGACGTCTGGGGACCGAGGAGACCAGTTTCTCAAGTTTAGAAATAGGAATGCTCTCCCATTCTTTGTCGCACCTTCCTCTTTATGATGCACCAAATGTTCTCTATAGGGGAAAGATCTGGACTGCAGACTGGCCATTTCAGTACCCGGATCCTTCTCCTACGCAGCCATGATGTTGTGATTGATGCAGAATGTGGTCTGGCATTATCTTGTTGAAAAATGCAGGGTCTTCCCTGAAAGAGATGACGTCTGGATGGGAGCATATGTTGTTCTAGAACCTGAATACATCTTTCTGCATTGATGGTGCCTTTCCAGACATGCAAGCTGCCCATGCCACACGCACTCATGCAACCCCATACCATCAGAGATGCAGGCTTCTGAACTGAGCGTTGATAACTTGGGTTGTCCTTGTCCTCTTTGGTCCGGATGACATGGCGTCCCACATTTCCAACAAGAACTTCGAATCGTGACTTGTCTGACCACAGAACAGTCTTCCATTTTGCCACACTCCATTTTAAATGATCCCTGGCCCAAGAGTTTCAGCTGGCGACGGCGGATGGCACGATGGATTGTGTTCACTGACGATGGTTTCTGGAAGTATTCCTGAGCCCATTCTGTGATTTCCTTTACAGTAGCATTCCTGTTTGTGGTGCAGTGTCGTTTAAGGGCCCGGAGATCACGGGCATCCAGTATGGTTTTACACCCTTGACCCTTACGCACAGAGATTGTTCCAGATTCTCTGAATCTTCGGATGATATTATGCACAGTTGATGATGATAACTGCAAAGTCTTTGCAATTTTTCGCTGGGTAACACCTTTCTGATATTGCTCCACTATCTTTCTGTGCAACATTGTGGGAATTGGTGATCCTCTACCCATCTTGGCTTCTGAGAGACACTGCCACTCTGAGAAGCTCTTTTTATACCCAATCATGTTGCCAATTAACCTAATTACTGTTAATTGGTCTTCCAGCTCTTCGTTATGCTCAAATTTACTTTTGCCAGCCTCTTATTGCTACTTGTCCCAACTTTTTTGGGATTTGTTGACACCGTGAAATTTGGAATCAACATATTTTTCCTTTAAAATTATAAATTTTCTCGGATTGAACTTTTGATCTGTCATCTATGTTCTATTCTGAATAAAATATTGACATTTGCCATCTCCACATCATTGCATTCAGTTTTTATTCACAATTTGTTTAGTGTCCCAACTTTTTTGGAATCCGGTTTGTATATGTAACTTTGAGAAAATGCATTATGATTATTATTATTATCCTAAGAGCATATGATCTTGTTTATATGATCAGTAAAATGCACCAGAGCGGTGATTATCACATGATCCTTTCTCAGGAGAAAAGCCACAGCACTCAGGAGGAGCTGCACTCTTCAGAAACCGGCTCTGAAACCCTGATAATAGAACAGGATGGCGTTCAGCATGGAGGAGAAGACGGGAAGACAAATGGAAGAGGAGGAGGAGGAGTGCAGAGAACCAGCCTGAGCATGGGCAGACACGGCAGCTCTCTGATCAGGAGAGGACGAGGTACAGCCTCAGTGTAAAAATCACACTTTAGATTAAACTTCCTAGTATATGTGGTGGTGCCTTTTTTATTTTTTTATTTATTTATTTATTTTAAAATAAGACTCTCTTTTACCTCAGGTTCTAGGACTTCAGGGTCAGGGGGCACAGGGTCATTACAGGGCGCAGGAGGTGCAGGGGAGCGCCGCGGGTCTGATGGAGCTGGTGGTGGAGATCTGAATGAGCAGATCGTCGTGGTTTTAACGCGACTCCAGGAGGACATGCAGAGTGTACTCGAGAGACTGCACACACTCGAGGCTCTTACAGCTTCACAGGTGAGAGCCTGGCGCACACACACACACGGCTGTAAAAGGAATGGCCCAGAATCCTTCACTGACTGAAAAACTGGTGCAGTGTAGAATTTCAGCTGACACTTTCAGTGTATAATAAACCCTGTGATGAAGGACAAAGTGAGGAGTTTGTCTCAACAGCACTGTGATCTGGATTTCCTAAAAAGTCAGAATATAAATCAAGTTCCTCATACTTTTTTAATACGAAGATTAAATATTAAGTTATTGCGATTCCTTTTTTATGTTATCCTCAATTAGGATTAGTTACAAAGTGATCAGGATTTTAAGTTTTAGGATTACATTTTATCATTTAAAAATAATTTTACATGTTAGGATTAGGTTTATGTAACTAGGATAATTTTTTCTTAGGATTTTATGGTTCGGTATGTTTAAAATTTAATTAGTTTATTTTATCTTAGATTAGAAATGATGAGTTAGTTTTAAGTAATTTAGTAGGTTTATGTAATTTGAATTAGGTTAGAAATGATTAGGAAGAAGTTTATTTCAGGGTTAGGGTTTTATGTTAGGATTAAGTGTATGTTACCAGGATTAGGTGTTAAAATTAATAGGATTGGGTTTATTGAATCAGGATTAGATTTCGGTTATTAGGATTAAGGTAGAAATTTTGAGGATTAGGTTTGATG
The DNA here is from genome assembly GCA_030522415.1 of Channallabes apus. Lineage (NCBI taxonomy): Eukaryota > Metazoa > Chordata > Actinopteri > Siluriformes > Clariidae > Channallabes > Channallabes apus. The sequence continues at coordinate 29,863,203 of CM060104.1, forward strand.
CTAGGATTTGGTTAGATATAAGGATTAAGTTTAAGTATCAGGTTTATCTTTTTAGGATTAAAATTAATACGATAGGATTAATAAATTTTTTTAATTTTTATCAAGATTAAGTGTATTATCTGAATAAGGTTAGACATTATTAGGATTAGGTTTATGTGATCAGAATTAGGTTAAACATAATGAGGAAAAGGTTTATGTTAGGACATGGTTTTATGTTATTAGGACTAAGTGTACTGTATGTTATCAGTCATGGGTTTAAAATAGGCTGGGGGCTTACGTTATCAGATTATTAGGATTTCAGGAGTTTGGATTAAGTTAGAATAATTGGAGTTGGGTTTATGTTAAGAGGATTACAGTAAATCTTTATCAGGTGTAGAATTGTTCAAATTGGCTGTTTAGGTTTTTATCAGGAATAGGTTTATGGTATTAGGATTTTTTTATGTTATCAACACTAGGTGTACGTTATTAGGAGTGCTTTTTAAATTATTAGGATCGGGTTTATGTTTTCAGGATCTGGTTTATGAGAAAAAACAAAGCAGTTTAGTCTGGCTTTACCACGATTATGTTGCAAGTTCTTTCGACTCTCCTGTGATTCCCACATTTTGCTCTTCTCAGGCGAGATCAGCAGCCTTGCCCTCAGAATATCTGCTTCCTCCAGCCAGCAGGACTCGCAGGGTAGGTTGTGTAACATTTGACATTTTAAACGGCCGTGATTGACGTCTGAGCCAGAACCAGCTGCACTTTGACACTTAAAGCTGAGCCAGATTTTCTGCACCAGCACTCGTCTAATGCAGAAAGCCTTAACTGCTGTCGACAGTGTTTTTTTTTTATATATATATATATATATATATATATATATATATATATATATATATATATATATATATATAATACACTGTGTAATAGGACGGAGAGCACTTTGTATTCAAGGTATAAGTGATGTTCAAGTCAAACCGGGACTTTTGATAGCAGAATAACAGAACAGTTTTGAAAAGAAAACATTCCCTTTATTTCTCTATATAATCTCCTGCTACACTAATGCACTTATCCCAGTGTTTCACTAGCTCTTAGACACCAAGATATAAAGTTTGATCTGTGCTTGAGGTCTTCTGCAATCAACAATCGTTTTTACACTTTCATTCACCATAAAGTTCATCACAAGTTTGACTTGAACATCTCTCTCATATTTTTTCGTTGTTATTAAGACAGTAACGGCCCCGATTTCTGACTCAGCCACTCCTGGTTGAACCGAACAATATTAATATACGTTTATTTGTTTCCCTCAGAAGCCGTCCTGGTGGCCGTTTGAAGTCTCCCCAGGCACCGTGGCCTTCGCCCTCGTCTGGCCCTTCATCGCACAGTGGCTCATTCGCATGTATTTCCAGAGGTGGAGAAGGTAACACTTTGGTATTTATGATTAACACGGCAACAGGAATGAACTGTTTTTATTTCATCAGGTGCAAAGTCACTAAAGCACTGTCTGAAAACCTTTCTTCATTTTAACTAATGTATAAGGAGAATTAAAGCCTCATTCTTATATACTTCATATCAGATACTTTTCATAGAAAAAAAGATAAACTTTACAGTAGTTTTATTAATCTAGGCTGGAGATTTATTCAATCTTCATAAAAAAATTTTATGTATAAAAGGAACAACTTTACTTGCTATAATCACTTAACACATCCCTGTATATCAGTATAAACTGCTGAGATTAATTTACACGACTACTATCTGATCCTTTCTTGTAGAAGACTCCGCTGAGACGGCGCGGACGCCGGGGTGCTCTGTCGCGTCTCGTCTTTTCTAACTCTCGCTTTTGCACTACGATGAAGACGCTGAGATTAGCGAGCATCGAAAAAGACTGATTAGATAAACACATGCTGCTTTTAAAAGGCTTTTTGTACCTTTTTTTGTTTTTGTTTGTTTGTCTTTGGTCTAATACTAAAAGTGCAAATATTTACATACACTGCTTAGGTTGAGAAATGATGTAGTGAAGAGAAATTCTATATTGCATTATTATTAATAGTACTTTCATATTGAAATCTAACAGGGCATTATGATAACACGTTAATACGGCATAGTAGGAGGAGACATGCCGCTCGTCTCGCTTCACCATAAAGCTGCTAATAGACAGACATAGACTCAGTAGGAATTAAACTGTATAATTTAATATAAAACGATTTAGGTATGGCTTTGATCCCGAGGTTACGGCGGAACGGTTGTGAACGATTAATTGAATGATGACGAGTCTTCGGGTTTGTACACATGAGCTGGAGACGTAATCAAAGCCATACTGCATGTGTAATGCTGCATATCAGCGCTGATGTAGACTAGGACCATGCAGAGTAGTTAAAGAACGGAAGACTTTTTCCTGAGCTGGTGATATCAAGGGTAGCATTAGGACAGGGTTCATCAACTCAGAAGATTTGTGACCCTGTGTTGTGGTTTAATCCAGTCACATGCATTTATATTAATTATTAAGCTGAAGATAGTTCAGAGGAAAGCACTATCTGTCCTCTTCCACATACCTGAGCTCACAGTCGGTGATGATTAGCTGCCGCCACCATGACTGACAACATAGTCAGAGAGTACGCCCCTCCCACCTGATTTTTTTTTCCCCTCCCAGCTTTAAATCTCTCTGACATCATCAGAAAGTTAATACAGATGATTTTTTTTTTGTGATTTAAAAAAAAATTATTTTGGACATCCTCTAGAATCACCCTAAAAATGTCACGTTTCCAGGGAGAAGAGAATGTGTAGAGGTGTACCCTTGATAGTTCCACTCCAGCAATAAGGAAAAGCAGCTTAGTTTTGGTAGCTTCATTTCTAAGAGTGTAAAAAGGAAAAGTGACGCTTACGAAGAACATTAATTCACAATAAAACATTAATTCTGAATAAAATCTGATTCACATTTCAGTGACTTCACACTTGGTGTGTCCCCCCCTCCCCTCCGTTGGTCATCACCGCAATTAAAATTTTACGTAATAAATTTTCTTTTCGTCATTACACTTCACAGGAACATTTACAGAAAAGCACAATGTGACACTTGTTTTTTTCTTCCTGACATCACATGACCACTGAGGTCACGAGATTTTCTCCCTCAAAAGAAACTTTTTTTTTTTTTAAACTATGCTAATTAGCTAGCTAGTTACAGTGCATGTTGTATTAATCTGAAAAAGTCATGGTAACCTATGACTTGCAAATTATTATTAGTATTTCTGTTCATCTTGCCAAATCTCAAGTGACACGAGCCCGCTCTTTTCACACACGTTCAGCAGACAGCGCTATCGACCCTCTTACACATACATAACCTCAAACACAACAGGTTTTCCCTCTTCACAACAATCTCCTGTTTCCCCAATCAATTTTTCCCCCTCAGAAGTTAACGCCAAGTGTGAACGCACCTTTATAAAAATGGTTCTATCTGTATGATAAGGATAATTTGTGAAGTTGATGCTATGAAGGGGAAATAATCACAGTATATATCTGTGTACGAGTCGTACAAGACGGGTGAATTAAGGCTAACGCTGTACGTTTCGCATCGACACACCTGTAAATGTAGATTTTAGCCAGAAACTTGTTAAATATCTTGAAACAATAAATCAACAGCACATCCTAATTACACTTTTATTCTAAGAGAAAAAAAAAAAGTCATGCCATAATCTCTGAAACATTAAGGTTTAATCTGTCTTTTTTTTTTTCCTCTTGTCCATCTTGTGCATAAACCGTTTACTTTCTGATTTATTGTATGTACACGTCTACTTACATACTTGGTCCTGGTTTGAGGCATTCAAGGGGTGTTCAAGTCAAACCAGGACTAAATGTTCCTTTATTTTCCTTCTTGGATCAGTATATTCTAATATAAGACGGTTGTTGTGTTTAACACGTTTGCATTACGAATGCGCTTCTGTTCACCTTGAGTTTTGTTTCCTCTTAGTGTAAATTGTTAAATAATGTTAATAGTTATAATATGTGTATATTAGAAATCGACTTGTATGATAGACTTTAACTGAGAAGTGATTTTAATTGTAACATACTGTAATGTAGAGCTGGCTTCTTTGAAAAAGTAAATTAGATGATGTAACTAAAAGCTAGGTTTTATTAGAAACACTTATCTTTCTATCAACGACCACGTTTGCTTTTCCCCCTGAGGAACGTCAGTGCACGTTCTTACTGTTAACCTGAAGCACGAATAAAGATTTTAGAGAGCTTTCAGAGTTCGTCTGAATTTCATCTTCTTTACAAGTGCAGGTTGAAGATTGTAAGATGAAAGGTGTGAATGTTTTAACCCTTTATATGGAACTCAATGAAATACTTGGAAATTTAGAATTTCAAGACTTTTTCTAAAACTTTTAACTTTAACTTTTCTGATGTTCTTTGAAAAATATTCAAAGTTGTCACAAATCAGAGTCCTTGAAGTTATGACCTATCCCTTAATCAAGCAAAGAACCACATTAGGCAACTTATTCAAACTTAAAATTTACCTTAATACAAATAAACACTTTTTTTTTTGTATAAGAACACTTAAATAAATATCGTCCCCAAGATGACAATATTAAAGGGTTTTTATTTGAGCATCTACACCATGTTGTAATTTTATCTATATTTATAAACACACTAAAACGTGATAAAAGCCTGTTTTTTGCATGTTACACAACAAAAAGAAAAAGAAGGGGAAAAAAGATGCAGTTTTGTAGGTTAAAAACATTATGAAATCCTCAACAAGTTAGAGTATACACATAGTATAGCAGCATATATTACACACACACATAATATTAACTAATGCTAACAGGGTTTTATATTATTATTATTTTTAAATTAATGTACAAATGTATAAGTAGAGTTCTGATCCGAGATCTGTGGTTTCGTCGCATCATAGAAACTTACCGGACAGCTTTGTTCCAAATCTCAATAATTGTAGAAAATGTCTCTGTAGAAATGCGACTCAGATTAACTGTGTGTGTGTGATCTTAAAACGTTAGCAAAATTTCACTGAAGAGGAAAGAAAGGAAGAGTCAGAGTCCTTACATTCATAGTCAAGAAATTATCTCCATCATGGAGCACGAGTGTTTATATGCAAGTATGCATGCGTGTGTGTGTGTGTGTGTGTTTTAGAGGCTGAAGCCAGAGAGAGCCAGGTGTTGCGCAGTGTTTCTCGCCTCAAAGTAGGACGTGTCCGTCTCGTCGTGTGGCTCGGGAATGAAAGGCATGGCCTGGTTCTGGTTCTGTAGATTGTCCCAGTCCAAACCGGCAAAGAACACATGCGCTTTCAACTCTGGAAAGGGGGGGAGGGGGGCAAACATAATTAATGAATGGACATTAATTAATCAATCAAACTAATTAACAAACTAGCAAACACTTACTGGTGTGCTGTTATTGGAAAATAGTCCGTCACTGATTTGATTCATGTCACAAAGTGTCATTTCGCAGTAATTCGCCAACAAAGAGCATTTTTAAAGAACAAATACTTATTTATAATAGGTAGGGTTGCCCTTAGGCCTAATATTACTGCAATTTTTTTTTTATTCTTTTGGGAATTTTAGGAAAACCGCATTTAATTTCCAAAGTGTAGATTTTGGCTCGGTAAATCTCACTCTTTTTCCACATACCCAAACAAAACCTATATCTAAACATCTAGCTGGGTCTCCTGGCTACTCAAAATGAAAGAGAAAAAAAAAAATTGGTCGAAACATCTGGGACTTATGAACTTTGAGAGCTGCCAAAAAAACGATTATTTCTTTGGAATGCTTTGACTTTTCACTACGATTTTTTTTTTGTACGTGATGGTCCTGTGACTACATTTTGTAAAGTACACACGCTTCAAAATTAAAGCCTCTGAAAGAATCGAAGAACCAAAACCTGTGGACATAACGGTTCCTCAGATATCCGGCTCAGAATCGGCACAGTCACCTTTACACGTGTACGAGTCAGGCATGCAGCCAGGGCTGTTGCTAGGTCAACTGGACTAAACCACACCCTCTCCACTCAGACACACTCGCACTGAACTCAGCCTGTTTAACTTCTCGTACCAGGGGAACCGTGAGGTCTGAGAATGAGCGACAACGCAAATTTTATCCATTAACAACTAATATTGTGGGACATCCACAAAGAGTCCTCACCTTTAAGTCCAGCCCGTTTGCTGACGTCTGTACTGAGGAGAATCTCTATGGCACCTCGAGCGTTGGAGGACAACTCCTCTTCTTCATCAGGCCATGGAATATCTGCACACATGATGGTTTAGAGCTATAGCTCACATTAATGGTAACATTAAACCACCTTTCCTGCCTTATTAGAAACATTTTGTTCATGACACACTTTGGCGAGTCTCATTAAAAATGAGGATGATCAAACCCATTACAAATCACTTTAACATTAATCTAAAAAGAGAAACAGAGACCTCGATTGAGGATGTTCTGGAAGACAAGTTGAGGAGTTTCGTCGTTGAACGGAGGCACGCCCGTGAGGAACTCGAACAGACACACGCCCAGCGCCCACCAGTCCACCATGAAGTCTGCAGAGGAAGAAGACGAAATCAGCGTTATTTAACACATTACCATCCTCTCCGTGTCCTCTAGTGTGTTAGAGCGTGAGTCTACCGCACAGCCGTGACAGCAGGAGGAGGTTAAACGGATTTCTTAAGTGAGGGTATAGGAGGGATTATTGGCTGTAAATCACATTTTAGTTAACGTTAGGTATGTAATTTCAATCATTTGTGCGTTTTTTTTTTTGGTCATTTTCATCAGTGATGTTCTTAAGCTTAAAGGGAAAAAAAAAAAAAAAAATCAGAAAAGGAGCAGATTTAATGTTTCGGGATTGTTCCCATCTTTAAATAAGGTCACATTTTCAATGTTTTGCTTAATTTCCAGCTAAATCTCATTTTTCCTCTAATGCAACCCTCCATCCTTATAACATAAAAAAAATAATAAAATAAACCATCACACAAAATGAAATGAAATGAATATTGGAGGACCAGCGGCCCAAAGAACAATGTTCACAGCACCACCACTTGAACTTAATAAAAGAATAAATAAATGTTCAGATCCCATTAGAGCAGATGCCGTTGTGATTCCCAGCCAGTCCTTTAACAACTTTCTTCATTGTTAATTCCACATCCTAAAGCCCTGGTCATTCCAGAACATCTGTAGTTCATGCATTCTTTCCATTAATACACGGCCACAGCAGAAACTTTTTTTGTTTGTGCTGAGAAAAGACAGAAATGTGCATCTACTCTCTAGTCCTAACTGGCTGATATCAGGCTAGCGAACACGGTAACCATTAATTAAGTTAAAAATAGTAGTAAAGGACCATTTCTAATCTAGTTTCAGCTGTGCACTACTACTGCTTTTTATGGAATAATATATAGTTTGGTTAAAGTTCAGTCCGGAGTCACATCAAATCTGTAGGCTATTCACCCTCTTTCAAGCCCATCATTGAATATTTTATCACTTTTATCTTGTACATCTCGTGCACTCCCAATCTTCTACATTTTCAATCCTCCATCTTATCCTGTACGTTTTCAATCCTCCTTTTCATTTCAGCATTTGGGAGACACCCTTGTCCAGAGCGACTTACATTTTTATCTCACCTGAGCAGTTGAGGGTTAAGGGCCTTGCTCAATGGCCCAACAGTGGCAACTTGGTTGTGTGGGAGTTTGAATCTGGGATCTTCCAATGAGAAGTACAACACCTTAACCATTGAGGTACACCTGGCAATCCTCCATCTTGTCAATCTTGTAGGTTTTCAAGCCTCCGCCCGCGGCCCTCTCCCCAAGCCTCCGCCCGCGGCCCTCTCCCCAAGCCTCCGCCCGCGGCCCTCTCCCCAAGCCTCCGCCCGCGGCCCTCTCAATTTCGTAATAGTTCCTCAGAGAATTCCATTAAAATCAGATCAGTAGCATGGCTGAACTTTATCAAACATACATTGCGCCAGGTAACAGAATAACTACAGCATTTGAGTTGATCATTAAAAAATGGTGGGGACTGACTGGGAATCCTCAGCTACACAGATATCCAAGGAAATCTCCCATTATTCCCCATAAGTCCACAGAGCATCACTGAAGCCGTAAGCACCAAGGACGGCCAATGACAGAAGCAGGATCATGTTACCGAAATTAGTCAGCCATTTCCCCTTGGCAAAAGTCATAAAAGATACTTCAGCCAATGTTTTGTGGCTAATAATGTAACTATTAACTCTCATCATTATTAGCCGTGTGTGTGTGTGTGTGTGTGTGTGTGTGTGTGTGTGTGTGTGTTTGGATGAAGTATTCCTTTATGGGAAAAGTGGCCTGCTCATGCATCAGCACAAAACTCCACATCATACTCACCATACACAACTGATCCTGAAACTAAAAACACAAGGGGCAGTGAGGAAGCTGCTCTGTGTGCACAACACCAGACACAGTTAACTACAGGATGATTATGCTCACCGGCCATTTTAATAGGAACACCCGTCTACACCTGGGCTGTGATCTAATCAGGCAATTATATCGCATTAGTTCACTTTATGTAACCATGATAGAACCATGAGATGTTCACAAACAACTGTCTACTGGGTTTACACGGAAAAAAAAAAAAAAAACTTCTATAATATGGTGTGTTTTCATGAATGGACGGGTGTTCCTATGAAAGGGGCGAGTTATTGGTGATTACACGTTGCCAGGTGCATTAAACCTGTCGTCACACCAGCAGCAGCTCCATGCAACAATATGGAGCCATGCGATTTAAATCAAGCGTGGTTTATCTTCATTTAAACGGGTAGTGAAATAAATTTGAGCAGAAGTCGGTAGTGCGAATTTGAGTTGTTTTTTATATTATAAATGTAATATATTTATTTATCACCTTTATTTTTTTTGCATTTCACTGCTACACAAGTTTAATTATTAGAATTTTTTTTTATCCCAAACTCTGTGTATTTAAAGTCAAACATGTATTTAAATTCTGTAACCATGACGATTATATATACATATCCATATTTTTAAAAAAATTGTAACAATTAAAATTTAGCAAATATTGGTGCTGAAGGCCAATGTGTGAAATAGTTCAAAGCCACCTGCAGGATTATACAGGAACTGCAACATTTTACCACGAGAAATGCAAATTTGTAGTTAAAAATAAAATAAATAAATAAATAAATAAACAAATAAAAAATCATACATACAGATTTTTATTTTTTGTTTTTACCCCATATCTACTAGCTAGCTTGTGTGGATATCGACCTACCCGTGTGAACCAATAGCGACTGGCAATAAACTAAAACTAGAAACGATGCTGGTGTGAGCGTAATATAAGGACTGCGCTTTATCGCTGGTCTTATGCCGCGTGTTTTAAGTTTCCGCTTACCGTGATTCTTCCCTACTAACAGCTCTGGGGCCAGGTAGTCTGGGGTCCCGAGGATCGGGGCGTTCTCCGCTGGTTCTGGACCTCTACGTACACTTTTGGGTGTTCGATAAGGGGTGTGAGACAGCGCCATCGGCTGAGGGGTCTAGGAGGTAAAACACGAACAATCAATCAATCAATCAAAACTAAATGAGGAAATTGTTAAATAAAAGACGTACATCATAAAAAGGCATCAAATTCCTTTAGGATTCCTCTATAATGAAGACTTTCATCAATTTTGGAAAGACTTGGAATTATCAGACGTTAGACATAACCGACACTGACGGCTCCTTCCACAAGTCTCCTTATACAAAACTTTGTTCATTCTTAATTAACGTTATCCGTTCATTGTTATCATGAAAAGCTTATACGCTTGTGTGTGAACGTTTTGTTACTATGGAAACGATAACCTACTAAAACAAGCACATGAACATAAACCTGAGATTTGAATGTACATCGTGAACCCTGGACCCGTACGCCTACCTGGTAAAGTGAGCTGTTGAGGCTGCGTCTCTTCTTCTGCGCAGGCGTGACGGAGACAGGCGCGGTCTGGAACGAGGTGGACGTCGAGGCGTCCATGCCCTCCATGGAGGCCAGGCTGAGGCGCGAGCCGTAGGACAGGTTGGAGCGGTTGATGGAGCTGCAGTAGCTTCTGAAAGCCACGACGTTCTTAGGCTTGAGGAACAGCGGCGACTTGAGCAGAGTGCTCGAGGCGATATGGAGGTGATGATGATCGTCTTCGTGATGTTTCAACGAGGCCGAGACGGAGGCCGCGTCCAAAACGACTGATGCTTCATTTTCATCCTCAAACGAGGACACCAGGGCTTCTTTTTCTTCACGCGGAGGAGGCGGGGTCGTGATCACAGACATTTCATGAACCGAGCTGTCTGAGTCCAAGCTCAGGCTTCGTCTCCTCTCGCAAGGAGAAGACGACTTGAGGCCGGAGATGGGAATGTTCTCGCCCGGTTCCTCCAGCTCGCACAAAAGATTCTTCGCCACTTTAGCAGGGCTGGACTGTTTGGGGATTCCTGTGGCATTCCCCAAACCCACAGCGGAGAAAATCCCGGTCAGACCCGTATGGAGTCGGGAGTCGTCCTCCGGAACGGGAAAACACCGCTTGTACTCTGCATTGCTCTTCTTGGCTTGGATCTCATCTTGTTCAGGGCTCTTGTCCACCTCCAAAAAGCCTCGTTTTACTGACGAGCCTGGTTTCAGAGCGGATCCTTTCTCCAAAGATCTACAAGCACCGACGGCACTCGTGTCAGACTTCAAAATACACGAGGGTCTGAGCGGACTCTTCCCGGGAGTGACGTAGACATCAGACTCGGAGAACGGGAGTCTCTTTCCTGCTGGAGTATCTGGCTTCACGTTCCTACAAACCGCTCTGACTGAGCACTGTTGATTTCCATACGCTGATCTTGAGGATGAGTTATGAAGCGGAGTCTGAGGAGTGTCGTTTCCAGGAATCCACGTTTCACCGTTCAGCTTTCCCTCCACACCTGATCCATATTCGTCCTTTATGTTTGGAGGCGGGACGTTTTCATCTCCTTCTGGTTTCTGTAATAGCACAGTATTATTTTCTTGTTAGCATTCTCGACGCTTGTACCAAAATAAAAATAAATAAACAATGTCAGTAATGTTACCTTGATAATATCAATACCATTTGAAAATATTTTTATGATGCATATGGATATACAATGTGGGCCATAAGTTTCCGTACATAGAAAAAACTTTTTTTAATTTAAAAAAATGAGAAACAATTTATTCATATAACAGGCTTTACCTGGTTACCACTGTTTTGAAAATACATTGTAATATGTTTTACTCGCTGTTGAGTAACATGCATTAGCACATCTGGAGATGTGTGTGCAACGGTGTTAGTGATCCGGGCCTTCAAAATGACTCACTCTTATCTTTTTCCTGATACACCATGACCTTCATGTCCCACCAATATATAAAATATACATTTATCTTTATAGTTTTGATTCATACACGTTCACATCTCATACAAAAACAAATACAGTGGAACCTCGGATTGTGAGCATAATTCATTCTGGAAGTGGCTCGTATTCCAAAACACACTCGTAAATCAAAGCTAATTTTCCCATAAGAAATAACGGAAACTCTTTGTTCCACAGCCCCAAAAAATAAATACATAAAAATAATTAACACAAAATATTTAGTAAAAATAAAACACTTTAGCTTTTTAAACAAAGTTTAAATAAATTCAGACAGATAAGTGTTTCCATTTGTGTGTATTTGTGTGTGAAGCTAAGGTAAGAGGAGACTCTCTCTTTAAGGCAAAAGAGAGCGCGAGAGAGAACGGGTGCGTGTGTGAAGCGTCACGGTGTCAAATTACGCGCGCCCACAAGCGTGACGACAGGCTAAAGCAGAGAGGAACAAAATGGATTTTTAACCTCTCTAATGACTTTCTTCTGCTTTACACGTGCACACACGTCTGGTATAAGAAACAGTACACGGAATACAAGATGTTTTACATGTATTATTATTTCCCCCCCCCCTTTTTTTTTTTTAAAACTACATTTTAAAGTATATACAAATATACCACTGTCTATGCTTCTGTATTAGTGTTCAAGTCAAAGTGGGACTTCTGATTGTGCAGAATAACAGAACATAGTTATGAGAGTGAAACCAAAAAAAGAAAAAATATAAACCTGCCTTTATTGTTCTATATAAACCCCTACAACACTAATGTCAGTGGTTCACTAGTGCTCGGATATCATCACGGTATAAAGTTTTACCTGCTCGTCCTCCCACAGCGGGCTGATGCAGCTTTCGGAGTCGGTGGAGCGCAGCATGTACGAGTGAGCACTGCCCACAGACTCGAACCTCTTCCTGGACTTCATCAGCCTCGGGGTCAGACTTTTGGCCAGCATGCTGGGACTGAACACGCTGTTAGCTCCTAAAATACACAACACACACACTCAAAGAGTCAGTGCTCAGACAAACTGATGAGAATCGCACTAAAGAAAAAATAAAAAATAATAATAAAAACTTGAAACATTCAGGAGATGCGCACCGAGGCCTCGTGACGAGCAGACGGGGGACCGCGGGATCTCTCGTCTTCTAGACAACAGCGGTGAACACAGCGAGCTCTTTCTCTGCACGGCTTTCCCACACGTCATGGGACTGGACACAGCCGAGGCGCTGCAGTGACGCTTCCCGTCCATCACGGGAGTGTTCTACACCGGGGAGACAGATACATGTTTTAACAGTGTGTATTTGCACTAACAAACCATTAGACAGGGAAGTATAGATAGTAAACTTTCATCGTTTACACACAATATACAATCTTTCTGTGTCAGCTTTTTTAATGGCTTACTTATCTGCTTTTAAAATTACTGATAAGATTGATTATCAATGTGCCTCCGAGTGGCGCAGTGGTAAACACTCGCCCTATCATCCGGAGATCGCTGGTCGAACCCCGGGTGATGCTGTTTTCCTCTCACAGCCGGAGGCACAGAGAGAGCTGATTGGCCGAGCTCTCTCAGGGGGGAGGGATGAGAGGTACTTGCGCTCCCACATTAATCACGGCTCTACAGCAATCAGGGGCGTCTGTGAGCTCGCGCACGGGGAAGGAGCGGATAGCGCTTTCCTCCGAGTGTGTTACTCCGCACCTAATGGTGCGTGAGCAAGCAGTTCGAAAAAATGCAGTCGGCTGACGTCACGCAGTTCGGAGGAAACATGGCATAGTCTTCGCCCTCCAGACTGACTGGTAGTGGTAGCCTTAATGTGGGAGCCCCCTAGTGACGGGGAGGAATTGGCCACGACTAAATTGGGGAGAAAAGTTTTTTGTAATATCCCCATCAGATTGTTTCTATTATGTTGAAAAATACATAATGAGGCTAATGTGTAAGTTTATAATTTTTTATAATAATATTACAGTACATGCCTATATTATACGATATAAATAAATTTTCAACATTTATACAAAAGCATTGGTTACTGATCCAAATACACACTGTCCGTTACAAACGTGATTCTTCTTGTACTTACGAGACCAAGAGAACTTATCAGGGACAAAACTTGACCGGGTGTCCGGAAATAATCCTTCTTGGGCTTGGCCAGAGAGGGCGTGGTCAATATGTCCATGAGGTTCAATTCTACAGGGTACAAAACAACACTGTGTCACAACACTAAAGACTGCAGAAATATACGTTTATAACAAACAATGATTTAAAAAAGCATGTCTTATAAAAGGTCTGTTCGGCGTCGCCGTACCCCTGTCGAGTTTGACTTTGGAGAGGCCGAAGTCGGTCAGCTTGATGTGTCCCTGGTTGCTGATCAGCATGTTATCAGGTTTCAGATCCCTGAAGGAGAAAAGAAGCAGAGATTGGGTTTTGTCGTGTTTATCCGTGTGAACACACACACACACACACACAGTTTCTCTAAAACACACACCGCTACCTGTGGATGATGCCGTGTCTGTGCAGGTAGTCCAGAGCTAGTGCCACTTCTGAGATGTATTTTAAGGACATGTCCTCGTCGAAGTAGCCGTAGACGTGGAGCAGAGACTTGACGTCGCCGCCGATCAGGTACTCCATGACCTGGACACAGACACACGGCCGCGTCTCATAAATTCATCGCGGTATAAAGAGTTTAAACGACACAGATTACAGCCAAAAGGAAATTATACTGCATGAGCACAAGATAAAATTCGCTCCCACGATTTTTTTTTTGTTCATTTGTTAGCACGAGACACCATTTCCACTTTTTCTTTTTTTATTCATCAGCACAAGTTATAATTTGCTCTCACATTATTTTTTAGATTCGTGAGCAGAAGATACAAGTGTTCTCACATTCTTTGTTAATTGGTGAGCACAAGATACAATATCTCATGGCTTTTATTCATTTGTGAGCATGAGATACAATTTGTGACATGTTTTAATTCATGAGCACAAGATATAATTTGTTCTCGTATTTGTTTGAGCATGAAATACAATTTGTTTTCACATGTTTCATTTGTTCCCACATTTTTTTTTTATATTTGTGAGCAAAAGATTTGTTCATTTCTTACATTCGTGAGCATGAGATAATTTGTTCACGTTTTAATTCATGAGCACAAGATACAGTTTGTTCTTACATTTTTTTTACAAACCGGATTCCAAAAAAGTTGGGACACTAAACAAATTGTGAATAAAAACTGAATGAAATGATGTGGAGATGGCAAATGTCAATATTTTATTCAGAATAGAACATAGATGACAGATCAAAAGTTCAATCCGAGAAAATGTATCATTTTAAAGGAAAAATATGTTGATTCCAAATTTCACGGTGTCAACAAATCCCAAAAAAGTTGGAACAAGTAGCAATAAGAGGCTGGAAAAAGTAAATTTGAGCATAACGAAGAGCTGGAAGACCAATTAACAGTAATTAGGTTAATTGGCAACATGATTGGGTGTAAAAAGAGCTTCTCAGAGGCAGTGTCTCTCAGAAGCCAAGACGGGTAGAGGATCACCAATTCCCACAATGTTGTGCAGAAAGATAGTGGAGCAATATCAGAAAGGTGTTACCCAGCGAAAAATTGCAAAGACTTTGCAGTTATCATCATCAACTGTGTTCCAGATTCTCTGAATCTTCGGATGATATTATGCAATCTCTGTGCGTAAGGGTCAAGGGCGTAAAACCATACTGGATGCCCGTGATCTCCGGGTCCTTAAACGACACTGCACCACAAACAGGAATGCTACTGTAAAGGAAATCACAGAATGGGCTCAGGAATACTTCCAGAAACCATCGTCAGTGAACACAATCCACCGTGCCATCCGCCGTCGCCAGCTGAAACTCTACAGTGCAAAAAAGAACCCATTTCTAAGCAAGATCCACAAGCACAGGCGTTTTCATTGGGCCAGGGATCATTTAAAATGGAGTGTGGCAAAATGGAAGACTGTTCTGTGGTCAGACGAGTCACGATTCGAAGTTCTTGTTGGAAATGTGGGACGCCATGTCATCCGGACCAAAGAGGACAAGGACAACCCAAGTTGTTATCAACGCTCAGTTCAGAAGCCTGCATCTCTGATGGTATGGGGTTGCATGAGTGCGGCATGGGCAGCTTGCATGTCTGGAAAGGCACCATCAATGCAGAACAATATATTCAGGTTCTAGAACAACATCTAGTCATCTCTTTCAGGGAAGACCCTGCATTTTTCAACAAGATAATGCCAGACCACATTCTGCATCAATCACAACATCATGGCTGCGTAGGAGAAGGATCCGGGTACTGAAATGGCCAGTCTGCAGTCCAGATCTTTCCCCTATAGAGAACATTTGGCGCATCATAAAGAGGAAGGTGCGACAAAGAAGGCCCAAGACGATTGAACAGTTAGAGGCCTGTATTAGACAAGAATGGGAGAGCATTCCTATTTCTAAACTTGAGAAACTGGTCTCCTCATTCCCCAGACGTCTGCTGAGTGTTGTAAGAAGAAGGGGAGATGCCACACAGGGGTGAAAATGGCCTTGTCCCAACTTTTTTGGGATTTGTTGACACCATGACATTTTGATTCACCATATTTTTCCCTTAAAATGATACATTTTCTCAGTTTAAACTTTTGATCTGTCATCTATGTTCTATTCTGAATAAAATATTGACATTTGCCATCTCCACATCATTGCATTCAGTTTTTATTTACAATTTGTTTAGTGTCCCAACTTTTTTGGAATCCGGTTTGTAATTCATGAGCACATGATACAGCTTGCTCTCACATTTTTGTTCACTTATGTATATGAAATATGTTTTGCTCTCGCACTTTTTGTTCATTTGTGAGCGTGAGATATAATTTGTTCTTTGATTCTGATCTTTTAGTTAAATGCTGAGAGTCAGTATACAGTATAGTTTGTTTTTGACTCTCGGCTGTGTGGTAGAGGTGGTGTGACAGGGACGACCTGCTGCAATGCTGTGAGCTGAATATGATGTAGTGACGTGTTTGTTTTTAAAGACGAATACCTTATGTAGTTTAAAGTCCAAGTCTGAAACTGAAATATATTCATTAAATAGTTATTTTTCCCGCCACAGTGCCCACTCTTATGGCTCCAGTATGTGCTTTTCCGTACCAGATACACCTTGCTGGCCGTCTGCAGGGAGTAATACAGGTGCACGATGAAGGGGCTCTTGCTGAGGGCCAGAGCGTCTCTCTCCGCCCTCATCTGATCGCTCATGTTCTTATCCACCATGTCCGCCTTCTTCACCACCTGCAAACACACCGTGTCGTTCACACCGAACAGTCATGACACAGGTTTCATGCCCATCATTACACACCACTGGATCCAAAGTCACACCATTTAATAACATAACTGACTGACTGCTTGAAAATCACGATTAGTTTTAACGATAATCACATGGAATAATTACGCATCTAGCACTTAATTGATTGATTTAAGTAGTTCCGGTTGATTGATACATTTTCTAAAATGCTCAAGAACAATTTCATGTTAAAATCATTTCTAGAGTACATATTTTCATTACAATATAATAAACATCTGATTATATTTAAATAAAATTATTAAAATACATAGCGCATTTTATAAGACTGGAGCTGTGACTCACAGCTAGCCTGTCGGTCTGAATTTTAATTTAATTCAATAATACTAATGTTTATTGTCCGATTTGTCTGATGCACCTATATTTATTAGAGAGTTTAAAATATATAAAAGTATCTAAAATGTTGTTACTCGTGTTACTGATTGTCAGTCATTAAACTTTTAATCTTTTTTCTCAGCAAATCCTCCACTCCACACTCCAGTCCAGTGGGTGGCAGTGTTGCAACAACCGTCCATAAACTCCAAAAGAAGAAGAAACAATACTCTCACAAATCCTGAGTATTTACAAGATATGGGAAGCAGTTTGTCTATATGTGGAATATTTTTTAATGAAATTCGTCAATTTTAGACTGGGAGATGATAAAAAAATAAATAAATAAAAAAGGCTGAAACGATTCCTCGAGTAATTTCATTACAAAAAATGATCAAGGCAAAATCTTCTCCCTCGAAGCTTCTTTTAATTCATTTTAAAAGCTTGCGTTATGTTTCTTTTTGGAATTATTTGTTTGGCGTGACACAGCGCGCTTCCGGATGCCGCCACTAAACACAGATGAAGAAGAAGCGCTTACGTCACCCACAAAGCGGAAGGAGACGCAAACAGTTTGGCGGTGTATTAATTTGAAGGAGCGTTCTGGTGCGACTGCAAAATGGAACTGAGCGATAAAAATATCAGCGAGTCAAGAGAAGAAGAAACCAGCAAGAGAAAACGACAGAAATTGTCAGTAAAGGCTTATATGTTATACCTGGGCTGTAGATTTTGAAACTTTTAGTTCTGAACGTTAAGTTACACAACTTAGTGTTTTGTATAATTATTTATTTTAATGTGTGCCTTAGTTTTTTTGATACTTAGTCATTTGAAATACCGTTGTTTTTTTATATTAGTTTTTGCATCTAAAGAAAAGGCTTTAAAATAAGAATGTATGACACTGTAATGCACTTAATTCATCTCAGTCAGCTTTAAGCTATTCCTTGTATTGTGAATAATGACAATGTTTATTTTTGATAAAACGCTGTACGCATTTAAAAGTAGATTTTTTTTTATAAAAAGAAAACCAATTGATCTTTGTTTCTCATATCTATTTTAGATTGCTGTTTAATTAAGCAAAAGTACATTTTATCCGATTACTCGATTAATTGGTAGAATACTCGATTACTAAAATATTCGATAGCTACAGCCCTAGTCTCACAAATCTGAGTATGGAGTATTTGCAAGACATGGAAGCAGTTTGTCTATTCTGATAAAGCTGTGGAATATTTTTTAAAGAAATTCGTTAATGTTAGACTGGGAGGAGGGGGGAGGGGGAGTCGAATCAGTTACGTAATACGATTCTTTTCTGTGGGAATCCTCCACAAATAAAAAAAATTGCTGTTACTAAAGTATAACTTAACATTGAAAAGCATTTACTGATTAAAAGGAAGAACGTATAAGAGCAACCCATCTAAACAATGTAAGCATGTGAATTACAAACTAAAAAGTATAAAAATGAAGAGAAATGATCGTCATGATCTGCTGATTATCCGTGTTACACTATAGGATCATTTACACACTTTTGTGAATACGTTGTACAGTTTGATCTGTAATTGACGAAACTGAATTTCTTTTGTGCTTCTGCTGTAGATGACGAACAGTAACTCACTTCGTATCTATATGTAGAAGACGATCCTGAATGTTTAACCAGAATCTTTTTTTTTTTTTTTTTTACATTTTAGGTCACAGGCAGCCATACAAGCATTTCACTGCATATCATACGGTGTGTGTGTGTGTGTGTGACAAATAACATTTGAATTCAATCTTGATATTTCTACTCTTCGCAGCTGTCATATGGAGGCTTAGTATAGATATGATTATACCCTATAGTGACTGTTGTGATTCCTTTAAAAAAATAATTTTAATAACTAAAAATAAATAAATGACAAATTAGAATTTGAGAAAAAAAAAAAAATATATATATATATATACATATATATATATATATATATATATATATATATATATATATAAAATAAATTAATATCTATATATAAAAAATTTATATATATATATATATATATATATATATATATATATATATATATATATTTATTTTTTATTGCCCCTTTATAATGACATTAATGTGAATGGTTATGACCCTCTACATGATGCAGATGTTCGGCCGCTTTACCTTCACTGCGTACAGCTTGGAGTTGTTGTTGTTCTTCCGCGCCAGGAACACTTTCCCGAAGGCGCCGCGGCTGATCGGCTTCAGCACCGTGAAGTCCTCGATGGAGGGCGGCTTGGGCACGTCCACACTCACCGCCGGAGCTCCCGCTGATTTCTCCTCTGCCTCCATTATCTCTCTCTTAAATCCTTATCTCTTTAAAATAACTCAATAATAATCTACACTATATTTCCATTTCTGATACTCTGAGTGATGTATATCTACCCTGACATTAACCTGATTAACACACATACACAACCAGCAGCAGCTGCACTGTTTTGAAATTTGAATTGTGCTTCTCGAATCTAGGTGTCCTTACCATAGAGGGCCAGAAATAGTCCCAATTATTTATCTTCAAAAATAAAAAAAAATAACAAGATATAACTATCTATATTACATATATTTTAAGTTTTAAAACCTTTCAGTCAACAGAGCGTATGATTATTTGTTAATAATTCGCTAATCATGTTTAATTATTGTTTATTTTGAACAGGCATATATTTAGACCACTAATGTCAGTTGGGTTTATGTAACAGGTCCTCTGGGCGGGCTTGAAAACACCGGAAGTAGAGTGCAAACATGGTTGCCAGGACGACAGTTTTACAGTATTTTATATATATAATATTTTTACCACATAAATACATTTATATTATATACAGTATACGCAAAGTAACTCATTTGAAATATTCCCCGAATATTCTGTAATAATTCTCGCTAGCGCGAAACAACGTACAATGTGCTCTTCAAGTATATATGGAGCTTGGATGCCCTGATGCCTGAGTGATAAATAATGTAGGGGCGCCAGATATCCATCTTCGCTCCTTTTTTTTACGCTGTACCCCTTCACTCGACCTCTCATCAGGATGGTGGTGTACAGTAACGAGCAGCGCGTCTTCATGGTGCGCACCTACTGGCTGACCACGTCGTTTAAGCAATGTCAGAGCGAATTTAGGAAGAAATACGGTGGTCGTGACGTACCCTCGAAGAGTGTGATTCAGAGGATGGTACGGAAACTGGAAACGACAGGGTCGTTGATCCCGTCTCACGGCGGAGGCCGTCCGAAAATGTCGCAGGATACGATCAGTGAGGTGCAACTTCGTCTGCAGCAGTCCCCCACGACGTCCCTGAGACGCCTCGCACAGGAGACCGGGAGGTCATATTCGACATGTCAGAGAGCTGCGAAAAGGGCCAGATCTCATGCCCTTCGTGTGCAGCAGTCGTCTGCGAAATCTCAGAGACGCCCGTCTAGTTCGACCGCGGAAAAAGCCGCGAAATCGCACGCGTATCGGGTCGCCGTCGTGCAGGAGCTCAAGACGAGTGACATGGAGAAAAGAGTGAGATACTGTCACTGGTTCCGGGCGTTTGCGAGGGACAACGAAAGAATACTAGACATCACATGGTTCTCATCCGAGGCCTGGTTCCATCTGTCGGGTTACGTTCACTCACAAAACACCCGTCTATGGGCGGCGGAAAATCCCTTCGGAGTCCCTCAACCGCTCCGTGATCAAAAAGTCGGCGTATGGTGCGCGATGTCTCGGTTGCGCATTGTAGGCCCTATTTTCTTTGGCGCCGCCGCGAACACGGACGTTTACCTGGACATTTTTGGACAGTTCGTGAATCAACTGGATGGTCGCGAGTTATCGGAAGGTTACTTCCAGCAAGATGGAGAAGCGACGTGTCACACGTCGGCAAAGAGCATGGAAAAAATCGAGTCCTTCTTCGGCAACAGGGTCATTTCAAAGGGGCTTTGGCCCCCGCGGTCGCCGGATCTGAGCCCGTCAGACTTCTTCCTGTGGGTTATGCTGAAAGGAAAAGTCTATTGTAACAAGCCTCGCACTGTGGAAGATTTGAAGGAGAACATCCGACGTGAAATCGCTGCCACTCCCCCTGATATCCTCGC
This sequence comes from Channallabes apus, assembly GCA_030522415.1. Lineage (NCBI taxonomy): Eukaryota > Metazoa > Chordata > Actinopteri > Siluriformes > Clariidae > Channallabes > Channallabes apus. Next base: position 29,884,229 of record CM060104.1, read on the forward strand.
CGATACCTTTAGGAACATGGAGCACCGCGTCGAAATGTGTCTGGCAGAAAACGGAGATCAGTTCCAGCATCGCATGTAGTGTATATACAGTATACACACCCTGATCAGCCATAACATTAAGTTCCAATGTTGCCACCATAACAGTGATGCAATGTGTGTTCTGACACCTTTCTACAATTAACCTTTTCCTTAATGTGATCTACACTAGCACTTCTACTAGATCGGACAGACTACACGAGCCAACATTCACTCATGTGCATCAGTGAGCCATAGCCGTCCATGGCCCTGTCGCCGGTTTTCCTGCCTTTTGACCAGGAACAAGAGCTGCAGTCTTGGACTTGCTCTGACCCAGCCCTCTAGCCATCACAATCTGGTCCTTGTCAATGTCACTGAAATCCTCACACAAGGTTTAATTGCTGCCTAATACAGTATATCCCACCCACTTCCAGCTGCCATTGTAACGAGATATTGAGAAGAGATATTGTACTGTAGCTACTGTGAGAAGGGACAGATTGTCATGGCTAGACATCTGGATCAACACCTGGATTTCTATTATCTCTATTACTATTATTTCTGTTTATTTCTGATGTTGTTGGATTAATTGTGTACAAATAAAATACAATAAAATATCATTTAATTTATGCTACTTTTTGTTTGTGTGTGTTTTTGTTGTTGCTTATTTTCCACAGCAAGTACTTAGCACTTAACAAAAAAAAATGTCATGACTACTTCAGTAAATCCACAGTTATTGTTAAAGCAGCTGTTAAAAGAAAACTAATCAACACCTTCTGAGAAATGAGAATTATTCTTCTTCTTCGTTCAGCTGCACTACAGTGGACCATTTGTCTCCATCTGACTCTGTCTAGCACGTCTTCCGTTGTCACTCCAACCTCCTGCATGTCCTTCCTCACCACATCCATAAACCTCCTCTTGAGCCTTCCATCTTCTCCATTCCCCTCCCGATATGCCCCTCATCCCTCATCTTCTGCACATGTCTAAACCATCTTGCCTCTCTAACTTTGTCCCTTACCTGCACTGTCCCTCTAATATCATACCTCATTCCTTATCCTGTCCATTCTTGTCTCCTCTTAAACAAATCAAAGCATTTTCATCTCTGCCACCTCCGCCTCTGCTTCCTGGTTTTTTTCCCCAGCGGCAACGTCTCCAAACCATACAACATTGCTGGTCTCACTACGTTCCTGTGAACTTTCTCTTTCATTCTTGCCGACACCTTTCTGTCTGTCACAGATCACTCCTGCACACTCTTCTTCACATCTCTACCAAAGTCCACACTGCATTGCTCCATCACCACTGCAAACAGGAAGGGGCTTGGGACCGACCCTAAGATGTCCATCTTAAGCCCAAAAGGATGTTTATGGATGTGGTGCGGGAGGACATGAACGAGGTTGGAGAGACAAGGGAAGAAGTGCTAGACAGAGGCAGATGGAGACCAATGGTCCACTGTGGTGCAGCTGAAACTGGCTTGTGCAAGTAGAGTTTTCTGAGAAATCATAATGTACAGGAATTAAACACTAGATGGTGCTAAAAGAAGCCAGTTACATTCTGTGTTTTATATGCACGTGTCTAATAAATTGGCAATGTGTCATTTTTTTTTTTACAGGCAGAAGGTTTAAATCAATACTTATTAAATAAGAAATACATTATCAAAAGCTGTGAGTGAGAATCTGTTACTGATACACTCAACAGATCCAGTCATGTCTCTCATACAGTCTCTCATTCTTAATTTAAACCACATTTATACTGGAAACAAGTCCTATTATCACAGTACGTAATGCTTTTCTATACCACATCGACGTTACTTTATCATCATCATAGCTGTTGAAGATACGCAATATGGTCAAAAGTATGTGGACACCTGAATATCACACCCATATGTGGTTCTTCATCACACCCATATGTGGTTCTTCATCAAACCTGAAAGCACAAAGTTGTGGTGCAAACCTGCTTCATGAAGACATGGACAACCAGCACATTTGGATGTAATGGTCGGGAGTGCACATACTTTCGACCAGATAGTGTATTTATTTATTTTTTTGTAACTCTTAAGGCATCAGATATAATTATAACGAGGTCTTGGTGGTGAGACAACCCATCCTAAAAAGACATAAATATAAATACAGAATGCATGTGTGTGTGTGGTTAAGTGTCCATACATGTGCCATTAGAAGGTCACAGGTTCAAATCCCAGCACCACCCATTTGCCTCTATTGGGCCCCTTAACTGCTCAGATGTATAATGAGATAAAGCAAGTCGCTCTGGATGAGGGTCGTCTGCCAAACGGCGTAAATGTACAGTAAATGTAATGAGGCACTTTGGGCCACGAACACTTCCAACCCCTGGAGAGGTATCTGTCTTTCCAGTGGTAGTTTCTTAAAGGGTTGGGTTGTCAGCTTGAAACCCGGTTGTATCTGAGGGTGAAAGACCTGCTGCAGCACTTTAAACACCGAGCTGCCCCTTGCCCCCATAAGTACAGTATACGGATATAATTTTAATAACATCACTAGCCGTGCTGATGGTTGCTATGGCAACGGGGAATTTTAGGGAGGCCTATGTGTAAAATAACAACTAAATTCAGATGGCAGGATATATTTATTTCATTATTACAAGAAGGAGAACAAAAATCATCACCATCAATGTTGTTGTAGTAACACTTTGATCTCCTGATGCTTTCCATTTTAAATTGTAACAAATGTAACAACTCACGTCAATTGCAATTTGAGGGAAGCCTATGTGTAATATAATAATGCGCCTCAGATGGCAGGATATATTTCTGTCATTATAACAAAAAGAAGAAGAACAACAATCATTACCATCATCATTGTTATTGTAACGATTTTCACTTTTATCTCTTATTGTTTTCCATTTTAATTTGTAACAGATGTAACAACCCACATCAATGGATTACTTTTTAACAAAATCTACAATATATACATTACTTACTACAAATCATGAAAGAAGATTATTATTATTATTATTATTATTATTATTTAAATCTCATTATAATTTCCATGTACAATCTGTACCACAGCTGAGATCTTCACCACTGCACAAAAACAGGCATTATCTTTGATCATCATAATTTTGATCATCATTGTTGTTGTTGGAATTTTATTCACTTTGATCCCTGCTAACAAATGTAACAAACCACATCAAATATATAACATATATATGTAGCACTACAAATCATGATTTTTTTGCAATAAGTATAAAGAGTTTATTATATTAGTGTATATCATCATACTTTCCACGCATGATCCTTAACACACATTTGATCTTCACCACTGCTCTCAGTAAAAAAAAAAACAGGCATTATCTTTGATCATCGTAATTTTTATTGCTGTAACTGTACTTTGATCTCTTTGATCTCTTAGTGAATTCCAAATTAATTTAATTGTAACAAATAACAACCCACATCAATGGATATATACAGTATACATGTACAGTATATCATAACACGAAAGATGTTTTTTTAAAATAAATTTTTCATTTTTGCAAGAATTATGATTAGCGTATATCATCATAATCCTCATGCACGGTCTTGGAACACTTTACCACAGCTTTGATCTTCAACACTGCACTCAGAAAGAAAAGAAAAAACCCACTCATTATCTGGGAGGCAGAATAAAATAACACTTTAACAATTTATTACTCTGATACACTTTAGATATAGAGTCAGGACACACACACACACACACACACACACACCAGGCTTGCTGTCTTATTCACTCCTCCAGTGTTTGATGGCAGGTTTTTTGGAGAAAGCGGGGGCAGCTGCTCCCTCCTCCAGAGCCACACAGACCTGATATTCAGCAGCTCAGCTCGTCCCCTCTCCTCTCCTCTCCTCTTGTCCTCTGTCCATACACTTCGGGACACTTTCTCCACTCGGACACACACACACACACACACACACACACACACACCTCACATGGCGCTGGATATGAACAGGATCATGTTTAAGATCTGCATCTTTCTGCTCCTCACATCCAGCGTGTGCGCGCAGACACACCAGCGGTGAGTTCCTCTCTTTCTACTGCGCACACATCTGGCGTTCTATACACGCAACATCTGGCCGGTGCGATTCCAGCATCCGAGACACAAAAGCTTTAATGCCTTTTAATGCGTGCCTTATTTCCATGCAGGACTTTACTCTGTATTGTACAGGACGAGGTTACACAATCAGGAGAAACGCGCATTCTCACCACGTCCCACACGGGTACAGGCGCGCATGCGCAGTTGATTAAATTCGGAGTGGGCGGAGCCATAATGCATCATAATTATTTTTTCATTATGATGTTTTTGCTATATTTATTTGTTTGTTTGTTTGTTTGTTTGTTTGAAATAATGATTGACATGTTGTGCTTAACTGGTACTCATTTATGAATTATTTATTCCTGTATGGTTTGTATGTTAATTTTTTTAAATTCATATTTAACAATCTATATTGGTCAGAACTCACTCTTTCAGTGATATCTTTATGTTTGTCTCAGAAAATGTTCTGTCTGTCTGTAACAGGTAGATTTTGTCATAGCGTCACGAAAGAAAAACCGCCGAGACAGAATTTTATGAAACTTTGGTTTTTCTTTTAAAGTTAAACCTGTGCCATAAATCTCATATGTTTCAAAGCCCTGGTGCTAATAATAAGCAGTAATGTGAAGCCCCACTATGAGATAAGGCCAAACATATGCGCAACAGTCCAAGGTGAGGGCTTGTACAATACCTGAACTGAGAGCCCAGTGTTATAAGCTAAAATCTAAATGTTGAATAATAATAATAATAATAATAGATTTTATTTGTAGGCGCCTTGGTAGGTGTTTCGCCTGCCATGCGGAAAGCCCGGGTTCGATTCCCAACCAGTGCCCAAACCCCCCAGCCACTGGATGCAGTGCCGGTCCCAAGCCCGAATAAAAATGGGAGGGTTGCATCAGGAAGGTCATCCAGCGTAAAACCTGTGCCAAGTTGTAGTGCGGATTGGATATTCCGCTGTGGCGACCCCTTGTCGGGAGCAACCGAAAGACCAACAACAACAACATTTGTAGGCGCCTTTCATTGACAATCAAGGACACTTAAATTATGAGTAGTTATGTATCAGATCACAGCACCTAGCATTTTTTAAGCATTTCTATCATTTCATCTAGCACTAATTTAGCGCTTTGTCCTACGTCACAGCATCCAGTATATATATATTTTTTCTATTTTAGCACTTTGTCCATCTAAGTAGGCGTGGCTATACGCATCACTAAACAGAGCCAATCGATGTATTAGTTTACCGTGTATTCAAAGAGTATGCAGAAGACACAGAAAGGATGGCAATGAGTATAATCACATAATCGCTATAACAATATATATTGCAACATCATTTTATCACGCAAAACGGTCTGAACAGATTTTAATGTAACTTTTGCAGTAATTAGATATCTGCCTATCTGAAGTTTAACCAGCAGCATAAGTGAAATAAAAACGTTGAGTAAAAGTGATGTTATGAACAGTTATGTGCCAGGTTTAATACTCTACTTTAAAAAGAAGCTACTTTCTCAATGTAAACAAACCTGCACCAATAGATATTAATTAGAAACGCTAAACGTTGAGGACTTACACTAGTATTCTACCAGGATTTGTTCAGGATCTCTGGTTTCCTCCCTGATTCTGAAACAATGCCAGAGGAGATGGTATTGATATATTAAACAGCTTCTGGGTGTAAATGTGTGTGCATCATGTTTTGCACTCAACGTTGCTGGGATAGAGGCTCTGGTTCCAGGTTATTGGAGTGTCACTGAGCTTTTATTTTATATTTTTTCTTTTTTTTTTGTTCTTCGGCTGCCATCTGTTCTGCACACAACTTGGCATAAATGTTATGCTGGATGCCCTCCCAGATGCAACCCTGATGCAAACCAATATTGAGTTTTATTGAGGTTTATTAAGAATATTGAGCTTTCAATGATTTTTGAGGCAAAACAGAATTTCTGAGGCTGATTCTGTACAACTGACATCTACAGTATAATAGAAGAAAACCAGAAGAAATTGAAGCAGACATGTTTTTTTTTCTCTCACTGTTTTTCTGAAATCACAGGGTCCAAAATATACACACACAAAATTTTAACGTTCTTTAAAAAAATTTTGTAAAGAATTTGTAGTATTTAATTAAATTAATTCTAATGAAATTAGTTTTCATTTAATGGATCAGATCTACAAACTTCAAATAAAGATAAGACTCCAAAAGCTTACATTTACTCTGCTTTATTGAATCCACAAGGAACTATAGTGTGTATTTGGGGTCATTGTCCTGCTGGACACTAGTTCTATTGGACACTAAACAGGCTCAATGCATGACACGACCTCCATTATGCTTTACAGATGGTACAGAGATTTTGGGGCTAAACGCCTCACATTTACGATTCCACACATTCCTCTGGTGAAAACATTCCTCATGAAGACTTTTACTTTGTCCTTGTGCTCAGCAATCTTTCAGTCCTTGATGAAATAAACTCAGTTGACTGTTGACGGTGGCAATGGTCTTCCAGCAGCTTCCAGTTCTTTGCCTTGAAGTCCTTGGGTTATTTCTGACCTTCCAAACCATCTTTGATCTTTGATCTTCCAGTCAGCAGTTGTTGGTAGAGATGGTTCCACGAGACGTTCCTGACTTGTGAAAATCTACCATCTGCTTCCTCATATCTGCACTGAGCTCCTTGGACTGTCCATTTGTCCTCAGTGTTGGTCAAAAACGTATCAGTCTGGCCCAGAAACAGACCAGTTGCTGTGACATTAATTTTCCTGATACAGTAAGTGTATGTAAACATCTGACTGCAACTGTACTATCCAATACATTATTAGAATAGCCCCAGAACAGACAGTTTTAAATTTTAAGAGCATGGTTTAAGATCATGCACAACATGAAGTTATCCAGCATGCAGACCAGCAGCTTGTATTGAGTGACGTTCTGTACCTTTGTCCAACTTTGTTCAAGGTAATCTGATTAACCATGGTTGACAGCCTTAAGCAACATTTTCAGCCCTCAGCTTCTCAAAAACCACACAAGACCTAAGAATAGACGCAAAGTTGGACTACATTCATACATTCTTCACTTGTCAGCATGTAATGCCATGTATTTCAAACAAACAGACATTACCCTTAAAACCCCTTTCCAATTATCTAAATATACACAGTACAATCTAATTAAAACTTATAAATAAACCAAAAAGTGTATGTGAAATAATTACAATAGACACACTGTAGACACATTCCTGTTTTGTGTTTTTTCTCGTTAATGTTTATTAGATTTCATACCTTTAAGACCTGTTGTCTGTCTGTAAATAAGTGTTTTTGTATGAGTGTTCTGCCCTCTCCCCTTTCCCTGAACATGGGGCAGCGTGATTCCTGCCCCAGTTGGCCTCTATTAGTGATTGTTCCAGATCTTATGTTTGACCACTAAGTGGTCAATACTAACAATTACGGTATAAAATAATAAATAACAGAACATCTAGAGGGATTGTGTGAATATATCAAAACCTCTGACCTTTTAAATAGTCATGACTGATACATAATCAACAAGTAATATTTTATGGACTGGTAGTTAACCCAGTTAGTTTTCAGTATTTTCAGAATGCATCACTTTCCATATTAATCTAATCTATTCTAACATAAAAACATTTATTTACACTAACAGTGTATACAGTACCGTGCAAATAAATGCTGTAAGAGAAAGGATGTCTTTTGCATGCAAAATCCGTCAGCTTACATTTCGTTTTTTTTTTTTTTGTCAAAAAAGTGGTCACTTATTTAATATAATGCTGTTTTCGTTTCTGGTATACAAATATTTTATGTAACTTTTCATTTTGTGGTGGGATGCTGATGTTTGAAAATGATAAATGTTTGACACAATAATAAAGTGCCCAAGTAATCATTAATAATAATAATAATAATAATAATAATAATAATAATAAACCTGTGCTTTAGTTTTTACTAAAGCACGGGGTGCCTAAAACTTTTGTACAGTACTGTGCGTCATATAAATGTCTTTTTAATAATTAATAATGTTTTCCTTTTTTAAAAACAAAGCAAGTATCACTTGTTCCATGTGGCGTTTACAACAAATACAGTGGTGTGAAAAACTATTTGCCCCCCTCCTGATTTCTTATTCTTTTGCATGTTTGTCACACAAAATGTTTCTGATCATCAAACACATTTAACTATTAGTCAAAGATAACACAAGTAAACACAAAATGCAGTTTTTAAATGAGGGGTTTTATTATTTAGGGAGAAAAAAATCCAAACCTACATGGTCCTGTGTGAAAAAGTAATTGTCCCCTGAACCTAATAACTGGTTGGGCCACCCTTAGCAGCAATAACTGCAATCAAACGTTTGCGATAACTTGCAACGAGTCTTTTACAGCGCTCTGGAGGAATTTTGTCCCACTCATCTTTGCAGAATTGTTGTAATTCAGCTTTATTTGAGGGTTTTCTAGCATGAACCGCCTTTTTAAGGTCATGCCACAACATCTCAATAGGATTCAGGTCAGGACTTTGACTAGGCCACTCCAAAGTCTTCATTTTGTTTTTCTTCAGCCATTCAGAGGTGGATTTGCTGGTGTGTTTTGGGTCATTGTCCTGCTGCAGCACCCAAGATCGCTTCAGCTTGAGTTGACGAACAGATGGCCGGACATTCTCCTTCAGGATTTTTTGGTAGACAGTAGAATTCATGGTTCCATCTATCACAGCAAGCCTTCCAGGTCCTGAAGCAGCAAAACAACCCCAGACCATCACACTACCACCACCATATTTTACTGTTGGTATGATGTTCTTTTTCTGAAATGCTGTGTTACTTTTACGCCAGATGTAACGGGACATGCACCTTCCAAAAAGTTCAACTTTTGTCTCGTCGGTCCACAAGGTATTTTCCCAAAAGTCTTGGCAATCATTGAGATGTTTTTTAGCAAAATTGAGACGAGCCTTAATGTTCTTTTTGCTTAAAAGTGGTTTGCACCTTGGAAATCTGCCATGCAGGCCGTTTTTGCCCAGTCTCTTTCTTATGGTGGAGTCGTGAACACTGACCTTAATTGAGGCAAGTGAGGCCTGCAGTTCTTTAGATGTTGTCCTGGGGTCTTTTGTGGCCTCTCGGATGAGTTGTCTCTGCGCTCTTGGGGTAATTTTGGTCGGCCGGCCACTCCTGGGAAGGTTCACCACTGTTCCATGTTTTTGCCATTTGTGGATAATGGCTCTCACTGTGGTTCGCTGGAGTCCCAAAGCTTTAGAAATGGCTTTATAACCTTTACCAGACTGATAGATCTCAATTACTTTTGTTCTCATTTGTTCTTGAATTTCTTTGGATCTTGGCATGATGTCTAGCTTTTGAGGTGCTTTTGGTCTACTTCTCTGTGTCAGGTAGCTCCTATTTAAGTGATTTCTTGATTGAAACAGGTGTGGCAGTAATCAGGCCTGGGGGTGACTACAGAAATTGAACTCAGGTGTGATAAACCACAGTTAAGTTATTTTTTAACAAGGGGGGCAATCACTTTTTCACACAGGGCCATGTAGATTTGGAGTTTTTTTTCTCCCTTAATAACGTAAACCTTCATTTAAAAACTGCATTTGGTGTTCAATTATGTTATCTTTGACTAATAGTTAACGGTTTTTGATGAGCAGAAACATTTAAGTGTGACAAACATGCAAAAGAATAAGAAATCAGGAAGGGGGCAAATAGTTTTTCACACCACTGTATAACCGGTTAAATCTGATGTGCACCATAATAAAAAACAAAAAGAAATCCTATTAAAAACTTTGTGTGAAATTTCTGGTATTTATGCCTGTTGTAGCAGCACGGTGGTAGCACTGTTGCCTTGCTAACCACCGTTAGGCTAAATGGTATGGACTGGCTCCCTGTCCGGGGTGTAGCGGGCCTCGTGTGCTTTAAATGGAGTCTTGATGTATGAATGTATGTATGTTGTATGGTTTTACAGTTTTTAACAGTTTTTATTGTTGATATTCTATTTAATGCCAGTCAGGTGATTTAATGTGCTAACTAGCTAACGTGGTAGTTAGTGCATTAGCACATTAGCTAAATACTAATGTACTAAAACAGACTCTTGGAATACATTATTTAGAGCAAGAAACAATACAAATTTTAAAGGACCTTTGTTGAATTATAGCTACAATACAATACAATAGCTAGCTACAGTACTCAGTTTAGCTAGCTCTGTGTACGTTAATGCTTTTAGCTGGGTTTTTCATTTAATGCTTTTTAATGTTGTAGTGTTTGTTACTATTATTTAGATATTTCTGCCTGAGTCTGATTCAAGACTAATTAGTTAGCTAGTTTAGCTAGCTACTGTACAGTACGTTTGCGATCCTAGCCAGTGTTTTGTGGTATATCGACATATTACATGTATTTAAACTCTATATACAGCCATGCTCAATGTTTCTTTTTACTTTTGTTAGACCTTTTTAATTAATATTTTCCTATCATTCCACAGACAGTCATTTCCATGTGGAGGCAACATAACAGGAGATTCGGGAGTTATCGGTAGTCAGGGTTACCCGGGTGTATATCCTCCAAACACCAAGTGTGTATGGAAGATCACAGTAAGTATACTTTTCATAGCCTGCACTCTGATTGCATCTTACTGCTACGTGCATTTTGCGACAAGGCTTATTTTGAATATTTATGAGCAGATTGATGATGCAACGGCATTTCAGTGCGTCCCCGCAAGACCTCAGTGTGTGTGCGTGTTTTCTGGCTTGCATTTGGTGTGTTGTATCTGGCTCTTGGCCAGCGTGAAAGCCCCGGAGGATTGCTTCAGACTCTGTGTGCATTTTTGAACATGTTGGCACCTCCACCGCGTGCAGGATTGTGAAGGAAGCTTCAGTTTTACAGATGGATTTTTATCACAGCTTACTTTTGAACATCCTCGATCATCCACATTTCTGTTACAACCTGCAAAAGATTAAATATCAGATCTTTTCCTGAACTCGTTTTATAATATAATTTGATCATGGACACATAGGAAGGATTGCATCTTGTTCATAGTAAACAGCACATAGATGACAACTGATTGTTATTGTTAAAGATGTAGAGAGCTACAAAAATGAGACTTTACTTTGCTAGGAACCATTGACTTGCCACCTGGTGTGCTCCACAAGTGTTGCACCACATCATTTTGATGACTGTTGCATTCCTAATTAATTAAAGAACATCTCATTTTACTTTTTTTATTTGTCTATAGTATATGTAGGTGACATGGTGGTGTAGTGATTAGCTCTGTGGCCTTGCACTTGCATGTTCTCCCCGTGCTGGGTGGGTTTCCTCCGGGTACTCCTGTTTCCTCCCAAAGTCCAAAAACATGCAGAAACGTTCTCAAATTGGCAGTAGTGTGTGTATGTGTGTGTGTGTGTGTGTGTGTACTTGCACTGGATTGGCATCCTGTCAAGGGTGTACCCCACCTCGTACCCCTAAGTCCCCTAATAATTTGTTCAATTTGGGGTGGCACGGTGGTGTCGTCTCTTTCGTCCTCGGGTCTGTGTGCACAGAGTTAGCATGTTGTTAACATGCACATTAGGTTAATTGGTTAATTATTTGGTTAATTGGCATTTCCAAATCGCCCATAGTGAGTGAATGACACGTCGAGCTGGCAACCCAACACCTGAAGTAACTGCCTTGAAATGATGGATATATCCCCAGTGAGGGAAGTATCCAGCACCTAAAAGAAAAAGGAAAGAAAAAGATGTTTTCAAGCACTGACCCTGGAGACCCCTTCCTTTAATGTTAAATAAACATCTCCATACATTTAATATTATGTGGACTGTATAAGTAGAACTAATGATATATTAGTAAAGTCCATTGACATAAATATGTGGTTTGTAGCTGCACTATGAGGCTGCTGGTATAAGAAAAAAGTAATCAATACCGATCAGGTTTAAGAATTCGACAGCACTGTGGCGTAGTGACAAATAAAACAGAATATTTCTCACTCTGGTTGTCGTCCTGTGTATGAAGCCTCAATACTGTATTAATCCTAAAAAGGTCATATTCCTTCTTACTCTAAATGTAATATATAAAGTAGCTGGAATGGAGGAAACCGCGTGATTTGATGACTTGATGTGCCTCTTCCAGGTTGCACAAGGCAAAGTGGTCGTCCTCAACTTCCGCTTCCTCGATCTGGAAAGTGACAACCTGTGCCGCTATGATCACGTCGATGTTTACAGCGGGCATGTCGGTCTGCAGCGCCTGGGCCGATTCTGTGGAACCTTTAGGCCCGGTGCCCTCATCTCCACGGGAAACAAGATGCTCATTCAGATGGTGTCAGATGCCAACACGGCCGGCAGTGGATTCCTGGCAGTGTTCTCCGCAGCTAACCCTCACGAACGAGGTGAGACAGAAAGTTTAAAAGGATGTAGGGTATTAGTATGCCTCTGTGGGACACGACAACCAGATGAAATAGACATTAATTGAAACCCTATATTGCCAAAAGTATTCGCTCGCCTGCCTTCACATTTTACATTTTTTAGTCCTTTGGCAGACGCTCTTATCCAGAGCGACTTACATTTTTATCTCATTATACATCTGAGCAGTTGAGGGTTAAGGGCCTTGCTCAAGGGCCCAACAGGGACAACTTGGTGGTCGTGGGATTTGAACCTGGGACCTTCTGAACCGTAGTCCAATGCCTTAACCACTGAGCTACTCCTGGCCCCTTCATGTGCATACCAACTTGAGTAACATCCGATTCTTAATCCACAGGGATTTATATAATGTTGGCCCACCCTTTGCAGCTTCAGCATAATAGCTTCAACTCTTCTGTGCAGGCCAGTCAGGTTCTTCCACACCAAACTTGTGGATATTGCTTTGTGCACTGGTGCACAGTCATGTTGGAACTGGTGTGGGGTTGTTTTTCACGAGTTGGGCTCAGCCCCTTACTTCCATTGAAAGGAACTCTTAACGCTTCAGCATACCAAGACATTTTGGACAATTTCATGCTCCGAACTTTGAGGGAACAGTTTGGGGACGGCCCCCTCCTGTTCAAACATGACCGCGGATCAGTGCACAAAGCAAGGTCCATAAACGCATGGCTGAGCGAGTTTGGTGTGGAAGAACTTGACTGGCCTGCACTCGATGGAACTCCTTTGGGGCGAATTAGAGAGGAGACTGAGATCCAGGCCTTCTCGTCCAACATCAGTGTCTGTCCTCACAAATGTGCTTCTGGAACACACTCCTAAACCTTGTAGAAAGCCTTCCCAGAAGAGTTGAAGCTGTTATAGCTGCAAATCGGGCGGGGTCAACATCATGTTAAACCCTAATATTAAAAGGAATAAAACTAAACTAAATATAAATATAAAACAAATAGCTAATGTAATGCAAAGAGAGATGTATTTTATAGTACTTGTGAGAAGGGTTGTTATAAATTGTGTTGCTATGATTTATCATGAATATGCCCATTACCAGGCGGCGCGGTGGTGTAGTGGTTAGCACTGTCGCCTTGCACCTCCAGGGTCTGGGTTCGATTCCCCGGCCAGGCTCGATTCCCGTCTCTGTGTGCATGGAGTTTGCATGTTCTCCCCGTGCTTGGTGGGTTTCCTCCGGGTACTCCGGTTTCCTCCCACAGTCCAAAGATATGCAGGTTAGGCTAATTGGCGTTCCCAAAATTGCCCGTAGTGTGTGATTGGGTGTGTGAGTGTGTGTATGTGTGTGTGCCCTGCGATGGATTGGCACCCTGCCCAGGGTGTACCCCGCCTAGTGCCCGAAGTCTCCTGGGATAGGCTCCAGGTCCCCCGCGACCCTGAACACAGGATTAAGCGGTATAGAAAATGAATGAATGAATGAATGAATGCCCATTACCTGGTTTACGCATGTATTCAGGCTTGTGTTTTGTTAGTTAATAGTTTTTCAGTGCATTTATATATATATCACACAAAATTAAACGCATATTTGTGTTGCATGTTTTTGCTAGAAAATGTTATTATCATAAGAATGATAACTTATAAGATGGCAGCATGGTGATGTAGTGGTTAGCACTGTGACCTTGCACATCAGGGTTTTGAGTCCTGCCTCAGATTTGGGTTTCCTCTGTGTAATCCGGTTTCCTCCCATAGTCCAATGACCGGCAGAGTAAGATAATCGACATTTCCAAATTGCCCATAGTGTGTGTGTGTGTGTGTGTGTGTGTGTGTGCTTGGATTGGAATCACTTTTGCGCAGGATAAGAGCCTCTGCCAAATGCCTAAGTGTAAATGAATCCCATCCAGAGTGCCCAGAGTCCCCGGGGCCCCTTATAAAGCTGTAAGTGTTGTACAGAATGAGGGTGAGTGAGTGATTTATAAGAGGAAAGACATGAGGTTTTAGGATAAAAACATGTTAAATTATGTTTAATTTATGCAAACAACATAATCTGTGCTTTTGACGGGTGCCAATACTTTTATAGCTTTGTGTACCTGTTTATTCAGAAATGTGAAAAATCCACATTATCCCTTATTAACTGTGTAATTGGGGCACAAGGTGCACGCAGGAGGTCAGAGGCCTTCTTTTAACCTCTAGGTTCTCTAGGAAAGGTTGTAAGGTGAGGGTACTGTATGTAAATAAACTAGACTGAAAGGGTAAAAATGGCACTGCCAGTGCTTTAAATGTCGCAAAGGTCAGTCTTGGGAATTTTGAGCAAAAGTTAGTTTTTTCCTCTTCTGGATAAACGTGACACGAGTGTTCTATGGGGTCAGATTCTGCGGTGGACGTCACAGAGTGATGTGGAATTTCTCACTGGTGTTTTTCTCCATGTTTCCGAGGCAGGTCAGAGCCCCAGAGATTCTCTCTGACTCATTAAGAGAGAAGATACTGTAAGTCTGCTAACTTTGAGTAAGCCTGCTGGAATTTTAATGAGCGGGGTTTACCCCGTGTTTGTTTTCCCAGATAGCTGTAGTTACTGTAGGTTGCTGTCTACAGTTTATGGGGTTAAAAACTGGTTACACACAAGTTAACCAATAAACAAAGAAACGAGGGTGAGGACTAGGCAGTGGTGTCAAAAGTATTCACATTCATTACTTGAGTAGAAGTATAGATACTAGGGTTCAAAAATACTTCTTTAGAAGTTGAAGTATCAACCCAAGCTTTTTACTTAAGTAAAAGTTTAAAAGTACTGGTTTCAAAACTACTTAAAGTATAAAAGTAAAAGTACCGTGAGAGGCGACAAAAGCATTAAGGTCTCGCTTTCTGATCATGCGACGGGGTTGGGGGGGGTGCAAGGGTGCGTTGTGCGCGTTCTTATCATGCCAACTGGGGGGGGGGGGGTTCGTTGTGCACGTTCTTATCATGCTACCGGGGGAGGGGGGGGGGTTAGATGGGGGGGGGGTGCGTTCTGATCATAAAAATAGAGTAACGAGGCTATTTTTAAAATGTAAGGAGTAGAAAGTACAGATAATTGCTTAAAAATGTAAGGAGTAGAAGTAAAAAGTCGGCTGAAAAATTATTAAGTAGAAATTTTGGGTATCTATACTTTACTGAAGTAAGGTAACGAAGTATTTGTACTTCGTTACTTGACACCTCTGGGACTAGGCATAGCTAGTATAGCACAACAACAAAACATACCATATAACAAAAACATACCAATTAATTAACACAAGACAAAGAGCTGAAAGGTTGACAGAGCTTTAATAGGGAAACAATTAACTAACTACCGCTTAGCCAAATAACAAACACAAGATCTACTAGAAACCAAACAGGAAGTGAACAAAATGCGATCGATGAACCATAAACTAGACAAAATAAAATTTCTAACAAAAGCCACACAATGCTCATTAGGATACCGTGACAGAGACCTCTCTCTAAGAAACGGCTCCTGACATCCCTACTAGAGGCTCAGGACAACCAGCCCACCGATTCCTCACCAGTTCCTCAGATTTTGTGGCTGAGTGGGGGCTTGGCTTGGGGATTGTGAAGTATCTTGGCAGAAAAGCTGGGACAGATTTTTGCACAGGAGGATATGATGTATATGGCTTGGGCATTGTGGCTGAGAAGAGCTCGGACTGGACTGGAAGCTGAAGCTAATTTTGGCACGAGCACTGGGTGGGCACTTTTACATGCTGGAATTTGGTGTGGGTGCCGGGTTGGTGCTTGGCACACTGGAACTTGGCATGGATAGTGGGCAAAAGCTTGGCGTTTCCATTAGGGAGGAATGGAATATTCCTTGTTGATAGTATGACTGTGTCTGGGCTGGGGCTTGGAGCTTGCGTGTCTACTTTGTGGAGCTTTGAGGGAAGTATATACTGTATAGCACCAGCACAATGTTCTTGAAGCTAGGTGGCGGTAAATACCTACAGTACATACCCTCCAAGAAACCAGCCAGTGGTGGCAACATTATGCTTTTGACATTGGGGTACAAACTTCAGCAAAGCTCGAGTGCGGACCAAACATGACATACTCAAGGCTGAGCAGTGGTGAAATCATGGTGTTTTTAAGGCTAGTGTTAGAGCAAGGGTTAAGTCACCTGAAGTTGAAGTGCACTACAGGTATGACAGTCTTAAAGCTTGTATGCAGGGCATGTACAATGTTCCCAAAGCCAGCTGGTGGAGACAGCAGAGTGTCCTTGGCACCAGAGGCAGGACAAAGCATGACTCAGGTTTATCAGGGTAATTCTCTGATGGAGTTTAGGCACATGTGGACATGGCGTGGAATTGCTGGAACAAGATATGGCATTAATATGACAGGTTAAGGCATTGCTGGAACAAGGCATGTCATTAATGGGACAGGTTAAGGCATTGTGGGGACGGACCCTAGAATTGTGAGTCCTGGGTCTGGCATTGCTGAAACATGGCACAGCATTTCTGGAGCAGAGCAATCCATGCCTGGGTGAAGTCCCAGCATTGCTGGAGCAGATCATAACAGTGCTGGGCATGATTCAGGCTGAGTATACTGTAGCATGATTCAAGTTGACCTCCACAGTGTGGTGAGCATGGGAGCGTGGCTGAAAGCAGAGCATGACTAGGGCTTTGAGCAGAGCTGAACTGTTGGGCTTTGGACAGAGCAAAGTATAGGGAGCCTTCCTGCTGTCCTCACTCTGGAGACCCTGGCACTCAGCCTTTTGAGCTGTGTCAGCCTTTGTCAGAGCATGGTATCAGGAGCACTCCATTCGACCTCACACTGAACATCCTGGTGTTCTCTGCTGCTGGTCTTTTTGTTGGAACTGGGTATCAGGAGCAGTCCAGTCGGCCTTACCCTAGACATCCTGGCACTCTATGGAGGCTTTTGTCTGAGCAAGGTATCAGGAGCAGTCCATCCACTCTCACCCTGAATACGCTGGTACTCTGTGTCTGTGCTGAAGGGCTCTTCCCGAATTGCACCAAATTGCAAGGACTCCGAGGCAGTGTACTCAGTTTCCCTTGCTTCACACACTAATTTTACTACATTTTAGATGGGTCAAATCTTGGTACAGTTCTTATAATTTTCAGGGAACGATGCTTTAGAGGAAAATCTCCAGATGGTTACCGTAAACCTTGTATAAATTAAGAGGTCTAGACCATAGGATCCTCTAGCTGCCTTGTGTAATAATATACTGTACTGTATATATAATTTTTTATATGATCTTTTTTTTTGTCTTTAAAAACATTAACACTCAGTTGCTGTTGTTTTAAAATTCACAAATCACACCTGTACTGTACATACTGTATTATTGAAAATGTAACGCACAAGTTATGTTAATATGGTGTTATATGTAATATCATTATTGCTTTGCACTGATAAATGATGAAAGCTTTGTTGAGAATAGAATTTGTTGGAAAAAAATAAATATTGATATCTGATGCAATGTAAAGTACTATTTGTGTAGTCAGAGTTTTGGGTGCTACTGGAACTAAAATAAAAGAGCAGTCTTTCCTCATTCTGGGAAGAGCTGTGGTCTTGTAAATTGATGTTGAGTCCTATTTCTGGACAGACCAGGCTCTACATCATGTGCGGTTGCAGGCTTAATGTCTCTCTCATGTTTAATGACATCTGCTGTAAGCGGCCACATTTTCAACAGGCTTTCAGCAGCTCAGTGCACAGGATCATCAACATGCGCATACTTTCATGTGCTACAGTCACTCATTACAGCCTGGAGTGCTTATTATAGTCTGCAAATCACAGGCTGTGAATTATGAACGCCAACCCTTTTAATTAGGAGATTGTGATCTTGGGCTTAACCCTACTGGTAAAAATCACAGAACCTGATGTCATCTGATTTGGTTTTCAGGAGATCAGTATTGCGGTGGACGATTGGTGAAGCCATCGGGAACCTTTAAGACCCCCAACTGGCCTGATAAAGACTATCCAGCAGGAGTCACGTGTTCGTGGCATATAGTGGCACCGAAAAACCAGGTGATGTTTGTACACATTTAGTAAAAACCTATTAAACATTAATTGGATGATGATGTTGCATTAAGGACTAACTGGGAATGTGACATTTTTGAGCTAGATTTTCCTACACATTCATTTGGTAAAGCAGTATGTTTTAAATTATGTATTTCTTTAAACATATCTGTCGTGAACTAACCCGAAGAGACCAGAAGAACCTTAGCTTTAGCGGTTAGCCCTTTGTAGCGTGACTGGTAAACCCAAACGCGGAGAGACACGAATAATAATAATAATAATTTTTATTTATATAGCGCCTTTCCAGAGCTCAAGGACACTTTACAATGAATGAAAACAAAAATAAACAAAAAAGAATAAAACAAACAGATATTTAAGTAATAAAGTAGAAGACAACAATGAAAAATGCAGAGGACAGATGGATTCAGGTGTAACAAGTGAGTTTTGAGTAAAGATTCAAATGCTGAGACGTTGTTAACAGAACAGAGATAGTGTGGTAGAGTGTTCCAGAGTGCAATGACACTGAATGATCTGCCGCCCATTGAAGAGAGGCGGTTCCGAGGGACAGTAAAAAAAACGGAATCGGAGGAACGTAGTGAACGAGTCGGAATGTAGGGGGAGAGCAGTTTGAGAAGATAATTGGGAGCTAAGCCATTTATAGATTTAAAGACAAGGAGAAGAATTTTGAATTTAATACGGTAGGCAACTGGGAGCCAATGTAGATCGGACAAGATTGGGGTTATATGAGCAGAGCGTTTGGTATGAGTGAGTATTCTAGCCGCAGAGTTTTGAATATATTGTAATCTGGAGATCGAGCTGACAGGTAGACCAATGCAAAGGGCATTACAGTAATCAATGCGTGATGATACGAATGCATGGATGACAGTTTCTGCATCTTTGGTACTGATGAAGGGATGCAGTTGGGCAATACGGCACAAATGAAAGAAAGCAGATTTAGCGACAGATTTAATGTGAGGCTGAAAGGAGAGTGTGGAATCAAAGATTACTCCTAAATTTTTGACAGAAGAAGCTGTTTTGATGTGAGAGCCAGCAATCTTGCAGGTGTAGTCGGTGGAAATGTTGCTGGGGTGAGTGCTGGGGTTCCAATGAAAATTATCTCAGTTTTGTCCATGTTGAGTTTCAGAAAGTTTAAGCTAAGCCAGTCTCTAATGTCCTTCACACAAGCAGAGATTTTGTCGATTTGGGCAGATGGAGTAGGTGTACAGATTAAAGTTGAATGTCGTCGGCATAAAAGTGATAGTTGAGACCATGACGTTGAAGGATCAGACCGAGTGGAATTATGTAAATTGAGAATAATAGTGGGCCAAGAACAGATCCCTGGGGAACACCTCGCTTCAGGGGGACGGTGGGCGATTGAAAATCCTTAACAGAAATATAAAATTGTCTATCTGAGAGATAGGAGGAAAACCAAGACAGAGCAGTACCAGAGATACCCAGACCAGAGAGACGTGAAATAAGCAGGAGACAGTATCGAAAGCAGAGCTGAGATCAAGTAGCAGGAGTATAGACAATGAGCCAGAATCAGCAGAAAGCAGTAAATCATTTACTACCTTTACAAGTGCAGTTTCAGTACTATGAAGGGGGCGAAAACCAGACTGAAAAGGGTCAAAGAGATTATTATCGACTAGAAAAGACTGGAGTTGGGCAGCAACAGTACTTTCTAGTAATTTGGATATGAAAGGTAAATTAGAGATGGGACGATAGTTAGATAAAACTGAGGAGTCAAGGTTGGGTTTCTTGAGCACAGGTGTAACTGCAGCAGTTTTTAGAGGCAGAGGAAAAGAAGCAGAGGTAAGAGATGCGCGTTGATGAAATGAGAAATAGGTGAAGAAATGGCAGAGTGACAAAGTTTCAGAAGAGAAGTAGGAGCAGGATCAAGGTGACAGAATGAAGAGTTGGATTTCAGGATTAGCTTAGAGACAGAATCTGGGGTTGTCAGAGAGAAACAAGACAGAGACTGATTGGATAGAGTTGTTGGATGGCTGAGCTCTGTATCAGTAGGGAAACATTGGTGGACAGCATTAGGCAGGATAATCACGCGATTTGGTATAAGGACTCTCACACACAATGAGCAAGGGAAAGACACAATCTAGCCCGCATCCTATAAACAGACACTCAATCAGAAAGCAAACCCAATAAAGTGAGTACTCACGAAATGGCGAACGATTCCGAAGCGTCATGGGCCAAACTCAATGACTGAGCGTTGTACTGTGGCTTGTTTACCTCTTTTATGCTTGCTGGCTCACGACCGCATTACTTCTGGTTCCTAGTGCCGGTCGCGGATTGAGTGTACATGACAGTATCCATATATTTCAAATAGGTATGGTTTTAATATGAAGGACATTCAAGTCAAACTTGGACTTTTAATAACTGCTTCACTAATGCTTGTAAACCATCAAGTTTTCTTAGTACGCCAGAGACATGATTGGACTACCTACTTCACATCTGAAACCCTGGCCTTCCAAGACCTCCTTGAACTGCCCAAACATGTGGAAATGGCTTGGAAGGAGGTCAGGGAGATGTGGCTGAATGACTGTAACGTGCAAGTGGTGCGGCAGTATGGTGTAGTGCATTGTCCTGCCAAAACAGTGCATTAAGTGCATTAGTGTAGCAGGAGATAATATAGAGATATTAAGGCAGTTTCTACTCTTGTAAACATATTCTGTTATTCTAACCAATCAGAAGTCCCAGTTTGACTTGAACACTCCTTTTAAAACATATGTTTTTACTTCTGTTAAACCATATATGGTGATACAGTGAAACCTCGGATTACGAGTAATGCGGTTTACGAGTGTTCCGTAAGACGAGCAAAGATTTTTAATAAATTTGGTTTGGAAAACGAGCATTGTCTTGGTTTACGAGCATCGAGTATCATGTATCATGCATGCGCTTCTTGTTTTGACGCTCTTGCGCTACAAATTGTGGGTAATCGTCTCCCCTGCTGGGTCTTATTGCTCATCTCTTACTGGTATTAAAATAAAGCGAAGAAGCTTTAATAATTTAGGAGAGAACAACAGTATTTCCGTTAATGTGTGTTTAATTCAGACAAGAGGAGAAAGTTTTACTGTGTAAGATGAGAAGGGGGAGACAGGAGGGGCTAAAAGCAAGAGTCTCCACTTACTCTAACCTCAACAGAGGTGTCAAGTAACGAAGTACAAATACTTCGTTACCTTACTTAAGTAGAAATTTTGGGTATCTATACTTTACTGGAGTAATTATTTTTTATTTTTACTTTTTTGAAAGGTAAAGTGCAGATTAATTTGTTTTATTTTTACTTTATATTTTGTATTAATTATTTTTATGTATTTATTTTTTGGGGCTGTGGAACGAACAATTTAAGTTTTCATTATTTCTTATGGGAAAATTTAATTTGGTGTTTTGGAATACGAGCCCACTTCCGGAACGAATTATGCTCGTAATCCGAGGTTCCACTGTATATAAACAAATCACATATACATTGCTGCAAGCTCTTTAAAGTACCCTTCCTTATTTAGGATTTAATGAAAAACTCTAAATCTAATCATTTTGGAATATGCTAAAGTTCTGCAAAACACTCTTTTAGTCTCAATTGCTCAATTACTCAATTTATGAACTGCCATGAAAAATAAAAATTACAGAGTGATCATTTCTGTAACTCGCACTTTGTACAATCATAGGCTTCTCTCAGCAGTCGCCTAAGGGTCTAACAAGGAAAGATAATTAATGCTTACAAAGCAGAGGCAGGATATCAAGCACTTCCCACACACACAATTTTCACTGTCTGAAATGTCATTAAGAAATAGAAGTTATGGGGAACTGTGTAAGTCAAAGTTCCAGTAGTACTGGAACATAGTGGGAAGGAAGCCAAAGTCAAAAACTGCAACAACAACAACAAAAACCCAAATCATATGACAGTAAGAAAATGTGGGAAGTTTTAGCTAAATCAGGAGATGTGGATGCATTGTTCTGCTTTATAGCATTGCTTGCAAAAAAGATGACCTGCATGGAAGAATCATCAGTGGGAAACTGAACCTGAGATCTTATTTGTCTTATTGTTTGCAATATAATATATGGATAAGCTCAATGTGTTTTGGAAGCCCTTTGGCCACAAATAACCAGGGCCCGGTTTCTCAAAAGCTTCTTATCGCTAAGTAGTTCTTAAGTTGTACCTTAACCTCTCTCTTAACGTTATGGCGCATTTCCCGAAACGTTCTTACGCTAAGTATCTCTTAGCTAAGTCACACGTTCGTAAGGTTGGTCTGGACCAACCTTAACTCATACTTAGCGTAGTTTCAGCTCTAGACGCTAGTGGCCGCCACTGAGCAGCAGTCTTTATAAATCAGCGGTGTATGGAAGCACATTATGGCACGTTATCAAAGTCGTATTAATGATGGAATATACTGTAGACCTGTTTAAGAATATTATTTTATTTGATATCAGAACTAATAGAGTGACTTTTAATTAGCCTATTTCATAATGTGACTAACGCATTAAAATTGCCAATCACAATTAATATTAAACAGGTGGCGAACAATTAGGCAGCGAGCGTGGTGTTGTGTTAAACTGAAGACGGCGCGGTCCGTGGAGCCGTGTGAGTCATGTACATTTTTCCTTTAGACAAAACTTCAGCCCTTTTCATATTTTCCCCGTGGTCGTTATTAAAAATAAATAAAGTTTTGCCTTCCAAGGCAACAGATTATGGAGCTTCTTGAGCTGCTCAGACCTGCGCGTGCCAGACCAACGCATCGTACTTACTGTACTTACTGTACTGTACACTCCCCGTCCCGATGTCCAGCTGCTCGCTGCTTTCTGTTTAAAATATGTTTCATTGATCATTAGCCATTATCCATGACTTTATGGGTTTTTCTTTTGACACGTTTTATTTTTATGAAATTTGATTTAGTTAAATGAGAAAATAACCATGGGAGTTTCAAACCCCGCATCCATTCATGTTTCTGTGTGATTGTAATGTTTAATACCCCTACAGTATTCACTTATGCGGTTTGACTCGCTGTGAGATGCGGTGTGTTATACCCCTATCTCACCTGCACGGTCTCGCGCTGTGGCCGTAAGCTTGATCATGATTCACCCCGAGTTTTTGCGCTGTGATTCCGTTTCCATCTTTCCGCGTGAAAAATTCAACGTTTAATTTTTTGCTGGTCCTCGCGGTAGCTTGCAGACTTTGCAGAACTTTGCAGAACGTTAAAGGAACGTCGTGGGCAATCGCGGCAGCTCACAGAGATGAGTCCGGCCACACAGGTGAGAGAGGGGTATTAGACACCGTGATCCGCCTCGAGTGACCGGCGCCCGACGGTCCGCGAAGATCTACAAGGTCCGCGAGCTTCCACATGTTAAACATGTTTATTTATTTTTTTTGCGTGGTAAAATGGAAACGTAATAACAGCACCAAAACCCGCACTGAATCATAATGAACCGCACTTACGGCCCCGCGTGTGAGATAGGGGTATTAAACCTCCACTCTGTCATCTCATCGTATTCATTCCATAAGTGCGCTATACAACCCCAACAACTGACACTTCACATTGTTTCTGAAGCTGGTGAAGAGTGTTATCAGCTGTTTGTCCATCAACTATGATTGTAAACCCGGTTCGTTTCACTGCCACATGTTACATGAAAATATTAGCGACAGTTTGGTGATTTAATTTATATATTTGTCTATTATGGCATGTTATTGTTAAGTTAACCCATGTCGAAATAAACTCTATTAAAAGAATTTAGTGCAATGTTTAATTTGCATAGAAAGTGCCGTCTTTCTTAACGCTGTCATGAAAAAGGAGTGAAAAATCGATTCCTGAGCCACCGATGTCCGCTAATTCAGGACCTTCACTGTAGACAGCGCCGCGTAACGTCGGACGTAAGAGGCAGCGACTTAAGAAGACTCCTAAGAGACAGTTCGAGAAATACACTTAGAAAAGTTATCACTTAACGTAAGATATATCTTAAGAGTCTTCTTAGCGCGCGAATAGTGTGCGTTATCGAGAAACCGGGCCCAGGACAATTCATTAAAAAAGATCACCTTACCATCTGTTTAGCCTGGAGGTGATTCTGTTATACTTTGGGATTGCGTGACACCTTCAATGTGGAAGCATTGGCTAAGACTTCCAAAATGGCCCTCACTCTCTCCTGGATCAAACAGCATCATAGATGTATCTTAAACATACTACGCATGCAAGACAGAACTAAAGCACCTGCAACCAAATTCATGTAACAAGAGTAGAAATACTCCTAGCAGGCTACAAAAAAAACATTTATCCAGTACCAAATCTAATACAGGGAAACTTAATGGTGTGCCTGATATCCATCCATCCCTCCACCCATCCATCCATCCATCCATCTAGGAATCTCTGTAGGCCAACTAGGGACCGTGGAGGCCAATGGTGACCATTGTATTTATTCCCATTTTGGTAGGACCTCTGGTCAACACTCACACACTGCAGGCAATTTGGGAACACCAGTTAGCCTAATCTGCATGTCTTTGGACTGTGGGAAGAAACCGGAGAACCGAGGGAAACTTACCAAGTACGGGAGAACATGCAAACTTCATGCACACAGATCCCAAGGCAGGAATCACACCCGGTCCATGGACCTGCAAGGCGACATTGCTAACCACTACGCCACCGTGCAGCCCTGCTTAATATGCTTAAAGCGAACGCTAAGCTTTATACAGTAGATCCTTTCATGATGCTTCCATGATAAATGTTATCAGAGGATTTCAATTCAGAAAAGCCAGAACTTGAATCTCAAGCTGGAATCTGAGTTTGAAAAGTTGAAAACCTGCCAGTTCTTAGAACATCAGCTTGCCCTTGAAAAACCTCCTGCAAAAATAACGATAACGTTCTCTTTCAGTTTTTTTTACCGAATGATGACCAAGTGATAAAAAAAGAGATAGCTAGAAGTCTAGTTAGTTAGAAGTCTAGTCTAGTGTGATCAGGTTTAATTTTTATCTTGTTAGTTTTGCCGTAACTTTTTCTAAACCTTAAAATTAAGATTGTTAGCATTAAATCATTAAACGTTCATTGGGCTCGTTGTTATTTGAGCAGGTTTGGCATGTTTGTTTCACATTGTTTAGATCATAGAGGTGAAATTTGAGAAGTTCGACGTGGAAAGAGACAACTACTGCCGCTATGACTACGTCGCTATCTTTAACGGAGGAGAAATCAACGATGCTAAGAGGATTGGGAAATACTGTGGAGACAGCCCTCCAGCGTAAGAGATACAAACTCACAAACCACAATACTACTCAAATATTACAGTAAATACTGAGACTGGCAAATAGCCTCTTGCTAAAGTCTTGGTTGTCTTGGTTACATTTCAGTTTTTACTATTTTCAAGCACATGATTGGTCAGGAGTGTAGGCTGCAGGACACTTCTGATTGGCTCTTAGAAACAATTATATTAGTGCATTTTAGTGGTTGTACTGTATACAGTATCTGTGTTGTGTGTGTGTGTGTTTCCAGGCCGGTGTTTTCTGAGGGTAATCAGCTTCTCATCCAGTTTCTCTCGGACCTCAGCTTAACAGCAGACGGCTTTATCGGCCACTATAAATTCAGGAACAAGAAGATCCCAATAACAACCATCGCCCCAACCACAACCACTCAGCCCACCACAACCAGACTCATACGTACGTGACTCATTAGGGTAGAGACACGGTCCTGCTTAGCATTTGTTTGTTCACTACTGATTGTCCACATGATGCTTGTTTTTACCAAGTTAACATAAGTCTCTAGATTGTGTGTCAATGTTCCAGCTGAAATACCACTCAGACCACACATTATATGACATGCCTAAAATTCATTCTGCTTCACTTCTATTCCAAACGCACTTAAAAATAAAATAAAATAAAAATGTATTTAGTTCAATTCCATTCAATGCAAGTCAATTCCCCTCACACACCCTTTGTGGAAGTGCACTTTTTTTTTAGCCTATCAGTATACAGAACACAGGACTTCCCAGAGCAGTGGAAAAGGGGTACCTGAGAACTATGGAGTCAAGCAGAAGGACAGACCATGCCCCACCCCTTTTTTTTTTAGTTCCTTTCTCTGCAATGATGTCATACCAGTTAGACAATTTAAAGGACCTATTCAAGCAAATTTATTACTAAAGATGAAAAAAAGAAATGAACACAATTTTTATTTTACCTAGATAAACACACACTAGAGACCTTTATGAATATCTCTAAATTATTTAGTAAATTTTTGCATAATTGGTCCCCTTTAATGTGAACAACATAAATGTGTGTATGGGTGTGTTGGAGTGGATTAAGATATGACAAAAGACTGATTTTGTTTTTTATTAGTGATATGTGATTTCTGATTTGTTTCACTGAATCAATTCATTTGACTTGGCTTACTAATAATATATGACTTTATATGACAAATTGTTTGATATTTTGATTCTTAAAAACAATTGTTCTTCTTTGCCAAACTATAGCAGACCTACAGTAGTTATTTGTTACATTCTCAATTAGAGAGTCCAGTTCAGAAGAGAACTTGAAAGAATCTGTCTTAAATTTCTCAAGGAGTTCCCCAAGGCTCAGTACTTGGTCTGTTGATATTTTCCTCTGCTCTTTTCCTTTGAAGCTTTGAAGTATTCAGCGACACTCTGTCAGCAGAAATGCAAACGAAAAGGAAGTCCAGAGACTCATTACTGCTCCAGCAACTTTGGTAAAGAGCAGATTTTGTTCACACACACACACACACACACGCACACACACACGTACTGTATATAAACTCAGATTTAGTAAAAAACCCTGGAAAAAAAATTGATAAGGAGGAAAAATGCTTCCCAGAATCCCTGCTACTGTACTTAACAAGTGTGTGTATTTATGCATCTGAATATGCACTATCTTGGGCTTGGTGGCTTGTTTCAAGAGCCTGAAAAGCTTCCTTCAGGTTTTTTTTTCTCCTGCACAGTAAAGTGTGTGTGAAAAACACAGTTCTCTCAGTGCCAGCCGGCTGCAGCGGACCGAAAGCAAACCGGGTGTAAATAGAGGTGTTGATTCAGCGTGGCCTCTCTCTAAAACGTTTCTATCTGGGACATGTTTGCAAAGCCAGGGCCGATACGTTCATTATGATCTCCTGCCGAGTTTGCTCGGATTTGCATACGGAATAGTAGCCCAGTCGCTCGGAGGCCTGGACTAATGTGGCGGAAAATTTCACTCAAATCGCGCCAAATCGGTTATATCACCCTGTTTCACAAATTGTTACACAGGGACAAAAAGTTTAGCTTCCTCACAGCTTGACTGTTTGGATTTAACTTGGATTGAAAAAAAAAAAAAAAAACGACTTCTTTTACTCCAAATGCAGTCAATCAACCGAGAGAGCTGCTGCTTTAGTTCTGTAATGCAGCTAAGAAGAGGCTAACAAGCTTTTCTTATAGCTTTTCACAAACTTTTACATCATGCAAATTGTTTAACGAAATCATTACACTCTCAGTTTTAAAGATCTAAAGCAGGTCAATTTATTCACAAATCATTCATAGTAGAAAATACAGTAAGAGTCAAATATTTGGACACACCTTCTAATTCAATGTTTTTTAGTTTTTGTTAGTGATTTCTTTTCTACATTCTAGAACAATACTGGATTGTTTCTATGAAATAACACATATGGCATTAGGTAATTAAGCAACAACAACATAAACAGTCAGTTGTTATTTTAAGACATGAAGGTCGGCTGTTCTGGTGCAGTTCTTACAAGAACAGTATCGTGTCGAGTGCGTTTGAAAAACCAATCGAGCTCCATGATGATGAAACTGTCTCTCATGAAGACCTTCCCAGGAAACAAGACCAAAACTACCTCTGCTGCAGAGGAGACGTTCATTTAGAGTCATCAGCCTCAGAAATCACCAATTACAGTAACAACCAGCACCTCAGATTAGAGCCGTTATGAAGCTTTACAGAGCAGAAGGAGCAGATATACATCTCAATATCAACTGTTCAAAGGAGATTATTGTGTATTTTGGATAAACGCCTTCAGTATTATTACATAACGTATAAATTCTGCGTAATTTCGTCTTTCTCAGCCATCACGGGGACGATTATCACAGCAGTGCCACGTGGAGGAAGCATGCACACTACAGTCTCCATCATCAACATTTATAAACATAAACATCTCAATATCAACTGTTCAAAGGAGATTATTGTGTATTTTGGATAAACGCCTTCAGTATTATTTCATAACGTATAAATTCTGCGTAATTTCGTCTTTCTCAGCCATCACGGGGACGATTATCACAGCAGTGCCACGTGGAGGAAGCATGCACACTACAGTCTCCATCATCAACATTTATAAAGAAGGAAACCTCGCCATCCAACAGGCTGGAAAAACCATGAGCACTAAAATCGTTATCCTGTGCAAGAAATGTCCTTCTGTCAAAAGAGGTGAGTCTCAGCGCCTGCCAAGTGCCAGCGGGTGCACGATTTCACCAATTACACTCGATTACGTTCTGTAACACTCTGGCTCTCAGACAGCCACAATGGCACAGTTATAAAACCAAGCTGTTTATCGAGGCTTGATACTCTGCATGTTTAATGTTTAAAATTTTTCACAGCTACTGTGTAATGCTGAATGAATGAATGAATGATTGAATGAATGGCTACAGCCTAAACCAGTTTAAGTTGGTAAAGACAGAGTGTGCTACAGTCAGCAGGTTCCTAATGCCTGTTTAAGATATGGCTCTGAGTTTGCCTTTAGACTTCTGCGGCATCGAGCTGAATAAATGAATGCTTGATGAGAGCGTAAGGTAAGCGGCAAAACTCACTGTCGGAAACAAAATTAGATAAAAAAAAACATAGTTTGAACCTCATATGTTTATATGGGAGCGTATAAGCATATGGACCCTCAGAAACACGAGGTACTGATGAACACCCACCCTGAATGTCTCTGCCGTAACGTCACTGCATTCAGGTTCTCTATGTGTGCTGTCACTAGGCTTGAACTACATCTTCATGGGCCAGACGGACGAAGAGGGCCGCGGGATGATCTCTCCGCAGCACTTCGTCATGGCCTTCAAGTCCAAGAACCAGCGAGCGTTCAACGTCCTAAAGAACAAGCGGTGCTGATCTCGCTCTTCCCTCCATCTGAATTTGTGCGAAAGTGATTTCCTCCATTAGGCTTTAAATTTTTTTTTTTATATATATACACTGTATATGCGAGGAGATAATGGGGACGTAGTAAAGTGTATATGATAAGGAAAAAATCAGAATGGTGATCTCCAGTGCTGGTGCAGAAGGCTAGACTGGATTCCAGCTGTTTGTTTTCACTGCGAAGGCAACCTTAATGTCCAGCTGTTAAAGTGTGATTATTAAAACCTTCACTGAGACTAGAACTGTAAAAACTGTAAAAGTTGTAAAAAAAATTGTAAAGTTAAGATTTATTTCTTACCGCCCCGAAATCGGTAACACATTTAGTTGCAGGGTTTCTTTTTTTCTTTGTTGATCTACTGTACAGTACTGTGCAAAAGTCTTGACCTACTCTAATTTCTTCGTAATTTGCTCCCAAAGAGCCAGACTTTCTTGTATGTTTACAAGTAGTCTTGAGGAACAGTTCTCCAGGCTTCCTGAAGAACTTTTTCTTCTCTCGTTTTCAGTCCAGTCCCTGCACCTGAGCAGTTTCAGAGGAATGGTTTTTGTTTGTTAAGCCACACAATAATCTATGAATCATCTAACATCATAAAAAACATCTAACTTGAGGCATGAACCAGTGAGAAACTGATGACGGTAGATGATCAGGCCAGTGATTAGTATACTGCAGGTGTTGAATGGTGGTTGGAACAGACGAGAGGGGAAATGAGGTCGCTGCTGAGGTCGTTACATAATTTTTAAATTGTCACATCTTTAGGCACTTTGCAGCCTGTCACAGTTAAACATTTGTTCCTAATTCTTTAATTCAATCTACATGATTAAATTTTATTTAGTATGAAGAAATAACGGCTGGCTCAAGCCTTTTGCACGGAACTGTATCAGTATCACACGACCCTGCCACTGCTATTCCCGCAATAATAGCAATGTCCTGGAATGTTCCTCTAATCGCATGTTAATTTACCTGCACAAACATTTTCTATTAATTAAAAAATGGAATGTCCAGGATACACGTCAGCACTCGATCACAGCAGCTGTAAACACTTATTAGACAGGAAAAAAAAAAACAGCTTGGCATGTAAAGAAAAACCTGTCCTCTGCCTTCATGACTTTGTATAAAGTATAATGTTATAGATGGTACAGTCCAAAGCGCTGACACCGGAGACTCCTTCTGTATCTTCATCATATCAACAAATATACACCAATTAGCCATAACGTTATATTGAGTAGGTCCCCCCTTGTGCCACCAAAACCGTAATATCCTGTGTGTTCTGACACCTTCTTTATGGAGACCAGCACTAACCTTTTCAGCAATTAGAACTAGAGTAGCTCTTACATTAGCTCGGACTACACGAACCAGCCTTCACTCTCCATGTGCATCAGTGAGTCTTGGCAGCTCATGATCCTGTCGCCAGTTCACCGGTTTCCCTTCTTTGGATCACTTTTGGTATATTCTGACCACTGCAGACCTGGAACATGCAACAAGTTCTGACCCAGTCCTCCAGCCATCACAATCTGTCCATTGTCAACATCACTCAAATCCTTACGCTTGCCCAATTTTTTCTGCTTCCAACACATCAACTTCAGGGACAAAATGTTCTTACTGCCTAATATACGTATCCCATCCACTTCAAGGTTCCACTGGCACGAGATATTGTAACTGTAGCTACCATGAGAAGGGCCAAAATGTGATGGATGGACAACTTGATTGGAGCAACTCCAAAACCGCAGGTCAGACACTGCAGGTCTTGTGAGATGTTCTCAGGTTGCAGCGGTCAGGACATACAGTACCAAAAGTAATACAAGGAAGGAAACCTGGTGAACTGGTGACAGGGTTATGGGCAACCATTGCTCACTGATCCACATGGGGAGCTAAGGCTGGCCCGTGTAGTCTGATCCAGTACCTTTGATCCAGTGAAGATCAAAAAGGTTTATGCTGGTTTCCTTAGAAACGTGTCATAACACACAGTCCTGCACTGTTATGATGGCATAAGGGGGAACAATTCAATATTAAACAGGTGTTCATAATGTTATGACTGATCAGTGTCCTTCATTTAAGAACAACACATTTAATAAATAGATGAGTAGAAATAATTAGAAATGCATTAGAACAAACACTAATCTGTTGATTGAAAGCCATAAAATCAACAGGCAAGGTTAAATTATTATTATTATTATTATTATTATTATTATTGTTATTAGATTATTTATAAACTATAATACAATTATTTATAAAATTTCATAATACAATTATGCTAATTATTAACTAGAAATTACTTGGAATTAAGCTGTTGAACATGAGGTGCTCACCGTGCCATTAAAACATCGTGTGCCTACATTTTTGTTTTGGCAATTTCTGGATAAATGACAAAAAAGAAATTGGATTAGGACTGCTGGCATATTGGAAAGCAGTATGTGAAATCAAGACTGTTCAGCGTCAAGGCTAAAGTATCTGAATCCAAGGATTTTGCAGATTTATTCACTTGATACGAGCCAACATTCTTCCCCTGTGGTTTCTGCAGCATGTAATCATCTTCACAGTAACATTCACTTTATAAAGTATCATTTTTTTTTAACTACAATTTTTTGTACATATACAAAAGTTTTTTTTTGTAGATATACAAACGTTTGAACAAACTCCAAGGTGTTAGTCGTGCATAGTGTTTTTCAGCCACACAAGTGTTTACTATGTACAAAATTCAAGGTGCATCTTATGTGGTGACTAAAGTGCAATAATTTAGTAGCGACATTTTGAAACGATTGCATCCGTTTGCTTTCATTCCTGAAACGCGAAGTAAAACCAGCCTGGAACGTGCGGAGTTGCCGAGCAGACTTGTTTCATTGTTGAGTGTGTACTGAAATTCTCATTATAAAATATTTTCATATGAAACTGCTTCCTGATAGTGAATGTTAATTTATAAAAGATTGTTTTGTGACAAATAAAATAAAATAAACATTCTTTATCTGTTTTGGTTTGGAAAGTTACTGTATATCACTAACAACACAATCTTAAACACTAAATAATTTTCACTATTTACAGAATTTACAGAAATGTTACAACATTCCTACAACATGCACAATAGTTATTCATAGTGAGCCAGAAACTGGAAAGGAAAACTATTACTGTAATAGTCCAGTAGTCATTTAGTGGTGAAGGTTGTAAGTTTAAATCCCTCTAGAAAACCTTCTAAAGATAAAATATAATTATTGTTAGAGATTACCTTCTACAGCGGCACCTCTGCATGTGAACGTCCTGTCTAGTGAATTTTCGCCTTAAGAACTACGATTTTGCATGAAATTTGCCTCGACATACAAGGCAAACAGAATGCCGTATTTTTTCTTTTCATCATTTTTTCAAGATTTAGTGAAGACATACGTAGCACCATGGGTCCCAAGAATGTTATCAGGGATGGCAGCAAGAAGAAAAGGCTTTCAGTTTGTTTTTTAAAGCAGCCGGTGCCAAGAGGAATCATAAATTAAGGTTTAAGTTCATTTACATGTCTTTTCTAAATGTTTTGTTTTTACATTCAAAATTATGATTATAATGTTGGAAATTGGTAATATTGGTAATATTTTCGGGTGGCTGGAACGGATTACCTGTATTTACATTATGTCCTATGGGAAAATGTGTTTTGCAATACAAAATTACACCTTAAGAACTTTCCTCCGGAGCGCACAGATCAGCCATAACATTACAATGCAATACATTATGCCTAGGATTGTCTGGGTTCCCCTTTGTGCCCCCAGTGTAGCTCTGGACATGACGCCACAAGACGTCTGGGACGTTGGTAGATGATCTTTGGGCTACGTTGTTCAGTGCCTCCCATGGATGCTTGATCAGATTGGTAGAATTTTGAGGCTGGCTCAAGAACCTTGAACACTTTGCCAGCTGAGCCACGTACTCAGCAGACTGTGATGCGCTGAGTGTTCTGATACGTTTCTATCATAGCCAGCATTGAGTCTTTTCCTCAAAGTTGTGCTACATTGGATTTTCTGTAGGATCGGACTGGCTTTTGGTCCCCAAAGGCATAGGCCAAGAGCCTTGGGTGCCCTTGATCCCGTCACCAGTTTACTGGGGTTTAATTGATAATCAGTGTTCAGCTATTAGTGGTCATAATGTCATGGCTGATCAGTGTTACATGTACAGTTTCAGCTTTAGCAGTACTGGCTTTTGAAACCATAAAATTAACTCTGAGGTATTCCCTGAAGGAAAAAAAACTGTCTGGACTGTAACCCGCTCTCTTTTGTGGCTTCTAATATAAACATCTAATATGAGAGCAGTGCTTTTTTAAGACGACAGCTTTTTCCAAGAAAAGCCAAACGAAATAAAAGTGAAATGCATGATTTTCCATAAAAACACCTTTATTAGATACTTCCATCCAAAGAAAAGACACTTCCTAAAAAACACGCGTGATAATCAGGAATCTTGGACAAGTTCTGAATCTGGAGGCTTTGCGTGTAGAATGAATATATCATTATATATTTCCAGTGTCAGTGTCCCTGCTGTAAAAGTTGAAGAAGGAACATTTCCAAGCATGCTAGACTTCAACGTCGGGTCGCGGCTTTAGCTTCTGGGGTAGAACATGGCGTATTTGGATGTGCGAAAGCCGAGCAGGTCTCTCATCTCATTGCGGAACTTGGACAGATCCTGCCGCAGGTCGTTGAGGTTCTCCACCGTGGCCTGGTCCGTGCTCTGCATCTTTTGCCGCGTGGACGTCAGGTAACGATGCACCAGGCAGCACATTATCTTCTGGTAGTTCTCATCCCTTTTCTGCTTCAGGTTCCTCCATTCCTGGAAGAGAACCATATGATCAAATGAAATTCACAGTAACACCAGGATAGATGGAATAACTGGTACTTTAGAGGTAAAAGGAACCAGAGAAGTTCTCAGGATTTAGTAGTCCTGATCAAAAATGGAAGCGTTCCCTCACACCTAGGGGTGCTCATTGTAGCTAATCCACCTACCAACTTGTTTTTTTTTTGGAAGGTAGAAGCACAGCACTGATCTCTTAGGAAACCCAGAAGAACACGGAGAACATGTGAAACTCCACAGAGAGAGAGAGAGAGAGAGAAACTCAAGCACCGAATCGAAACCAGGATCCTGGAGCTGTGATCAGAAATCTGCACCTGCTTTCCATCACTGCAAGCTAATTACTATTTTTGGTCAAAGTAATCTAGCGGAAACCGCGCCAGAAGTCTGTCTCCACCTTGCAGACCATTGCACAATGACCTCGTTTTTGTTTTTATATGGCCTGAAAACCAGAACCAAATAATCCAATCAGAAAGAACATTCAGCACCACAGGTTCATGATGATGTCCAGAGGAGGGATTCAATTCAATCTTCTTGTTTGTGCAAAGATTGCATTTTGACAACTAAAGCGAATTCCTTGGTCTTTTATTTGTCAGGCGATAATGTGGAATTGATTATATTCTTTTATCTATGAGTTAAGAAATGAACTTCAATTGAATTTAATGCTTTGATGTGAGCAAAGTCTTATTAAATATTACAGAAGTGTTTTCCTAATGTTAGTGACACTCAAACCACACAACACCCTTCATTCTGTCACGAGAAAAAACACAGATATGACCCTAGTGCTATTGATTTAAGACTCTATTTAGACTTGAAGTTAAATGACTAGATTGTAAAGCTGATGGAAATGGAAGTGTACTCCTTAACCAAAAAAACACTATAGCCTTTTTGTTTGCAACAAGTTAACCCGGCTAACCAGCTACTTTGTTTATTGATTAATCAATATTCATAATCTCATTAAAAATGTAAATGCAAAGGGCATTCAAGTCAAACCGGGACTTTTGATTGCGCAGAAGAGAATGAAAACTCCCTTTATTTCTCTATATAATCCCCTGCTACACTGATGCACTTATTCCAGAGTTTCACTAGTGCTTGGACACCATTAAGGGAGAAAGTTCTCAGTACGACCTTCTCAGCCCTGATCAGACTGCCTGCTTCACGTCTGAATCGCTGACCTCCCAGGAACTCCTTTAATGGCCCGAACATGTGGACATGTCTTGGAATGATGTCAGGACTGTGGACAGCTGAGTTCCTGTAATGTGAAAGTGGTGATGGTGAATGATTGTGTGTACAGTTCACACAGACAGATGCGTCTCTTCCATAAGTTGGCGACAAGTTATCAGTTGATTTTCAAGGATCAAGCGTTCCACTCGCTGAATGTTCATGTAAACGACTGCAGTAGGATCCGAGCCACCTCAGCTGTGATCGTCATTCACGTTCATACGGCCTTCGTTAAAACGTTTGCACCATACAGATACTTTACTGCGGCTAAGAGGCTCATTGTTGTACTGTGCATGAGGTCTTCAGTTTTACACCTTCATTCATCAGAAGTTTCATCGTAAGTCGCGTTTTGATTGTCTTGAACACCACTGATACATAGCATTTAATTAAGTGCCTTGAACCACCTTCAGGATCTTAACAAATCCAGTCGCTCTGGAATTTTGCCAGGATTATGTCTTAAAGTTCAACATTGACTAACCTTAAGGCTGTTTTGTCTCTTCATCTTTCCAGTGGATGTGTGGGAACAGATCCACTTGCTCAGGCTGGTCACTAAGTAGCACAGCGTCTTTGGGGATGGAAGGATGTTTAACGGAGGAGGCAATGTGCATTTATCATCAAAGTAGCTGAGCCAGAGCTTGGCCCGGGCAAATTTCCATTCTTTGTCCTCATGGTTCTGTGGTCAAAACAACGTTGAAAAGAAAAGCATTGGATTAGAGTGCACACGTGACCAGTTGTCTAGCTTCAGCAGCATTTTCTATAAATTCAGAAATCTGCATTAGTCTCTTAAGCAATGCAATAATTACTGCAGATTAAAGCCAAAATTCACTCACAGCAATCTGTCTGAAGCTCTTATGCAGCATGGCCACCAAAAGCTTGGTCAGAACGATCACCACGACGATGTTGTACGTGCCGATGATAAGGGCGCCAACGAATGAGCGCAGTTCCTCGGTGTAGCTGATTCTGGTCACAAACAGCGCCACGTGTGCCAGAGAGAAAATGTACCAAAAGAGCGCGTAACATGTCCCCATAAACCTGAGACAGAAAACAAGCCAGGGTGACTTTAAGACTCTGAAGGAAAAATATCATATAAGTCTGAAAAAGCAAAAAGCCTTTTTGAAAAATCTGTGATAAAATGTTAAGTTTAAATCAGCAGCGTTTTTTTTAATCATCAATCAATCGATCAATCAATCAATCGAACAATCAATAAGTCCACAGACCCACAAATCAATAAATTTCCACAGACACTGAGCCAAAGGTGCCATTACTTAAGTCTTAGCCATATAAAATAATTAAAATACAACAAATGTGCATTTTCTGTGGCTGAATCCCAAACAGCATTTATTATTAGTGCACTAAGTAGGATGTATAACACCATTATGTTATACCCTATGTAGTGAGAAAACAAAGTCAACAGAAATGCGTTTTATATTCATTTTTAAAATTTGGATTTATTCTTGGGTTTTATCCCTTTTTATCCTTGGGGTCGGCAGATCGGATCATTTGATCCACAAGCTCTGGCACAGGCTTTTACGCTCGATGCTTTTAGTTATGTCATGTGAATGTTGTTGTTGATCTTTCGGCTGCTCCCGACAAGGGGTCGCCACAGCGGAATATCCAGTCCGCACTACAACTTGGCACAGGTTTTACGCCGGATGCCCTTCCTGATGCAACCCTCCCATTTTATCCGGGCTTGGGACCGGCACTGTATCCAGTGGCTGGGGTGTGGGCACTGGCTGGAATCGAACCCGGGCCGTCCGCATGGCAGGCGAAACACCTACCACTGAGCCACCAGTGCCCTAGTTATGTCATGTGAATGACTGGTTAAATTAGTGGCAAAATACAGTGCTATGGTTAATTTGCCAAAGCTAGATATGTTGGAAGCATCTTTCATCTGGATAACTGAGAATAAAGCTATAATAACTATAAGTTATACGTGTGGAAGGCGTCGTTGTTCTGCTGTTCACAGAAGATCCCTTCGCAGTCCTTGTTGTCGATTCTGCTCTTGGACGGGTCCCTCTGGTCTTTTCCGTAAAGCTGCGTCAGGCCGATGGTGAAGGAGAAGAGCACCAGCAGGAACAGGCCTAGGAACTTTCCAAACTCCTGCAGCATCTGACCCATCGAGATCTACATAAACACACACACACATTAATTAATTTAGGAATTTATTCAGTATCTACACAACTGTGCGGTTATTTGTCATTTCCAGACCTGCAATCATAGCAAGCCTCAGGAAAACATCAGGTCTAGTTATGACCCGTTAAGGTGTTTTCTATTTCACATGCTTTAAAAAGAACCTTTTTTTAGGCGACTGTAAACTTTAGCAGCTCAGGAAGCATTTTAAGTTGCTATTTTTGCCCTGCTGTTTATTAAACTTGGGTATTCCAATGTATGACTAGGGTTGTGTAAATGGGAGTTGAAAAAGCAAATATTTTGATGGATAATATCATTAATCAACAGTGTTTAGACAGATGTAACACATACACTCTCTTTTCCACTGAAGTCCCAGACAATGTAGTGATACATTATAAATAAATGTATGTATGATAATAATAATAATAATAATAATAATAATAATAATAATAATACATTTTATTTATAAGCGCCTTTCATAACACTCAAGGACACTGTACAAAACAATCAACAAACAAATGAGAAATACAAACAACCAAACAACACTGAAAAAACAAGCATGTACAAAAATCAGTGAATTCAAGAAGAATAAGCTTTAGTGAATAGATAAGTTTTGAGAGTGAGAGTGAGAATCTAAGTTACGTCTGGTGGGAGGGAGTTCCACAGAATGGGAGCAGAGTGACTGAATGCTCGACTCCCCATAGTACTGAGACGGGCAGAAGGTGCGACCAGGCGAATGGAAGCGGATGATCTGAGAGAAGGAGAGGAAGTGGCAATTTGAAGTAGATCGAGTAGATAAGGAGGGGCCAGATAATGGATTACCTTGAAAGTGAGCAAAAATTATTTTAAATTCAATTCTGTATTTTATGGGAAGCCAGTGAAGTTGCTGGAGAACAGGGGTAATGTGATGGAAAGAGGGGGTTTTGGTAATGATGCGAGCTGCTGAGTTTTGGACAAGTTGTAACTGATGAAGGGATTTCTGGGGAAGACCAAAGAGAAGAGAATTGCAGTAATCAATATGAGATGACACCAAACTGTGAACAAGGATAGACGTAGAATGGGTGGAGAGGTACGAAGACGATTAATACTGCACAGATGGAAGTAAGCACAGCGAGTAAAATTGTTAATGTGAGATTGGAATGATAATGAGCCATTGAGGATGACACCCAAACTCTTAACTTGATCGGATGGAGAAACTGATGAACTGTCAATTGTGAAGGTAAAACTGTTGACTTTGGATAGTAAGGATTTGGTGCCGATGAGAAGGATTTCAGTTTTATCCATATTCAGTTTAAGAAAATTGTGGCTAAACCAAGACTTTATTTCGTAGAGGCAGTTAGTAAGAGAGGAGGGTGGAAGTGAGGAATTTGGTTGGCAAGAGAGATAGAGCTGGGTGTCATCAGTAAAGCAATGAAAATGTATATTATATTTATGAAAGATGTTACCAAGTGGGAGAAGTTAAATAATAAAAAGAAGGGGTCCCAGGACAGAACCTTGGGGAACACCAGTAGTAACAGGGGAAGGCTGAGAACAGAATGATTTGAGATGTATAAACTGAGAGCGGCCAGAGAGATAAGAGTGAAACCAGTCAAAGGGAGAAATGCCAATAGATGACAGTCTGGTGGGAAGAATGGTGTGAGAAATGGTATCAAAGGCTGCAGTCAGATCAAGAAGAATAAGAATCATAAATACTGTAGGCCAGAGTCAGCAGCCACGATGAGGTCATTAGTGATTTTAACAAGGGCAGTTTCAGTACTGTGGAGGGGACGAAAGCCAGACTGGAATTGTTCATAAAGATTATTCAGTGATAGGTGGGTGTGAAGTTGACCAGCAACAGTTTTTTCAAGATTTTTGAGATAAATGGAGGGTTAGAAATTGGGCGGAGATTATTATAATCATTGGGATCTAGACCGGGTTTTTTGAGTATGGGAGAAGGTAGAGGGTCCAGCTGACAGCTAGAGGGCTTGGATTTGAGAATGAGGTCAGAGAGGGATCAGGGAGGAGGAAAGTAGAGAATAATTGGTAATGCGAAGAAAAAGAATAGGGAGACAAAGAATGGGAGTTAAGGTGGTGAATTTTTTTTTATTTTCTCATAAAAAAACAGCATTAAGGAGTTATAAGTGTCAGTTGAGTACATATGGGGGGGGGGGATCAGGGGGGTTGAAGATTTTATGGAGTAATGAAAACAATGACTTGGAATTACCTTCATTAGAAAAAATTATACCAGAGTAATAATCAGATTTAGTTTTGGAAATAGATTCTTTATAATGTAATAGGTGGGATTTGAACATTTCTCTATGGACAGAAAGACCAGTTTTGCGGAAAAGACACTCAAGCTGGCGACCTTTGGCTTTCATAGACCGAAGTTCAGGGGTGAACCAGGGAGCACTACGAGAGAAGGAAACCGCCATTGTTTTCATTGGGGCAAGAGAATTAAGAATATTATGTAAACCATTATTATATTGAGCAACCAAAGCATCAGGAGTGGACAGACAATCAGGAATAAAAGTATCATCAATGTACGAGACAAAAGTATCAATATTAATATCCTTAAGCTTCGGAAATTAAATAAAATGTGTGGGTTTGTTTACAGACAAGCAAAGAGAAATATTAAAGGATGTTAATCAAATCAAAGTTGGCAGCGATGTTGTCATGTTTGCTAGAGGTGTTAGTGTTAGCTCACCTAGCCAGGCTGGCTAACACACTGTGATCCACAGACCTACCGGTACTTTGAAGCGGGCGGCGAGTGGTGGCCCAAAATGATTTACTGTAATACAGTTTGTACCATCATGTTAAACATTCTGCAATGAGACGGTACAACATTCACTACTGTATATTTAATTATTTCTTTCGATGTTTCTCAGATGATGTTTCTCAGACGATGTTTCTCTGAGTCCATAAATGGAAGTCTGTCTTTATGTAGAGGGAAGGGCGTCATTGGCTTTGAGTGTTGAGGGACGTTACTTTTTAAATTAACTAATTACATTACAAAATTACTGTCTTTAAAAAGTAATCAGTGACATTACAGCGTTACTTTCTGATAACAGTAACTAGTTCGAGTACTTTTCCATTGCAGAAAATTTCCATTGCACTCCTTTGTGATTCCTCATGCATGTTGTTTTAGTCAAGACCTTTATAATTATTCTACCATCATCACTCAGCGAAGTTTGGCCCATAATCTGTTAACTACTAATACCCCTATCTCACCTACGCGGTTTCGCGCGGTCCGTAAGTACGTTTCATCATGATTCACCGCGAGTTTTGGCGTTGTGTTTAGGTTTCCATCTTTATGCACGCCGTTCCTCTCAGAGTCAAACTGCAAGCATAGGTGAGATAGGGGGTATAACAGCAGGAATAACAGAGGGGACGGGTTATCAGGGGGCGGGGCTTGTAGGACGACTTTCACACACACACACACACACACACACACACACACACACACACACACACACACACACAGACACACACAGACACACACACACACACACACACACTAACAGATTGGAATGACTGCTGTCCGGCTCACGGATTACATAAAAAAAATAATAATAAAATAACTGAGTACTTAGATGATAGATTACTCATTACATCAAAAAGTAATCCAAGTACTCTAACGCATTACTGTCTAACGCGTTACACACAACACTGCATACCATATATGAACATGTAGACTTCTTGGCCCAAGAAAAGTCATCATGTATAAGCTACTAGCCTTCTAACATTTTCTAACATTTTGGATTTCGATCATGGGTATAGACTCTTCTGAATGTCTGGAGGACACTGTATGGGCTTCAGGCTCATTTTTCAATACATGTGATTTATTGTCCTGTCACCATGCGGTTGAGGAGAGAGCAAGTTCCATGGCTAATCTTTCACAGGCCTGCTCTGCAGCAATGATTTAGCATTAGTTGGTACGAGATGTGACGTAGCATCATCACCAGATGGCTGAGTGCACAGGGTCAGACCGGCTCAGTAACAATGAACAAATCTGGCCATGCCTCAGTCTCACTCTGGAGAAAAAGCAATGAGGAGAATGTCTTACTCAGAAGTGATTCAGAATTTCTTTAAATTATCTTAACCGGAGTTTGGCCAGACAGCCGTGACCAGTCACTGGGGGGAGGGAGGGAGGGAGGGCACAAGAGCTCTTCTATGGAAAACGTCTGAAATGCTGCTGAGTCAACACCCAGTGGGGTTTGGTCAGACACCAGATACGGGAAAAATACAGGATTTAAAGATAATCCTCAACAAAGCTTCTCAGTTACAACAAAACAAAGCGATGAAGCAGAAGGAAGAACACCATGAGGCAAAGCTGATTATTTTCTGATATCGTGAGTCAGCAGGAATCTTTACAATCAATGC
The DNA here is from genome assembly GCA_030522415.1 of Channallabes apus. NCBI lineage: Eukaryota > Metazoa > Chordata > Actinopteri > Siluriformes > Clariidae > Channallabes > Channallabes apus. Next base: position 29,926,177 of record CM060104.1, read on the forward strand.
AGTGTAAATAATTTATCCTTTAAGACATATTTTATGTAACGAGTAGGCTTTTCTGATACATTTTTAAAAACAACTTGAAAGAGTTTCTCGTCTCTTGAAGCTTACGAGCTGCTCCAGGTCCACCGTGTAGTGCTGGCAAAGGCGCTTTTACTTTATTCTGTTTTATTTTATTTCTGTTTTATTATTTTATTCTCTTTTCACCTTTTTTATCAAACCAATTTTTCTGTTTTGTTTATTTATAAGCTTTTAACTTTAAGCAATTGTGTTGCTGATTGTGTTGGTGATTTTATTCCCAGCAGAAACCATAATGTTGAATGCAAATTCAATCTCAAAACAAAGAAATTGTAATCTTTATATGGAGAATTTATGGATTGACATCCTTTCGCACAATGTCCGATCATTTAGCCTTAAGTTTCTAACAGGGTTTAGAATTCCGATCAGAGATTGGAACTGATACAACAGCTTCCCACACACAGTGTGTGTATCGCACTTCACATCTGTTTTTCTAAGTGTTACCTCCCTGTTTCTGTTTTATTCCAGAAATATTACCATTACCATCTCCCAAATTACTCTACTGTAATATGGTGTTTGTGGCACTCATGGTTATGTATGTGCATTTATTAGCACGTCCCCTAGTGGTCATTTGGTAAGAATGCGGGGCTCCCACTGCAGCAACCGGAGTCAGAGTCCCGCACACGTCCCCCTTGTTGTTTTGGTATTAATTTGATTTTGAAGTCATTTTTATAACATTGATTTGAGCCATGCCGACACACCCTGTAGTGCTTAGCACGGTAGCCTTGGACCTCCAGGGCTGAGGGGTCGATTCCTGCCTCAGGTCTGTGTGCATGGAGTTTCATGTTCTGGTGGATCTGGTGTTCCCAAGTTGGTGGAAACAACAAAACTGTAGCCTTTATTTGGAGGATTAGAATTACCCTCATTAGAATTACTTTGGTGTCAATTCATCAAAGTAATTCTAACATTCAAAAACAACCAAAGACCAACACTGTCCAAGGTCGGTAATGTTGCCTTAACTCAATGTTCCTACAATGTTTTAAAAATCAAACACTCCTGCTGTTTTCTCACCGTTAATATGTAAATTTATTGTGCAAATTGTGTACAGTTTGTGAGATTTTTAATAAACATGCATTACCGCTTAATGTGATTTATTATAGATTATTATCCTGACAATAATAACTCTAGACATGCATTCGTTCCACATGCCAAGTTTAAAATCTGCATTTATTTTCCAACGAGCGCAAACCCATTAGTTCATGCTTGCATAAGCTTTTCTAATCCAATGCATATTTTTGTTGTTGAAACTCAAGGTTCGCTTGCACTCCATTCTGTGTTTGGGCTATAAAATTGGTGTTTGTGTAAATAGAATAAAAACCTGCAACACACAACACTAATCCAGCCAATCAGCAACTGGGGGGGGGGCGTGTTCATACTTGATGCTTACATTCACTCCGTCATCATCTATGCCGCTTTATCCTTCAACCACACAGGCTACCTGTGGAAGGAAACTGAAGAACCCGGAAGAAAACCCACCAAGCATAGGCAGAACATGTAAACTCCATGCACATGGCATGAATCGAAATTGGATTGTCGCAATGTCGCGTATGAAACGTCAAAAGGTTTATGAATTATAAAAAAAGAAGAATTTACAAAGTGTTATCCGATGTCAACATCAAAAAGTGTCCACATTTTCTATTATGGCATATCATTATATTTGTTTAATTCATTATTTGACACCTGAATACTAACACTCACACCTGAGACTAATTACTAGATACTGATAAAAGAGACCTGTGACTTGTTCCAGTGTCGTTACCAAGCCTTTAGTTACTAGCATGCTTATTTCAAATTTTGGCCCAGTTTGTTTTCTCATTTCTGAGTTTAACCTGATCCTGTTTATTCCTGTTTCACATCGCCCAACCCTTGCCTGTTTACCTGACTTTCGACTTGGATTATCCTTGCCGGTTTAGTTTGACTTAACTTAACTGCACTTGCGTTCGTTGAGTCTGAGTTCTAACCCTGACTCGTAACAGGGTTCCAACCGATCCATTGATATTCGTGATATTCTGGTAACAAAGCCTGAAATATCATTTGATTATATTTGTTATCGCAAATGTTGCAACTGAACTCCATAAAACACAGTGCAATAACAACACTAATCAGTCAGTGCACTAAATGTCTGGATGTCTGACGTCTTAAATCTCTTAAACAAGTCTGAGAAGAGAGAAAAACAGAGAGTCAGTGTGTGTGTGTGAGAGAGAGAAATTCCTTCCATTTTTTCTGAGCACATTTCCATGCTGTAATGCCAAGCAGTGATGTCACAGCGTGAGCTCGTCTCCTAGAACAGAAAAAGCATGGAGAAGGTATTTGCGCACTAGAAATGATGATTATAGCTGTAATAACAACCCATCACTCAGTGCACAGTTAACCCGCTGTTTTAAAGCAATACGACATCCAAAAACAGCACGACGTTAAGAACGCACATATTTATACAGTGGATTCGACTCTTGAATATTATATAACTGTTGTGCAGAAGCCGAGTTTCACATGATGCAGAATATCCATGCTATTTTGTTTATGACCTTGAAAGATCAGTAAAAGAATGGAGGGAGGGAGAGGGAACGAGACCAAAGGAAAGAGAGGAATGGTTCTGACACAAGAAGAGACAGAAAGAGAGAATTCGTTAGAATACATCTGGTTCTCCATAATCATGATCAGGACTGGAGTGACAAGATGTGCTTTTTCATCTGCTCTGCTGTCCTAATGGATTGTGATCATTATATGTGAGCTCGCATTAATTTACAGGCAACAAGCTGGCATTTAAATACAAGCTGAATAAAAGCTACATCATGTCTGTCAGGTTGATGCTGATACTCTCGCTACATAAGAATTACTTTACATGTCTCTGTAGAACATTCATTCATTCATTCATTCATTCATCATTGGCGGCGCGGTGGTGTAGTGATTAGCACTGTCGCCTTGCACCGCCAGGGTCTGGGTTCGATTCCCAGGGCAGGCTCGATTCCCGTCTCTGTGTGCATGGAGTTTGCATGTTCTCCCCGTGCTTGGTGGGTTTCCTCCGGGTACTCCGGTTTCCTCCCACAGTCCAAAGACATGTAGGTTAGGTTAATTGACATTCCAAATTGCCCGTAGTGTGTGAATGAGTGTGTGTATGTGAGTATGTGTGTGTGCCCTGCGATGGATTGGCACCCTGTCCAGGGTGTACCCCGCCTTGTGCCCTAAGTTTCCTGGGATAGGCTCCAGGCCCCCGCGACCCAGTATATAAGGATAAAGCGGTACAGAAAATGAATGAATGAATCTATAGAACAGCATCTGCTAATTTTAGTTACAGTTTGCTGGTTCGAGAAACATTTCAGTTACACATTACAAGCCACATTTCTCAATTTTTATCAAATAATAATAATACATTTTTTCCACTTATTCAAGTCACAATGCAGCTACACAGAATTAAACAGAATATGTCCCCGACTTACGAACGAGTTCTATTCTAGGAGCACGTTCATAAGTCTGATTTGTTCTTAAGTCCGACAAAGAATATACAATGTCAAGCATACCAATCCTAAATCTCTGTCCCCTTTCCCCACACTGCCATCATGTGGCCAAAAAACATAATCACACCTAACGAAATGAATCTCAAACAAATTTAACGGTGTTGTCTCTGCGCCTTCAAATCGCAAAAGGAATCCCGGACGCCATTTTGCCTCAGAGCGGTTTTCCACTGTATTGGACTGTGAACTCTGTTTTGTTAAGGATTTTGTGAGCTACTTTCGCGATTAAACCAGGAGTAGAACCGCAGCCCCTTTGTATCTGCGGAAATTCATTACTCGAATGTCGAATGAAAACCTTGGATTGCAGGTACCTTGGTCTGCGAGTGTTTTGCAAGACGAAAATAAAATTTGACTTGGTTAAAAAATGGACAGAGATCTTGAAATACAAGCAGGATTGTGGGTAATCGTCTCCCATTTGTTAAACTGTGTAAACTGTGTGGAAGTCTTCCTACATGGTAGCCCCACCTCCTCCTTTCTCTGGTCTCAATCACTACAGCTACAATTCTTTTCAAAGTTAAAGTGCAGGTTAAATTATTTTATTATTACTTTATATTTTGTATTAATTATTTTTATATAAATATTTTGAGTTGTGGAACGAATCATAAGAGTTTCCATTATTTCTTATAGGGAAATTTACTTTGATATACAAGCACAGGCCCAGAACGAAGTATACTCGCAATCCAAGATTTAAATGTATGTCGTTGTTGGTCTTTCGGCTGTTCCCGAAAGAAATGTACACATATAGTTATATATACCATTTATCAGTTTTGTGAGGTTAAAAACTAAACTCAAAAGGGAAACCATCCTCATTTGGGTGACACTAGATAGCTCTAAAGTACAGTTGTACCACACTATTGTGTTTTGTTATCTATTTTATAGTCATGTTTCTCCCTCTTGTTAATTAGGAATGAATACATCTTGTCATGTCATATAAACACCTTCACATCTTTTCACAGTGTTGTCATGCTAAGGGATTGAACCATTAAATAGCTTACAGGAAACAGAAACATAGATTTCGTTTAGGTTTTTAAGGTCAAATCTACAGAGCATCTGACCACACACACCAAACACTGTATACATTTTCACTGCATCATTTCAAACCTACAGAGAAATAACAGGCTTGTAGAAGGGAAATGTTTTTCTTCTGAATCAGATTTAACTAAAAGATAAACGACCTACAATTGATTTTAATCTCTGTACTTAGTATACAGTATAAGTGCCGGTCTAATGTAGAACCGAGACGTGTCTGGTAGGGAGTTACACTCCTCCCGGAAGGCTGTCCACAAGATTTTGGGGTGTTTCTGTTTGAATTCGTGTCTGATCATTCTGTACAGCATTTATGAGGTCAGGCACTGGTGTGGGACTAGAAGGTCTGGCTCGATGGGGTTGAGGTCAGGGCTCTGTGCTGGGGCCAGTCAAGTTCTTCCACACCGAACTCATCAAACTATGTATTTATAGTCTTTGCTTTGTGCACTGGGGCTCAGTCATGTTGAAATAGAAAAGTGCCTTCCCCAAACTCCCCAAAATTAGACTCGTTAGCGCCGCCCATCTGTCCACGGATGGATTAACATTGGTGTAGTTGGAGTCAGATCCTGCCAAGACGGCAAACAAACAGAGTGCCCACTTTTGAGCGTCAAAACTGCTTTTCAGAAAACCAATGGGTGACATCACGAAGAGTTGGTCCAGTCTATGAGAAGTCCTCATTATGAGTGGAAATGCGTTTTGACATCACCTCTTAGAAGTCTAAATTGTGTTATATATCTATGTAATGTTTATTTACAGAATTCAACAAATGACTCCTTGTGGAGCTCAGACCTACGTTACAGCTGCAGTGGATAGAGATGAGGTTCGACTGTTTCTACATGTATTGATGATGAGCTGTACTTAAACACAGCTGGTAGCTGCTATCTGTGCACAGAGCCCTGTGTGTGTCTGTGTGTGTACCGGTGTATAAACAGCGGTGATGTTGTTTACCTGGAGAGGGCCGAGGATGGAGCTGGTGGTGTACATGAAGAAGAGACGCAGGTAGCTCAGCACGTTAGCGACGGCGAAAAGTCCCTCTGCAACCAGGATGGGGTGAGAGGCGTCCCAGTCTTTCCAGTTGGAGCACTCGTTCTTAAACTGAATCAAGACACACACACCCTTGATAAATAATAATAATAATAATAATAATAATAATAATAATGTACAATTACTGTGGATGTGTATCTCTCCATTAGACTTTCTTTAAATCACAACAGCGAATACATTCGGGAAACGGCACGTGCTGGTCTGTACTTTCTCAGTTAATAAATGAATTGAGCTGTGGAAGCAGGAACACACCAGTCATGCGTGGGTGTCAGGATGAGATTTAACGATGCTACGTTTACATGCCAGAGCTGCACTTTGTGTAAAGAAGTTTAGGAGTAATGTACAGGGGATTAAAGGTTTCAGTCACAGCAGACGCTCTCTCAGTAAAGCCGAATCCACTCTTTATCCTTCCATATGTCTGAGAGAGAGCAGAGACAGAAGATCATTTTAATGGTTGTGTATAAACGTGTACCGGAAAAATGCTTAATTCTGTATTTTGTTCTGCTGGAGGCTTTTCAACTGAAGCACTTAATGTAAACCATGACTGAAACTTGGACTATGATATAAAACAAACTCAGTACAGTAGAAGTCAATGCTTTATAATCTGGAAATGAGTTGAACGTGTAATTTTACTTCCAGCAAAAATATTGTTATTACATCTGGATAACAAAAACTGAACCATTTCCAAAGTTTAAACAATAATCACCTGATTTGTGATAGTTTGGAATATCACAATGGATCGTTAAAACTATAAAGCGATCAAGTGAATATGAACGAACTACTGTACTTCCGAGTTGCTTTTGTCTTTGTCCCCCCATCTACAGCTTCCGATTCGGGATTGTTCGGGTCTTCTGCTCTTGATCTCCAAGAATCTCAAGAGATCAACAGGTTCTGAAATACTCAAAACTATAACCTCACGCTTCGAAGCAGCTAAAATCATATACGTTGTCAATTCTAGTATCTTAAAATTATGACTTAATATCTAAATTACAGCTTAGTATCTCTTCTAATAGTGTCTTATACTCATGAAATATTATCTCATAATAATAACTTACAGTAGTTGTATCATAATCATGACATAGTATCTCATAATAATAACTTGACGTAGTATCATAAAATAATGGCTTAGCATCTCATAATAATGACTTAGGTGTATCATAATCATGACTTAGTTTCAAATATAAATGACTAATCAATAATAATAATCAACAACGGCTTAGTATCGTGATCATGACTTAGTATCTTGTAATAATGACTTGCTCTGTTAAATTCATGACCTAGTATCTCACAATAAGTGTCTAATAATAATGACTTACTATCTCTTAAATATAGCTTAATACTGTATATCATAAGTATGTCTTAGTATATCATAGTCATGACTTACAGTAGCAGCTCGTACAAATACCATAGTACCTCATGATAATGACTTACAGCCTTACAATCATGACTTAGTATCTCATAGGAATGGCTTAGTATCTTATAATAATTATGTATAATCTCATAATCATGAATTATAGCTGAGTATAGTAGTATATTAAGTCAAAGTATGACTTGGTAAATCATAATCATGACTCGCAATCATAAATATGTATCTCAATCATGGAAGTAGGAATTAGGAGTTACAATTGTCTTGTAATCTTGATACAGTATCACATAAATATAGCTTAGTGTTTCATAATCATCAGTTTGTATCTCAACCATAACAATATTAAATAATCAAGACTTCTTCTCTCATAATTAGTGGTGCTTGGAAAGCAACACTATTATTATCTCACAGACTTATTTTTCCTTTTTCTTTTCTTCTACCTTACAAAAGTTTGGCACCAAAAGTATTATGAGTCTTGAGATTATGAGACTATTATGAGATTTATTGTAGACTCATGAAAGAGGTGTCAAAACATGTAGCTTATGCAGGAATGGGGTGCTATGACTTTTCTAAGGGGCCCAAAAAAATCCCATAGACTTAACATTGAGACCAATTTTCACTCAGCAAGAATTATTAGCATAGAAATCTCAAATTTACTACATTTGAAGAGGCTTCCAAGCTGTGTCAGAACATACCATCCAAGAGGATATGAGCTGTACAACTGGGGAGCAAGAGGTGCCCAAATGTGCCCCATTGACATGCTGTATAATAGTGAAGGTTCTCCCCATTGAAACCTAAAGTGCCCTCAGTTACTGTACTTTCCCGCTATGGTAACTTCCATAGGAACTTTGTAATTGAACCTAACTGTGGATCTCACTGTCATAGATACATGGGGGTGGGCTAGAATATAGTTAGCATAATGCTAGCAACATGCTAATCACGCTTTTTTTTTTTTTTTAACAAACTACACCAGAACTGTTGCTTTTCACAAAGAAATAAAGGAAACTTTGTAATATTGAGGACCGAGTTTTGCCACGGCAAACACGGCTCACATTTTCTCCTCTAGTTCTGGCTGGGTATCTTATAATCGTGGTCTCATATCTCAATCATGACTATAATTGTGTCTTAGCATCTCATATTCATGACAATATGTAGTAACCATGAATAGGTATATCAGTCATTGGATAGCATCTCAGAATCTCATGAATTAAATCCTGTAATCTTATGCAAGTATCTTGTAATCTTGACTTAATATCTCGTTACCATGACTTTTTATCTTATTCATAGCATTATTAAATAATCAAGACAATATCATACTTATAACTTACTATGTCATAATTTTGGTCTGGTATATCATAACTGTGACTTTGTATTAAAGTCATGACTTATTATCTCATGTTCATGACTTTGTATCTCATAATCATGACATCAAGTATCTCATAATTGTTTTGGATTGTGTAAAGCTGCTTTGCAACAATGACAATTGTTAAAAGCGTTATACGAATAAAATTTAACTGAATTGAATAATTCTGACTAACTCTCGACATTATGGCCATCTATCTTTAAATAATGACTTAAGATTTATTAATTATTACTTTGTATCTTCGTATCTGGCATTATATACAAGTGTGGTAAAAGTGAGTGTGGAGTTTACAGAGATCCCTCTGTGTGGTGTGTAAAGATCTAAAGTAGCCGCTTGGCATGAATTATATGCGCACCTGATACCTACAAGCATTTTCTCGTTTTTATTACTGTTAGCATACGAGCATGAGTATTTCCTTTTATCTCTAACCTTGCTGTGAGCCACAACTTTAAGCGCGAACGTGGCCAGGTACAAAGAGTTCATAACAAAACTCAGATGGTTTCTTGACTCCTCCAGGAAGTCCTCCAGGCCCTCGTACCATAGACGCTTTACATCTGACCACACCATTCCTGCAGAGAGAGAGAGAGAGAGAGAGAGAGAGAGAGAGATTCTTCATCACTGCACACAAACACACATGCACACACCCCTACATTCATTACATTCCTTTGCCGACCATTTTCAAAGAAAAAAAGGGAAAAAGAAGAAATTGGTTTAAGACCTCAATCTGACCATCATTTTTACCCGGGGTCACACAAACGGCCACTTAAATACACCAGCACACTTATAAATACCCCCAAATCTCTAGCTATAAAAGATGTTAAATGTGTGTTCAAATATTCTGCGATAAATATATACAGGTACAATACCGTTCAAAAGTTTGGGGTCACTTGCAAATCTCTTTTTGTTTTTGTTTAGTGATTTATTTTCTACATTCTACAACAATACCGGGGATTTCAAAACTATGAAATAACACATATGGAATTAGGTAATTACGTAACAACAAGAAAAACACCAGTTAGTTGTTATTGTAAGACACAGAGGTCGGCCTTTCTGTAATAGTTCTTGCAAGAACAGTATTGTCAAGTGCATTTGCAAAATCCGTCCAGCACCATAATGAAACTGTCTCTCATGAAGGCCGTCCCAGGAGGACGAGACCAAAACCTACCTCTGCTGCAGACCAGAAGTTCATTTAGAGTTATCAGCCTGAAAAATGACCAATTCACAGTAGGGTTGGGTATCGTTTGGGTTTTTTTCGATACCGGTGCCAAATCGATACTTTGAAAACGGTACCGGTGCCAAAACGGTGCCTGAACCGATACTTTTAAGCCACAAAATTATAGTGGATGACTCAAGAATTAATTTTTATTGAACAAAAAATTTTATGCTTAAAATTGAACAATATATTAAAAGTTTAAAGTATATATGAATATGTAAGCTTCAAATTTTAGCAATTCTTTTGCAGAAATTTCACCATATTTGACTTGCACAGGACATGCATAGCCTTCTTTACAATGGTAAATGGGGTCACTGTTGTAGTACTACTAGTACAGGCTGGAAAGCCATAATTATAAACAGAATCCATGTTACATTAGTATTTTACAAATCGTTTGACTATTTGTTAGCATGAATGCAAGATTTGCATTTTGCTATTAACATTACATCATCCTACTACTAACCTGCGGAAAGTCTGCTGACGTCATCATAATCGGTGACTCCTTTTTGCTACAGTTGGTGTGACTGGGACTGAGGGTCGTCCACACTGATAGCGCCAGCTGTTGTCCACAAGCTGTTAAACACGGTGCCTCCCTCTGCTTTTAACTTTATTCCGTCTGCCCTCGAATGTTTCAGTAGATTTAACGTGTTTCCGCCTTTACACGCAACTGCTGTGAAACATTTGCTGCACGTCGCGGTGCCGGAATCCTTTCTTGTGAAATGCAGCCACACTTTCGACTGTTTAGTTTTAGGCATTTTAACGAGAGTTGTTTACTTTAGCATGCTAAGCTATCGGTAGACCGCCTGCTGACGTCAGAGCGAGTGTAACGTTAGTTGCTGCATTCACGCGCATGTCGGATGGTCTCTCACTTCCTGATGATTTGTGCTTTTAATTTCTTTAATTTAATCTAATAAACTATTAATCTACAAAAATATATGAATATAGAGAACAAATATTTCAATCGACAGTTCAGGCATTTAAGTGGCACCGAAACGAGGCACCGAAATTCGCATTCTGTTTCGGTCCGGTACATACCGGTTCTATAGGTACCGGTGCCGTCTTGGCACCGGCTTTCGGTACACAACCCTAATTAACAGCAGCTCAGATTAGAGGCGTTATGAAGTCTTTACAGAGCAGAAGTAGCAGAAACATCTCAATATCAACTGTTCAAAGGAGATTCATGCAGTTTTTGGACGCCTTCAGCAAAACTTTACAATGTAGAAAGAAATAAACATCAGGAACCATCATGGAGTTAGAAAGTGACTTTTGAACGGTAGTGTAGCGTATATATGTTAAGTCTACGGTAATCTGGTGGCATCGAGTGACAGATTCTCCCCTCCCCTGTATATCCGTCAGTTATATGGCAGCTACTTGTCATTTGGGAACGCCCTGTTACTGTAACCTGCATGCCTTTTTACTGTTGAAGGAAACCGGAGTACCCGGAGGACATACAAAAATCATGGAACATGCAGACTCCATGCACACAGACCGGAGGTGGGAATCGAACCTTGACCTTGGAGGTGCGAGGCCACAGTGCTAACCACTAAGTCACTGTGTATAGATGTATGGTGTATAAATATAGCTGCTGTAACATAAATGAGGGCAGGAACTAACATGTCTTGGGGACGGTCTTGAATATTAAATAACTATAAATATATAAAATATTTAAAAGTATAATATCTATTATTTAATGAATAAAACGTTTTGACAGCTGGGAAACACTGTGGTATTGAACACTGTGCTGTTTTTGGAAAATTCCTCAGGACTTTACACCAGGGTTGATTATTATTTATAACAAAACCAAAACCAAGCATTTTGCCAACTTAACTGTTTTATTAAATATAACAAATTACCGTACCACCTCCTCTAGTCCCGTCTCTCTGTTTTTGACATGTGTGAGTTTCCATTGTGTCTTTCATTGCATCATACATTGTGTTATGCTGTAATGGCTTGAAAAAAGAAACAGCTGTATTCTTATTTTCACACGTGCATGTCTTTAATCCCTATCTGGAGTTAATGCTCCTATTTAAATCATGCGTGGAATATCATGTGTACATGAGGCCTCCAGGATAAATAGATAGAAGTGACTGGACCCATGGTATAACTGTTTGCCCCTATAGCTGAGAAGCTTCATTTCATCTATACTGTATAATTTGTCTTATAAATGGTCTCTGAAACATTACAAGAAAGGTGTCTTTTAGCCTTTAGTTAAACAATAAATAACGTGTGTGTGTGTGTGTGTGTGTGTGTGTGTGTGTGTGTGTGTGTGTGTTTACACTCATAGACATTAGACATAATTCCGAATAGCAGTTTGGCATCCCGACTCTGTTCTGTTCTGCTTAATTAAATGAGATTCGCCCCACACGCGCACACACAGGCACACATACACACACACGTACACACTGTTTCCATCCCACACAATACAAGTCTGTGAGCTCTAAATATCCTACACCACAGCAAAAAAAAAGAAGCACAGTGGAGCTGCATTCATAGCCTTTAGACCTCCCAGTCTGTTTACACACATCTGCAGCCATGAACACACTGAGTACAGGTATATATACACACACACACACACACACACACACACACACAAAACCACACACGGAGTAACGCAATGATATTCCTCCATCTAGTGGAAATTTTCCCCTCTTTTATTAGCTTTCCCGACTCTGTGATGTTTCGCCTGCATGTCATTGTGACGCTTTACACGAACACGATGTGCTTCAGCTTCTGTCCTGATCAGCTCTAGACTGGGATAAATAATATTCCTTAAAGGGAAATTATTACACATTTTTATTTTAGACTGATGGACATGTAGTACACTAGGTATATAAATGACACTTTTGAGTTAGGGGAAAAGTTTTACACACAAAAAAAATCTTTAGATAAAACTTTTTAGAAAAACTTTTGGATAGTGGTAAAGTGCTCGCCCTATAATCCGGAGATCGCTGGTTCGATTCCCGGGTGATGCTGTAACCTCTCGAAGCCGGAGGTCTAGAGAGAGCTGATTGGCCGAGCTCTCTCAGGGGGGAGGGATGAGAGGTACTTCGTGCTCCTACATTAATCACGGCTCTACAGCCAATCAGGGGCGTCTGTGAGCTCGTGCAAGCGGAAGGAGAGGATAGCGCTGTCCTCCGAGTGTGTTACTCCGCCCCTAATGGTGTGTGAGCGAGCAATTCGAAAAGATGCGGTCGGTTGGCGTCACGTGGTTCGGAGGAATGTTAAGGCGATGGGAAGTTGAGTGTATTACAGTATGTGTGTCAGTGGACTGCAGGAGTGATTGTGGACACTTTCAGGGTGTCTCATCAAGTTCAGAAATAACGTTGGCTCGTGTAGCGTTGACTTGTCTCAAACAAAGAAATAAAATATTTTTAACCAACACAGGTTACTCTTTTTTTGTCTTTTCTTTTTTTCTTTTCAGCACGTCATTTCCCTTTCTTTTTTTTGTCTTTTCTCTTTTTCTTATCTTTTCAGTACATTTCCTTTTTCTTTTCTCTTTCATTTCCTTTGGTCTTTTCTTTTAATAGCCTTGTCTCTTTTCCTTTCACCATTATATTTTTCTTTTCTTTTCCTTATACCGGAGTGATATGGATCTTATCTCATACCTGGTGTGAACTGATGTCTGCACGACGAGTACATAAGTCTAGGGGGCGTGTATAGGAGTGCGCCTGGTTGTCGTGCATCTCCCCTTATTGCCCCTTATCCTCACACCTCCCTCATATGAAGGCATCTCTTGCTGCGGAACTAAAACTTTTCACACTATTCTGTATTCTGTGTGATAATACCAAGGCATCACCATTTATACTTTCTAATACTCAGACTGTCACTGCATCACCATGATGATGTGTATTTCACTGTAGCTACTTTTACGATTGTCTGTATTGAAGGAATATGTAATCCGACATGGTGATGCTGGAACATTCAGCTAAGCCACACTGACGATGATGATGATGATGATGCTGACCTTGACAGAGGACTCACCGATGATCCAGATGATGAGCAGGTAGTCGATGGATTCCAGCGCCGGACCCATGGTCTTCTTTTTTGTCTCGTCGTAGATCAGCGAGTAGAGGTTGAGCAGGAGGAGGAAGGTGAGGTAAGAGGCACTGTGGATGATGAACTTAACGAAGGGTGTGTGGATGATGTGGCCGACGCGTGAGCGCGGTACGAGCAGGTAGCAGATGGAGAGCAGGGGCCAGAGCAGCGCCACGCTCAGCACCGTCAGCAGCTTCAGTCCCGTGTGCTTACGCCGGTAACTCGCCATCTCGCCAAACCACACCGTGTTCAGGAACTGCTGACAGTTCGACTGCGCCACGAACTGAACCGAAACAAACAAAAACCACAAAGAGACAGACATATCCAGTACAGTACATACTGTTTTTTGTTTTTATAATTTTAAGCAAAATGTCTCACATGCTCTCACTAATGGTTGATCTCAATACAGCAATAACGTTTCTTTTAAAAATGTTAAAAGAGATCTTCTCTTTGAAGTGTAAGTAAAAGAGTAAAACATATTAGACCAAAAATTAGATCAAAAGTTTCTAAATGTTATTATACTCAAACAATATTTTTATACTGAAAAAAGATTTTAGTACTGTTTCAGTTATCTAAATATAATTATATAAGATCAAGGTAACTTTATTCTGATTAAAATTAATTTTCAATTTTAATTTATTAAAAAACAACACAAGAAACGATCCTACATAAAGAAAATAGAAATAATAAAAAAGGACTTTTATTAATACATGGGAAATAAAAACAATGCATAAAATTGCATTTTTGCACTCAAGCTGCAATTTAATATGATGTGGCGTTCAAGTCAAACTGGGACCTCTGATGAAATTTCTGGTGAGCGAAGGTGTAAAAGCGATTGACATTTAGCCGCAGCAAATGTTTAAACGAAGACTGTACGTCCATTAATGATGATCTTGGCCGAGGTGGCTGCAGTCGTTACTGTGAACATCCAGCGAGAGCATTCAGCCTGATTTTTTTAAAATTTACAAATGACTTTTTGAAAACTTGTGAAAGATTGTCTGTGTGAACTGTACATTACAGGAACTCAACTGGGAGTTATCAGTCCTGACCTCACTCCAATCCATTTCTACATGTTTGGCTCATTAAAGGAGTTCCTGGGAGGCCGGTGTTTCAGACTTGAAGCAGGCATTGCTTTGGATTTTTGGCTCTGATGTACTGAGAAAACTTTCTACCTTGATGGTATCCAAGCAGTAGTGAAACACTGGGAGAAGTGCATTAGTGTAGCAGAGGATTATATAGAGAAATAAAGAGCGTTTTTACATTCATAACTGTGTTCTGTTATTCTGCATAATCAAAAGTCTCACATTATATACTGTAGATTCTCTCTCTTTGATCTCCAGTGTTTTTTTTTTGCGGCTTCAAATACGATTGAAAACTTTAGAACTGTTATATTATTTCATGCTTCTTTTCACTTTTTGTCATAAATAAGCTCCGCCCCTAGACAGAAGAGCACCACCCAGACGGTAATTCCAGATGTGTGATCCAGACATCAGAAGAAGCAGTCGAGTAGTGTTTTTATTACAGTTGTAGTTCTCCTCACAGGCATCAGAGCGCCCTAAAAATTAGTGCCCCTTTAAACATGAAGTTTATAACCATGTGACTGATAACACGACAAGACCTAAGCAGTATAGTTAGCATACACACCGTTAGCCTTATGACTATCCTTGTGGCGTCTCCTTACCTCTTTCTGGTTGTACTTGATGGCGAGTTTGAGTCGGCTGAGGTTCATGCGCTCCTCCAGGAGTCCTCTCTTATCCACCTGATCCTCGCTGCTCGTGTGGTTCAGGATGACTTCAAGCTCGCGTGAGTTTCGTGCCTGGGCTAACAGGTCCTTCGCAAACATCTTGCACTGCTTGGCTAGTTCCTCATAATCAGTCCTGGAGAAGACAAATATCATACACTTACATGCAGAGCTCTTCGGTGCTGGTTTGACTAGATAAGTTTTGCTGGTCAAGTGTTTGTAACTAGCATGACTGTTAGACTGCTGGTTCTTATTTCAGCAATGCAGTGAAACCAGAACGGTCTTTTTATTTTTATTTTTTATTTTTATTCACGCCATGTGGACACCGGCTGATGGCAGACTTTTTTTTTTGCCGTTTAGGCTAAAATGACAACGACAGCTCGTTTAAAATGAAAAACGCCGTCTTTCAGGGCCAAAGAATTCAGCTCCGTGCTATCCATCACTGCTAATGGG
Organism: Channallabes apus; assembly: GCA_030522415.1. Taxonomy (NCBI): domain Eukaryota; kingdom Metazoa; phylum Chordata; class Actinopteri; order Siluriformes; family Clariidae; genus Channallabes; species Channallabes apus. The sequence goes on from CM060104.1 coordinate 29,942,002, forward strand.
AACTGGCCAGGAATGACCTCAGTATATGAGTACGGCTGAAGCTCTCTCTTCAACTCTTTAGCTGTGGAGAGATTCTGACCCAGTCTCACCGATAGACGTGAGGATGACAAGGAGGACGACAACATGTCAGGGGGTCAGGGGTAGCTCAGTGGTTAAGGCATTGGACTACGGTTCGGAAGATCCCAGGTTCAAACCCCACAACCACCAAGTTGCCACTGTTGGGCCCTTGAGCAAGGCCCTTAACCCTCAACTGCTCAGATGTGTAATGAGATAAAAATGTAAGTCGCTCTGGATAAGAGCGTCTGCCAAATGCCTAAATGTAAATGTAAACATGTAGAGGTAAATGGAGATGATCACAGGACAACACTCTCATAATGACTGATTCCATACATAACTGCAATAATAAGACATTTTCTCTCTTGTTTGTCTGTCTCTCTCTTTCACTCTGTCTGACCCTGTCTATCTGTTTGTCTGACTGTCTCTCTTACTCTGTCTGACTCTCCCTCTCACTGTCCAACCCTCTGTCTTTGTCTGTCCATCTCTCTCTAACTCCGTCTGCCTCTCACCCTGTCTATCTGATTCTCTCTCTCTCTTTAACTGTGTCTGACTCTCTCCCCTTCTGTCTGACTGTCTCTCTGTCCGACTCTCTCTCTCTCTTTGTCAGTCTCACTCACACTCTGCCTCTATCTGACTCTCTCTCTCTATCTGACTCTCACTCTGCCTGACTCTCTCCCTCTCTCTCACTCTGTCCATCCCTTTGTGACTCTCTTATGTTTGAAAAATTTTCTACATTTCTTATTGAATACTTGTTTCGCCAAAAAAAATCAAACACTGCTATAAAACTTTGTCTTATTAATTTTAAGAGAGAGAGAGAGAGGAACAAAAACAGATGAAAAGACATATTGTCTCTGTACTTTTATAGACTCCCAAGCCAGGCGGATCCAATGGCAATAAATTTTATACGCCACTGTTTCTTGTTCTTGTCCTCTTTTAAGCCTTGGATATTATAGGTTTGTTTTCTGAATGTTTTCATAACCCCTTATGTTTTAACACTTCATCAGTCATCAGATGCACAATTTAATAAACATACAACTGTTACACAGTACTGTATGTATATGTGTATACTGTATATGTTATAATACACAGTTTGGGACATGCTCAGTCTGCCTTGTACTGAGTCTCCTGTGTGTATGAGGGGTGTCAAGATAAAATCAATATTCTCTCTCTCTCTTCCTCTCTAGGTTGCTTGATGCCATAGTGGTTAGCACTGAAGCCTCGCACCTCCAGGGTCAATGGTTCCATTCCTGCCTGGGGTCTGTGTGCCTAGAGTTTACATGTTCGTCCTGTGTTCCTTGGGTTTCCTCCCACAGCTAATTGGCGTTCCTAAATTGCCTGTAAATTTCTTTCTTCCTGTACCTGAACTCCACCTCGACCAGGCTGAGCTCCTTGAGGTCAGCGCTGAGCTCAAACGCTCTGAGGATAGGATCTTCCTCCGTCAGCATGATGAGTGACGGACTCGCCAGGCAGCGATAGATGTCCAGCCGAAACCTGAGGAAATAACAGACCTTACCAACAGATCTTACCGACCAGCTGAAGTCTACTAATCATTACAGATGTTTCATAATGATGAGTACTTCAGTACTAAAAAAATAAATAAACGTGGGGCAGATAGAGGTTTGTCAGGAGATGCATCCAAATCATTTGAAAACTTTCAGGAGAAACCATGACAATCTTTTAACCCTAATATTGAATTGTTGTCGCTGGTCTTTCGGCTGCTCCTGTCAAGGACCCAACTTTTAAACTGCTTTTTTTTGTATGTAGGATGCCCTTACTGACGCAACCCTACCATTTTTATTCAACCCTACCATTTTCATTATGGGACTGGCACTGGATGCAGTGGCTCTCGTTTTGGGCATTGGCTGGGAAACGAACCCAGAACGAGAAACCAAACGACTGAGCCACGAATAAACAATAACCCTTATACTGAATTACTTATCTTAAATCTGTATTGAACTTAAACCTTTTTCTATCATTCCACATTACAAGTGGAATGATTTTCCTAGTATACACAATAACCGTAAGACAGAACACAAGGATTGAGAAGGAGAGAGAGGAGATGCTCTGTGCCTGGAGTGCCGCAGGCTGTCCTTCTTGTTCTTGGCGTTGCAGAGAGTACACTCGCAGCCCACGGCGTGAGGTCTCGGCAGTGAGATGTCCTGCTTCAGAAGCATGGTCAGGATCTCGTAGTTGTTCCTATGAGCAGCCAGGATCACGGGGGCCACATCCATGGTGGTGGAATATTCCGGGTTCTGGATCCGCTGCATCAGTTTCTGTATAGCGACAAGTCATTTCGGTTCAGGAACGAAAATGTGAACGTAGAAGCAGAAAGATTATTGCTTCTTGTTACTCATTTGTGTGCGTCAAATATGCTTAAAATATAAATATATCATCTCAATATAGAACCAACTCTACCGCACTTTAAAACAGCGGTGTTGTGGTTTAGGCACTTGCCTTTTCGACCCAATTTACAACCAGAATATCGACATATTTCACTTCGGGTCGCCTTTTTACTGCAGCCTTATTGTTAAGTCTAGTCTCTAAACAAAACCAAAAGAGCACTGCTTTCTCTAGAATTCCTCCAGTGGCTCACATTACAAGTTTTCTTTTTTTTTTCTGCTGTGTCATGCACGTCATTGCCTACAGTAGTGCTTAAGAGTCATGTGACTCCTATGATGTCAGTCCAGACAGTGTACCGCAGAAGCACCATTAAACTGACATAAGGCTACTATTTACTTTTGCTAATAATTATGTTTGTGGTGTATTTCAGAACCATAAACATAACAGACAGATTATCTGATGACTACCAGATGCTCGGTCACACAAATACAAGAGTAACCTCGCAAACAATATGTTCTTTTTAGGCAGTTATTTTTATATTCTTTATGACATGGTGGACGGGATCATGGTGTGTTAAAATGGATGAAGACGATAATAAGGATATTAATTTATCTTTAGAAGTTTGATTTGTTATCATAACGTGATGACCTCAGACGGCGTACAAATATGCGAATCCTACTGCATTTGGTACTGAATGCTAGTGTTAGCATTAGCGTTAGCTTATTCACAGCTTTGGTGAAAATGAGACGATGTTGTGGAATACATGAAAACGTTAACCAATACTGACATTTCCAACATTTCGAACTCTAATTTATAGCTTACTACTGTATGGTTGAATCCCAAATAGCATTAAATGTAAAGGTAGTGCGCTAAGTACTGTAGGGAGTACAATCCCTTGTTTTTCAGCCCAAGTAGTGCCCTTGATCAGGGGTTAGAGAGAGTTTTGGGATTCAGCCCTATGGTAGCTGTATGTGGGTTTCGGCGCTGGCGTCCGGTAAGTAACTTCCCGTTTGCCGTCCAGAAGTGGGCGGAACCATGGCGGACATGGCAAACTTTGTGGCAACAGGTGCAAAAGGTCAAATCCCACACCGCACCACGTTCCCTCCGATCCTCCAGCACTGCTCGACTGGTCGCACCATCTTTTAAGGATCGAGGAAGACATGCATGTAGACTGTTTTCTGTTCTGCCACTTAGGTGGTGGAATGAACATCCTCTAGATCTTCAAGAGATGACTAAAGACCTGTCTGTTCCTTAGATATTTGGGTTAATTCCCCCATTTGAATAAATAAATTAGCTAATAAATAACTAAAAGAACTTCCCAACTCTTTTAACTAGTAACCAGTGTAATGGATCTGTCCGATAAACGAAACTTCAAAGCACTTATGTAAGAACTTCCGCCAAACGCCTTAGGCTTTTCATTACGGACAAGAAGGTTGTGAGACGAATCTCAGAACTACACTGAGCAATTTCTAGATGCCGCATGTATCCATCATCATTGTCTTCGGGTGGATTGGTTCTATTTGCATTCTTAAAATAATTTTCCGATTTAGACAAACAGACTGCGGGAGCGGTACACTGAGATCGTAACATTGTGATATTTACCATCTGTCTCTGATAGCTCCTTATTTTAAGCTTCTTATTTTCATGCAATCCCTCACATACTGTAGCACATGAATATGAAAGATTACACAGCTGTTCAAGAACGCACTTAGGAATGGACAGTACTACCATCTGAGTGGAGTTTAATTGAACAGAAAGCTATTTGCTAATGGCTGAAGACTCTCATAAAACCGACGTCCCCGGAATCCCTCGATTAAAATCTCGCTATAAGCCCAGGCGTCTCAGGGCACTTCGGAAATACACGATGAGGGAAGTGTTTTGAGGTGGACTGATACTGTATGAAGTGCATATTACATCATTTGCATTTTTGATACATTAGTACATCACATTTGCATTAATCCATAATGGTGTAGCAACTCTAACAGGCGAGATATATAATATATGTAACTGTAACATCATTTGTACAATGCTGGGAAAAGTATTTGCCCCTTTCTGATTTTTATTCAATGCAAACAACATCACAATAATTTAGCATGGAGGTGCTGAAAAATCAAGAGTCGGATTATTTATTGAAATATTTTTAGTAATTATTTACCATGCGTGAGAGAGAGAGAGAGAGAGCGAGAGAGAGAGACATAAACATGACAAACTGACCGCAATCGAGGGTTTGGAGGATCGCCTGGGCCTGTGGTTGAGGAGAATATCAACTGCTCCAACCACTTCAGAGTCAATGGCCACCAACAGAGCATCTGTCGTCTGTAAACAACACAACAATTCAACATAAAATAGTGCTAACCACTGATTTCTTTTCTTACAGGCGCTAAAACTAAAATGTTCAGAATATAACTATTGGTAAGTTAGATTGTACAGTATATTTAAAGGAAATGACATCATCACAACACATCGCCATGCTCCAGGCTCTGAATCCACTCAAGATAAATGAATGGATTATTTATATACCTTTCCTTATTTATACATATTTCCCTACATTTACCTTATTTATTTCCAGAATTTTTTTATTCGAACTAACACAACTGTATAAAACTAACGTGTTCCATGATCTTGTCCTCGTTCTTTAGAATCGTACCGATGGTTGAACGATTCATGTTAAAAGAAGGCGCGATGTCTGTTCACCTCGCTTCCATTCTCTCGATTATTTGTCTCCATCGTTATTGCTTGGTGCTTCTTAGCTTCATCACCACCACTTTTACTACGCACGCCGGACATGTGATCTAACTTCTGCGACTGAACATGTGTGAATGCATCTTCAAAAGGTTGTAACTCATAACTGTACATGTTTAGTGTGGTAAGTGGGTAAGTACACGCTGGGGTTGTTAAGTGTCAAAAATATTCAATGCTGACTTTCTTACATATCTGTTTTTTTTTTTTATTATCTGTTCTTTAACCCAAATGTCTTTCTCATCTTACTCGGTTTTAATTCCTGTTATGACAGACCAAAAATGTAGGGTCGGATTGCGCAATCCAGGCCCTCTCGATTCACCCTAATCGCATGGATTTAAATGTACGTGAGGTTTTGGGGTAATTTCCTAAAGAAATGAGTTTATTTCCCCTCCAGACTGGACATGTCACTGGTTCTCTCCGTCCTCCTCGGACACAATAACATGCTACTGTATGAAATACTTCTTTCTGACCAGCATAGCAGTAGTTCTCTCTGAGAGTTTTCTCGGTCTTCCAGATCTCATCTTGACCTCTATAGTTCCCCTGAACTGCCATATCGTAATTTCATTTCTCACTTTTTCTCACTTTGCTATCTTCTAGTAGCCTTCTCCTGCATTGTGGGCATCAATACCTTTCATTTTCAGAGTCTTACACGGCTGCTTAGAGGAACCCAGGCTTGTTGAGTGTCCGCACGTGTGTGCACAACGTTTGAAGAGTCAAAATATTTGTAAAGATTTGAAATTGCCATTTACTAACGACAGCTGTTGCCATGCATCAGATCTAACGAGCTAATTAACGTCTAAAACCTTGCAAAAGGAATCTGAGACTCTGGAACTCTTAGGGTACGCAAACTTTTGCACAGTTCCATAATGATGTTTTTATTTTTGTTCAATTTATAGCATAAGAAGTAACTATGCATCAAAAATATTGTGCATTTTTTGCATTTCCTAGAGAGACTGTGTTAACATCTTTTTAATAAAAAAAATCAACAAAATCTATTATACATCAAGGGGTGCCTAAACTTTTGTATAAGACTGTATGTATTTGTGTGCCCTGTAATGGATTTGCACCTTGTCCAGGGTGTACAATGCCTTTGACATTTTTCTAGTTAAATTTGAAAAATGTATTTGATTTGTGCAAATGTTAAACACCACAATTCCTCTTCTTTTGTACAGTTGTTTAACCACAACGTCGACGCATATAAATTAACAAGATAAAACAGAAGCAGATGAGCTTAAAGATCACCGCCTTTCTGTTTTCTATCAGGATTTTACTGTAAGATGGAAATAATTTATGACTCTGGTGAATACGGCGCTCTGAACAAGCAGTACATTAGTGCTCCTATAAGAATCGCACTGTTTCCATCTGTGAGTCCTGGAAGTCCCGCTTTTCATACTGTCGAATGCAAATGTCGGCATAAACACAAACCAGACACGTTGACGTTCTTCTTTTGATTCTCTTATTTTGACTTGACTGACCTGCAGAATCACTGCATCTCAATCCTGCAAGAAAGTTTATTGTTGAATTGAGATTTAAGAAAGAAATCAGCAGTTTCAGTACCAGTAAAAAGTTTGGACACAAATTGGATTTATTTTCTGAACGCTAGAACAATACTGGAGATTTCAAAACTATGAAATAACACATATGGTAATATGTAATAAAGTAACACCAACAACAGTCAGTTGTTATTTTAAGACATGAAGGTCAACTGTCTCTCATGAAGACCTTCCCAGGAAACAAGACCAAAACTACCTCTGCTGCAGAGGAGACGTTCATTTAGAGTCACCAGCCTCAGAAATCACCAATTAACAACCAGCACCTCAGATTAGAGCCGTTATGAAGCTTTACAGAGCAGAAGGAGCAGATATACAGTGGTGTGAAAAACTATTTGCCCCCTCCTGATTTCTTATTCTTTTGCATGTTTGTCACACGTAAATGTTTCTGCTCATCAAAAACCGTTAACTATTAGCCAAAGATAACATAATTGAACACAAATGCAGTTTTTAAATGAAACTGTTATTTCATTAAGGGAGAAAAAAAAATCCAAACCTACATGGCCCTGTGTGAAAAAGTGATTGCCCCCCTTGTTAAAAAATAACTTAACTGTGGTTTATCACAGGCGGCGCGGTGGTGTAGTGGTTAGCACTGTCGCCTTGCACCTCCAGGGTCTGGGGTCGGCCAGGCTCACTTTTTCACACAGGGCCATGTAGATTTGGAGTAACGTAAACCTTCATTTAAAAACTGCATTTTGTGTTCAATTATGTTATCTTTGACTAATAGTTAACGGTTTTTGATGAGCAGAAACATTTACGTGTGACAAACATGCAAAAGAATAAGAAATCAGGAAGGGGGCAAATAGTTTTTCACACCACTGTACATCTCAATATCAACTGTTCAAAGGAGATTATTGTTTAACAGTATAGAAAGAAATAAAAACCAGGAAAGATCACGGAGTTAGAAGGCGTGTCCAAACTTTTGACTGGTAGTGTATTCAGTATGCAACCAAAGTTTGTGTATCTCTTTCTGAATTACAATAATGGTTAACATGTGTCTTCATCCATCAAATACCAAGCAGGAACCCTAAAAGTGGACGATTGTTGTAATATAGTTGTAAAATGGTGTCCATCACTGAGTGTTGGGATGATGTAATTTTTTTTAAAAGAACACAAACTTTTAAACTCTATTCATAAATTTGAGTCCAAACATTATCACACATTTGTGACACAATGGTGTAATGGTGTTTTTTTTTCTGTACCCTTTTGGCTGATTTCCACTTTGACCATTTCATTCATTTCCTGTCGTTCAATATTTATTTTTTAATTTTTGTTCCTTGTAGTGCTCGTTGTTACAGTATGTGTGTACGTTTCCTAGCATCAACAGCTACTCCCTAGTGGTCCAGTGGTTAGCACACGGTGCTCTCACCACAGTACACAGAGTTTGAGTCCCACTCACGCTGTCGGTTTGGTGCTGTTTTGAAGTCTATGCAACGTTATGTTAGGGGCATTCGTTCAACTTTATCCCATCGTCATGTAGTCAATGTTGTTCTGATGTCATTTCATCTAATCGAGGTCGTTCTAATGTTCAAAAGCAACATTTTTTTAAATATATAATGATTGTTTATTTACTTTTTTATTAGGGATGGGAATCAACAGGGATCACGTGATATAATCACCCAATTATCACGATAGCTTGGTTACGATCCTATTTACGCTGTGATTCTGTTTGCATCACAATTTTATACATTTCTCAAATTAATTTTTTTTTTTTCCAGAAATTGAAATTTTAAGCAAACTTCGCCATCTGTAGGATTATAGAGGAGCGGCAACATTTTACTACCTCAAATGCATACATACACTAAGCGAATAATCAAGAGCCTTTCATTAGATAATTACTTCAGTCATTAATATGTTTTTTTTAACCTAAACTACATTGAGGAGCTACCCTCGAGGAATCTGTGGTCGGATAAACATTTTTGAATAATGAACTTTGGGTGGGAAAATGAGTAAAAATAGTGAGAATAAGAGCATTTCCACATGCATAATGCGAAGAGAACTCAAGGGACTGGGACTAAACAGCTGTGTAGCCTTAAGAAAATGACTTATTAGTGAGACTAAATCACTAAAATGTTAACCATTTTACATTTAACGTTCTAGAAACCTCCAGTTGTCTATTAAATTACACTCTGTTGTAATGTATACTGAATAAGCATTAAATAGTGCCTGTAAGGCAAAAAGATGATGGTACTATCTCTACCTATACAGTATATCTATGGAAAAACTGTTCAAATGTTACCATAAAAGACATTCACACTAATTGTGAAATGTTCACACAACAAATAGCAATCATGGTGACAGTGAAGCTGCTTCCAGATGTTCTCTGGGACGACATTATGAAACAACATTCAAATAGAAAACCGTTACAGAGCCATCGCGAAGACCATAAACTTCCCTGTCAATCCCCCGATAAAATGTAGGTGAAAAGTTCACAGGCCCACAACTCTTCATCCCTGGACACATAAGGTTTTACAACACACACTCTCATAATGATAAGGAGTGATGAAGGATGGAAAGCCAGTGTCTCTTTAAAAAGTTGCAGGATGACATGAAAGCAGCAGAAACATAAGACCAATAGGCAAGCTGCACCACAATGATCTCAGGTCCAGCACCTTACACACGACTCCTCTGCTGAAAAAGGAAGTACAGAGCTGCACGATTAAACAAAATCAGAGAAAATCAGAACTCTCTGGGACAATACCCTTTGTTCAGATAATAATAATAATAATAATAATAATAATAATAATGAGATAAATAGAAGCTGAAATCATTTGTGAAGAAATTCTTTCTTCACAAATGATTTCAGCTTCTATTTATCTCATTATTATTATTATTATTATTGGGGTTACAAGTGTGATTCCATGAAGATCATCATCCAACAGCTTCTTTCCCAAAGATCACACACAAAAAACAACTGTAATAAAAACCAATCCCTGTAAATAGAAAGCTGCAACTGCAAATGTTACCTACATTACACATATCCTTTCTCATCGAAAATCTGCTTTTTATTTACTATTTATTTATTTTCTTATTTGGCTCTTCTAGTACTCTTACATTTATTGACCTTTTGCAGTCATGTGACTATCATCAGTCACAAAAGTGTCACAAAAGTGCACTTCAACTTGCTTCAAGCTGCTTTGCGATAATTTAAATTGTTAAAAGTGCTATACAAATAAAATTTAATTGAATTGTTCAGCAGAAGAACGATTAACTGACGTCAGTCAACTGTGTCTTTTTCTTGATACAGCGGTACGTCTGCGTACATATTAAATCCGTTCCAGAGTTTTCGAAGTGAAATTTCGTATTGTGAATCGCATTTTCCCATAGGAAATAATGTAAATGCAGATAATTCGTTCTAGCCACCCAAAAATATGACCAATATCACTAATTTTATAAAATTTATAACATTTATTAAATTATCAAATCTATGATTTTATAATCATATTTTTGCATATAAAAATAATCAAAACATTTAGAAAAGACATGCTAATTAAGTAAAATGTGAAAAAAAATAGACATTAAACCTAACTTAACCTTAATTTATGATTCCTCTTGGCACTGGTTGCTTTAAAAACCAACCAGAAAGCGGCTCCTTTTTCTTCCTGCTACCGTCCTTGATAACATCTTTGATACCCGTGGTGTTGTGTCTTTACTAAATCTTGCACAAAATGCAAAAAAAAATCCACAAGTAAAAAAAAAAAATCCAAGTACGCACAACCAGAAGTACGAGCAAATAAGATGCTTCAAATGCAGAAGCAAATTTCATGCAAAATATTATCTCTTAAGGTGAAAATTCACAAAGCAGGGCGTTCGTATGCAGATGTACCACTGTTATTATGTCCGTGGTGTATTTTGGAGTCAAAAATATAACAAAAAGATGACCTGATGAACTAGCGGGTATAATGTGCTGGATTTTCAAGAGAGAAACAAGCATGTGAAAATGGATTAAGACTGTAATAAGGATGTGCAGAAGTTTGATTTGTTTGCATAACGTGATTACTTCACACGGTGTACACGTTATGTGATTCCTCCTGGATCTGGTGGTGTTTGCTAGTGTTTGCGTTAGCTCATTCAGTGCTTATGTTGCAAATGAGACGATACTATGGAATACGCTTCGTAAAATGATGTGTAGGTAACCCACACTAATACTGACATTACAAGCTTGCTAATTACTAGTTTAATAATTGGCTTAGAGTCGAATCCCAAAAAGCGTTAAATGCAAAGCTAGTGCACAATGTAGGGTGCACAAGCCCTTGTTTCACACACCAAGTAGTGCTTTGCAATATATGCTTGCAATATGTGCTTATAGGATTTGCAATTCAGAGTTGTGTTAGAAGCTTGTTAGCTCACGCTAGCCAAGAACAGAACAACACGGACGGTGCAGAGGCGATTCAGAATGACTTAAAAACAATTACTGAGGACAAAAAGAATTGTTTACGATGATGTAACATTATCAGGTGTGTTTTCTGGCTGAAAATGCTGCCATTGCTGGTTTTGAATGCAAGTTTTGGCTTCTAGCATCCGGTACATAACGTGCCGTTTGCCGTCACAAGTGGCCGCGAGCATGGTGGAAAGACGTCATGACTTCAGGTGCAAAAGATCAATACCCAGACTAAATCACAGTGGTGGGACAATCATGATATGCTGCTTCTCTGGGAAAGGTAGTGGTGGATTACACATCATCAAGGGAAATGATGTTGGGAGTGATGTTGCAGAACATACAGTATAAGAAAAGAATTTTAACTCATCAACCAAGAAACTGAACACTTCCAAAAATACAGCCACAATACCTCGACACACAGGACTTGCATGGCCTAGTCTATATTCTGGCTCAAATATTACCTGTTGATAATTTATGGAACTTGCGGGTCCATAAGAGGGACGTTAGAGAACTGAAGATGGTTTGGCAAGAAGATTGGGTTAAAACTAATCCACAACTACTGCAGACATCTCAGAGTTGTAATTAACAACAGCTTTGCAGCTAAATCCTAAAATCGGGTGTGACATGCTACTTTCGTTGGAAGACCCAGGATTTCACCTTCAACTTTATCTTGCCTTAGGTGCAGTAATTTCATAAAATATACCACCATTATATGAAAAAAGAAGATTTTACCTGGCAGCCGTGGTCCAGGAGAAGCTGCAGGATATCTAGGTTCTCGTTCTCGATGGCGATAGTGACGGCATCCTTCCCCAACACGTCCACGCAGTTGATATTCAGCTCGCCATTGCGTTTTTCCTCCAGCAGTTTCTTCACCATGTAGTAATCACCTTCATAACACACACACACACACACACACACACACACACACATTTCTCTGATTGAACTATTAATTTCTCAATGAGTCATGTAAACAAACGCATCAAGTTTATACTGGAAGAAGTCATAAAAATGACATGCGAGAGTCCAGAGCCCGGGTTAGAATAAACACACAGGCAGTTAACAGAGAGATATTCTACACTGAGCCAGATTTAGCTTGCCTTTATATGGTAAGGAAGACATTTGACTTTCATCTGCACAATGTAACATCGATTTAAAAGCACAATCGCAGTGGGTGCCTGTTCTGATGAGAAGACACGGAGGTATAGGTAACCTTTGTTTTTAAATAAGGTTTTGATGATCTACAGAATCTGGTTTCACTCATTTATTTATTTATTTATTCATGTAAAACCTGATTGATTGCGTAACTCATTCTAGATATACAGTATAATTCGCCTGGAAGCCTTTAGGGAAAAAGGCCACCAGGCACTCGCCTGCACCTTCCTAGCAATTCTGATGTGGTTTTCCTCTGCAGAACATAACATTAACACTTTATTCGAATCTAAGAACCGCAGTTCATAGGCACTAAACAATAATGACAATCCCAGGACTGCACCATAAGAAAAAATAAAAAAACAAAAACAATAATGCTCGTACTCAACAACATCCATTTCACGCCATTACAGGCTGAAACATGGTGTAGCCACATTTTTTTGTTCCCATTCATCCCACAATTGTATTTAAAATGGTTTCAAAACTGGGTGTAAGAATGTGAACGTAAAGAGGAAGATTACCAAAAAAGAACAACAACAACAACATTTTGGACATTTTATTCCTTTATTGTGCAATGAGGAAAATGTCTTGCGCTTCCCGTTCCTGTTTTAAATTATTGATGTGCGCTGTCAAGACAAAACCAATTATGTGAGAAGGATACGTAAGCACAATGCTGACCAATTAGACACTCGAGACTGCTATGGGATTAGAGAACGTGTGTGTGTGTGTGTGTGTGTGTTTGGGGGGGTGCGGGTGTATGGGGGCGGGGGGGGGGGGTGGGTAGCGTTGTATTTTCACAGGGTTTTTTTGTGCAACCAAACAACATCAGAATAGGAACTTATTTTGAGTTTTGAGTTTATTGTGACATGTAGCCGGTCCCCGCAATTGTTATTATTTTAAATCACTACAATTTTTTCGAAACAAATAATGTTACAAAATAATTTCTAAACTAAGAAACAAATATGCCAAAATGCTTTGTTTTGATCACTGAGATTAAGATTTGGGTTAGATTTGGGTACCTGATTTCATTAATTGTCAAATGAAAAGTACAATACAATCAATCATAAAAACAATACAATTTTAAAATTGTCAGAGATTCCTATCTCTGAAGACATTTAACTGGTCCGGCCGCCACGCCCAAATAAAAAATTTAAAACTGGAGTATGTGTGTGTATACATCTTAATGTGATTTTAGTGTAGGTTGTACAGTTACAAAATTACAGTTACTAAAAATTTGTCCTTGTTGGGACATTTGATGGATTGGCCCCCGTAAGGATGACTAGACAAATTATTAACTATATCTAACCTTTAAAAAAGCATTTTTTTGTTTCAAACAACAAATACACCTGCAACTATGTTTCTTTAAGATCAGCAACAATGTTTCTTTAACATTTGCAACAATGTTTCTTTGGGGCCCGCAACTGTTGCTTTAACACCCACAACAATGTTTCTTTAACGCCTGAAAAAATTGCCACAATGTTTCTTTCACATCTGCAATGTTTCTTTAACACGTTCAAACAATGTTTCTTTAACATCGGCAACAATCTTTCTTCAGCACCTGCAACAGTTTCTTAAACACCTGCAACAGTTTCTTCAACATCTGCAACAATGTTTCTTCAGCACCTGCAACAGTTCCCTTTAACATCTGCAACAATATTTCTTTAACATCTACAATAATCTGGCATACACGTAACTCATCCCATAACCTCATACTCCAGTACATCTATCCTGAATGGCAACTACGCTAATTCTCCCCATCTGTTCTGTATTTTTCTACCCATCCCGAGGCATCGGGAGATTTTTCCAGCTTCAGTAGACAAAGGCCGACCTTGCGAGGTTTCTGGCGTCCAGAGAAGGACCAACTCCAGCTGGATTCAGCTTTATGATGGTTGGAGCTACACATGCTGCTCCTGTGCTTCCAGTGATCCAGACCTCATCTGCCCTCTGCACCTACTGACTCGTCCCTATGCTGAACTGGACTTCATGTTAACTTAAAGAACTTCTGTCATATTGAACTTTCACCTGCACAACACACATGATGTTTTATAATTTCTATCTGTTATCACCCAAATGAGGATGGGTTCCCTGATTGAGTCTGGTTCCTCTCAAGGTTTCTTCCTAATGCCATCTCAGGGAGTTTTTCCTTGCCACCGTCGCCATCACCCTTGGCTTGTTCATCAGAGACATTTTATTCATCATTCATTCGTCTCATTATTATCTAGACACATTTTTCTCACACATACACACTTCCAAAAATTTTCTTCTTTTACATTTTTATTTTTATTTTTGTGAAGATGCTTTGAGACAATGACCATTGTTAAAAAGCGCTCTATAAATAAAACTGAACTGAATTGAACTGAATTGAATGTTACAACAATGTTTCTTTAACACCTGCAACAATGTTTCTTTAAAGGTTAGACTCTGTATATAGTTAAAAAAGCTGTTCAGTAACTCTAAACAGACGGTCTTTACATGAATAGTAAGACAACAAACCTGTGTGTGTGTTATATATATATATATATATATATATATATATATATATATATAGAGAGAGAGAGAGAGAGAGAGAGAGAGAGAGATGCTGACCTTTCTCGCAGGCCAACAGGAAGAGCTTCTCATCCAGCGTGGTCTCCTCCTGCACCTCCCGGACATCCTTGAGCGCGAGGTGGGCGCGCGGAGAGGCGGCGTGCGGGCCCCGGTACAGCGCAGCCATCAGCACGGGGAGCGGATAGGACAGCACACCGAGGCCGAGGCGCATCCCACCGGGCGGCCGCGCGCCTGAAGCCCCCGTTTTGAGCCCCTGCGACTGGAAGAGATTAGGAAATAAACAAGACAACACCGAGCTCTCCGATCAGCTGGAAATGATTACGCAATGATCCCGAGCTCTACTTTTGGTCCGCGCGCAAATCTGACATTCAGCTGGAGAACCCGATCAGTTCCGCACAGTGTTCACGCAAACATCAGCCTATATCGTGATTATTATCAGCAGTAGTTAGTAGTAGTGATGTCTCTCCTGAATAAAACACGTCGGTTGATTTCCGTCGCACTGACTGATGCTCTGGTCCTGATGGTACTGACGCTCACAACTGCGCATGCGCAGAACGACCACCTGAACGCGCAGCGCGCAACCCAGGGCGATCAGATTTCACGGACTGCGCACGGGGTTTGTTAGAAATGCACAACCTGGCAACAATGAATGAACAGGGACGTTACGTAATCCCACAGTGTGAGGCGACTCGTCTCAATTTGTAGAAATGTACAGAAATGTTAGAAAGGTTTCATTTAGTCAGGTCACAGCATCAGACTGATCCATGATAAGGAAATATTACTTACAGTAGCAGACTAGTAGTTGGGAAGGTTGTAAGTTTGAATCCCCTTTCAGAATACCACCTTCCTTAATAAATAAAGATACAATATGATTAATTCTCAGAGATTACTGAGTCACATTTCTTTACATCGAAGAATGATTATACTGTATATCTTAGATATGATTAAGAAATTATTATATATCTTAAACTAACAAAAGAGTTCAGAAATGTTTTTATTCAACACACACCGGTCAGCAATTTATGCTGCGTTGGCTTTTCTGTGGGATCGGACCAGACCAGCTTTTGGAGTAGATGAGCCTTGGGTGCCCATAATCCTCTCACCAGTTTACCAGTTTACATAAGTGATCATCAGTGTTATTCATTTCACCAGGTGGTGGTGCTGGTGTTGTGGCTGATCGGTGCTTTTACATTTGCAACTGTATTAAAAACTATACACGCTCCACAATGTACATTTCCTGCATTTGGCAGACACCGATATACAGAGAGACCTTTGGTCACATTATTAATACATATATACTGACTGATACATACTGATTAATCATTATACATCTGAGCAGTTGAGGGCCATGCTCATGTTACAATGGTAACTTGATGATGCTGGGGTTTGAATCATGGACCTTCCGATCAATAGTCCAATGCCTTAACCCCTGAATAACCCCTGACCCTGGAAGTCCAGACAATGAGCCAGGAAATGCTCAAGAAATTTGCCATCTACTTACACCACTGAGAGAAAACTGATCAGAGACTTTAATGTAAGAAATGTCTTTCAACTTGCATTTGACTTTTGACAGTACAGCTGCAAAGACAATTACAATAATATAAACTCTACATGTTGGTAAGCTACTGTTTTTTAAGCTACGATGCTGTATTATTATCATTATCATTTCAGCAGACACTCATATACTCTAATTCACTATATTTCTATATATACTCTCAGTATTTGAATTCTTCAAACATTAATTTGATTAATGATTTTGATTCATACACATTCACATTCCATACACACTTAAATAATTCTTTTGATTGTGTAAAGCTGTTTTGAGACAATGTCAATTGTTAAAAGCGCTATACAAATAAAATTTTATTGAATTAATGCAACCCTAAAAAGTGACTTGATGGATGATCATGATTGAATGCTTTGTAATTTTTTCTTCAAATAGTGTGTGCTTGTACTTTCCTCTAACCAACTGCATATTTGTCACACTTAAATGACTCCGATCAAAATATAATATAATATCATAATATAATAATATCATCTTTGATGATTACACAAAGAGAACCTGAGTAAATACAAAATGCAATTTTTAAATAATGATTTTATTTATTAAGATTTTTTTTTAACCAAACCTACTTGCCCCAGTATAAAAGGTCATACACACAAATGTTGTGTGAGGCAGATCCAGGTGTTCAGTGGGGTTGAGTTCTGTGCAGGACACTCAAGTTCTTGCACTCACCATGTCTTCATGGAGCTTGTGCACTGGGGTGTTGTTATTCTGGAGCAAGCGTGCACCTCTTAGTTCCAAGAGTGCCCTTCCAACTCTGTGTCAATGGTTTGAAGAAGAACCACATGTATAGATATACAGTGGTGTGAAAAACTATTTGCCCCCCTCCTGATTTCTTATTCTTTTGCATGTTTGTCACACAAAATGTTTCTGATCATCAAACACATTTAACTATTAGTCAAAGATAACACAAGTAAACACAAAATGCAGTTTTTAAATGAGGGGTTTTATTATTTAGGGAGAAAAAAGATCCAAACCTACATGGCCCTGTGTGAAAAAGTAATTGCCCCCTGGACCTAATAACTGGTTGGGCCACCCTTAGCAGCAATAACTGCAATCAAGCATTTGCGATAACTTGCAACGAGTCTTTTACAGCGCTCTGGAGGAATTTTGTCCCACTCATCTTTTCCGAATTGTTGTAATTCAGCTTTATTTGAGGGGTTTCTAGCATGAACCGCCTTTTTAAGGTCATGCCACAACATCTCAATAGGATTCAGGTCAGGACTTTGACTAGGCCACTCCAAAGTCTTCATTTTGTTTTTCTTCAGCCATTCAGAGGTGGATTTGCTGGTGTGTTTTGGGTCATTGTCCTGCTGCAGCACCCAAGATCGCTTCATCTTGAGTTGACGAACAGATGGCCGGACATTCTCCTTCAGGATTTTTCGGTAGACAGTAGAATTCATGGTTCCATCTATCACAGCAAGCCTTCCAGGTCCTGAAGCAGCAAAACAACCCCAGACCATCACACTACCACCACCATATTTTACTGTTGGTATGATGTTCTTTTTCTGAAATGCTGTATTACTTTTACACCAGATGTAACGGGACACGCACCTTCCAAAAAGTTAAACTTTTGTCTTGTCGGTCCACAAGGTATTTTCCCAAAAGTCTTGGCAATCATTGAGATTTTTTTTAACAAAATTGAGACGAGCCTTAATGTTCTTTTTGCTTAAAAGTGGTTTGCGCCTTGGAAATCTGCCATGCAGGCTGTTTTTGCCCAGTCTCTTTCTTATGGTGGAGTCGTGAACACTGACCTTAATTGAGGTAAGTGAGGCCTGCAGTTCTTTAGATGTTGTCCTGGGGTCTTTTGTGGCCTCTCGGATGAGTTGTCTCTGCGCTCTTGGGGTAATTTTGGTCGGCCGGCCACTCCTGGGAAGGTTCACCACTGTTCCATGTTTTTGCCATTTGTGGATAATGGCTCTCACTGTGGTTCGCTGGAGTCCCAAAGCTTTAGAAATGGCTTTATAACCTTTACCAGACTGATAGATCTCAATTACTTTTGTTCTCATTTGTTCCTGAATTTCTTTGGATCTTGGCATGATGTCTAGCTTTTGAGGTGCTTTTGGTCTACTTCTCTGTGTCAGGTAGCTCCTATTTAAGTGATTTCTTGATTGAAACAGGTGTGGCAGTAATCAGGCCTGGGGGTGACTACAGAAATTGAACTCAGGTGTGATAAACCACAGTTAAGTTATTTTTTAACAAGGGGGGCAATCACTTTTTCACACAGGGCCATGTAGATTTGGAGTTTTTTTTCTCCCTTAATAACGTAAACCTTCATTTAAAAACTGCATTTTGTGTTCAATTATGTTATCTTTGACTAATAGTTAACGGTTTTTGATGAGCAGAAACATTTAAGTGTGACAAACATGCAAAAGAATAAGAAATCAGGAAGGGGGCAAATAGTTTTTCACACCACTGTAGGTGTGATAGTCAGATTACACAAAATCATGTAAATCAAATGCATTGCTGATGAGAGTGAAAAATGCACCATTTGGTTCTTGCTGATAGAAAGAACAGTTACTGTAGCGTGAATAACGATTCGTCACAAGTGCATGAGCCGAAAGGAATCTCAGAACGCACAGCATGTGGATGTATAGTGTTTTAAATATTATTTTGTCTGAACTCTAAACAAACCACAAGAGCAGAAGTTTCTTAAATACTCATCCAATCATCCCAAGGTCAGTGTCACTTTAAACCCTTATCCTGATGTTTGAAGAGAGGATCACCTGAAGCTCTTGACCTACAGTATATCTGCATAATGGTTTGCATATAATTTTTTTTGACAAAATATATATATCTGGTGATTTTTTGTACACAATCTGCTGATGGCCAAATTCCTTCTCAGTGAAATCTTACATGGCCAAGGAAAGTCAGTCTGATTTTGATTCTGAGGAATTATTTGGATACCGCTGGACATACTTGGATGATGCCACAAAACAGCTTTACACAAACACAAGCACAGATGCAAGCCAAATCAGCCAGTGGAGGTTGACTTTACTGAAAAATAAAATCCTTTAGAGGGCATGCAGAAGAATCACTGAGACGAGCCAAGATTCAAATGAAAACAAATCATGCTCTGGCATGCAGTAAAGTTATAATTCTAGATTAAATCGACATGTTCGAGATTAAAGAGCAGCACTGAAACCATACAGAGGAAAGATGAAGCTATGTCTCCAGGGGAACTTGTGACTATTTGGATGTACTGTATATTAGGTAATAAATAGAAAAATGGAAGGTATCGTTTTAATATGAGCACAAAGCTGCAGGTTTAACACATTTGTATAGAAATTAGACGTGACATGGTCTTTAAATTGAAAATACAAAAAAGTTATGGGAGGTCTGGTCAGGTTTTTTTTTTTTTTTGCAAACTGGTGCTCAGTGAAGTTTGGGTAGATTTGGAAAGAAGGGGTGAGAAATGTGGTGTTATAATAATAATAATAATAATAATAATAATAATAATAATAATAATAATGTTATGTAGCCCATTTATACTTTAAAAATGAGCTCATAATAAAGAGAGAGAAAAATCATGAATGTTAAAAATTAAAGAACTGAATAGTTAAAAATGTAACAAGAAAAACTTCCCTGCAAAAAATATAGTCAAATTCATATTGTATCTTGAATAGAATTACACCAAATCAAATACAAGATAAATCAACTTTCCGTGTTTATGAAATTAATTCAACTAATTTTAAACCTTGAAAATGTTTGTTCTATTGGAAGATCATTAAAGCAAAAAGATATAAATAAATATAAATTTGTAAATAATTTTTATTAATCTTATATTTGATTTATTTTAATGGCATTAGAGGACGTAAATTAATTTGTCTATAAATTAAGTTTTGAAGAATACAAAAGACCAGGCTATGTCAGCCATTTGTTCCATTATTTATGAGCCCCTCAAAATGTGTGTGTGTGTGTGTGTGTGTGTGTATGTGTGTGTATAAAAAAATGGCTGTAAATCATTCATTGAATGATTAATGCCACACTTTTGACAAACCCTGTTGAATTAAAGCTGCAAATCCTGACTTTGCTCACATCTTAAGTGTTTCATTTAATATTCAGTATGGTGGTGTACAGAAGCCAAAATGGCAAAAAAAAAAAAAAAAAAAAGGTATCTTTGTTCAAAAATTTATGGACCTGACTGTATATAAAGATTTTGGCCCAAAAGCTCACTTTTATCATCCTCTACTGTACCGGTCACGTTTGCAGGTGTACCGGGCGTGGTGTTATCACCGTGGGCTTACAAAAGGCAGGCATAAACGCAGAGGATTCTTGTGTAAATAAAGTGTCTTATTTAAAACAAACCAATCAAACTCAAACCAAATAAACTAAACTCTGGCTCTTTCAGCTCAACCTACACACAGACTTTTCCAACAGAACACACAGGACACAAACTCGAGGAACATGAAGCGGGGAACTATAACACTGTACTCAAGCTCGAGGTTACAACACAGGCTACACGACATTCAGGCTCTAATACCTGGGAGAGTAAACAGACATACTGTGTTGCGACACTCGGCTTAAGACATACTGGTGCTAATACATGGAACAGGTTACTTGAGCTCAATTAGATGTAGGGGAACCTGTGCTTCTACGGGCGATACACACACGCTCCAGGGAGCTAGACTCACACTAACATACACGTACTCAGCTAAGAACACACATACACACACACACACACACTTCTAGGCACATCATACAGACACTCACACCCAGGCACATCACATCCCAGTGCCTTCTGGGAAACTGGGTCTTCTAACCAAAAACTACAAAACATAAACATGACCACAGTGCCCTCTAGGGGCAGTCCCTTACACTACCTTCTCTAATAAGATATATACTCAGCAAAAAAAGAAACGTCCTCTGACTTTCAACTGTTTTTACTTTCAGTAAACTTAATGTGTAAATATTTGTATGAACACTAAAAGAGTCAACACCATAAGACATAAAGTAAAAATGTTTCACAATGTGTCCCTGAATGAAGGGAGGCTCAAAATCAGTCAGTACCAGTCAGTATCTGGTGGCCACCAGCTGCTTGAAGTACTGCAGTGCATCTCCTCCTCATGGACTGGACCAGATTTGTCAGTTCTTGCTGTGAGATGGAGGGATTGTGTGTTCCTGGTGTGACTCGGGCAGTTGTTGTGGCCATCCTGTACCTGTCACGCAGGTGTGATATTCGGATGTACCCATCCTGTGCAGGTGTTGTTACACGTGGTCTTCCACTGCGAGGATGATCAGCTGTCCTTCCTGTCTCCCTGTAGCGCCGTCTTAGGCGTCTCACAGTGCGGACATGGCGATTTATTGCCCTATAGCCACATCAGCAGTCCTCATGCCTCCCTGCAGCATGCCTAATGCACGTTCACGCAGATGAGCAGGGACCCTGGGCATCTTTCTTTGGGTGTTTTTCACAGTCGGTAGACGAGTCTCTTTAGTGTCCTGTGTTTTTAGAACTGTGACCTTAAATGCCTACTTTCTGTAAGCTGTTAAGGTCTTAACGACCATTCCACAGGTGCATGTTAATTAATTGATTATGGTTAATTGAACATGAATGGAAAACATTGTTTAAACCCTTTACAATGAAGATCTGTAAAGTTATTTGGATTTTTACAACATTGTTGTTGAAATACACAGTATATAATTGAAATTTGCAATACACAGCCAAATAAAAAATCATTTCATGGTCAAATAAGTGTCCTGCATCATTTGAAATTTAGAAATTTTGAAAAAGCGAGATTTGAAATTACTCAAACTGGTTAAAAATTATCTCATATTCCCAAATTATCAAATCCTGATAGGATAATGCAAAACTGTCAGCAAAAAAATGTGTTAGTGAGACTAATCAGAAAAAAGGCTTCACTTTGTTAGGGAGCATAAAGATTGGACTTTGGAACAATGGAAAAAGGTCATGTGGTGCTGAGAGTCTGTGCATCCAATTTGAATCTCCAGAGCAATGGATGTGTCAGGGTAAGAAGGAAAGCACATGAAGCGATGAACCTAGCAAATATTAATAAAAGTGAGGTGAGAAGGGTGTTGAAGAGGATGAAGAGTGGAAAGGCTGCTGGTCCTGATGACATTCCTGTGGAGGTATGGAAGTGCTTAGGAGAGGTGGCAGTAGAGTTTCTGACTAGATTGTTTAACAAGATCTTGGAGAGCGAGAGGATTCCAGAGGAATGGAGGACGTGTATTGGTGCCGATTTTTAAGAACAAGGGAGATGTGCAAAGCTGTGGCGATTACAGATTGTGAGCAGCAATATGGTTTTGTGCCGAGAAAGAGTACATCAGATGCAGTATTTGCTTTGAGGATGCTGGTGGAGAAGTACAGAGAAGGTAATAAAGAGTTGCATTGTGTCTTTGTAGATTTAGAAAAGGCGTACGACAGGGTGCCGAGAGAGGAGCTGTGGTGTTGTATGAGGAAGTCTGGAGTGGCAGAGAAGTATGTTAGCGTGGTGCAGGACATGTATGAGGGCGCTAAGACAGTGGTAAGATGTGCTGTAGGTGTGACAGGACTTCAAGGTGGAGGTGGGTCTGCATCAAGGATCGGCTCTAAGCCCCCTTTTGTTTGCTCTAGTGATGGACAGGATGACAGATGACGTTAGACAGGAGTCTCCATGGACTATGATGTTTGCAGATGACATTGTGCTTTGTAGCGAGAGCAGGGAACAGGTGGAGGAAAATTTGGAGAGGTGGAGGTACGCTCTGGAAAGCAGAGGAATGAAGGTTAGCCGCAGCAAGACGGAATACATGTGTGTGAATTAGAGGGACCCAAGAGGAACAGTGAGGCTACAGGGAGCAGAGGTAAAGAAGGTGCAGGACTTTAAGTACTTGGGGTCAAATGTCCAGAGCAATGGAGAGTGTTCAAAGGAGGTGAAGAGACGAGTACAGGCAGGTTGGAATGGGTGGAGAAAAGTGTCAGGTGTGTTGTGCCATAAAAGAGTATCAACGAGAATGAAAGGAAAGGTGTACAGGACAGTGGTGAGACCAGCAATGCTCTACGGCTTAGAGACAGTGGCACTGAAGAAAAGACAGGAGGCAGAATTGGAGGTAGCAGAGCTGAAGATGTTGAGGTTTTCTTTGGGAGTGACAAGGATGGATAGGATCAAGAATGAGTTCATCAGAGGGACAACCCATGTGAGATGTTTTGGAGATAAAGTCAGAGAGGCCAGATTGAGGTGGTTTGGACATGTTCAGAGGAGAGATGGTGAATATATCAGTAGAAGGATGCTGAGGTTGGAACTGCCAGGCAGGAGGTCTAGAGGAAGACCAAAGAGGAGATTTATGGATGCAGTGAGAGAGGACATGAAGTTAGTTAGTGTGAGAGAAGAGGATGCAGAGAATAGGGTTAGATGGAGGCAGATGATTCGCTGTGGCGACCCCTGAAAGGGAACAGCCGAAAGACAAAGAAGATATATATATATATCTATATTATCCGAAAATAATGTGGGCTACATAGATAATTGGAAGACCTTTGAGGGCAAAGCTGGCCTGTTAGGGCGGGACGGTGTCCATCCCACTCGGGAAGGTGCTGCTCTCATTTCCTGTAGTATAGCTCATAGTCTCAGTAGAGGTCTAGTTAATCGGTGACAATCCAGAGCCCAGGCCAGGGAGCAGACAGACAGGCTAAACCAACCGTCTGCTAGCTGCATGGAGTCGTCACTCAGGGTTCACCTTATTGAGACTGTGTCTGTTCCCCGATCTAAGCAAAAATGTAGAAAGACCCAGAAAGTCTGTTTCAATAATCTAATTAACATAAAGTCCACAAACTCCGATCATACTGAATGCGCAGCCGGCACCTCTGATCTGAAGCTAGGATTGTTAAATATTAGATCTCTCGCATCAAAAGCGGTTATTGTTAATGAAATTATCACAGATCAGGCGTTTAATATACTCTGTTTAACTGAAACATGGGTTAAACAGGACGAGTATGTAGCTCTAAATGAAGCTAGTCCTCCTGGATACAGCTACATACACCAGCCTCGGTTAACTGGTAGAGGAGGAGGCGTCGCAGTTATTCATAATGATAATCTGTCTATCGTACAAAAACACCGACACAAATTTAACTCATTTGAAATTCTCTATAGTAACATAAGTGTATTTAAGTATATTAAGTCAGCTCAGTCAATTCCACTAATTATAATTTACAGACCTCCAGGGCCGTATTCTGAATTTCTTAGTGAATTTGCAGAGTTCATCTCAGACCTGGTCGTTTCTGTAGACAAAGTGTTAATTGCTGGAGATTTTAACATTCATTTTGAGAATCCAGAAGACCCTCTGAGAACAGCATTTATATCCATACTGGACTCCGTAGGTGTAAATCAGTGTGTAGTAGGACCCACTCATAAAGCAGGTCACACTTTAGATTTAGTAATATTCTTCGGATTAATTATAAGAAATGTATTCACAATTCCACTGTCTGAAATTATCTCAGATCACTATCTTGTCTCCATTCATGTGTGTCACAGTGATAATGTACGCACGCACAGCACCGCGCTACCGTATTAAACGTACATTCACATCGACTACCACACAGAGTTTTATCAGTAATCTCCCAGAGTTACCAACTTCGATTAGGCCACCGTCTGACCCCACAGAACTCGATCAGGCGACTGAATATTTAGAGTCGACACTTCGTTGTACCTTAGATAATGTAGCTCCAGCTAAAAGAAAAATTATTAGAGATAAGAAACTCGCTCCCTGGTATAACGATCACACGCGCACTTTAAAACAGACTGCTCGGAAATTAGAGCGTAAATGGCGTCAAACTAAATTGTTGGTATTTCAAATAGCATGGAAAGAGAGCATCCTGAACTATAGGAAAGCTCTTAGTGTAGCTAGATCAACGTATCTCTCCACTCTTATAGAAGAAAATAAAAATAATCCTAGATTTTTATTTAATACCGTAGCCAAATTAACCAGAAATAAGACCACTACAGAAATCTCCACAACAACATCATGCAATAGTGAGGACTTCATGAACTTTTTTAATAATAAAATTGTAAATATCAGGCATAAAATTGAGGCTTTGAAACCAAACAATGTAATTGATACTGATGTTAACCTAGCCATGTCAGATTCAAACCTAGAATACTTTACTCCTCTTGAAGAGAATGAACTAATTTCACTCATCTCTTCTGCAAATTCATCAACCTGTATATTAGATCCTATACCGACACATTTTCTTAAACAGATAGTACCAGTAATAACAGAACCGATGTTGAGAATAATTAATTCCTCACTCAGCATTGGTTATGTTCCAAAATCTTTTAAAGTAGCAGTTATTAAACCAATAATTAAGAAACCTGACCTCGACCCCTGTCAGCTGTCCAATTACAGGCCAATATCAAACCTCCCCTTTATCTCTAAGATTCTGGAAAAGATAGTAGCGGCGCAGCTATGCTCATATCTACATAGAAATGGCATACATGAACTGTATCAGTCAGGATTTAGGCCTCATCACAGCACAGAAACAGCACTCATTAAAGTAGTAAATGACCTCCTATTGGCCTCTGATCAGGGTTGTGTAACTATGCTTGTATTACTCGACCTCAGTGCAGCTTTTGACACTATTGATCATGCTATTCTTCTTCACAGATTAGAAAATGTAGTAGGAATTAAGGGTACAACCCTCTCCTGGCTCAGATCCTATTTGACCGATCGTTATCAGTATGTAGACTTAAATGGTGATTATTCTGCTTGTTCTCTAGTGGAGTTTGGCGTTCCGCAGGGTTCAGTTTTAGGCCCACTGCTTTTTTCCCTTTACATGCTTCCTCTGGGCAACATAATCCGTAAGCATGGTATTAGTTTTCATTGTTATGCTGACGACACACAGCTATACGTCTCAACAAAACCTGATGAGAAAAACCATCTTACTAAAGTTGAGCAATGTGTTCAGGACATAAGAAATTGGATGCTAACTAACTTCCTTCTGCTTAATCCGGATAAGACAGAAGTTCTAGTCATAGGACCGCATACAGCTAGAAGTAAAATCTTAGATCACACCGTAACTTTAGATGGCCTTTCTGTTCCGTCAAGTGCAACAGTAAAAGACCTCGGCGTGATTATAGATTCCAGCCTTTCATTTGAAGCTCATGTAGATAATATCACCAGGATAGCATTCTTTCACCTTAGAAATATCGCCAAAATAAGAAATATATTGTCGCTAAACGATGCAGAAAAACTAGTTCATGCTTTTATCACTTCTAGGTTGGACTATTGTAATGCCTTACTGTCTGGTTGTTCAGTTAGGTGCATAAACAAGCTTCAGCTAGTCCAGAATGCAGCAGCGAGAGTCCTCACTAGAACCAGAAGATATGAGCACATCACCCCTATCCTATCTTCACTGCATTGGCTCCCTGTGAAATTTCGCATTGATTTTAAAATACTACTCTTGACATATAAGGCATTAAATGGTCTCGCGCCGCAGTATCTGAGCGAACTGCTAGTGTCTTACGATCCGCCACGCCTACTTCGGTCAAAGGATGCAGGCTGCTTATCAGTACCGCGTATTATGAAAACTACAGCTGGGGGCAGAGCTTTTTCTTACAAAGCCCCAAAATTATGGAATAGTCTTCCAAATAGTGTTCGGGACTCAGACACAGTCTCAGTGTTTAAGTCTAGGCTAAAAACCTATTTATTTAACCAAGCATTTTATAAATAGATTTGCGATAGGTAAAGGAGCAGATCTGGGGGACTCATGGACGTAGAGTATTATGGTGAACTGGTATGTTTAGATGCTGTCTTCCTCAGTCTCATTTGATCACTCAGGTTTGTTGACGGTGAGGTGATTGTTTGCTTTACATCTCAGGGAGCCCTCATGTTTGTGTTTCCTTCTGGCTCTCCCTTTTAGTTATGCTGTCATAGTTAGTCCTGCCGGAGTTCCTGCTTGCACTCTACAGTAAATATACATTCACATTAGACATTGTGACTGTGACCATACCTAATTGCAATCTCTCCTCCTCTTCTCTTCCTCCCCCTCTTTCTCTTTCCTCTCTCCCCCTGTCTCCCCCTTTCACTCTTTCTCTCTCTCTCTCTGTCGAGCTACACATGTGGTTCCTGAGCTGCCAGTGATCCAGACTCCCTCTGCCCTCCGGACCTGTCTGATCCATCCTGGTGCCCGGTTTCTGGTTGGAGGTCTCATCGCATGGATGCCCCGTGTGTCTCTTTAGGATGCGTCTGGTGTCTGGGGATGATTCTCTATACTTAGAAGATGGTTCTGGCCTCGACTGGTGTGGTCAGCTGTTTCTCTGAGGACTTGACAATTCGATAGTTCAGGACTGGAACTTTCTACAAGTCTATCTGAGTCTCGAATAACTACTGGACTCCATTTTACATCAAGTACCTGTATTATAACATCAATTAACATCAACTATTATAGCTGAACCTAACACTTAACACTGTATAAATGCAGATCATTTCCTGCTATCTGTTTCACCCAGATGAGGATGGGTTCCCTGTCGAGTCTGGTTCCTCTCAAGGTTTCTTCCTATTACCGTCTCAGGGAGTTTTTCCTTGCCACTGTCGCCCTCAGGCTTGCTCGCCAGGGAATATCTGAACATTTTGATTCATACACATTCACATTCCATACAAACTTAAATAATTCTTTTGATTGTGTAAAGCTGTTTTGAGACAATGTCAATTGTTAAAAGCGCTATACAAATAAAACTGAATTGAATTGAATTGAATATATATATACACACACACACACACACAGTATATATAAAATAAATTATTATATATTAGTATTATTATTATTAATGACAAAAATTATATATAAAATTTTTTGCCTTTATACATTGTCTTATTTCCATATCTTAAAATATTAACAAGAAGTCTACATCAGAGTGCATTTCCAAGGTTTGCGATAATAAATCAGAATTTGAGAGTTTGGCATACTGCTTTTTGCTATTATTATTATTATTATTATTATTATTAGTAATAGTAGTAGTAGTAATATTACTACTACTACTACTACTACTACTACTACTATTAATAATAATAACAATAATAATATTTTTTTAGTGAGTAACACAACTAACAAGTATCACAGACTGATGCATGTGGTGTATGTTTGTCACCAGTA
Organism: Channallabes apus; assembly: GCA_030522415.1. Classification (NCBI taxonomy): domain Eukaryota; kingdom Metazoa; phylum Chordata; class Actinopteri; order Siluriformes; family Clariidae; genus Channallabes; species Channallabes apus. The sequence continues at coordinate 29,970,411 of CM060104.1, forward strand.
GATGGCAGTCCATAACAGCACCTGACTTACTCAACTCTACAAATGAAAGAGTTACAGTAGATTTAATTAGACTGGTTTGACTGATTAACCCTGAATTACATTTTTAAAGCATGGTCTTGAGTGCATATAGTTGTTTTATGTAATTTTTATTTTATAGCTTTTTCCTACAAAGGTTAAAATTGTATTTGCTGTTGTTTAACTATCTATCTTACTCTCTTAATCGTTATCTTTAAAAATAGATATGATTATCAGCTGCTACCATTATTTTATGTTCTTCTCTAAAAAAAGAATGGGTTTGATCCCTTCCAAAGAGTTTAACAACCTCCAACATGCAGAAAAACAAAAGCAGATGTTCAGTTAAGTAAATATACAGTAGGACATTGGTTTAACTCACACAGGCCTGTGTGTGACGGTTTAATCTGAATGTTTTAGTAATTTGTGCTCTTGACATAAATCATCACTTAATTAATAAAGCTTTTATGAGTTGATTCAGGTGTACTGGAGAAGAAATAAATATTAATATATTCAGTGCACAGGGACTCCCAAATGACAAGCAGTAATTAAGCGTGACTATCCTGTTGTGCAGCTTTACAGTAGGTGGCCGCTCATTGATTGTGCAAATAAATAGAGGAGTATATAATTGGATACAAAACATAGCATGAGTTATAGTAGTAATAATGATGATGATGATGGTGATGCAACATATACTCTAATTGCTTTTTTTCTAGTTTGGTTGTAAAATATACTTATTTAAAGACATTTAGCACAAACAGCTTTAAGGTATTACATATTGCTAAGGCATTATACACCAGGTTTAGATGTGACTTTCTCTCTGTACAAAGTATCAACTGCTTTCGCAGTGTATGCTTGGGTTTGCTCAGGATTCTCTGGTGTTTCCTCTCCAAATTATTAAGGTACGTAGATGGACTGGGTATGGGAAAGGCCCTGAGTATTTGGATGATGCCTTGCATGCTCACTCTCAGCGTTCCTAGCAGAGCCTCTGGGTTCGACAGGATAATGGGCTCACTGAAGGTGAACGAGTAAATAAAGTAAATTGAATAAATGTGTTTCAAGGATGGGCTCTGAACTGACCACCCTGACCGGAGCGAATGATTCATGTATGACTTGCAAGAAAAATGTATAAGAAGCGCAATCAAACTTACCCGAAAAAAAGAAACCAAGAATGAATGCTGATAAATAAATAAATAAATACTTACAATGATATAACGTTTACATCTTATAATCTTATAATTTTAGCCAGGAAAAAAGAAAGTATTTTTCTGGTAAGTATGTTTATTTTTTAATAAATATAAAATAAAAATAATCACAGGCTAACTTAAACAAACATTCTCAATACATCAAAAGAAATTAACTGTAAATTGAATAGTCATAAATATTTCTGATATTACAGATGATTTTACAAAAAACTATAATCACAAATATTCATAATAATTTTTATTTTATTGTGTTTTATCTTCTTCTAGATTCAAAAATCAATTATGTTTTTGGTGTAATAATAATAATAATAATAATAATAATAATAATACTATATACTATAATGTGTGTGTTTTTGTGTATAATATGTTTTTATGCATATAATATTGTATTATTATTATTATTATTATAGTATATGAAAGAAATATACAGTATAGTGTTTTTTTTTTTTAAATATATTTAATCCTGTTATTTTCTTTCTGAGTTGTGTCTATATTTATTACACCAGTCTATAAAACACACACACACACACACACACACACACGCACATACAGTATATAAATAACATACTGCTAACGGTTGGACGGATTAAGGAAGTTTGACTGACATCTCGCCTGACCAATAGCGTCTTAGGAGGAAAAAACGAAACGAATGTATCGACCAATAGTGTGCGAGGTGGGCGGGGCCTTCGTGTGTCTCGGACTGAATCAGTTCAGCAGAACAGTTTGAAAACACAAGCAGCGGATCGGAGAGACGGACGCCGACCGCCTTCGGGATCAGATTGACCGCGTCTTATCGCCGAGAGGAGCGCGCGGGAGACGCCGCCGGAGGTCCGCCGCGTGCCGGATCAGCGCTCAGCGAAGCCCCGGTGATGGAGGCGCGCGCCGCTACTCCCGCTCCATTGTCCGCTTATTATCGTCCTTTGTCCTAGGCTCGCGCTGTTTATTCCGCGTTATAGCGCGAGTTCCCGACCGGAAGCTCTCTGACACGGCATGCGTGGGCTCTTTCCTCTCATGCAGCAGCACCAAGATGGAAGGATTGTTTTTCCCCCACAGGATGATGGAGAGTCTGATTGCGCAGTGCAGTACAGGGGAAGATCTGCACTGGGGTTTGGATCTGATCATGACTGCCTGAGTGCTCGTACTGACTAACTTAGCTGTAAATCTGCTTCGCATCACAACACAATCCCATCTTCTTCTTCTTCTTCGTCGTCGTGATCTGTGAGTCGAAGTGGACAGAGCGGTGTGAAGCCGCTCTCCGGTCCGTCCGCTCCAGATGAGAGGCAAACAGTATCAGCAGATCAAACCTGCAGGACCTCGAGAGACAGACGCTGACTATGGAAGGAAACTCAGAACGTACCAGAACCCTGTGAAAATAATCGACCAGCCCGGCATCGTGATGAAGGTGCTGAGGAGGAAGCGGATTATCTTATTTGTGGCCTATTTCCTCCTGCTGGTTCTGACCATGCTCAATCTGGCCAACTACAGATGGAGCAAAGAGCCGCAGCAGTGCAGCCACCAGCTGAGGAGCACCACGTACCAGGGCCGCTCGGACATCCGGTTCCTTTACAGACCCGCTCTGGTTAAGAAACGCCAGCTCGTTTACGTCTTGACCACCTGGCGATCAGGGTCCAGCTTTTTTGGCGAACTGTTCAACCAGAACCCGGACGTGTTCTTCCTGTACGAACCCATGTGGCACATCTGGCAGAAACTCTATCCGGGTGATGCGGTGTCTCTTCAGGGTGCAGCGAGAGACATGCTGAGCTCGCTGTACCGCTGCGACCTGTCTGTATTCCAGCTGTATAACAGCCCCGGGGGCAAAAACATTACCTCCCTTGGCTTATTTGGGGCCACACTGAACAAAGTGATTTGCTCGTACCCGCTGTGTTCCGCGTACAGGAAGGACGTGGTGGGAATGGTGGACGACAAGGTGTGTAAGAAATGTCCGCCACAGAGCCTCCGTCTGCTGGAGGACGAGTGTCTGAAGTACAACACTATCGTTATTAAAGGGGTGCGCATTCTGGACGTCAACGTCCTGGCACCTCTCATGGAAGACCCCTCGCTGGAGCTAAAAGTCATCCACTTGGTGAGGGACCCCAGGGCCGTGGCCAACTCCAGGATCAAATCCAGACACGGACTGATCCGAGAGAACCTGCAGGTGGTCAGGAGTCGGGATCCCAAACTCCGCCGGCTACCGCTCGCAGACGCCGCGCATAAAACGAACAAAAAGGACGGCGCCGACTACCACTCTATCGGGGCCATGGAGGTGATATGCGATAGGACCTACAGGACCTTGAGGACGGCGTTGAACCCTCCCAGCTGGCTGAAGGGAAAGTATCTGGCAGTGCGCTACGAGGACCTGGTGGAAAATCCTGTAAAAGTACTCCGTCAGGTTTACCGCTTCGCTAACCTCAGCGCCAATCACGACGTCGAGTCGTTCGCCCTGAACATGACTAACGGGACAAACTCGTCCTCTAAGCCGTTCATCGTGTCATCCAGGAACGCCACGCTGGCGGCGAGCGCTTGGAGGACTCTCCTGAGCATCCAGCAGATCAAACAAGTCGAGGATTACTGCCACCAGTCCATGTCCGTGCTGGGCTACGAACGCGTAAGAACAGCCGCCGAGGCTAAAGACTTAAGCAAATCCTTACTGACTGCATCCAAACTGTGATGCTAACCTCTCACCAAAGACCTACAAAAAAAAAAAAAAGTTCATTTGAATGATTGTTTTTTCGTTGTAGCTGTGGAGCTTTTTGTTTCAGTGTTTCATTGAGGGATTTGACATGCCTCATAGGAATGTACTGTTTTACTGTTATTATTATTATTATTATGATTGATTATTATTATTATTTCAGTTGTGAAATTATAACGCTGCCATGGCTTTTCTAAGTGGATTGATTATGTACGTGTATGACAAACTGCACCATGACTTGAATATGAGATGAGCCTTGATGTTATGTGAAACACGTGTCTTGCGTCGAAAATGCTTTAGGTTTTTAAATTTCAAATTTTTATTTTGGTTTGTTGACATTTTTTTTCTCTCTCTTTTTGGGATGTTTATGATGTTCATTTAAAGTTTGTTTGCTCACTTTTAATGGGGAAAAAAAACTGCAAAGGAAAACGTCGATGCTCTCGTTTGTGAAGCAGGTGATGCTGTTTAGTTAGTGCAGGATGCTCTCAGAGACAATCATTAAAGTGCTCTGTAATGCCTTTTCTCCGTCTCTTGGCCTGCATGTCTGTTTCCAGAAGACTCCGGGTACTACGTGTTTGAATTTTTTGTTTTTCAAAACTTCCTGTCGTCGTATTGTCTCATTCTGCTTTATTACTGCTCCAGTCTTACTATGGCCGTTGATGTTCACAGCTGGAACAACAAACCTTCTAACTCACTTTTGCAGCGATTGTAAGATATTATCCTGACTAGTCAGTACTTTCATTAGCCTGAATTGTGAGTTTTTAGAGTAGATTTAAACTAACACATTATTCTCTGTCCCACTTTTTCCCCTTCTTTTTTCTCCTCTTATTGCAACTCCATACAATTATAGGATTTAAACCAATTTCTTCAAAGCTCATGTGACTCTAAGTAGTGGTTTGGCCTTGAACAAAGCTCCTCTCTCTCTCTCTCTCTCTCTCTCTCTCTCTCTCTCTCTCGTTTAGTTTAACAGTTTTGTAGAACATGTGAAGAATGTGACTGTGTGCCTTCTGAGATATCAGAAATAAATAGCCAGGCTTGTTTTAGAGCACTAAAGAATGTGTTTAGAATGCATGGCCTTTTCAGAAACAGCAAGCGTATTTAAATGCAGTGCAGATATCAGCTAAACACGTCCTTATGAGCCGGGAGTCTGTGTGTGGTTCCGCTTTTTAGATAAGCAAAAGACGTCAGTCCTGAACATGAAGTCCTGAACATTGCTCTATCCACTAATGACTCCAGTCACAGAAACACTTGAAACTTGAACTGGAAGGAATTTGATCTGGGAATAAAGTTGTATTAGGGCAATAAGTAAAGAATAAAACATTTTAGAGCATGCTGTTACAGAAAACTTTTTATCATCAAGAATGTTTTAACTGAATGCATTAAACTCAGTGTGTGTTTTTTCTTTTTAAACAACACATCATGAAAGGTTTTATTCTTTTGTTAGCAATTTGCCCAAGATTCATAATAGTTAAAGTTAAAGATCAGCGCATAACTTTTATCCGTTTATGGTTACTTTTGACGTTTGTTATTTTTTGCTGTTATGTTATACAGTAGCAGTTATTAACACTCATTCCCACACTCTATTCGTGAAGACTTTGAAAACGTACATACACCTGGTACTGGAGACTCCTTCCACAGATGTCCAATTTCAAAAATATTTATAAAGTCAACAATTATAGGTTTTAACATGTTTTTTTAATGAACAGGTTTATTATTATTATTATTATAAAAATCTATATCTTCCTGACAATCAGAATCAAGAATATAGTGGTGTATGTAAAAAGAAAAAGAAAATTGTAGAGTATGACCTCAGTGAAAGTTATTTCCAGAATAGTTAACAGGTTTCAGTGATATTTTTGGAAAAGTATATTTCTTCACAAATAAAGGAATGCAGGCTGACCATAAACACACAAGAGTTTGCATAACCATTGAGATGTTTGTAGGGGAAAAAAATGTGCATTACGTTTATCTATTCATGGTTAAATTTGATGTTGTGGAACGTCTATAAAACCTGTTGACTGTTATGTTATAGCAGCTGTAAACACCCATTCCAACACTACATACCCCTGGTACTGGAGACTCCTTCCACAGGTGCCCGATTTCAGAGATATTTGTCAAATCAACAATGATAGTTTTTAACATGTTTCTTTTTAAATTAATATATTTATTAATTAATTATGTTTATTATTTATTAAATTATATGTTTTTGTCTTAAAAATTAGAACAGTTTGGAAAGTCGCAGGTTCAAACCTCTTGGCAACCAAGTTGTCCCTGTTGGGCCCTTGAGCAAGGCCCTTAATCCTCAACTACTCAGATGTATAATGAGGTAAAAATGTAAGTCGCTCTGGACAAGGGTGTCTGTCAAATGTCGTAAATGTAATGTATTGTAGTATAACTACAGCGGACGTTATTTCCAGGATGGTTAACTGGTTTCATTGATATTTAAGGAAAATTACATTATTTCGCAAATGAAGGAACACTTGTCTAACCTCTCAATGTAAAAACACGAGAGCTTTTATAACATTCGTGAGGTTTGCATGGAAAATAACTGCGCAAATCTTTATCCATATATGGTTCAATTCGATTTTGTTGAACGTCTGTAAAACAAGTTCGTTATCGTGGACGGTTATGTTATAGAAGCTGTAAACACCCATTCCAACATTCTTCAGTTCCTTTGTCCTGAATACTTTCCTGGTTTTGGAAAATTGCAAACTCTTGCACTGGAGACTCCTTCCACAGATGTCTATTTTTTAGAAATATTAAACAAATCAAATCAACAATTACAGGATTTTACATGTTTTAATAGGTTGATTATTAGTCTTCATAACATATTATAACCAGCACAACCTATAGAAATGATAAATCAATATCTTATGAGGAATCAGCATCAAGAATACAAATACAGCATGAAGTGCATGTAAAAAAAAAAAAACACGAAAAATCTATTTATTCATTTTAAGATGTTTCTCTTGTAGTATAACTACAGTGAAGGTTATTAGCGAATGGTTGTAGTGATATTTATAGAAAATGATATTTCTTCACAAAAGCAGCTTACATAACCTGCGAGTGGTTTGTAGGGAAAATCATTGTGGTAAATGAACTCCTGATGCACAACAGACTGAAATAAATCAAATAAGAGGATAAAACTCAACACTCCAGCACGTTTGATTTCCTCGTGTCTGTTGCACTGCTTAGATGCTGCAAGCGTCATCAGGGAAAATAAATTGTGGAAGTGGGCGGGGTAAGAGGTAAGAGGCGGTAAGGTGTAAGGTAAGAGGCGGTCCTTATATGCATACTACCATTACTACTGCTACTATTCCTATTATTATTATTATTATTATTATTATTATTATTTATTCCTAGTAATTAATAATAATAACTTTTAAGATTTTTTTTTTTGATTTAATGATTTGTCTCCGGACGCAATATTTTGATATATAATTGTGTCGTGTAGTTCACATTTCTATAATGTTTAAATTTGTTTACGAAACAGTTTAATGACTAAGTTTTAGTTTCGTGGTTCACACAAGAGGTTAAAGGAGGACACACACCTTCTGTGCATTAAGTCTTGGAAAGGCATTAGGTTATATAATTTCCCCAGAGAGTCGGTTTTTTCGAGCAAAAATGGAAAGTCATTACTGCAAAGTGATCAAGTCGCCACCATATGTTGTTTTCCATGAGGAATTGGGAAAACATGCACTTGCTGAGAGACGGAGTTGTCTTTGGCTGGCCTTATTGCAGAGGTGCACAGCTGTCGGAAACGTCCCTGGTGCTGTCGTGATTAAATGAGAAGGGTAATGTTGGGGAGATGAAAAAACAAAACAAAACACTAAATAAATAAAAACACAAGACTAATTAAAAATGATTAAACTTTTTAAACTGTTTAAGTGAAAAAAATATTCATTAAAGTCAAACAGTTATGTTTAAGGTAAATGCTACTGAAATATCTATAATTAATCATTTCACGGCTCATATTTCTGCACTACACTCAAAGCCATTTTTGATTTCCTGTTTATACGGGATAAACAGTGCAGTCTTACTTCTATCCAGAGCTTAATCAGCGTGTGCACCTCGCATTGTCAATAAGAGTCTGAAATTTATTATTGATCAGCTGTGGCGGGCAAAGACAGCCAGTCACTCGGGGAAAGACGAGTGGACGAGGGTGATGAAAATATTGCAGAAAGATATTAAAGCCGTTGAGCAGCTCTGTATCTCTGCTGCGATCGATCGATACACCCCGCAGGTGAGCTTTAAGCTCCTGTCAAGCTTGTTAAAGCTTTTAGGATTAGTTTTTTTTCCCTTCTTCTTTTTCTTCTTCTTCTTCTTCGTCTTTTGGAGTTGCTACAGGAAGGACAGAAAGTTGCACCTGGAGGACATTCCCTTCAGATTCCAGGACTTGCAGGAAGCAGCAGGAATCGCTTCAGGAAAAGCGCAAGCGTCCACGTTCTTTCTGAAGTGAAGAGCGAGCAGGTGACGTCTGCAGCAGGAGCCAGAAGGACGGCACGCCGTAATCACCGGCTGCCTCGGGGAGTTCTCGCTACTTTGATGTGTTTCGACGCATGACGCTGCTGTAAAGCACCTCAGCCAATGAGCTTGAAGGGTTATGAGGAGATGACAAGTCATAAATCAGATTTAAAGCCTCTGTGAGTTTGTTCCATGCTTTAGGGTAAAAGAGAGAGACAATCCAGAATGTGATTCCATCGTTGCTGGTTTTGGCACTCTGTAGTGCGCTGGATGTGTTTCCCTGTCACAGTTTATAAAACTATATGAGCCATTGTAGGTTACTTTCATATTTTAGAGTAACGGACGTCAACGTCCCTTAATGGACTGGGAATGCATTTAAATACTCTACACTCAGTCCCTACCTAATATACGCTACGGGTTTATAAGCGCTGAGTGAAAACCTTCGCAGGTAAAAATAAAGAAATAAATAAAAAAAGTAAAAGCATGAGTCAACAGGCAGTGGTGGCCCAGGTGCCGGGTTGCTGAGCAGAAGGTCAGGGGTTCGAGCCACAGCATGGCCAAGCTGACACTGTTGAGCTCTTGAGCAGCGCCTTTAACTCTCTCTCGGTCCTGTGGTTCTGTATCATAGCTGACCCGCCACCCTGACCACAGCTTCCTAACACGTCAGGGATATGTGAAGAAAAGAATTTCACTGTGCTGTAATATACTGTACTGTAAATGTGACAAAATAAATGATTGTTCTTTTTCTTCTTAAAAGAAAATACACTAAAGCAGTGATGTAATTTTCCCAGATAATATAATAATAATAATAATAATTTCCCAGTTAATTTCATTTAAATTTTATTTAGCAAAATCCCTTTTGAATAAATATAATAGTCACAATTGGGCTCCACAGTCGATAGTTGGATTACAGATCCTGGATGGATGGATGGATGGATGGATGGAGAACCGTGTTCACATGTTAAAAAATACTCATTGAAATAAACAAATCTTGTTAAAAAAAATCACGATAGCAAATAAATCACACAAAAAGTAAAAATCATACAAGAATGGAAGAAAATTACAGGAAAATTTGTAAAAACCAATTACAGAAGGAAAATAAATCTGGTGAAAATTAATGGATTGTGGGAAAAAAACACAGAAGTGCAACAAAAAATAAATAAATAAATAAAAAATAAACAGTACATTTTTTATTACGAAAAGTAATACATGCATTTCGCAGATCATGTTTTCCCACATGCATTTCCAGTACAAGGTGGCACTGCGACTTTCTGGTTACCACTGTCGCCTTGTACCTCCAGGGTCCAGGTTCGATTCCCTACCCGGATCTGTGTGCATTCTCCCCATGCTTGGTCCAAAGACATTCATTAGGGTAATTTCGCGTTCCTAGTTTCCCTGTAGTTGTGTGAATGAGCATGAGAGTGTGTGTAGAGTATGTGTGTGTGCCCAGTAATGGACTGTCACCCCGTCCAGGGTGTGCAACGCCTCCTGGTTGGCTCCTGGGATCTGGACTGGTGAGGTCTCCTGGGATAGGCTCCAGGCCCCTCCGTGACTCTGTCCATTATTACAGTATTACAGGATAAAACAGTAAAGGTGATGAGTGAGTGAGTTACAGTACTGTACAAAAGTCAGGTCCATAATTATCTGGACAGATGCAGTGTTTAGATTTTTGCTCACCACACTGGATTTGATGGAATTGAAGTGTAGACGTTTTAGGTTTCATCGAGAGTTTAATGAAAACACTGCATTAACTGCATAAGGTTTTTGTATTTTTATATAATTTCACCCAGTTAAAAGTATTTTTACAAACATTATAAAATTAGGATTATTATTAAAATTCGGACTACCAGAAGTCTGGAACCCATGCCTAGGTCGAGGTCTTTACTTCAGCTGTTTTCAGTTTCTGCTGGTTTTTGGGTCTTTCTGCTTGGACTGGTTTTACCCTTTAAGGACATTGCGTTTCTTTGCCTTGGGGTGCTTTCGCAGTGCATTTTGGGTCATTATCCATCTGTGACATGTTCTGCTATTTTTTTTCCTCAGCAGTAGAGCTCTATACACTTTAGAATCCATCCTGCTACATCCTCCGGTCACATCATCCATATCCACCGGTGACCCAGTTCCACTGGCAGCCGTACATGCTCATACCATAGCATTGCCTCCTCCGTGTTTGACAAATGATGTGCTGCTCTTTAGTACATGAGCCCCTTGTTTCCTTCTTCACACTCTTCTCTTCCAATCATTCTGGTACAAAATTATCATTTTTAGTTTTAGAAGGTCTAATAAGGTCTTTCAGTAGTGTTACCTTTCGTTTATGTTTATTCTTCTAGACGTTCATGATAATATGCTTGCCTCCTCCAGGGTGTTCTTGACCCAGCTAGATGCTGTGAAGGGATTTTTCTAAATGTTATAGATGTCAGATGTCAGTGTTTCTCTAGTGGTGGCATGGTGGTGTAGTGGTTAACACTGTTGCCTTGCACCTCCAGGGTCCGGGTTCGATTCCTGGCCCGTCTCTGTGTGCATGGAGTTTGCATCTTCTCTCTGTGCTTGGTGGGTTTCCTCCCACAGTCCAAAGACCTGCAGAGTAGGCTAATTGGCGTTCCACAAAAAATTGCTTGTAGTGTGTGTGTGATCTGCGATGGATTGGGACCCTGTCCAGGGTGTACCCCTAAGCCTCCTGGGATAGGATCCAGGCCCCCTGTGACCCTGAATACAGGATAAAGTGGTATAGATGGTGTGTGAGTGTTTCTCTATTAGAAAGCATTCAACGTAGAGTTAGTAGTTTTAAGTAATTAAACATGTTTACCAGCCTAAAGAACTCTTGAAGAACCATTATTTTATAGAGTGTATGATCCTTAATATAATTATATAATATATATAAAGAACTAAATACCAAGGTTCTGGCAAAGCATCAATGGAATAAGACAGTAGACAAAAAATATAATAAGATAAAACTACAAAAACAATATAATCTTATGGGTAAAACAGGGAGTTAAATAGTACGAATCAGTAAATATTCAAGAATTGAGTAATACTGCACATGAAAACGGTCTGTAGTGTGTGGTTGTTATTGCACATGAAAAGAGTCACTGGTGTGTGGGAGTTATTGCACATTTAAAAAACAAGCCTCTAGTGTGTGGCAGTGTTTGAGAGTCAGATGGGAAGAAGCTCTTCCTCAACCTGCTTGTTTTGGCCCTAATGATGCACAGTTTTCTACATGAGTTGAGGCGGGTAACCAGTAGATGAACAGGGTGTAAAGAGTCCATCATGATGATACTGGCAGGCCTGTTCCTGCATTTGCAGATGTAAACGTCCTCAATTGTGGTAAAACTACATCTGTGCAGACTTAACTACATGCACAGTTTTCGTACTACACAGCAAAACATAAAAGGATGCTCTCCACCACACGCCTGTAAAAAGACATGAGCAGCCCACTCGATCCTACTCAGGAAGTACTGTACATCTGTTGGTGGACCTCCTTTAATAAGTTGTTGGAGTTGGTGGGCCGGGTGATGTCATTGTTGATGTGGGTCTCCAGGCTTTTGAAGCTGAAGACAACCTTGACAGCTGCTCTTCCAATGCGAAGGAGTGGAAGGGCTCCTGACAATTTTCCTGAACTCCACAAATATTTTCTTTGTTTTATTCATTGAAGTTGTTAGGTCTGCATCAAGCCTTCAATTGTCCAACCTGTAACCTGTACTCTGTCTCATCATTATGGGAAATTAATCCTACCGCTTGACTATGTGGGTGCTCGGGAATGTGGATGAGCAGCCGGAGGTCAGCACAACAGGGGGCTCAGGACACATCCCTGTGGGGAGCCAGTGTTGAGGATGATGGGGAATACGTGATGTCTGCTTCAAGTCCAGTACCCATTTGCATAATGATGGACTCAGCCCGAGTGTCTCCAGTTTTTTAGCATGATGATTAGATCAAAAGCGGAACTAAAATCCAGGAAGATTAACCGACAAAAGAATCCTTGCTTTGATGGTGGGTGAGGCCTAGGTGAACAATGTACTACATGATGGCATCTGCAGTGCACCTGTTCTTCCTGTATGCACATAATGATAGGGGTAAATGCTGGCGTCAATTTTCCTATTTAGTTGGTCCATGACCGGTCATTCAAAGCACTTCATGACTATCAGGGTTAGTGCTACTGGGAGATATTCATTCAAGCATGACACTGCTGAGGTCTTTGGAACAGGAATGATGGTGGCAGATTTAAAGCGTTATGGTCCCTTTGCTTGGGAGAGTGAAGTGTTGATGATGTCAGCCAATTCATGTATGATTGCAGAAGCAAATACTTAAACCTTGAATTGTTAAAGATTCTTCAGTTGTCATTTTGTGGAACTTCTAATGTACTTTATAGAGCTCTTTAAATGCTCAGTTTTCTTAGAGAATAGAGTCTTTAAAACGTTACACCTGTAGTGAGAAAGATTGCTGTGAGAAACTTTTTGTCCCCACCTTGTCTCCTCTATTTTTACATCGGAATCACAATAAGGGCTTTCAGATTCTCATACAAGATGTAACTTGAGATAAGGAGAAAATAAGAAAACACAAAACAGTTCTAAAATTAACACTTACAGCGCATCGCCCATATGAAAACTTATCCGTCCTTGACTTAAGTTTAACAACTGGTTTGTCCCAGTCGTTTTTGTAGAAGTGCTTTAATTCAAGCCTATCGCAGCGAAGCATCCCCACACCATTCCACTACCCCCACTGTCATTTTACTGCTGACACGTGCATCTTCTTTTTTACTGCTGAATGTCGTGCTACTGTAGTTTACTGCCTGTGTAAGATGACCCAAGTCTTCCACAAAGATCCAGTTTCAAATTAATAGTCCATAGAACATTGTCCCAAATGGCTTGAATTCATCAGTTAGCAGTTGTTTTTTTCATTCGGGAAATGTGAGATAAACTTTTATGCTTTTCTTGGGTATGAATGTTTTTTTTTTTTTTTTTTGCCTTGCAATTCTAATGTGGATATAATTTTCACACATTTCCTTTCTAATTGCAGAATAATGAATGCTGACCTTGTCTCAAGGCATGCAGTTCATTAGATATTTTTCTCAGCCTTTTTTTTTTTTTTTTAATTCTTGGATGATTCACTGAACTGCCCTTGAAGGAATTTTATGAGACCAACTGCTTCTAGTTTTTAATGAGTAAATAATAGCTCGCACTATGGTTCTGTCGATTCCCAGACCCTAGAAAATGGTTTTGTCAGACTTATCTATTTAAATATATATATTTTTTTAGTTCACCTGCTTGTTGAGACCTTTTAGCCTAATTCACATTGCTTGAAAGGTTTTATTTAGGTATCAATCCTGGGTGTTTCTAGTCTATTGAAAGAGACTTAGGGCAATTTCGCATTAGGGCAATTTGTTGATTGGGAACATTTACTTTTTCACACTGGGCTAGTGAGTGTTGTATAACTTTATATACTTCAGCAAGTGAAATGGTCTCTATTCCAAACAGAAGTCTGATAAATATGCATAAAGTACAGTATAAGAAACTGAAAGGGGGCAAATACTTTTTCTTGGCACTGAACACCTATAAAACACTTAAGGAACACTTAACCTTTACTGTAACCCTAAAAGTGACCCTAGACAAAATGATTGAATCTAGAACACTCGAGCATCCTTCAGCTGGACGAATCTATGGAGGAAACATTGCAGGTCTTTTAAGAAAGGATATGAACATATCTAGAGTTAGATCTAGAACCCTGAAGAACTTTCTGGATCTGACTCTAACCTTAATCTAGAACAGAAATGATAGGTTTTATATTAATAAGTGGTAACTATTAGAAAGGGTTTCACTTACTGTAGAGTCATTTTAGGAAGCTACCAAACTATCTAAAGTACTTTTAAGAGGTTTATCTTATACTCTTAGACTATAGTGCACTCTTACTGTATGTGTTATCAAGAACCTAAGAACAACATAATAACAACTGAAGTCTAACTATACCTCTACTGTACACATAAGAAAAAAAGACACAACTATTCTCCTTGTCTATGGAGACTCACTTAAATATTATATATAGAACCACCAATGAAGAACTGAAACATAACCCCAACCATAAAAGTAAACATAGAAGCACTTTTAGAAGAAACGTTTTTAATCCTGAATAATGAAGGACTCTTTGTTTGGTCATGTAGGAACTGTTAAACATTGTGTGTATAACACTATAGCTGTTAGTTATAGAGTAAAACCATATTAAGAAGATATGAAGCTCTCTAAAGAGCCCTAGAGAACCAGTGAAGCCTTAAACCAATGATGGAGTTCACTTAAAATATATATTTTTTATTATCTGTCTAGAGTAAAAATATTAATTTAAAATATGTCTATGTAGCATTTTAAGAAACCTAATAAAAACTGATCTATACAACCCTAAATCACAATTGTTTAAAAAAAAAAAAAAACAAAAAACAAGACATCTACACATCTTAAAAATTCTAAATATAATCTGTGTATAATTATATCTATAATTTATTGATAATTTATTGGTACTAAAATTATTAGAAATTTTGATAAGATCTACAAAAGGCAGAGCATTTTTTGCTATTTTTTTTAATGGTGATTTATAAATATACAGTATGTATATACACACTATCTATTGTCAAAAGTATTTGCTCGCCTGCCTTCACATGCATAGGAACTTGAGTAACATCCAATTCTTAATCCATAGGGTTTAATATAATGTTGGCCCCGCCCTTTAACAGCTATAACAGCTTCAACTCTTCTGGGAAGGCTCTCCACATGGTTTAGGAGTGTCTTTATGAGAATTTTTGACCATTCCTCCAGAAGTGCATTAGTGAGGTCAGACACTGCTGTTGGGTGAGAAGGCGTGGCTCGCAGACTCCGCCCTAATTCATCCCAAAGGAGTTCAACCGGGTTGACTTCTGGACTCTGTGGAGGCCAGTCAAGTTCTTCCACATTAAATACACATGATCACATGGTTGTTTTTCATTTGCTTCTATGACCTAAAATAATAACTTTAGTTGAATTTGGTGGGTTTTTGCGATGTCTTTTTCATATACTGGAAGCAGTAAAAATAATAATAATTTGGGTTCTATCTGACATGTGTAATAACCCAAACCCAAACACACACACACTGGCAGGACCTCCATATAAACATTTTTATTATTTTTTTTAAATCAATCACTGACTAATGCTCTGTTTCCGGCACAGACCCATGCCACTTGAGTTTTAAGGGCTAAAGAACCCTAAAACATTATTCAAACCAAACACTTAACCTAATATTAACACTACCATAAACCTAGACCACTTTTCTTCTATGGTCTATAGAGGAACTCATAAAGTGTCTTTGTAGAACTTTTTCAGCAAGCTTAGAACACAAAGATCCCTAAAGGACCATTTCAATGTACCAATAACCCTAAAACTAACCCCGAATCTGGACGACTTATGGGTTTCCTTCGGGTTTTCTGTAGAAGAACTCATAAAGGGTCTGTGGAGAAATCTTTCAGCAAGCTAAGAACATTAATCTACCTCAAGAACTCTGAACTGCAGCAGAAACCTAACAACGAACCTAAAACGCCCTGTAACCCTGGAGTACAGTGTTAGGAAAAGAAAAAGATTGAATCTAAAAATTTTTGTCTGTAGTCTATGGAGGAGCAATTTACGTTTTTATTATACAGTACAGTAGAAACTTCTAACTATCGATAGAAGAGTGTAGAGAAAATGGGGTTTTAATAGTTTAGTCATTTGGATTTGTTTTGTTTATTTATTAAATGCACCCACTTTATTAAACAACAAGCAGATGCTTTGAACCTACAGTACGCTGTGAGTGCTGCAGAGCACCGTCACTCGTCTGAGGGATGAAGAGCTGCTGGTGAAGTGTCTCGCTCAAGAACCCATTAGTGAGAGAATTGGGATTTGAACTTAATGATTAGTCCGGAGACTTTACTACAGTACCTCACTACAACAGAGAGAGAGAGATAGAGAGAGAGAGAGAGAGAGAGAGAGAGAGAGAGAGAGCGCGTGGGTTATGTGGATATTACACAGAGAGCTGCAGGATTACATCTTGTAAACAATATAAAAGCAGAATTCTTACTCATGGTTTGTGGTTTGAGGCGGAGCACGGGGACATTTTAACAGTTTACACATCGCGTTGTTCTCCTTCCTCATGAAACCTATGAAACTGATGTAGCCTTGGGGTTTAGCACTTCCACATTTCTTGGAATTCTTGATTTATTACATGAATGGAAAATAATGCACACACACACACATATATATATACACACACATTTATATACATTTATATACATGAAACATCCGTATGTTTTTATTTAAATATGTATTGTTCTCTAATGAATATAATAATAATAAAAAAAAAATAATAATAATAATAATATATGTCATTGTGGAATCAACATAGCATAGCCTCACTCACACTCTCTCTCTCTCTCTCTCACACACACACACACACACACACACACACACACACACACACACACACACACACACACACACACACACACACACACACACACACACACACACACACACACCGTATTCTTGGCATCTATAGCCTACTCTTGCTCATTCTGTACTAATGCTGTGTGTGGTTGCCATGGCAACAGGTTCAGCAGACGGATGCCATTATTTGTACATGAGGAATTACAGAACAGGTGTGCGTGTGTGAGTTCACGTGCACACACACACACACACACACACACACACACACACACACACACATAGAGGAAAACACAGGATGATGAACCCTTTTTCACCCTGCAGCTCATATCTTCCTTTGTACAGCTGCTTGAATTTAGGGTTTAAAAAATCATAATAAAATGATTTAATAATAATAATAATAATAATAATAATAATAATAATAATATGTGTAGTGAGTGCATATAAGGAGTATGTTTTGTCTTCTTATACTTTCATATGGCAACCCATATACATAAAAGAAAATTGACACAGAGATAGATATTTGGGCGTACACCATTACAAACTCTAGCGCCACCACTGGGCCAAATTTGGATGCATGTTTAAAATAATAGGTTTCAAAGCGATATGTATAAATAAAAGAAAGGTTTTGTCGGTACATCGGTCAGAACTCGGTCCTTCAATGATATCTTTACATTTCATAGATTGAAGGACCAGAAACCAGTCTCAGAAATAATTCTGTCTGCCTGTATGTCTGTCTGTCTGTCTGTCTGTCTGTCCACCCAGTTTGTCACGGCATCACGCAATTACGGACGTACGGACAGAATTAAATAAAACATTTTCACTGATCAGATTATTTTTTTTAGTTTCAACCATATAACTGTTTCTACAAACCCTTTAACCATCAATTGAAAAATTAACCCAAAATAGCTTTTATTTTGTAACCAAGGTTTAATGAGTTTAATGGGAAACATCACATTAATGACACGACACTTCTCCATCACATCGTCGTGATTTCTCCATAGCAGACAAATGACACAAACAAGAAGTGAAAGCCCGAGCGGTGGTGTGTCATGCGGCATCAGCATCGTGTGAACCCAACAGCTGGTGCCAGACAGGTCGGCCCGAGCACCACGGATACCTCTCGTCCCCGGGGACCAGCCACTGTCTCTAGACCTCACAGCGTGTGAAATAAAAAACCCAGCCTGTGTGCGGAGGGTCTGCGGTCCTGTCTGTGAGAGAGAGAATGACTAGACAGGAAGTTTATGGCATCTCAGAACATACAACACTCCAAACATACAGGTAATGTACATAGAAGGGCTGAAACTGAAGAACACCCCTGTCAGCAAAAAAAAAAAAAAAAAAAAAAAGCGTTAGCCAAGACACTCAAAACAGCCCAGTGTCATCAACAGCCACGCCGTGATCGAAGCCACAGGAACCACAAACACGCTCCACCTCCCACCTCAAAGCGCCGGAGCTGCATCTGCTCTAATGTCGTCAGTAAGCAGCATCAGAGGCGTAGCAGCACATTAACCAGGCTGCCGTGGCCGGGTGTCTTTTTTCTACTTATTTTAGGAATTGCTACACCGAGTAAACATAATGAGAGACTATAAGAAACAACATCATGTTAGAAACACTGCCAAAGTGTGTATGTGTGTGTGTGTGTATGTGTGTGTGCTCAGTCGCCATGTGGTTCACTTTCAGAAATAACTCGACACATCACAGCATTCAGATTCAAAGAAATAAAAACACTTCTTTACATTGTGACTCACAGTGCGAAGTATGATGACAGTCACTTTATGTGTGTGTGTGTGTGTGTGTGTGTGTGGGCGTAATATTCCAACACAAGGTGTACCTACTATAGGAACAAACACTCAAGTCAGAATCAGAATCAGACCCATATAAACGATTCTTTCGATTTGTTTCATTTGTTTTATAAGTCCTTATTATATAGTAAAATTCTACATTTTTCACTTATCCCAGCGTCTTGTTAGTAGTTGGGGGTCAGAGCTGGGGAGCTGGGGCTAGCGGGGCTAGTGATGGGAAGTTTGAATCATTTTAGTGACTCGGTTCTGTGAATCTCGTTCATCAAAATGAACAAATCTTTTTAGTTTAGTCATTTAGTTCATTTTGTTCTTTTGATAAGAAATAAAATGTTACATTTTCAATAAAAAGACCCTCGATACGTCTACATACATACATTTTGGCTATAGTTCCAGTAATGAAAATATTATAATGCAGCTACGGACATATTATAATAAACAGAATGAGTAGTTCACCTCTCATATCTTCCAGTCTGAGTCGTTTGTTCTTTTAAATCTATTGCACTGCATAGCGTCTATGGGAGTCACGTGACAGAGGAACGAACGACTCGGAATAGAAGAGTCATTGAGAAAGAATCGTTCAATTCAGTTTCCTGTATTTGACCTGAGGAGGTTTTGCGATGATTTGCGCATGCACAGTAGAAAATGAACAAATCACTCTCCAAGACTACTCGCTCTTCTGAGTCACGTTAAAGATTCGTTTAAAAAGAACGACTCGTTCATGAACGACCCATCAGTACTAGAAACCGACGACCTTCTGATGAATAACTCAGAGCCTGAACACACTGAGGTTTTTTTTTTTTGTCAACGGTTCACTGATTCACTTCCAAAAGTTTCAGAGTATAACGCAGCATGACTCATAAAACAGATTACGACCTTTACACAAGAATGAGTTGCCTTCCTGTCGTTTTAGAAAGTCCTACCTAAAGCAACACTGTCACATCTGGTTTGTTCGTTAGAGATCTCATCAAAGTTTGTTCATTAGAGATCTTCGCTAGAAAACTTGTCAAAGTTTGTTTGGTAGAGATCGAACAAATAACAGCATAATTAAGCCATTATATACATTTGATTACAATTTTTTGTTTCCTTTTTTTTTTTTTTTAGATTAATGTTTAGATGTCATAAATATGCATGCCCCCCTCCCCCCATTTTGTTTTGTTTAATGTAAGTGTTTACTGCTAGAAAAAATACTAATGGTGTTCGAGTCAAACCAGTCAAAACGTACAGAATAACAGAACACGTCTCTGAGCGTCAAACCTCTCCTTCTGTCTCTATATAATCTCCTGCTGCACTAATGCACTGATCCCAGTGTTTCACTAGTGCTTGGACACCATCAAGGTAGAAAGTTTCCTCAGAACGCCTGCTTCACGTCTGAAACGCCGGCCTCCCAGGAACTCCTTTAATGGCCCAAACATGTGGAAATGTCTGGGAATGACTGTATGGGTGAATTAGAGTTTCCTATAATGTAAATATGAAAGTTGTGTTGGTGGTGTGTCTTCTGCAAGTTTCGACAGGTCATCCGTCACTTTTCAAGGATCAGGCGTTCCTGTCACTGAATGTTCACGTGAACGGCTGCAGTGCGCCCTGAGTCACCTCGTCTCGGAGATCGTCATTCATGGACGCACGGCCTTGTTTATTTTTATTGCGGCTAAGAGTCTCATCACTGTACTGTGCTTGAAGTCTTCTGTTAAACGTCAATCGTTTTTACACCTTCATTCTTCTGCTCATTATGACGAGTCCTGCTTTGACTTGAACCCTCTTGTAAAATTATTCATTTCAAACTCACTCACCTTCAAGTTGACTCAAAGTCATACATCTGGATTTATCTAAAGCTCTCTCTCTCTCTCTGTCTCTCTCTCTCTCTGTCTCTCTCTCTGTCTCTCTCTCTCTGTCTCTCTCTCTCTCTCTCTCTCTCTCTCTCTGTCTCTCTCTCTCTCTCTGTGTCTCTCTCTGTCTCTCTCTCTGTCTCTCTCTCTCTCTCTGTGTCTCTCTCTGTCTCTCTCTCTGTGTGTCTCTCTCCCTCTGTCTCTCTCTCTCTGTCTCTCTCTGTCTGTCTCTCTCTCTGTCTCTCTCTCTGTCTCTCTCTCTCTGTCTCTCTCTGTGTGTCTCTCTCTCTGTCTCTCTCTCTCTGTCTCTCTCTCTGTGTCTCTCTCTGTCTCGCTCTGTCTCTCTCTCTCTCTCTCCCAGCCGGTTTTAAAGAAAGCTCTGACTCAGCCCGTTTGTGTATTAAGTCTTCTTCATCCAGCAGCGGTTATAGCTTGAAATTAGAAAAAAAGAGGTTCTGCGGTCTGGACATAAATCTGTCCACAAGCAGCTTTGTTCTCAACCTCTAAGGACAAAGCTGTTGTTGTTGCTCTTTTTCTTCCTCTTTTTCGTTCTCCTTTTTTTATTGAGTTACTGACTCTGATTACAGCATCAGGTACTATGCTGTCTTTGTCATTCCCTTTCTTTCTTCTCTACACACACATACTTGTACATGGAGAGAGAGAGAGAGAGAGAGAGACGACCTCTTGGTAATATTGCCCATGCACGCTTCTTTATCTCTAATTTCGAGCTCCAGTTCTGTCTGTAGCCTGAAGAGGAAAAGCTTGTGCTGATAGTGCATCATGTGACTGTATCACTCTCCTCTGAACCTGAGGGACTCACACAAGGTCTCGCTCATACAAAGCCCCTCTTCCATGATCAGGTATCCCTGTTAAAGCTAATGAGAACAAGCATCACTCCTCTGGGGACACGGAAACCAGATCGAACGGTCGGGTGTCTTTCTTATCAATGGAAAACACCCCGTGGTCTCCATGTCGGGACAAATCTAGGCAATGTTCCCCGGTCTGCTTTTTTTTTTCCCCTCCCAAGTGAGTTGAGGACAAACTGCAAAGATGAACATGGTTTTCCTATTCCACTTTCTCTCCCAGAGTAATATTGGACTTGACACTTTACAACGTTTTATTACGACATTTTATTTATTGTTTATTTTTTTTATTGCCATTTAGGAGTAACCACATAATATACAGTGGTGTCATGCATTACAGTTCTCCCTGTGCACAGAGCAGGTGATGTCACTAATTAGTTCTGAAAAACGGTCCATGTGACAATGTTATTCTGGAGTCATGACCTGGGTCATCTAGACTTACAGATGGAAACCTAATGGACAGGTGGGATTGGCATGGGTTGAGCGAGTGACTCCACGTCCTTTGACCCTACGCCCAGCCGGATCCAGCAGGTTTCGTAGAATAATGGCTTCATACTAAATATTGATTGTTTTAGTACCAAACTATTCTTATTACCTTGATTGCCATTAGTTTAAACATTTGAGAATGCCATTTAAGCATTGAACTGACTTTTGCCACCACTGTAGTATCGAAATACAGGTTTGACACCCCGGGTACAAACAAAACTTTTGGGAAACTCACACTTGTGAGACTAACAAAAAAAGTCCACTCATGTGTCAGTCTGGAAAAGCCTGAAGGCTGCCGCTATAATCAGCTTCTTCCAGGAATAAAGGCAATTTAACACTTTAAATTTAAGACGTTATAAATAAACTTTCAAATTATATGATGAAGCGGACATGGCACAGATACAACATCCAGGAGTCTGATACCAGCAGAACCAACACACAATAGAGGAATGAATACATTCATTCATTCCTCTTCTATACCGCTTTATCCCTGTGTTCAGGGTCGCGGGGACCTGGAGCCTATCCCAGGACACTCAGGGCACGAGGAAGGGTACACCCTGGACAGGGTGCCAATCCATCGCAGGGCACACACACATACACACACTCACACACCCAATCACACACTACGGGCAATTTGGGAACGCCAATTAGCCTAACCTGCATATCTTTGGACTGTGGGAGGAAACCACAGGAGGAATGAATACACAGATAAATAAATTAAAAACAATAGCAAAGAAATAAATTGACTAATAATAATAATAATAATAATAATTTTATCCAGTCCTGTAAAAACGCAGTTGGAATTTAATTTGGAAAATCTCTCTTGATTGTATGTTTTTTTTTTAAGAAAAGGTTTCGATTATATTAGAATTATATGGTAGATTATTTATTTAATTATTTATTTAAAAAATAATTGCGGCATGGTAGTGTAGTTCTTCGCACTGTGGTCTCGCACCTCCAGGGTCTGGGTTTGTTCTCTCCGTGCTTGATGTGGGTTTCCTCCGGGTACTCCGGTTTCCTCCTTCAGTACAAGACATACAGGTTAGGCTAACTGGCATTTCTAAAAAGTCTATGTATGTTTGTGCCCTGAGATGGATGAAGTACACAGCCTCATGCTCCTGAGATGTGTTTTCAGTCTCCTGGGAAGCATCCTCAGACACGAGGCTTCTGCTTCAGGCTTCCTGCACCCATGTACGGGAAAAAGAATGAAAGAATGAATGAATGAATGAATTTTAAATATGTTTGAGACTAATATTCACTGGATGGGGTTTAATACTGGTGGATACTCGAGGTTTCATTATCAGTATTAATGCTGGAAAAACAAAAACATGTATGGTGCCATGTCTCATAACGAAATTCAATTTAATAACATTTTATTTGTATAACGTTTTTAAGACTGGATATTGTCACAACACAGGATATACTCCGATCCTGTATAGGCTGGTGGAGATCTGGAAGCTATCCCAGGAGACTTAGGGCATGAGGCGGGGTACAGCCTGGACAGGGAGCCAACGCACATACCCGGAGTGCCCGGAGGAAACCGGCCAAGCATGGGGAGAACAAAAAACGACATGGAGAAGAACCAGACTCCAAACGGAAACCATCCTCATTTGGGTGACACCAGATAGCAAGACCATAAATAAACTCCTTCTACTGTATAACGGTGTGCCCTGAGGTTAAAAGTGCATTTGTGTAGCAGGAATTGTGTTTTAGTTGATTAGTATATGTTGAGATTATTGGCTGTTCGCTGATGGAGATTTGGGTGTGAAAGGGTTTGTAGCAATTTCAGTCCTATAACTGTTCAAGCGATTGGAGTCACAAGTCATCATAGGAAACCTGTTTGAATCAATTCCATCAATTCCAAAGGCGTCTTCCTGAAGGTTAAATTTGAAAATGATGTGAGAAATGATCGAAGTGTCCGCCGAGCCTCGATACACTTACTCGCTGGCGCTGATGTGCTTGTCGGCTAGGAGAGAAACACACACATGCACACGGTAACGCATGATGTGTCCGTATGTTCTCCCTGGATTATTCAGAGAGAAATGAAGTATATAAGCAATAATCAAGTCAAATACGTTCTGGCAATGCTTATGAAGTATTACCATATATGAGGAAGAATGAGGAAGTGCAATAAAGGGAGGTTAATGTACAGTAAGAGATAGAGGCAAACTGTCCAAACACAAAAATAATATCATAATTAAAACAAAAGTATATATATATATATATAAATATCTGCAAAGCTCCAGCTCCGTCACATCATCGAAACAGCACAGAGCACTTTGTACAGCTCGTACACACATAGAGTTAACATCGGATTTAACATCGTTACTCCTTTAATGATGTGAACAGAGATAAGTGGAGTGAAGAGATAACGATAAGGCTGGTGTGGGTGAATTTTTATCACCTCGCATGATGAGACAGATATGTATTTGATAAAAAAAAAAAAGTGCTGATAATCAAAGTGAGAACTCATTTCCTGATATTATTTTCTTTTAAACAAGGCGGCACGGTGTTTTAATGCTGTTCTCATGCGCCTCGAGGTTGCTTTGTGGGTTTCCTCCTGGTACTGCAGTTTCCTTTCACATTGCAAAAGATTGCAAAGCATTCTACATTGCCTGTAGTGTACACTGTATGTGAGTATGTGTGCATCTGTGGGTTGCAAGATATCAGCAACGTGACTTCCCCTACCTACTGTATATTCAGTCATCGGCTCCAAGCCCCCTGAATACAGGATGAAGCGGTATAGACGTTGAATGAGTGAGTGAGTGAGATCCTTATTTACACCTGAGCATTGAGCTTTGGAAAAGATAAGCATTGTCAGGGGGTCAAGACGATCCCAAGTTGTGTGTTAATAAACATTGCTTAAACACTTTCTCTCTCTCTCTCGTCCAGTTAATGACCTTCAACCTCGGGATGCTTTTTGGAGTCTCCGTCCAGAGCATCTCATCAACGGGAACAACAGCACCATCTAACAGGGTCAAGCGTGTCATCAAACAGACCAGTGTGTATTAACACCACATTCAATCCCACACCATCACAGACGTATCACAGACGGATACACCAAGCCCAGACACAAGGTTAAAGGAAGATAGAGTGGAGAGAGAGAGAGAGAGAGAGAGAGAGAGCTGTGTGGAACTATGCAGGGATCTGCAGGTAAAACAGATGAGCACCTGCAGTGTGTGTGAGTGGGAGTGTGTAGGTGTGTGTGAGAGAAAATACAGAAGGTAAAAGCTTTAAAGTCTGAGGTTATCTTTGAGGAGTTTCACAGCTCCTTCCATTATACTCATGATGTATACACACACACACACACCTATACACACACACACAGACTGAGAAAATGCCAGTAGTTCAACCTTTGGTAAATGAAGATAGCTGAGACAATTAGGAGTGGTATTTATGTGTAGGTGATGATTTATCTACTGCCGCTTGTTTCTGCCGCACCGAGCTTCCGGAGGACGCTTGTTTGAACAGTGTGTGTGTGTGTGTGTGTATTTGTTTTTGAGAGTCAGTGTGTGTGAGACAGCAATCTCAACTCTATTGAAACAGATGAACCCTGTGCCCACTGGAGACCGTACACTCCAGCACTTCATTTGGAAGCAAACCATCTCGCCGTCACACGTTCCCCCGTTCCCCCGTACTCAGAGCGGCTCTGGAGTGTTCTCTCCGCCGGTCTCCAACCACTTAAGTGTGCTTCCTCTTTTTCTTTTTCGTTTCAGCCGCGTTTCCAGGTTTAGAGCCGGGGGATGATCTTGGGGAAGGTCAAATCTAATCAGAGAGCTTTGAGTTGATCCTGGACATGGTTAAGAAAACTGCTCAGCTATTTATGCTTTTTTTATGACCTCATTTTGCTCCTAAAAGATGTGCGAGTTATTTTGAGGTAAAGAAATCTAGAAATAAACTGCTCTGTTTTTGGCTTTGAACCAGATTCAATGACACGAAATTGTCTTAAAGGGGATCTTTTTTTCCTTGGCCGCGCTCCCGTTTCACTCAGGCTTTACCAGCACTTGGTTTTGTTGCTACACATCAGTTAGTGTATGTGCTGTCTGTGTGAAATCTGACCGGCATCTCAAATGGTGAGTTAAGCACTAGGCAGGGTGGCGCAAAATAAAAAAATAAATATATAAATAATTCATTTTCATTCATCCATCTTCTATACCGCTTTATCCTGTATTAGGGTCGTGGGGGACCTGGAGCCTATCCCAGGAGACTTCGGGCACTAGGCGGGGTACACCCTGGACAGGGTGCCAATCCATCGCAGGGCACACACACATACACACACTCACACACCCAATCACACACTACGGGCAATTTAGGAACGCCAATTAGCCTAACCTGCATATCTTTGGACTGTGGGAGGAAACCGGAGTACCCGGAGGAAACCCACCAAGCACGGGGAGAACATGCAAACTCCATGCACACAGAGACGGGAATCGAGCCTGGCCGGGGAATCGAACCCAGACCCTGGAGGTGCAAGGCGACAGTGCTAACCACTACACCACCGCGCCGCCATAAATAAATAAATAAATAAATAAATCTTATGTAGTAACTTTTCCTTGTGAAGAATCACAAGTTTTCTATTCCATCTTCTATTGCTGGTTTCAAAGCCACCAAATTGTCAAGTTTCATATGAAGAAGATGCCTGTGGATCTAAACTCTCAGGTCACCCTTTATAATATTGCACTAAACTATTGAGGATAAAGTATAATGTTGTTTTGTAGCATACGACTGTAACTGATCAGTCTAGAATTCTATATTCTCCTGCATGGGTTTCCTCCTTCCTACAGATGTTCTACCAATTAATGGTGGCCAGTAATCTCGGTAGTTTTGTTGGGGACCAAACATCGAAAGCAGAGACACAACACGATCGAACAAGGTGGTTAAAAGAACTGGGTCTGTGCTGGGCTTTAAGCTGGACTGGTGCTGGAAAGGAGGACCATAAACAAAATGCTGTCCATCATGTCCAACACCAGTCACCCACTGAATGGACCCACCGTTGCCAAGTTCAAGAGCATGTTCAATGGCAACGTTTATCACAGATCTGCTGTATTGACTCCTTTGTTCCCAGGTCCATACACTGTTTTAACATCTCTTTACCCTGCCTGTGAACATGATTAGGATTCTTAGGATATTCACATTACGGATCGTTTCTGAAAACACTTGAGCCCAAAGGGGGAGGGGGAGCAATCGTCCCTGAGCATGGTACGAGTCAATTATGCCTAATGTGAAAACACCCTTAGTCTTAATGCTTCCTCAACCGCTACTCATCCTCGGTTATACATGTAGCTCTCATTCATAACAGACTCGCCATCTACAGTCATAATTACTGTATGTATCTACTCATTATGTACCCAAATTTGTATTGTTTTTCATTACCTCAGTCTTGCACCACCCACTTTTATCACTGTGGTCACTTTTAATTGGCGTAATTTGGTTGCACATCTCATTTTGCACTATTCTGTCCACGAAATATGAATCATTATTTGTCTATATTACTGGACCACATATTAAATTCATTCTTTATAGTATGTTCTGTTTGTCTCTTAGTCATCTCTGTTGAAGCATGGGTCATCTCCCGCATGTGTACTATAGTACATGCCAACTGTGTTACTTTCCTTGCTACTGGTTATTTTAAATTATCCATCCATCCATCCATCCATCCATCCATCAATCACAATTTGTCCTGATCAGACATGAAAACTTTTCATGTCATTCAAAACGAACAACATGTACAGTATACTGAATGTCTGAGCGGTGGGTCAGATATCAATTCTGATTTATAATGTACCTGTTAAAGCTCAGCTCAACTTTAAGGCCTTGTTCACGATTACGTTAAAATCGACTGTTTTTCTGCCGTTCGTAGCGTCCGGTGACCGCGGATGAAGCGCAGAGGGTTTTCTACACATAGGAGTCAATGACGGTGTTCACACGGTCTTCGGTGACGTGCGTTTGTCCGGCTGCGCGTTTATAAGGTGTTAAAAAAACGTTGCATGCAGCTTTTTCTTGGCGTTCAAATCCCAACGAACGCAAGGAAACCGCGTCTAGTTCGTTTTCTCCTCATCCATTTTACGCTTCGGAGGACCGGATATATCCCATGATCCTACATGCTATACAGAGGGAAATGCGGAAAAAAGGCACAAATAAAATGCTTAAAAAAAAAAACTTACGCGGAAATATTCGCACTTCTTCATAAACCACAAAAAACTTCCTTTAATCCGACGTTGTGCAGTCAGAGGGTGAACCCAGTAGCGGCGGCGATTTTTTTCTCTCCCTACGTCGCCGTATTATTTTTACAAATATTTTTATATATTATATAGAATATAATTTTATTAGAATTTTTAAAACAATAAGATTAATGTCTAATATAGCAAAATGGTCCATATTAAAAGGAGGCACCTCAAATAAAATGACAAGGGCTTTCATATCCAGTTCCCGACACACTGCCCCCACAGGTTAACACACAAACTACAATTTGGGCTGCAGGCTGGCGTTAGACAGAGACAAACGAACGCCAGTGTAGAAGTCAATCGAGCGGCGCTACAAAACGAACATAAACGTATAGGACGTTCAGAGCTCGTTCGTTTATCCAAACATTTAACGCCCGTGTGAACAAGGCCTAAGTCACGTTGGACTGATTGATTGAACACGCGGAATGTTTGGCACATGTTTCACCATATTTCACCAAAAAGTCTTAATTCTGCTTGATCAGAAACTGATGAGTCATTGTCTGTAGCTGCTTCTCTGACAGTAGTCCTAACTACAAGATAAACCACAGCTTTATATTCCTGCACTCATTCTAGTACTTACTCAGTCACTCTGGTGCTCACAGTCGCATCATATAATCTACAAATTAGATCTGCACGCTTATTTAAAACTGAATAAATAAATAGGCAGAGTTTTCTTTGTATTTTCTCCCCGTACTTGCTCGGTTTCCTCCCACAGTCCAAAGACAGATGTAGAGCGGCTTTATTGGCATTTCCAAATTGCTCATAGTGTGTGATTGAGCTTGTGAGTGAGTATGTGTGTGCATACATGTATGTGATGTCCTGTGATGGCTCAACCTAACATCAGGCTCAACCTAAGAGGTAAAATAGACAGAGAAAAGCTGTATATGATATATGATAAGGAACATTTTAATCAAAGGTGAGTTTCTCATTAATCACACAAAATTATGACAGTGTTAGAAAGGAGTTTCAGAGCAAACGACATCAAAGCTCATCCATTACATCACTAAGTCAACTCACATATAAGGCAAAAGGTAAAGTGCCAGTGCCATGGTGGCCACATGCTTGTGCTGGATCAATACTTACTATGAAGAGGTCTGTGGGGCAAAACAACCCAACTGTGACGGGGCAAAATGGCCCAGCGATCATTCTGCGCTGTCTGTTTCTTATCACTGACAGCTGCTTTAAGCTTCATGAAGTCGAACCAAAGCAGTTTTCTCTTATCAGTATCTAAGGGGGGGAGGGGTGTGTGGTGTGGTGGAATGTTTATGATAATTGATTCATACTTATTTCTTTATTTTTGTTGTGATTTTTATCTAATTGCAATCTGTCTCGAGCATTTTTAAGCTTGGTAGTTGTTGATTATTGTTGAAACAATATGAGGCCATTAATAACATGTCGAACCATTTGTACACCCCATACGCAAAAGTCTTCAGAAGTATAAAACCATGCTGTTTTGGATGAATTCTTCTTTTTTATGGTCTCTCACATTAAATATACGTTCCTCTCCGTGGAAAAAATGAACTTTAAAACTTAAGATGTCCATTATAAATATAATAAAGTTCCCTACTCATGAAAGGAGACCCATATTTATGGAAGAAGACTCCAGTGCCTTTATTATTATTATTATTATTATTATTATTTATGTAGTTTTTTTTTTTGGCCATGGGCATTCTTCAGGGTAGAGGACTTCTCAGACTTTATGGCTTCTCTGTTACATAAACAGTTGCTTTTTAATTTTTTTTTTTAAATAAAACTATTTTAAAATAGAAAAAAAAGGAGACTGGTGATGAAATGTCTGTTTGCAGCTGCTAGAACATAAGTGATACCTCGTTTCACTGAACATCATCATCTATACCACTTTACCCTGTATACAGGGTCGTGGGGGCCTGGAGCCTATCCCAGGAGCCTTGGGGCACAAGGTGGGGGACACCCTGGACGGGGTGTCAATCCATCACAGGGCACACACACATTCACACACTACAGGCAATTTTGGGAACGCCAATTAACCTGATCTGCATGTCTTTGGACTGTGGGAGGAAACCGGAGTACCCGGAGGAAACCCACCCGAGGCGGGAATCAAACCTGGACCCTGGAGGTGTAATAACTAATTGTGTAAAAAGTTTTGATATTTTTGTTGTTTCTAAATGTCACCATACACGTTTCAAACATTGAAATGCTTGTAGTGAGGCTCAGGGACTCTGCAGCTGTGCAGTATAAAATTACGCACCAAAAAAGGTCGGAAGAAGAAAAGGTTATTTACAAAAACAGAAACTAATTGCTCTGGGTATAAGACTTTATAGTAAAATAATCAACTTTGACTAATAGTAACTGTGCTTTATATTGGGCTTCCTGTTGTGTCACACTCTTAATTGTTTTGTTCTTTGTTGTCACCATCTGCTCTCATTACACAGGATCGGTTCTGACTTTTTTGCTGCCTTTTGTTTAATGAACCGAAGGTATATTGTCAAAAGTTACAGCGAAAATACAAAATAAATACAATTAGCATTTTTAATTTCATTTTATTTCTTGTGTGCGATTTATACAGGAAAACAAGCAACGCATTTTCGTAGTTCTTTCTCAGCTTTATACGAGACATATGGTAGTTAATTAATTAGATCTGAAAATCAAAAATGACAATTAATTATCACGAACTCAAATGGGGTCTAATAATGCGTGAATTTATATGAATTTCAAGAACTCAGGTTGACCCTCTATCCCTTTTGCTTTGCATGTAGCCATTAAAACTATATTATGGAAATGTAAAAAGAAAGGAAATAAAAAGCTTTTAACATCCAACTTTCATCTGCTCCTCTTTTTATCTATTCACAGATGGGAGCTTTGTTCTCACGATCATTCTGGGGAAAAAAAAAAAAAAAAAAAAAAAAAAAATATATATATATATATATATATATATATATATATATATATATATATATATATATATATATATATACAGGTGTATATATATATATATATATATATATATATATATATATATATATATATATATATATATATATATATATATAAATAATTTTTTTCCCCCAGTCTGTTGTTCATCTTTGTTTAAAGGTATGTTGAATAATTTAAGCTCCTAGACCTCCACCTTAAAGGAGTTCCACCTCCACCTTAAAGCTTGAAGACACAAGTCGGTGCAGTCTGACCTTGGTACAGCCGATACTAAAAGCTCTGGTTCATTAAACAACCCGATCCAAACTAAACGCTGATGTGAACATCTTAATGCAGTTTTCAGGCAGATCCACCTGGACAAGCTCATCTACTTTAGATTCAGTGGAGTTGTGCCTGACTGCTGGCTTTATTCACTCCCCAGGAAAGAGAAGCAGCGGAGAGAGGGATTGTGTTTCAACTCGACAGAGACATACACACAGACAGAGAGGGAGAGAGAGAGAGAGAGAGGGAGAGTAAAGACAGTCATTAGCATCAGAGACAAAGGACACAGCAAATAATGACTGGAAGCAGGAGTCGGGTTTGTACAGAGCTTGTCCACTTCACTTGGCACATATGTGCACTTGTTTTAACATTCTAAGTACTAATTAATATACTGTACCGCAGACTCATTTCGTTGCCCCTCAGGGGTCAGTGGTAATTACATGCTTTATTTCCTCTCTTACATTTTTAAGGCTTACATGAATTTATGAAAAAAAAAAGTTGAAAAAAAAATGTGGTTATTTATTTATTAATTTTTAAGGGGGAAAAAAAAAGACTTGTGATTTTATCAGTAACAAAAGGCTGGAGTCGAAAAGTCCAGAAAGTTGTGTCAGTATTTACTCTGGGAAATTTGTGCACACTCTGAGCTCTACAGTTAGTATATATTAGTATGGGGTTGGAGTAGATCAGTGGTTAAGATGTACAGTATAATGAGAGGAAAAAAACGCTTACTGCTTCAGCATACTGTACCAAGACATTTGGGACATTTTCATCCTCCCAACGTTGTGGGAACAGTTTGTGGATGGCCTCGTCCTGTTCCAACATGACTGCGCACAAAGTAAGGTCCATAAAGACATGGATGAAGCATAAAGTTCGGTGTGGAGAACTTGACTGGCCTGCACAGAGTCCTGACCTCAACCCCATAGAACACCTTTGGGATGAATTAGGGTGGAGACTGCGAGCCACGACTTCTCGTCCAACATAAGTGTCTGACCTCACAAATGCACTTCTGGAAGAACGGTCAAAAATTCCCATAAACACTAAACCTAAACCTTTTCGGGAACCTTTCCAGAAGAGTTGAAGCTATTATAGCTGCTATAGGGTGGGGACAACATCATATTAAACCCTAGTGCAGGGGGACTCAAATATAAATTTGAAAGGTCCACTTACCAAATTTCTATTCAGTCCCAGGTCTGGAAAAATGACAGTCCAATTTCAAATAGAGAACTACAAAAAAAGTAAAACCCAAAAATTTCGAACACTACCCAAAAATGACATGGTAGTCCTTTTAGTGTGAAAAGTGACATCATCTTTGTGCCACCAGTTGTTTGAACTTGGGCATAAAAGGTGTGAGGACCAGGTGGAGTAAATGTTCATTGGTGAGGGAGCTGCGATATGTGTTTTTCACCCCGTGCTCATAGTTGAAATGGCAGATTCATAGCAGTACGTTGAGGAAAACATTGTGAGAATTTGAAGGGCCATTTTCTGCAGGACATGAACACCTGCTGCAGTAACCATCTGTGTCCAGAAGGTGAGAAGGTGACCACTTTTAATTTCTAGATTAAGCACATTGGTTTTCTGCTTCCCACGGGGAGCACGAATGTATATTTTTCTGTCCACTCATTCTTAAATTCGCTGTTTTCAAAATCAACGTATATCAGTAGCCAGCTTTGAGCACGACATTAGGATATTAAGGACATATTATAATAAACAGAATGAGTAGCTCACCTCTTATATCTTCCAGTCTGTGTCGTTTATTCTTTTGAATCTACTGCACCGCATAGCGTCTTTGGGAGTCACGTGACAAAGGACCGAACAACTCGGGACTTCAAGATTCGTTGAGAACCGTTCAATACATAGCCTACGGAGGTTTTGCGATGATTTGCGCATGCGCGCCCAGTAGAAAATGAACGAATCACTCTCGGAGACGACTCGTTCTTCTGAGTCACGTTAAAGATTCGTTCAAAAAGAACGAATCGTTCATGAACGACCCATCACTAGACGACTCAAAGATATATCGCGCGGGAACACAGTCGCGCACTTCATTGAGAACTCATTTGGATTATGATTAAATTAGCATGTTTGTTTTGGCGTCGGTCCAGATGTAACCGCATTCGGGTCCGGATGCGGACCGGAGTCCGCCTATTGATTACCCCGGGCCTATCGATTAAGAATTGGATGTTACTCCAACTAAGTTCATATGCATGTGAAGGCAGGCGAGCAAATACTTACAGTATATACACATTAGTGTAGCAGGAGATTATATAGAGAAATAAAGGGAGGTTTTACACTCAAAACTGTGTTCTGTTATTCTGCACAATCAAAAGTCCAACTTTGTGAATAGTATTTTTCCTACTTTAGTTCTCATATTTAATTTCACTAGATATTCTTTACATTATTTTAATTCCTTTCACGTCTACATATCTCGGTAAAGATCTTACATCACTTCACCAAACAGTCACACAGAGGACGAGACTGGCTGTAATGCTGTATAAGGGAAGCCTGCAGTATCAGCATCACTCTTGTTCCTCCTTCCGTCACTCCTTTACACTCCTTACAGCTGGATGAAGGTCATGCAGAATCTTGACAATGTCTACCAGATTCATGACACTGTCTGACTCTTTAAATGATCTGCCTGAGGGCTGACACTAGACACCAATTCCACACACTCACAAGCCACTTTATATCTTCGTACTGACACTCAAGAGGTTTTACATCTTCAACATGGCTGAAGGTTCTGGTGCAAAGTTAAAATGTGACTTCACGTTAATACATCCACAACAGCTTCCTGGCAGCCTGTCAATCATCTCCTAGAGGTTGTTAGGCCTGGACGAAAGTACGCTACAGTCAAGTCCATAAGTATTTGGACTAGAACATACTTTTCCTATTTTTGCCTCTGTAAAAAGGGTTGAGGAGCGAAAGTTCGGATCTGTATGCATGGAGTTTGCATGATCTCCCTGCGCTTGGTGAGTTTCCTTCAACAGTCTAAAGACATGCAGATTAGGCTAACTGGCATTAGAGTTGCTCCAGAATTAATTTAGGGGATGTACATTTATGCAATAATAAATTGAATATAATTTTTTTATTGTCTTTTCTCTCCTCTTATTATTTGATATTTGAAACTACCGAGATGAAGGTCAGAAGGTTCATTTTAGATTCGCATCATTACTGAAATGCATTATTTAGTGGAAGAATAACAGTACAATAGCACGTACTTTACGAAGACAACATGACTCTCCCCGCTCTATAATGAATAAGGGATTCATTTTCACAGCTATTTTAATCACCGCATGCACAGATACACACACAGACACTCACGTCTTTAATCTTAATCTGGCTAATCCTAAACCATATGTTATAATTATATACAGTATACAGTATAGAATGAGGTCATCAGTGTTCTCCAATGTAACACCACATATAACCTTTTAGATTTGACACACATATTTATTCGACTGTCCTGTTGATTTTTTTTATATTTTGAATAAATGTTTTATTTATATGTATTTTATAATAACACTTTTTATAGTACTCTATTTTATTTCAATTAATGTATGTGTATGGAGATATTTATTTAACATTATTGGAAGGAGTCTCCAGTGTGAGTGCATTATAACAGTGTTCATTCATCTTCTATACTGCTTTATCCTGTACAGTATTTAGGGTCGCGGGGACCAGGAGCCTATCCCAGGAGACTCAGGGTACACCCTGGACAGCATGCCAATCCATCGCAGAGCACACACACACACAGGACAATTTGGGAACGCCAATTAGCCTAACCTGCATATCTTTGGACTGTGGGAGGAAACCGGAGTACCCGGAGGAAACCCACCAAGCACGGGGAGAACATGCAAACTCCATGCACACAGAGACGGGAATCGAGCCTGGCCGCGAATCGAACCCAGACCCTGGACGTGAAAGATCAGTGGTGTGTGGAAACCACTCTAACCAAACATTTCTCTGTTTTTTAGACAAACAAATAAAGAACATTTAAAGGGTTTAAATAAACCTTTTTCAGTACTATGTGAGTGCAAATCAGGTGGTATCAAAAAAGTTTTGAGATTCTTGTGCCACTGATCCGGTCACTTTCGCCATACATCCTCTTTCAGACACCTGACATTTAAGCATTTGGCAGATGCTCTTATCCAGAGCGACTTACATTTTTATCTCATTACACATCTGAGCAGTTGAGGGTTAAGGGCCTTGCTCAAGGGCCCAACAGTGGCAACTTGGTGATTGTGGGGTTTGAACCTGGGCTCTTCTGAACTGTAGTCCAATGCCTTAACCACTGAGCTACACCTGGACCTTAAAACCTGGCAGTAGATTCACGATGCACAATGCCGTGAATATTATCTTGCCTTTCCACACTTAGTCTCAGAGTCGTACCCAAACACACAAGTTTCGTCACCAGTAATGATCCTCGACGTGAAGGACTTCATCCACGGCACGCTGAGGGAGTTCTTAGCAGACTTCCACACCATGTTCCTTCTGCTCCTTGGTCAGCTACCTGGGGACGAAATCACACGTGAGGATCGTCTGGACTGTTCCATATGACACGCCGACAACACCAGCAATGTTGTAGATTGTTCTCCTTCGATCATCGTGCACAAGTTGCCGAATGGTTTTGACATTTTCTGGGGGTGAGCTCGTTGAAGGTCTCTTGATATCTTCCAGTGATGTTCTTTTGCTCTTAAAGTGTGTGTGTCCCTCAAAACACCTCGAACGACTCGTTGCCACATTGCATAATCTTTTCGTATCATGTCAAACATCTCTGTGGCAGATTGGACCAGTTTCACTCAGAATTACTTGTTTGCTGTTTGTTCTAATGTGCTGTACATGATGAAATCGCAGACGTGGTAATGCACAGGGTCAGAATAGCACCAGTTGCAAAGCTCCTGATGCACACAGGATGATGTCTTTTGGGACACTGATTTATGAAGGTCAGTGCTCCCTGTGACTGTACCTACTGTATATCCTTGTGCTGCCATCTGTTACAAAACAAGTCTCTAAAACTTTTTATACCACCTCGTACGTTAACTATTTTACCTGACTTTATAAACATTTTTAAAAAATATGTTTTTGATGGCCATTGCATTTACAGCTTGGAATACTGTTTTGAAATAATTTGAAATAATTTAGCTTTAAAACCCAATAAAAAACAAACTTTGTTTTCCTGATTAAAGTCTACACTTCAGATGCTCAATGCTTAGCAGCGTCGTCTCAGACGGGGGAGACAAGTGATAAATTAAGTCATTCTCATTGCTCATTAATCATTCAGTAAATTTATCAGCCCTTTTAAATGCTTCAGAGTAAACAAACCCATGAAGATATCTGCATTTCACAGCTCAATGGCATTTTAACCTGGGGAAACACTGACATGCATGCCATTAGCTGGCTAAGTGAGCTAGCCAGATCTAAGGCTGTTTAAGAGTGTGAATGCTCTAAAGTAAACTTACAATGTCTTACACTGTTTTGTTTTGTTAAATACAGTAAATATAAAAACTGGTGAGAATCATCGTTAGAGAGCTCGTCTAGAAACATGGATGAACTTGTTTGAGATAGCTAGCTGGCTAACAAACAAAATAATGTAGTGTAACATTGGTGCCATTTAGCCCTGAAGCTAACTAGCCAGCTAACAACATGTTCATACATTTATTCAGAATCAGAAAGAGTTTTATCGCCAAGTACACTTGCACGTACAAGGAATTTATTTTAGTGACGTTTAGTTGTTCATGAAGTAAATTGCCTGGGGGAAAAATTTTTTTTTTGTGCCTGACTGTCCTGGTGTTCGGTGTTCAAATAGAAGGTGGCTTGGGTGTGAGGGGTTTTCTTCATTCTGGATATAAACAGTTCTTGCAGCATGGGCAGGGGGGGTGCCAATAATTCTCTCAGCAGTCCGAACCGTCCTTTGCAGTCTTCTGATGTCTGCTTTGGTAGCTGAGCCAAACCAGACAGTTATTGAAGTGCACAGGACGGATTCAATGACGGCTGAGTAGAACTGTGTGAGCAGCTCCTGTGGCAGGTTGAACTTCTTCAGCTGGCGAAGGAAATACTGTACAACCTCTGATGGCCCTTTTTAACAATGGAGTCAATGTGAATGTCCCACTTCAGGTCCTGAGAGATGGTCGTGCACAGGAACCGGAATGACTCCACTGCTGTCACAGTGCTGTTCATGATGGTGAGTGGGGGAAGTGCAGGTGGGTTTCTCCTGAAGTCCACGATCATCTCCACTGTTTTGAGCGTGTTCAGCTCCAGGTTGTTGTGACTGCACCAGACAGCCAGCTGCTCCTGGATGAGGCCGATGATTGTAGTGTCATCTGCAAATTTCAAGAGCTTGACAGTGGGGTCTGTAGAGGTGCAGTCATTGGTGTATCTTCTATACCACTTATCCTGTACAGCAGGGGCCTACAAATCCAGTCCTGGGGGGCCAGTGACCAGAGCCTATCCCATGAAACGTCATGCACAAGGCGGGGTACACCCTGAGCAGGGTGTCAATCCATTGCCAGACACACACCCACAAATTCTTTCATACACTAAGGGCAATTTGGGGACACCAGTAAGCCTAATCTGCATGTCTTTGGAAGAAAACCAGAGTTTTTATCACTTTTAAAACACGTATATGGGAATATGGGAATGACGTCCCCAAAATTTCAAACTCAACAAATTCCCATATTATTATTATTATTATTATTATTATTATTATTATTATTATTATATATTTTTTGGTCATAGAATATACGTGATCGCGTGTTCCTGTGCTGTTTCTTTAGTCTTGTGACCCATTTTAAATTTTGCTCAGTCATGGTTGTGTACAGTTGTTTGTTCAAATGAAATCGAATTCATTTCATCATATTGCCTAGGCTGTGCTGAGAAAAGGGTTATGCCACTGTATATTACACAATAACAACCTCATATATATATTTATTTAAACACAAGTAATGGAAAACAAAACAAAAAAAGGGCTCTAAATGCTCTGTCTTTAAAGAGCTACTGAATTCCAGACAAACAACACAATAAAGGATCCGATGAACAAACCTAGGTTATAAACATTGTAAAGATCTTACATTCTTGATTCTTTACCCCTTTTTTTTGTGCATTCTTACTACAGTAGAATTTCACTTATTCAAGTCATTGTACTTCATCCTTTTTTCCCCCAGCAATGCGGAACATACAGTACACAGCAAATTGCTCATTAAGTTCTGAAGCCCAAATTAGCACCAGACATCTAAATTACAGGGCTCGTTATGTTTCCAGTATAGCCCCAGTCATCCCCACCCATCTCCCCGTCACAGCCGCTAAAAACACCGACGCCTGTCTCAAAGCTGTAGTTACACCCACTTCCAACTCCACCTTATTTCTATTAAAAACTGACCAGTTTGCAACATAAATAACATTAAAGCAGTGAAAGCAGGACATCAGTTTTGTATTAGTTTATTATTAAGATGTGATGGTGTATATCAGGTGCTGTATGTCATTGATTATGTATTCTATGTATACTCATTGATTGTTGTTGCCCAAGAGATATTGTTGCACAAGCTACTGTGACAGTGCACGTTATAGCCCGAATTCTTGATCTGATTGGTTGGAAGATCAGGTTCAGACAGGAGCTGTTGATGTGGTGAAGCTTTCTGTCAGTATATGATTATATCGTTTCATTTCTTTTTTCAGCATGTGCTTTCTGTCTGTGTTTTAGAACAAGGATGCTTTTTCCTCACCCTTGTTGTCTTACTGATTATTCTCCTTACTCTTTGTGTTTAGTATTTTGAAGCTTTTTATTACATATAAAGATTTCCATCCATCCATCCATCCATCCATCCATCCATCCATCTAGTAACCTCTGTAGTCTACCTAGGGACCGTGGAGGCCAATGGTGAACATTTGGCCAAAACACAGCATTGGTGCTAATTTTATTATTATTTTTATGCTATACATATAATATTGAAAATGTGTGTAGCAAAAGAAGCTGCTTATGCAACATGGAAGTGACCAAGTTAAGTTGCGAACTTCAGCCGTTTTGGAGGGATGGTTTTATACTATGTGCCCCCAAAATGGCCACTTTTCAGCGTTATGCTGTCTCGCTTCAAACAATAACCCTTTAAAATGTTAATTATTCATATTTCTTCATGATTATTGATACCAAAATTGGTGTAAGCTTCTAGAAGCAGATGACCTGTAAAAATTGTTGCTTAAATTAAGGCATTTCATTTTTTCCCTAAAAAAATCTGTAGTGTCCGTAACCATGTCAAATTCATGTTGCAATATCGTAACAATTTTGCATTTTAGAATAATTCACAGGTTTTTCAAGTTTGAATGACAGTTAATATCGTTGAAAGATTTGAATTAAAAAAAGTTCCAGACACTACGGACATGAAAGGGCATCAAACTGTATTTAGCAAATGCGTTTTTTTTTTTAATCTGATAAAAACATAAATGTGTTTGTATATTTGCAAAAATATAAAGCATGGATCGGGAGATTATAAGCATTAACTATTATGAAAATGTTATATGATCCTATCTGAAAATTAACTTTTTCACCAAGGAGCATTGATAGCTCAGAAGGCTAAGGCACTGAGTTACTGATTGGAAGGTCCTCAGTTTCAGCCACAGCTACACCAGGTTGCCATTGTTGGGGCCTTGAGCAAGACTCTTAACCCCATCTGGGAGCTGTATCATGGCTGACCCTGCACTCTAACTTCACAGAAATCAAGAATTTAACTGTCCAGTAATGTCTATATGACAAATAAAGGCTTAACTTAGGTGAGACACTTTTCAGCACGTTTCCATTATTTACAACCGTGGTAGGACCTCCAGTCAACAGTTACACACTACACTGGAGTAACCAGAGAAAACCTACCAATCAGGCAAAGAAAATGCAAACTCCATTCACACAGACCCCGAGGAATATAACCATTTTCTTGATGGTGGTTATATTAAAATGAAAAGTGTCCAGTACCGAGCATCACACTTTGTGGTAACACGCTGTGTGTTAGTGAGAACTAAACCTCGCTGATTTTTCACCATGTTAAGTGTAACCGTAAACAGTTTAAAAAGTGTATTGTTTCCTACTCTAATGAACTGAAACCTGTAAGCACCGCTCTGTAAATTGCTCTGGTACAAACAGAACCATCTAAAAAGACACTTCCAGTTTTGTGTGAACCTGATGGAGTGGAGGTCATTAAAGTTGACAGACAATATGACTGGGAAGAGGAAAAGAAATAAGAGGGTGATGAAAGTTAGATTCCGGACTCTCTTCAAGCTCGAGGCTTGTATCGCTGTGACAGACGAGATAAGTCATGTTTCTCGGGACAAATGAGAGTAGCGGACACATGCGACTGCAGGCGAGAAGGAAGAGCGAAGAGACATATCCATCACTGAGGTGTTTATAGAGCTTCGGTTCTGGTAGAAGATATTTAACAAAGATCCGCATGAAAGTGTCGTTAATTAGTTTCCTGTGTTTTGCAAAAGAACTCCATCAATTTGACTTAAAGCTCTATCACAGCACTGGTACACTTAAATCACATATATTTTTTTCTTGTTTGTTAAATGCAAAAAAAAAGTGCTAATGTGCTTTATCCAACATACTACATTCACACATGTTAATTATACTAATTGTTGGAAACTAGCCCAATGCCAGCTCCGCGTGGAAGAAAATGTGCTGGAGGAGTAAAATAACTGGATAAATAAGGAAACAAATCTTATAATAATCTGCTGATGATAAATGGTGTTTGCAGAACTGATGTATGAAAGCAATATCACCCTCGAGGTTGCTGGATATAGCATGATGTCATCATGCATAATGCAACATACTACAGCACTATTATCCAGAAATATAGCAGTATACAGGTTTAGTAACACACACACACACACACACACACACACACACACACACACACACACACACACACACACACATCTCCTCATTATCTTTATGCAGATGGTAGTACTGTATCCCAAGGATTAAAGGTACCAAAAATTGGATACTGTCCAACCCTAATATCACATGACTGTCACAATTTCTGGACCACTTTATTACCTTCAGCTTCTCAGAACAAGAACAACAAGCATAAAAATGAACAAGAACAGCATAAAAAAAAGCAACAATAGGACAGCATTTTACTGTTCAATTTTTTTTTTATTCCTAAATTTGGTTTCCTTTCCTGTCTTTATTTTAACAATCCTTTTAAAATCCAACATGAGGATCGAACCAGGTCACTTTGACCCAGGACTACAGCGCTTGGAATAAAATCTAAACACAGGGTTAAGTGTCACAATGACATTTTTATCTTCAGCTTCTGCTGGTCTGGGTGTCTATTTACAGTAGGCCATGCCAGTACACACACACACACACACACACACA
This sequence comes from Channallabes apus, assembly GCA_030522415.1. Taxonomy (NCBI): domain Eukaryota; kingdom Metazoa; phylum Chordata; class Actinopteri; order Siluriformes; family Clariidae; genus Channallabes; species Channallabes apus. Next base: position 30,011,933 of record CM060104.1, read on the forward strand.
CACACACACACACACACACACACACACACACACAAACACAAACACACACACACATTATTTAATATACAATGGTGTGAAAAACTATTTGCCCCCTTCCTGATTTCTTATTCTTTTGCATGTTTGTCACACTTAAATGTTTCTGCTCATCAAAACCGTTAACTATTAGTCAAAGATAACATAATTGACCACAAAATGCAGTTTTTAAATGAAGGTTTACGTTATTAAGGAAGAAAAAAAACTCCAAATCTACATGGCCTTGTGTGAAAAAGTGATTGCCCCCCTTGTTAAAAAATAACTGTGGTTTATCACACCTGAGTTCAATTTCTGTAGTCACCTCCAGGCCTGATTACTGCCACACCTGTTTCAATCAAGAAATCACTTACTGTAAATAGGAGCTACCTGACACAGAGAAGTAGACCAAAAGCACCTCAAAAGCTAGACATCATGCCAAGATCCAAAGAAATTCAGGAACAAATGAGAACAAAAGTAATTGAGATCTATCAGTCTGGTAAAGGTTATAAAGCCATTTCTAAAGCTTTGGGACTCCAGCGAACCACAGTGAGAGCCATTATCCACAAATGGCAAAAACATGGAACAGTGGTGAACCTTCCCAGGAGTGGCCGGCCGACCGAAATTACCCCAAGAGCGCAGAGACAACTCATCCGAGAGGCCACAAAAGACCCCAGGACAACATCTAAAGAACTGCAGGCCTCACTTGCCTCAATTAAGGTCAGTGTTCACGACTCCACCATAAGAAAGAGACTGGGCAACAACGGCCTGCATGGCAGATTTCCAAGGCGCAAACCACTTTTAAGCAAAAAGAACATTAAGGCTCGTCTCAATTTTGCTAAAAAACATCTCAATGATTGCCAAGACTTTTGGGAAAATACCTTGTGGACCGACGAGACAAAAGTTGAACTTTTTGGAAGGTGCGTGTCCCGTTACATCTGGCGTAAAAGTAACACAGCATTTCAGAAAAAGAACATCATACCAACAGTAAAATATGGTGGTGGTAGTGTGATGGTCTGGGGTTGTTTTGCTGCTTCAGGACCTGGAAGGCTTGCTGTGATAGATGGAACCATGAATTCTACTGTCTACCAAAAAATCCTGAAGGAGAATGTCCGGCCATCTGTTCGTCAACTCAAGCTGAAGCGATCTTGGGTGCTGCAGCAGGACAATGACCCAAAACACACCAGCAAATCCACCTCTGAATGGCTGAAGAAAAACAAAATGAAGACTTTGGAGTGGCCTAGTCAAAGTCCTGACCTGAATCCTATTGAGATGTTGTGGCATGACCTTAAAAAGGCGGTTCATGCAAGAAAACCCTCAAATAAAGCTGAATTACAACAATTCGGAAAAGATGAGTGGGCCAAAATTCCTCCAGAGCGCTGTAAAAGACTCGTTGCAAGTTATCGCAAACGCTTGATTGCAGTTATTGCTGCTAAGGGCGGCCCAACCAGTTATTAGGTTCAGGGGGCAATTACTTTTTCACACAGTCCATGTAGGTTTGAATTTTTTTCTCCCTAAATAATAAAACCCCTCATTTAAAAACTGCATTTTGTGTTTACTTGTGTTATCTTTGACTAATAGTTAAATGTGTTTGATGATCAGAAACATTTTGTGTGACAAACATGCAAAAGAATAAGAACTCAGGAAGGCGGCAAATAGTTTTTCACACCACTGTACAGTATTTGAATAGTTTGACTAGGTAAACAAGAGATATCTACATGTTGGCAATTTTTGAAAAAAAACTAGAAATTTAATATCAATAATATGTTGGTTGAGTTTTAATAACAATAATTCTAATAAAAATTAAGTGAACAAATTCTAAAGCTTGCTAGAAAGTGAACTATAAAGTAGTTTCAAATTCTTACCTGTATATCTATCTATTTAGTCAGAAGGTGATGAAAATAAGCCATGGATGGTGATATTATAAAGATAGACTTTATTAGCTCACCTTATTCCGCATTAAAACTTAAAACTCTTTAAAACCTCTGGGTTTTGGCATTGGATCCCAAATAGTGTTAAATCAAAATCTAGTGTACGATCCCTTGTTCCACACACGGGGCTGTGCTCTTGATCAGGGGTTAGAGAGGGATTCGGGATTCAGCCTTGTGTTAGAAGCTAGTTAGCTGCGTAACTCATGTTAACTATGAACAGAACAACATGGACAAGGTGATTTGGAACGATTTAGAAGTAACTATTAAGGAGACGGCGTGTTGTTTAGGATGACATAACGTTATTACAGTAGATGTGTGTTCTTGCTGAAAGTGCTTTTGTGACTGGTTGTGAGTGTAGGTTTTGGCAGGCAGCTGCTCTCTCCTCAGTACTGCAGATCGTACAGAATTACTTTCAACCATGCTGTGACTGACAATTAGTGTATTTATTATTATAAGAACACCTGTGACACGGAGTAATACAAATGTCCCAGTGCTGTTACTGTCCCATATTACCACTCATGGATGTCTCTCGTCCAATCAGACTCCTCAATCTTTCCTTAATTTTTTATTCCTTGTTCATTAAGAATGTAAGAAATAGAGAATAAAACAAAAGCGTGTTGTAATGACCCTAAATCATGAGTTTTTTATTCCTCTCATATCACAGATTTTTTTAAATGTAAGTTTTATGATTGTTTATCAATTGAAATCAGCTTACATTGACTTTTCTTTTAATATGGAAAAATTTGTGACGAGCAAGACCGGCATGAGATTATGCCACATCATCATTATGAATATTGATTATTTTCTCATCCCTCCATCGATTACTGGATTAAAATTTCACGAAAACATTCACAGCATAAATACCAGCCGTGGTTTCAAGACCCTTCCCAGTCTGCTTAATTGGCATGACCTTACCCCGTGTTGTTAAGTGAGGCTGTGTTTGGCTTGGAGTAAGCTCCAGCCTGATCATCACCTGCATCCATCATTCACCCTGTTTTGCTGTTGCTGCTCTGTCAGGACCCGACGCTTCTTCATTTTCCATTATTCAATCATATCTCAGATGTACATGAAGCGCATATTGCATACCGTCTAAACAGTGTAGAATTTATTATGCAAAACAGACACAGGAGGGAAATATTTAAAATTGCAAAAAAAAAAAGAAGAAAAAAAAAAGGAAAACCAAAAATGCCAGTCAAATTAGTACTATGTGATTATTTAATGAAAGTAAATAAATTACATAAGCAGCATGATTTAATATGACAGCTGGTGCAGTACAACATGGCCAACTGTGCAAAACAGACCAGACTGTGATCTCCTGTGTGTTAGCATTCGTTTCCTTGCTCAAGCAAAAGTGCGACTGTTCAGCTAAATAAATCGTCTGGTAAGAGCTGAAGTACAGCGTTACTTAAGTTAAAGTATGAATGTAAAAGGGCAGGAAAGGCTGAGAAAAAAAAACAACAACTTTTGCTTCATTTTCAAAATCACGCATTTGTTCTTAATTTCTGGTGAAAAATGTATTGCCCGAGCAACAATAAAGTGTACACACTTTAACATGAAGGATATACACCTCGGATCTGATGGTCACATGATACCGCCAATGATGATACCGCCAATAATACTACACATACAGTATAATATATAATTCAATAAAAAAAATGGCATCCAGTAGATAACAACTGTTAAAGTGTGTATACATTTCACAATGCCAAATATAAGTACAGGTTACTATACATTATAGCACCTTTTTTCAACTTTTACAAACCTAGTAACATTAAAAATCCTTATGTTTTTCATAAAAACAAACATTTAACATGGGACGTCCACTCCTGGGAAGGTTGGCTTGGGAACTGTCTTGAATGCTTTCTACTTGTGAATAAACTTTCCCATTGTAGAACATTCCAAATTTTTTGGAAATGGTTTTATAACGCTTTCCAGATTGATGTTCAGCAACAGTTACGTCTCTAAGAACATTTCTCCATGGCATCATGTTAATACACACCTGAATGCTCCAGACCAGCAAACTGCCAAAACTTCTGCTCTTATAGAGGTCTGCACATCAGTTAATCAAATCTACCCTCTTACATTCTGTGGAAGCAGTAAGGGGGTACTTATTATTGCCTAGAGTTATACTGTAGGCTATTGTTTGTCTGAGGTTGTATCTGCCTAATACCGAGAGTCGCTACAATCAGACGATTTTTAGTATTTATATACGAAAAACAACAACAACAACAAAAACCCCCACAAACACACGAACGAGTGGGCACTAAATGAGAATCAGGATCAAAAAGAGCTTCATTGCCAAGTACTTCTGCATCAACAAGGAATTTGTTTTGGTTCCAGAAGCTTCCAGAGATGACAACAAGACACACACACACACACACACACACACACACACACACACACACACACACACACACACACACACACACACACACACACAAAAAAGGAAGAAAAAAAAAATACATTCAAACCCGCCACAACCCTGTAGGTTCGAGAATCGGCTTCAGCATTGTTTTACAGTTTAAAAAGAAATAAGAATCACGAAAAAAGCATAATATAAGCTCAGATTCTATAGTGAAGGTGTTCAAGTAGTCTGTTTATGAGAAAAAGTGGTAGAGCTTCAGCTCCTGTCTTCCACCAAACTCCCCCGAACAGGACTAATGATCTGGAATTAAACCGCACCCAGTGTGTGTGGGTGTCATTTAGCCTTTACAGTAAGCCATGCCGACACACGCACACACACACACATACACACACGTACACACACAGAGCACTGCCAATTTAAAGATGCCTTGTGTATAAACACGGCAGATCAGAGAACCAACTCCAGATGTGAGCAGAGGACATGATGCAGCTTTGTGTAGGAAGTCTGGATCCGATTGTCTTTTATCACACACACACACACACACACACACACACACACACACACACACACACACACACACACACACACACACACACACAATGATTTATTTATTATAAAATTCGCTTTTACACAAAAATCTGCATGTCCAGAAGATCTTAATGTTCAGCTCCAGAGATTATGGAGATTCTGAGGTCGACAGCACGAAGCTGCTGCGTTCAAGGTTCAAGTTTATTTTAGACATGTGATGGATGTCATGGGGATTCTTTGCTATTCTTGCTGTAGGGCAGTACGGAGCTGGACAGAGTGTCCGGTTGTCCTGGTCATCTAACTGATCCCGGAGATGTTCTAATGATGGAACATCTGGCAAAAAGTCTGGCCATGGTGACACACCAATGTTGTTTCGATGCAGAAAATCCATGTTGGCCCCGGTGATGTGAGGATGTGTGGTATAAGCAAGTCGACTGTTCTACTTACGCTTCTGCCAACAAAACGGTCAAAATGAACATGTGGATCTGCGTAATATTCATCACGGCGAGGACGTACACTCGTACCCTAACAGTACCCTAGTAGTGCCGGTGGACAAAACACATCGCTAGTCAGCCAATATCTGAATTTAATAAGGAAGTGATAAGGAGAAAGAAAGTGAAAAATAAAGTGTGAACTAACAAATGAGCGAAAGAAGAATAAAATAAAGAAGGGAGGAAAAAGAAAAATAAATAAATATAAAAGAGAAAGAATGAAAATATAATGAGAAGGAAAAAAAGGAAAATATATCAAAGAAATAAAAAAAAACAAGCAAACAAGCAAAGGAAGAAAAAAGAAAAGAAAGAAAGAAAGAAAGAAAGAAAGAAAAATTAAACCTTCACAGTTAGAGGTTTTGGGTTAAAAGGGAGAGCGACCTTGTGTTACAGTTGAGAGCAAAAGTTTTCACCCCCCATTGGTCTTGTTTTTAATCACCATTTTGTTATAAATGATGATGTTAATGATAAAAAGTCCAAAAGTTAAAATAAAATACTATTGAAAATGATTAACAACATCATTCAGCTGGTAAAAAAAAAAGTAATAAAAAAAGAGATTTTGTTCAACTTAATATAAAAAAGATGAATGTCTAAATGCATTAAAAGCACTGAGTTACAGGAGCATGACGTTAATTCTTTGATTTAGTTTTTTTTTTTTTATCAAGGCTGCAGAGTTAATTAGATCTTCAGAACAAGCAACAGCTTCAAAAGCAATAAAACCATCATAATCATTAGTTTTAACTCATAATGGTCCTCGATTAGCCTCAATGGTTGAGATGATGTGTGTTATATACAGTGATGGAAACAGAGCCCTGCAATAAATGAACCCATAACTAATATACAGTATAACTGTAGAACATATTAACCCCATCCCTTCTTCTTTTAACTCTGAAGGAAATCTGCGTTCTGATTGGTTAGATGCTGCTGATTTATTTTCTTTAACAGCAGCTCTGACGGTTTTATATGAATAATTCAGTTTCAATTTGCTAATGTTTTTATAGTAACTGCTTACTCACTAATAAAATAAAATATGTTTAAACTGCAAAGATATTTCAAGATTCAAGATTTTCATTGTCATATATACCAAGGTACAATGAAATCCTTATTTTGTCTTAGTCTCTCGATAATAAGGAGGTAGGGGGGCAGTGAACAATAAAATTACAGGAGATAAATATAAATAAGAAAGAAATGAACAAACAAACAAAAAAGTAGAATAAAAATGTAAATTTACAGTGTAAATAACCCGTAATGTGGTTTAGCAACCGTCTCCCAGAACAAGTGTAATTTAATTACATAATACAAAATAAACGTCTGGCGGAGACTGAAACTGGACTACACTACCCATCAGCCCCTGCACATCACATGACCTTACTGAGGTTTACTTTAGCTGCGTTCCACAGGGCGCTCCCAACTCCCTGCTTCAGCGCAGACATCACTTCCTCTGAGCGTTACCATGGTAACATAAGCACCCTATCAGCAGCAAACCCGTCGCTGCTGCTGTGGAAGTTTCACACTACAGACAAAAACTGACAACATTATAAAACATATGGTATTGAAATGTTGTTGTTGGTCTTTCGACTGCTTCCATCGATGGGTCGCCACAGCGGACCAACTGACACACAACAACTTTTTACACAGGTTTTTTATGCCGCATGCCCTTCCTCATGTAACCTCCCCATTTTATCTAGGCTTGGGGTTTGGGCTTTGGGTTGGAATCAAACCCGGGCCTTCTATATGGCAAACCAGAAACCTACCACAGAGCTACTAGTGTTTGTTGTGTGGTAATGAAAATCCTAGTTCGTATTTATGCTTCTAATCTTAATATCATTTTGTTTGTTCATTTTCTACCTCTTAATAAATGAGGCCTGCACACCTCCTCTGACTCCAAAGTGTGAAAGAAGAGTAAACAATAGAAAGAAAGGAAACAATGAGGAAAGAGAAGATATAAAGGTATAAGAGGTGAGTGGAAAAAAGAAAATGCACAAGAATTAGTGAAAGAAGTATAAAATAATTGAAATAAAACATGAAGAAAGGAAGTAAGTATGAGTTAAATAAGAAAGAAAGAAAGAAAGAAAGAAAGAAAGAACAATTGAAACGAATGAATAAAAGGAAAGTAAAAAGAATAAAGGGATATAACGTAAAAAGAAAATAAAGAAAGATGTAGGGAAAAATGAAGAAAATATAAAGAACAGGTGAACAGGAAAGACCAGTTATAAAAAACAATGAATGAAGAGCAAAAATAATCATGTAATTGTATGAGTGTGTGTGCCCTGCGATGGGTTGGTTCCAGCAGGGTGTACCCCGCTTCGTACCCCTGGGATAGGCTCCAGACCCCCGCAATCCTCTACAGGATAAATCTGTATAGAAGATGAGTGAGTGAGTGAGTGACAGAATGAATAAAGGAAAAGAAGAAAGAAAGGAATTAGGTTAATAGGAAAGAAAGAAACAAAGACTGACAGAATAACTGAAAATGGAACAAATGAAAGAAGAGTAAAAATATAATAGAACTAAAAAAGATAAACAGTTCGAGTTGGTTTGTTTTGCGCTGCTTAATAATGAGGCCTGCACTTCCCCCCCTTCCCCCTTTATATTTTAAGTAAATCAAAATGTCTTTATAAAAGTGTGTTTGGGTCCTAAAATGGTTGATCAAAGAGAACTAATTCATTATAAAATATGGGGCAGTGGTGGCTATAATGGTTAAGGCTCTGGGTTACTGATCAGAAGGTCAGGGGTTCAAGCTCCATCATCACCAGGCTTCCAGGGCTGCAGCATCCTCTCCGACCTCTGCCTCCTAACTGTGATGTGTGAAAGAATCATTTCACTGGGCTATAAGGTACATATGAGAAATAGATGAATCTTAACATATGAATTTTTGTCCTGGTGAAATTTGGTGATGGAACATGTTGTGAAAGGAGTCTCCAGTTTCAGCATTTTGGAGCAAAGTTAAAGGTGTAACTTTCTCCCATAAGGATGGAGTCATCTTATTGACTTATTGACAAGATAAAGATATGAAAGGGCAGGTGTTAAGGGGAATGTTTGTGTTTCTAGAGAACAGTAACTGCTGTAATGTAAGTTCAATTCAATTCAATTTTATTTGTATAGCGCTTTTAACAATCGACATTGTAGCAAAGCAGCTTTACACAAGTTCACAAGTAAGTGATAATGGGAGTGAAGTTGTTTCACAGATGTTGCAGGTCATTAAATGTATCTGTAAATGGACAACAATTACTGTACGATGATCTTAAATCAATTAAAATGTACCAGTAAGGAAATTGATGAAGTGTAGATGGAATAAAGCACTTCAGTCCAGCTGTTATTGGAAATTAATCAACTTTGGGGTGGTACAGTAGGTACTGTAAACTTCACATAAGGCATTGGGTGTGTGTTTGTGTTTGTACCTCCTGTACTGAGTTTCCTTAATTACGTCAAAATAAATGGAATAATCTTCTCATCCCTTCACACCCATTTCTCATCTTTCCATATTTATAAACAGCTGCACAGACTATCGAACAGATGCTGTCAGATGTGGCGAATCCTTTTTTTTTCCTTCTTCTTCTTCTTCTTCTTCAGGAGTTTCAAACTCTCATTAGCGAGCCTGTAGAAACGAACCAAAGTCGAAGCTGCGTCAGAAGTGTCGAACCGTCTGTTCTCTGAAATGCGGCGAAGAAGAAAGCGGTGTTTTACATTAGTCCCGGGCCTCCCATGGAGAGCAGAGCGCCAGATGGAGTCCTGCTGAGAGACGACTGAAAGGAGGAATACCTTTAAACCGGGAATGTTTTATCTCTCTGTTGCCATGTAACAGGCTTTAATGAAATGATCTGCATCGTGAGCACCTGCACCATACCGCATGTCAGCTGTCACTCAACTCGCACTGCATTAGGATCCAACAAACGCAGATACCGTGTCAATACCGTCATGCATGCTGCTTCCTGCTTTCACTGCAGCTACAGAGATTCAGTAATGACCTAAAAACACACATTATGGCTGAAGACCTGCACGGAAAGGTTTTGCATTCCCAACAGCGTTCCTCTAACAGGAGAGTTCACGGCTGAGAGACGATGGAACAAAACACAATGGTATAAGCCCTATTGTTTGCTAACAGATGCTTCTATATTGACATTCAGGCTCGGATAGTGAAGGCAGACTGGAAAATCCCTAAAACTGAGCTCATCGCCTCAGAGATCCAGTTTCTCATCACTATTGTTTGCATACCACTTACAGGAAGGGCTGAAAAAAAATCTGATTTACAGGATATCTCCCCTAAAGGATTAAATTTATACACACATTGTTAAACTTCAAAATGAGATTTCTAAACATTTTTGTTAATGTATCTGTACTTGTGTGACTTCCTGGATACATTTTGACATTTTCTTATACAGTACAGACAGATGAAAATTATGCAATGTATCACAACCAGAAATTTTATCGTTTAAAGGGCAGGTATTGTACAAAATTAATTGTACCAAAAAGTAGCCGTTCTTTCAACTTCAACTTTCAAACTTATCAGCAATTCAGAGGGGTCTCTAGTGAAAAAAAGTAAAAAAAAAAAAGCCAGTTAGACTTCCCCTCTCCTTTGATCTCATATAAGAAGATATGAGTGGATAAGATATGAGTACCACTCGGCGCAGTAGTAAAGTGCTCGCCCTATCATTTAAAGATCGCTGGTTCGGTTCCCGAGTGATGCTGTAACCTCTCGCAGCTGGAGGTCTAGAGAGAGCTGATTGGCCGAGCTCTCTCAGAGGGGAGGGATGAGAGGTACTTAATGCTCCCACATTAATCACGGCTCTACAGCCAACCAGGGGCATCTGTGATTTCACGCAAGCGGAAGGAGCGGATAGCGCTGTCCTCTGAGTGTGTTACGCCGCCCCTAACGATGCGTGAGTAAGCAGTTCGAAAAGATGCGGCCGGCTGGCGTCACGTACCATCTCAGGGAGTTTTTCCTTGCCATTGTCGCCCACAGCTTGCTCACCAGGGACTATCTGACCATTTTGATTCATACAAATTCACATTCCATACAAACTTAAATAATTCTTTTGATTGTGTAAAGCTGCTTTGAGACAATGTCAATTGTTAAAAGCGCTATACAAATAAAACTGAATTGAATTGAATTTGGAGGAAACACGTGATAGTCTTCGGCTCCCGACCGAGTGGTAGTAGTAGCCTTAATGTGGGAGCCCCCTAGTGACGTGGAGGAATTGGACACGAGTAAATTAGGGAAAAAATCTGGAAAAAAATTGAGTTCAAAAGTTTTCAGTTCAAAAGTAGACTCAAGACGCATCTTTTTAATCTGGCATACACATAACTCATCCCAGTACTCATACTCCAGTACACCTATACCGAATGGCAACTACGCTAATTCTCCCCATCTGTTCTGTATTTCTCTACCCATCCCGAGGCATCGGGAGATTTTGCCAGCTTCAGTAGACAAAGGCCGACCCTGCGAGGTTCCTGAGGCATCCAGAGAAGGACCAGCTCCAACTGGATTCAGCTTTATGATGGTTGGAGCTACACATGCTGCTCCTATGCTTCCAGTGATCCAGACCTCATCTGCCCTCTGCACCTACTGACTCGTCCCTATGCTGAACTGGTCTTCATGACAAATTTAAATAATTTCTGTCATATTGAATTTTCACCTGCACAACACACAAGATGTTATATCATTTCTATCTGTTATCACCCAGATGAGGATGGGTTCCCTGTTGAGTCTGGTTCCTCTCAAGGTTTCTTCCTAATGCCATCTCAGGGAGTTTTTCCTTGCCACCGTCGCCATCACCCTTGGCTTGCTCATCAGAGAAATTTCATTCATTCGTCTCATTATTATCTGCACATTTTTCTCACACATCCACACTTCCAATTATTTTCTTTTCTATAATTATTATTATTTGTTTTTATTTATTTATTTTCTATTATAATTTTATTTATTTATTATTTATTTATTTATTATATATATATATTTCTTTTTTTTTTTTTTTGTTAAATTTCTTTAATTTTTGTGAAGCTGCTTTGAGACAATGACCATTGTTAAAAGCGCTATATAAATAAAATTGAATTGAATTGAAAAAAAATCCAAAAAAAAAAAAAAGAAGAAGATATCCTCTTGTTGTTCTTCCTTGTATTTTTAACATAAAGCCTTTGGAAGCAAACTTTGAAGAAATTAGTGAAATCTCAAAACCTTTAGAGTACACAGTACTGTATGTTAAGACCTAGCAAAATATGTGACTTTTAAAGGCAAAAACAAGAAAAACAATAATTTAAACGACTTCATTCCACTTCTGCTGCACAGACTTTAACAACCTCACCTCTAAGTTTCTAACCCAATCTACCTGTACACATGGAAAAAAACAATATTACTGCCTAATAAAGAATGACTGTATACATGTAAAATGTGACAACAAAACAAGTGAACAAACAAAGAAAAATAACGAAAATGTAATTGAAAATAAGTTGAAATCCACTGGATAGTCACAAAGGTATCAGAGGAACGTGTGTGAAGAACAGTAACAGTAGCTACTGTAGCTACAAGATACTTTATTGATCCCTGAGTAAACTTTATTAACAACATATGCAACAATTTCATTACAAACAAAAATTAGTGAACCATAAACTGAGTTAAAAAGTAAAGTTTTAGACTTTTAGAGCATCTCACTATTAGTTTTTCCCCCATTTGTTTTTAAAGTTAGCATGTTCAAAGTTAGAACTGGCAGTTCATCCTGGAGCTAATGTCTACAGACTCATTCGTAGGTGATTATGGATTCAAGCAACTGAGATCCAATTTTAGTTCTCACAAACAGTTCGGTAATGTGTGAAAGCGACTTTTGTGTTTATGGTAGCTGATGAGTAAATAATAAATCAGACATTACGACATTAATGAAATGGCTGAGCTGCATTTTTAACTCTTTTCATCCTTTGCTTTTAATGTAGTCAGTGGGCGTCGTTTAACGTACCATGGATGAGTAGATGAGACTCACGTATAGACTCATCTATAAGACTAAAAGATTCTTAAACAATTATAATGATCAATTAAAAAGGACAAAGTTGTTGCAGTGATGTAGGCTCGTATATCCAGGTTGCTGTGGATGACTAAGAAGTGCAGCGTTCTTCTTCTTCTTCTTTGTTTTTTCTTTATTCTGTCAGAGTGGAGATCAAAGGTGCAGCACTAAGAAAAAAGGGGCTTCACCTTGACGTTCAGTAACACACACAACAAATCCTCGCTTGACAACAAGTCTGATTCGGCTCAGCTCTGAGGTGTGGATTTCCATAGTGAGAGAGTGAAAGAGAGAGATGAGATGAGACGAGACGAGACGAGAGATGCTGGAGAGCTGGAACACAGGCAGTTATGATGAGGAGTCTTATTCTGCTCCCGGCAGAACTGTACCACACTGCTCTCCACTTTTAATATCTTCTGTAATCTGTGGCCTGTCAAATGGGCAGATCATACATTTGTAGCAATGGGTTACAAAAAGCAGTTCTGTGTGTGTGTGTGTGTGTGTGTGTGTGTGTGTGTGTGTGTGTGTTAGAGAGAGAAGAAAGGGTATGAAATTGAATTTAATAGTAAATTCAGGTGTCTCATCTCTCTCTCTCTGTCTCTTTTGCTGTAGGAAGCATTTGGCTCCTACATATGAGGAATGAAATTTTTAAGACCCGTGATGAATAATTGAGAAAGATAATTTTAAAAGCAGCTGGAGGATATGAATCTGTGTCTGCCGCACATCTTTTACTGTCCTCCATCGACCTCCATCCTTTTGCCCCAGTCTTCTGCTACGAGGTTTTACCTGTGACAGCATGACATCTTGTGATATAAGGCCTAACCTTCCCTTACACACACACACACACACACACACACACACACACACACACATACACACACACACACACACACACAAGAGAACAGCAGGGTTAACTAAATACCCTTGAGGTTATCGAGTGTATGTAGAATAAATTTCGTTACATTTCCAAATTCCAAGGCTTGTCCCGTTTTCATTCATTTAATTGAAATATTTTTTAAAAAACATGGTCTCCATGATAATTCCACATTTTAATAAGTTCCAGCTTTTACATAAAATTGTAAACAAAACTATAAAAGGTACATTTTCTATGGCAGCACAGTGGTATACAGTACGTACTGTAGTGGTTAGCACTGTCTCCTTGTGCCTCCAGGTTCCGGGTTCGATTCCTGCCTCAGGGTCTGTGTGCATGTCTGTTCTACTCTATGCTTGGTGGGTTTCCTCCGAGTACTCCGGTTTCCTCCCACAGTCCGAAGACATGCAGGTTAGGCTAACTGGTGTTCCCAAATTGCCCATATTGAATGAGCGTGTACTGTATGTTCCCTGTGATTGATGGGCTCTAAGTCTCCTAACTCTCCTCCCAGGACCATGTACTGCATGGACGATAAAGTCGTATAGACGACGGATGAGTCAATTTTATACGGTATGAAGGGCGCTCAAGTCAAACCAGGACTTGGGATGAAATTTCTGGTGAATGAAATCGTAGAAGGGATGGACATTTACAGAAGACTTCAAGCACAGAATGGTGATGAGACTCTTAGCCGCAGGAAAACATTTGAACTGTGCGAACGTTTTAAAGAAGACCATATGTGAATAATGATCCTGGCCGAGGTCGAGGTGACTCGGAGTCCATTGTAGTCATTCTGGTGAACATTACGCGAGTGGAACGCCTGATCCTTGAAAATGAATGGATAACTTATCGCTAACTTCCAGAAGAGACACATCTGTCTCTTGTATGTTTGGAACATTAAAGGAGTTCCTGGGAGGCCAGTGTCTCAGACGTGAAACAGACATCCCGATCCATCCCGATCCATCCCGATACCTGAAGGATGTCCACAAACTCATCCACAGGTTTTATCCCGATCCATCATATCGGCACCAGAATGGATGGATTCATCAGTGGTCTTATAGTCTTGCATCAGGCTGTAATCATGAAACAAAGTGAAATCATCAAATAAGAAATGACTGACCACAAAGCAACAGCCTGTTCAACATGCATGAGTAACATGAATAGTCCTCGTACATTCATAACACACACACATCCAGAATGAATAGGTTGGTGTAGTGATGATGGCATTGTTTTTTTTCGTCCACATGACACCACGTAAAATTCTTTTATTTTACTTTTTTACACGTTATATTGATGATTCATAATTTATTTTTTTCTGTCTGGACAGGATGTCAGAAGATTTAGGATAAAACTTCACTTTTTTAAAACAAAAATATTTCTATACAGAACCTAAGTCTGCCTCTTTCTTACAAACACACACACACACTCAGACGCAAACACAAATAAGCATGGACACACGGCCCATCTGTGGCGTCCAGCTGAGCAACAACTGAAGCCTCCTTTTTTTGATGGACACTGAGACACAAGGCTGAAGGATGTGCCAGATTGAAGTGCCTCACACCCACACACACACGACTGACAGAGCAGAGCTAATTCAGACAGCCTCGACAGCTTCGACACACAACAGATGTCCTATTCGGAGCTTGCCAAGGCTGGCCTTTCAGTTTTTACCCCACCGACACCCTCGCGCCGTCCTCCTTTTTATTTTTTTTTCTTCGCCGTCTTTCGGTTCTTTGGTTACCGTGACGATCTGGAAATATCTAAAGCAGCATCAGCACATGTACACATGTACTGTATTAAACAAACTGTTGGAAAAACAAAAAAATTATGATTCCCTAAACCCTAACCCTAACCCTAACCCTAGTCATTTGTTTAAGTGGGAAAGAAAAGCCAACGTTCTTGTACGTTTCTCAGGGTAATGAGGAGACAAAGAGAAGACAAATCACCGGGAGTGCCATGAGCAAACCTGTCACACACACGACAGGAGAGACTGGGACAATCATTCTATAGCCAGATTCACATAAATGATGTCATACACTGCTACTATCTCTATCTCTACCTGCTTTATTCATGCTCATATGATTAAAACATTTCCATATCTGTATGTGTGTGTAAATTTAACCCTATAAGACGTCTCAGAATCTGCGAAGAAATCCAGATGTCAGCAGTTTCAGCATGCCGTATGAACACCAGTTCACTCTACTCTTATTATTTCGGTTTGTGTATCCATATGATATTTAATACCAAACTAACTAAATCCTATTATTACAGTCTTTAAGTTTATGTTAATGAACATGGACGTGCTTGTTGTCTCGTGCTCCGTCACGCTGACATGCAGTTACGTCCCATGAGATTTACTGTAAGTCTCCCTCCAAATCTTGCCTCTTCTCCTATTCATATTTGTAACTGTACTGTATCTGTTTAGACAGTATTATATTATGTTCAATCCAAATAATGCATTCATATTCAGTTACATCCTTCATCTTTATGTTTCCAAGAAGCTTTCATTATATTGAGAAGTTCTCCTCTGGGTCCTTTGTTACGCAATCTACAATTTCCTCTTTCATCTGGAAGATGCCAATATCCAACGAGACACAGCGCCGCTAAACCCGAGTCCAAGAGCAGAAACGTTTTGTGAAATCAATAGTGATATCGCTGCTGTGAGAAATCTGAAAAGAATCATACAAGATATTTGTATGTGAGAGAGAGAGACTGAAACCACAGAACAAAGTTTCACAACTTCACTCCTATTTACCTTTAACTTCTTAACGGTTAAGGTGGGTGTTATGGCCATAGCATATGAAATTGTAAGAAAACCTATCAAATTGCTCAGGTTTAAAAGTATGATTTCTTTGTTTTACATTAGATGCATATGTCACAAGCACCTAAACTATGAATTCTAAGAAGGGCGTTCAAGTCAACCTGGGACTTTTTGTCCAGGGAAAATATAAAAGTTACATTTTATAGGTTTTGTGATGAAACTTCTCATGAATGAAAGTGTATAACTGAATGACATTTACAGACAGTGTATGGTCATGAGACTCACCACCACTTGCTTTTAGGTTTTAACCCCAGAACCTTGGAAGTTAACAGAGCTGATATTCTAATCGAGTGAATCAAGTGAAAATATAAAGAGAAACATGAGATTTACAGGACGGTCCACCAGCACCATGGTTTATTCTGATCACCTTTACTACATAGTACCGGTAGGAATGTAAAACTACTTTCACTCTGTTAAATACACTAATTGTCATCCCCCAGTTGCGGTTAGTTAAAAAGCAACATCATACTTGAGATCATGCTGTTGTGCTGAATATCAGCATGGCTGTGATTCCTCCTGTGCTCAGGCCTCACCCTCGTGCCTACGATCACAGCACATAACCAGCGCAATTAACCAGATAACCAGCGCAACAGCAAGACCTCGAGTGTGATATGGCTTAAATAAAATATCCAATTGTTTGATAGTAAGGCGGCGGCGGCACTGTCGTCTTGCACCTCCAGGGTCTGGGTTCGATTCCCCGGCCAGGCTCGATTCCCGTCTCTGTGTGCATGGAGTTTGCATGTTCTCCCCATGCTTGGTGGGTTTCCTCCGGGTACTCCGGTTTCCTCCCACAGTCCAAAGATATGCAGGTTAGGCTAATTGGTGTTCCTAAATTGCCCGTCGTGTGTGATTGGGTGTGTGAGTGTGTGTGTGTGTGTGTGTATGTGCCCTGCGATGGATTGGCACCCTGTCCAGGGTGTACCCCGCCTAGTGCCCGAAGTCTCCTGGGATAATCTCCAGGTCCCCCGCGACCCTGAACACAGGATTAAGCGGTATAGAAGATGAATGAATGAATGAATGTTTGATAGTAAACCACTTTTCATAATTCACTATTTATAAATTATTATTTTACTTGTTTTTACATATTACTCTATTGCTTGCTATAATCTTAAGTAAGTATCTGGTCCTGAGCTCAGGTTATCATCCGTCCAAAGCGCTGCATGTCCTTCATGGGGTTTTTCACCACGTTCTCCAGTTTCCCTTCACCTCACTGTAAAAGAACGATGGGTGACTCTATTGGAGTTGGATTACCACTATTCATAAGTCACTGTGTGAGACTGTGTGTCCATGGACCATTATCGTATCCACTCTGTATTCCCAGTTCATCTCCTTTTTCTCCCCTGAACATTCTCTACAACCCTGACCAGGATATCCAGCTTCCTAAAGAATGAGAAAAAAAAAGGAAGATTTCGGAATATTTCTTTTCCTCCCCTATTTATATTCAAACCAGACCTAATTGCTATTTTCAACACAGCACCAATGTCTGAGCTTTATATCTTTTCATGGCTCAATTAATAAAATGTCCCATGAGTTTAGTGGCAAATGTACTTTCTTTTAAAAGCATTTCTTTTTAAAGGCTTTCATTTCACTTTTTTTTCCCTCAGAAGCAATTTTGCTTGAGTGAAGGGTTCTTGTGCTTTTTCGGTCTCACCTCTGCAGTAGACCAGTGAATGATAAATTGCACTCTTTTCCTCTTCTTCTATTCCTGTAACACTCCCCTGTTCCTCACCCGCCCACTGACAGCCGTGTCTGCTGGACTCAGGAGGTTCACGTTCTCAGAAGGATTTTGATATTTCCCAGCAGACACGCAAAGCATTTCCGGTTATACTGATAAGGTTCACACACAGATAATAAAAATTGTGTATAATCATTTATAACCCAGATAATAATTTCAAACAGATAAAATACTTTTTTGGTTCCAATTAAATATTATTATTATTATTATTATTATTATTATTATTATTTTAGACACTTTGATAAAAAGAACCCCGGAAGTCTGCAATCCATCATCAAGCATTTCAAAGACATAAAAGTGACTCTGGCTGAAGCTTAAGAAAATCTTTAAGGTTTCGACATGAACCCTATCTTCTGCTTCTGCAATCACTATTTTGACACACTTCGTTTTACTGAAACAAAAGAAATCTTATTTCCTGAAAATTCACTTCATAGAACTTTAGAAGGAAATTGCAAGAATTATTCAAATAAAGATCAAAGATGGGCATTCATAGGCAAGACACATCTTTGATTTCCTATTACACACTAGGTTTCTAACAGCTGTAGTTTTATATAAACTTGCTTTTTCTACTTCGCTGTTGTAAAGAAGAATAACAGTAGTACTTTTAACTCTAAGGGGTCGATGGCATTGTCGATGATGCCAATGACTTTTTTCTCTTTGCAAGAGTTTTTGTAAATTAAACTATATTGTAGAAACCCAGAAAAAATATGTACTGTATACTAACAGTAGATAGTTTACTTTCTACAAAGTTTGTTGCCAAATAAATCATTGTTACTAAATTAATCATTTAATTCACACGAGTGAAATTCCAAGATGACTTGAGGTGAGGGGGTCTGCTCTGACTTCTTCTTTTTTTTGTCTTTAAATTTAACTTTCAGTCATTTAAAACTGGTAAAACATTACCCATTGAGTACATAGAGATAAGGTACGATAGAGATACTCTTATTTCTATTGGTTTACAATGTACTCACAATTCAAAGGTTTTAATCCTGGCTAAAGGAGAACAAAGGACGGGCCCAAAGCGGTAGCCCCAGGGGATACAAGCTGGTGTCTGGAACAGGCTGAAACAGGAACAGTCCAGCCACTGGAAAACTAGCTCGATGACCTTGGGGCCAGGATAAAGTTCCGGAGAGAGACTGCAAAACCACCAAGCCACCGAGCACCTGGGACTTAGCCCATCAATGTGTCAGTGGATCTCCAACTTCCTAACTGGCAGACCACAAGCAGTAAGTATGGGCGGACATGGCTCAGCCTCCCTCACTCTCAGCACTGGAGTCCCCCATGGTTGTGTTCTGAGCTTCCTGCTGTTCTCATTGTACACCTACTGTACGACTGCGTAGCTACAGTACTACAGTACCAACTCCACCACCATCATCAAGTTTGCTGATGACACCGCCGTGGTGAGCCTGACCTCGACAACGACGAGACGGCCTCCCTGGAGGAGATTAGGAATCTGGAGAACATCGTAAACGACCTCAACCACCACAAAAATGGACTTTTCTCTCTGTTGCAGTTGGGAAAGAGCTTCCGCTCCATGAAGGCCCACACTGAGAGGCTATACAGACTCTCAACCACAACACCACATACTGTAGACTGTAAAATGTATCTGTGAATGTAAAATGTAGCTGTTTGTCTCTGATCTGCTTCCTCATAACAATCTCACTACCAACCACGTTGCTCATCACACATATACATACATATGGCACACTTGCACATTTCGCACACCACAGAACTGTGAAATTTGCACTGCGACCTTTGCACATTATTCTGCACATTCTGCCCATTGTCTTGCCCATAACTGGACATGGTTCTATATTTCACTTCAACCCTTCTGTATTTTATTATATTGTTTGCATTCCTATTTTATTCTATTATTTTGTCATGTTATTATTTGTACATAATGTAAATGTAACAACTTAGAGTTGTTCCATTTTTTTCTATATTTCTAATTTGTAAAAATTATCTTATTTTATGATATAACTTTTCGTTTTTAGCATTTCACTTTATATCATATTGTGTATGACTCTATATGTGACAAATAAAATTTGATTAGATTTTTGATAGACATTAAAAAATGGATGTATGTCAGTATATATTATATTATAGTTTAAATATTTAGTATTTTAAAATAGTTTTATACTGAGTCTAGATATGAAATGGTTGAACAATCAGATACAATTTTATGTAATGGTTGTTTATAATGTATCTGTTTGATTATAAACTTTGTAAAGTACAATGATGGTAGTTTCGCAACAAATGCCAAAGTGTATATAATGTTTGTAGTTTTGTAACAGTTGTAGAGTACATAATCTGTAGCGTGTAATGCTTGCAGCATTATAACAGTTGTAGAGTGTAATGTTGTTGCACTGTAATGGTCTGTGATCATCTTCAAGCATATTGGCTCTGCCGTACTTTTCTGTTCTATGTGAAGTTTTTTTTTTTACCTTTAAAACTGACAGTTGCCTTTTGACCAACCGGTTCACTCTGTATGTGTGTTTTTCCGTTTCACTGTGACCTCAGATGAGGTGCGTGTTTCCTGACACATCATTTTCCGCTCTCTGTTCAGAAGGTCAGGAAGTAAAAGTGCCAGGCCTGTGCATGCCGCTCAGTGACTAACACGTGCCGTTTAACTCTGAGTTCATCTAGGCCTTACCTTATATGGTCCTGGCTTTTGACTGTTTCCTGTTCATGTGTGTTAAGCAAGATTTTCTGGATCTGATTTTAAAATCGTAATGATTCATACCTTGTGTTCTCTTGGTCGTGGTGATTGCCTGCAGTACTCATTTCTAAAAATGAAAAAGAGAGTGAGGGAGTCTGTTATGACTGGAGGAAAGAGATGAAACTGTCAGTGAAGTGTTTCTGTAGCAGCTGTGAGGGCCGGGCTGAGAGGGGTAAAGCACAGCAAACGGCCAGATGGATTTGAGATGAATAACTGTGAGGAGAACAGATACTATGGTGCTGCGAGCGCAGGCGTGTAGATGAGGCTGATGTGCTGCGCTAAACTGTATACCTGATATACTATTGTCCATTGCCTTAAAAGAACAAGCGAAAATAAATGCACACTTTTTTTCCTGCTGGTGCTTAGATACAGTATGTTTCTGAATTTCTGCTTTGGGGTTGTCAGTAGGGTTAAGAGAGGTTTAATGGTTTAAACAATGCTGAAATGTCAACGTTCACAAAGAGCTCCAACACCTTAAAGGGGAACAGTGTCATGAATATCATAAAGGAAACGTAATATTTTGAAAGCATCATGGTATCTGAGATGATGTTTTTTTTTTTTGTACCTTATAATACAATGCATTTTGAAGAATTTGAATATGGTTTGTCTTTCAGCTGCTCCCGTCATGAAGACGCCAGAGCGGACCATCTGATCAGCACAACAACTTGGCACAGGTTTTACACTTCCTGACGCATTGCATCCAGTGGCTGGGGTTTGGGCTTTGGCCGCGAATCAAACCCGGGCCTTCTGCATGGCAGGCGAGAAACCTACCATTAAGCCACCAATTTAAATATTGTGAAAAAACTTAATTTTATTTAAAAATCTATTTTAAAAAATGTACTGTAAGATCTCATATAGTATATCCTAGATTTTGATTATTACAGATTACAGCTCCTGAAAATGAAAAAAAAAAGTCCATTATCTCAAAATATAATAATAATAATAATAATAATAATAATAATAATAATAATAATCCATTTTATTTAAAGGCGTCTTTCTGAACACCCAAGGACACCTTACAGCAAACATCCAATAAAATAGGAACAATATAAAAATGACATTATAAAATTTACAGCATAATCCATCACACATCAAAATAAAAAGAAAACTGCAATTAACACGTAAGCCTGAGTAAAATAATATGTTTCAAGACAGGATTTCAAGATGGCGCCGGTGAGGTCGGCTGCCGTCACGACTGCTCTGACCACCTTTTCTTTGTTTTTGTTCTTTAAGTTAGTTTTCAGTGTTTTAAAATCGGCAAAATCATCACCATTGAGTACATTAGGTATGATAGAGACACTCTTGTTTCTTATTGGTATACAATGTACTCACAATTCGACGTTTTTAACTCCGGATCCGAGCTGGCCGAGTGAGATCCTGAGGGAGAACAATGGACGCGACGCGAAGCGGCGGTCCCGAGGGAAACGAGCTGGCGTGAGGAACCGGCTGAGAGCCCGTGCCCTTGCCAACGTCCAGTCACTGGAGAACAAACTCGATGACCTCAGGGCCAGGATAAAGTTCCAGAGAGACATTCGGGACTGCAATCTCCTCTGCTTCACCGAGACATGGCTGAACCCAGCGGTGCCAGACCACGCCATACAACCAGCCGAGTACTTCTCGGTTCACCGCATGGACAGGACGCGGGACTCAAGGAAGTCAAGGGGAGGCGGCGTGTGTTTAATGGTGAACAACAGCTGGTACAACAGCGCGAGCGTTGTTCCTCTTACACGCTCCTGCACACCAAACCTGGAAATACTGTCCATCATGTGTCATCCTTTTTATCTTCCACGGGAGTTTACATCGGTCATAATCAGTGCCGTTTACATTCCACCACAAGCGGACACAGAAATTGCCTTATGCGAGCTGCATGAGGCGCTCACACAGCACCAGACACAACACCGGGACGCTGCGCTCATTGTAGCAGGGGACTTTCATAGTGCCAACCTCAAACGCGCAGTGCCGAACATTCATCAGCACATCACCTGCCCCACCAGGGGTGAAAGAACACTAGATCATTGTTATACAACGGTCAAGGACGGCTACAAGGCACAATCTCGTCCAGCGTTTGGTAAATCCGACCAGGCCGGCATCTTCCTCATGCCAAAATATAAACAAAGGCTGAAACAGGAAGTTCCGGTTCAGAGGGAGGTCGCGCGCTGGACGGACCAATCAGTGGCTGCGTTACAGGATGCACTCGATGACGCAGACTGGGACATGTTCAGAAACAGCTCCGATGATGACATCAGCGTGTTTACGGAAGTGGTTGTGGGATTTATTGGGAAGCTAGTGGACGATACGGTGGAGAAAAAGACTATCAGAACGTTTCCCAACCAGAAGCCGTGGGTGGATAAAACCATCCGCGACGCTCTGAGATCTCGCACCGCTGCCTACAACACGGGACTTGCGTCGGGGGACATGGAACCGTACAAGGCTGCGGCATACAACGTGCGGAAAGCGGTGAAAGAGGCGAAGCAGCGCTACGGGAGAAAACTAGAGTCACAGCTTCAACAGAGTGACTCTAGGAGCCTGTGGCAGGGATTAAGGACAATAACGGACTATAAAGCACCAACATCCGGTATGACGAACACGGACGCGACTCTGGCAGACGAGCTGAACACATTCTACGCTCGTTTCGAGGCTGCAGCTAAAGACGCTAGCGATGCTAATGCTAATGGCGCTAATGCTAGCGGCGCTAACGGCTGCAGACAGGAAGACACTGCCAGCACCGGGAACGCGCTCATCATCTCCGAGCACGACGTGAGGAGAGCCTTCAAGAGAGTGAACACCAGGAAAGCAGCAGGAGCAGACGGCATCTCAGGTCGTATTCTCAGAGCCTGCGCAGACCAGCTAGCACCTGTGTTCACTGAGATATTCAACATCTCCTTATCTCAGTCGGTGATCCCCACGTGCTTCAAAGAGTCCATCATTGTTCCTGTCCCGAAGAAACCACATCCTGCTTCTCTCAATGACTATCGCCCTGTAGCCCTCACCTCAGTAGTGATGAAGTGCTTTGAACGCCTTATCAGAGACTTCATCATTTCTTCACTACCCGACACACTGGACCCACTACAGTTTGCATACCGTCAGAACCGCTCCACAGACGATGCAATCTCTCATCTCCTCCACCCATCACTCACTCACCTGGACACTAGGAAAGGGAATTATGTTAAAATGCTCTTCATCGACTACAGCTCTGCATTTAATACCATAATTCCCTCCACACTCACCACCAAGCTGGAGCACCTGGGACTCAGTTCATCTATATGTCAGTGGATCTCCAATTTTCTGACTGGCAGACCACAGGCAGTAAGGATGGGCGGACATGTCTCAGCTACACTCACTCTCAACACTGGAGCCCCCCAGGGTTGTGTTCTGAGCCCCCTGCTGTACTCTTTGTACACCCACGACTGCGTGGCCACTACCAACTCCACCTCCATCAAGTTTGCTGACGACACCGTCGTGGTCGGACTGATCACCAATAATGATGAGTCGGACTACCTAGAGGAGATTGGAAATCTGGAGAACTGGTGCCAGAGGAACAATCTCCTCCTGAACGTCAGGAAGACAAAGGAGCTGATAGTGGACTTTTGTACAAAGCAGGAGAGGAATTACCAGACCCCTGTCATCAACAGGAGCCCAGTGGAGAGAGTGGACAGCTTCAGATACTGTACCTCGGTGTTCACATTACTCAGGACCTGTCATGGTCCTGTCACATCATCACCGTGGTGAAAAAAAGCCCGGCAGCGTCTCTACCACCTCACTTTAGACTGCCGTCCAAGGTGCTCAGGAACTTCTTCCTCTACTCCTGCACCATAGAGGGCATCCTAATGGGAAACATCACGACCTGGTTCGGGAACAGCACCATGCAGGACAGACGAGCTCTACAGAGGGTGGTGCGATCAGCCGAGCGCATCATCCGCACTGAGCTCCCTGACCTGCACTCGATCTACAGCAAGCGGTGCTGGACTAAGGCCAGGAAGATCATGAAGGACCTCAGTCACCCCAGTAATGGAATGTTCTCTTTGTTGCGGTCTGGGAAGCGATTCTGCTCCCTAAAGGCCAACACAGAGAGGCTGAGGAGGAGCTACTTCCCGCAGGCGATAAGGTCTCTCAATCACAATCACACCTCCACACAGGACTAATAACATCTTTTTAAGCTCACAACACTGACTGGACAATCATGGTCACATTCATACACACTTGCACTAAATATTTATACATCTGGACAATTGCACATGTCACTTTCACTAGTCACCTTTCATGCATATTTGCACAACCACAGTCACTTTAAATTATATATATATATATATATATATATATATATATATATATATATACTCCCCCCCTCCTATAACTCCTATATTTCTATATTTTGCAATATTTTATTATGCCCTTATTGTACAGTTAATTTTACTAGTTAAATTTATTTCTTTAGTATTTCCTTTTATTGATATTTATTTTATGTACAAGCTTTGATTTTCTTATTTAAGGTCACTGGCGGTCGTGTAAGCATTTCACTGCATATTATACTGTCTATGACTGTGTATGTGACAAATAAAATTTGAATTTGGATTTATAAATATGAAGACTGTCACTGTTCCGTATGCTAGGGGGGAGCGAGTTACACAACCGAGGTGCCACAAGACTAAAGGTTCCCGCTCTCATTGTACTTAAGTGAATGCGCGGTGGCATGAGAATGAGAAACCTCAGACCCAAAAACATGGGTGAGCTACTATCAAAAGCTGATATCAAAGCAACCTGGTCTTCAGTAAAGTATCATATCAGCTGTGCCACAGACTGATTGCTTTAATGCCATGTCACATTGATGCAGTAGTTCATGCTACCTCAGCATTAATGTGTGTTGTGTGCATACAGTAACATCATTTCTCATGATTTATGCATTGTAAATCCTTATTTTGACTGAAATCTTCTAATATTTTGGCATACTAGATTTTTGATTTTCATAAATTGTTTTTTATTTTAATTTTTTATTTACCTTTATTTAACCAAGACAGATTAAGAACAGCTTTCTTATTTACAACTGTGGCTTGGCAATTGTAAATCGCTATCCTCAAAATAAGAGGGGAAAAAATGGCTTGAAATATTTTATTTTATATAGAATGAGTCTATATATAGAAGGGTTATTTATTTTCTTTTTTTGAGACATACTGTAAATTACAGTGGCTTGCAAAAGTATTCGGCCCCCTTGAACTTTTCCACATTTTGTCACATTACAGCGACAAACATGAATAAATTTTATTGGAATTGGAAGTGAGAAGTGGAACGAAAATCATACATGATTCCAAACATTTTTTTTATTTACAAATAAATAACTGCAAAGTGGGGTGTGCGTAATTATTCAGCCCCCTTTGGTCTGAGTGTAGTCCATAGACTGTGCCCATAGACATTGCCTGATGAGTGCTAATGACTAAATAGGGTGCACCTGTGTGTAATCTAATGTCAGTACGAATACAGCTGCTCTGTGACGACCTCAGAGGTTGTCTAAGAGAATATTGGGAGCAACAACACCATGAAGTCCAAAGAACACACCAGACAGGTCAGGGATAAAGTTATTGAGAAATTTTAAGCAGGCTTAGGCTACAAAAAGATTTCCAAAGCCTTGAACATCCCACAGAGCACTGTTCAAGCGGTCATTCAGAAATGGAAGGAGTATGGCACAACTGTAAACCTACAGTACCAAGACAAGGCCGTCCACCTAAACTCACAGGCCGAACAAGGAGAGCGCTGATCAGAAATGCAGCCAAGAGGCCCATGATGACTCTGGACGAGCTGCAGAGATCTACAGCTCAGGTGGGGGAATCTGTCCATAGGACAACTATTAGTCCTGCACTGCACAAAGTTGGCCTTTATGGAAGAGTGGCAAGAAGAAAGCCATTGTTAACAGAAAACCATAAGAAGTCCCGTTTGCACAGCAAACATGTGGAAGAAGGTGCTCTGGTCAGATGAGACCAAAATGGAACTTTTTGGCCAAAATGCAAAACGCTATGTGTGGCGGAAAACTAACACTGCACATCACTCTGAACACACCATCCCCACTGTCAAATACGGTGGTGGCAGCATCATGCTCTGGGGGTGCTTCTCTTCAGCAGGGACAGGGAAGCTGGTCAGAGTTGATGGGAAGATGGATGGAGCCAAATACAGGGCAATCTTGGAAGAAAACCTCTTGGAGTCTGCAAAAGACTTGAGACTGGGGCGGAGGTTCACCTTCCAGCAGGACACACTAGATCCAGAAAATATGATCATACTGTATAACCCCAATATTATCATCCCTGCACTGGCTACCTGTTCAGTTTAGAATAAATTACAAAATAGTATTACTTACATACAAGGCCTTAAATGGTTTAGCTCCCACATACCTAACCAGTCTTCTGATGCGCTACAATCCACCACGCGCCTTAAGATCACAAAACTCCGGACTTCTGGTAGTTCCCAGAATTTCAAAATCTACAAAAGGGGGTAGGGCTTTTTTCATATTTAGCTTCAAAGCTTTGGAATAGCCTTCCAGACAGTGTTCGGGGAGCAGACACGGTTTCTCAGTTCAAAAGTAGACTCAAGACGCATCTTTTTAATCTGGCATTCACATAACTCATCCCATAATCTCATACTCCAGTACACCTATACCGAATGGCAACTACGCTAATTCTCCCCATCTGTTCTGTATTTCTCTACCCATCCCGAGGCATCGGGAGATTTTGCCAGCTTCAGTAGACAAAGGCCGACCCTGTGAGGTTCCTGAGGCATCCAGAGAAGGACCAGCTCCAACTGGATTCAGCTTTATGATGGTTGGAGCTACACATGCTGCTCCTGTGCTTCCAGTGATCCAGACCTCATCTGCCCTCTGCACCTACTGACTCGTCCCTATGCTGAACTGGTCTTCATGACAAATTTAAATAATTTCTGTCATATTGAATTTTCACCTGCACAACACACATGATGTTATATCATTTCTATCTGTTATCGCCCAAATGAGGATGGGTTCCCTGTTGAGTCTGGTTCCTCTCAAGGTTTCTTCCTAATGCCATCTCAGGGAGTTTTTCCTTGCCACCGTCGCCGTCACCCTTGGCTTGCTCATCAGAGAAATTTCATTCATTCGTCTCATTATTATCTGCACATTTTTCTCACACATCCACACTTCCAATTATTTTCTTTTCTATAATTATTATTTGTTTTTATTTATTTATTTTCTATTATAATTTTATTTATTTATTATTTTATATATATATATTCTATATATATATATATATATATATATATATATATATATTTTTTTTTTTTTTTTTTTTTGTTAAATTTCTTTAATTTTTGTGAAGCTGCTTTGAGACAATGACCATTGTTAAAAGCGCTATATAAATAAAATTGAATTGAATTGAATTGACACCGACCCTAAACATAAAGCCAGGGCAACAATGGAATGGTTTAAAACAAAACATATCCATGTGTTAGAATGGCCCAGTCAAAGTCCAGATCTAAATCCAATCGAGAATCTGTGGCAAGATCTGAAAACTGCTGTTCACAAACGCTGTCCATCTAATCTGACTGAGCTGGAGCTGTTTTGCAAAGAAGAATGGATGAGGATTTCAGTCTCTAGATGTGCAAAGCTGGTAGAGACATACCCTAAAAGACTGGCAGCTGTAATTGCAACAAAAGGTGGTTCTACAAAGTATTGACTCAGGGGGCTGAATAATTACGCACACCCCACTTTGCAGTTATTTATTTGGAAAAAAATGTTTGGAATCACGTATGATTTTCGTTCCACTTCTCACGTGTACACCACTTTGTATTGGTCTTTCACGTGGAATTCCAATAAAATTGGAAATTTTGAAAAAATTGTGGCTGTTATGTGACAAAATGTGGAAAAGTTCAAGGGGGCCGAATACTTTTGCAAGCCACTGTATACCATAGTGGAGTTGAAGTCTTGCTTCTACTCAGTCAGAAAGTGTTAATTTTGAACTTTCAATAACATCAGATTACTTAATATTGTCTGATTTATCAGAATATTTATATTCTGATTAATTATATCAGAAAACAAACAGAATAGTGGAATAAAGCATTAAGCATTCACAGGAGCAAATTTCAAAGCTGGCTGTACTTCCTACTGGCACCACCTGATTGATGGATCACTTGGTATAAACATTCCATTCATTCCAACCTGAATCCAATTCTATTTTGAGTTCCAGAGTTTAGTACGTCATCATGATCATGCGGTTTCTGTTAGAAACTTAAAACAAAGCTTCTTTAGTAATAAACGGTTTCAGATCTTCCATCTGACACCTGACTGGCGGATTTGATTAAACACATATGTCATATTTGTGCTCGCTGTTCTGAAACACAATCCACAATTCAATCAAAAAACCTGGCCAGGAAGCATTTATTAGTCATTCATAAAAGACAAGCTTTTTTTCCCTTTTCTCTGCCGCCTGAGTGAAATTTCCAGAGTGTTGCGTCGATCTTGCTGTATTACTAGCACATAGCCCGAGGGAAAATGAAGACTCTTGTCAACACGCTGCCAGACCCAGACAGCATCCAGAACCTCGTAGTGCATCCCGTCACCATGGACACACTCAATTTGTGTCACCTTGAGCAGAGAGGAAGCGGTCCAAACCAACACCAGCGCTCATTAATGCACGCTGTTGTTGCACAGACCTACAGTACAAAAGGCACGACCAGAGAAAGTTCTAGAGGACCTCCAGGTTCACAATACTGCCTAATGTAAGAAATCAGGCTCTGAGTCATTGGCTCTTGATGGGTGAGGTTTCTGAATGAATATGCTCTGACATCTCTTGAGGGTGGATTATTTCCCCTTCAAGCTTTAGACAATAGAGAACACCAGAGAGACCAAGACAGACTGGATAAGGCATTTTCAGTGTTATTGCTACAGTATGTGGAATAGGAAATATTTGTAGTTTTGCAAACATGTACGTTCAGTATGTGCGAGTGAGATTAAGGTTACTGTCGGTCAGTTACTGTCTTGGTCTAACTGTTTTCCAGCTAACAAGCAGTCATGTTTGTTTGCACGTCTTGTGTAGACAGATGGTGCACCGTCCCATCCCGCTGGCCTCTGCTGTCCATCCGCTGCTTTCCTTTATACTTGTATAAGAGAGGATAAAAGTAAAAAACTATAAAACTGTCTCTGAAACTTCATTCTACAGATATCTCTAGATATCTTAGCACACTACACATATGACACTGAAAATGTTTCTATTTAAAGGTACTTTAAAGGCCACCTATGGAGCAAAATTTCCTTTATCATTTTTAGACATCAAGAAAAGTTTCTAGTCTGCAATAACTGTTGCGTTCTGCTATGATGTTGGACTGTGGGCTTGGTGTTGAGGCATAGACGCAGAGGGGATGCAGTGAAACAAAGAGTCTTTAATAATGATAATCAAAAACAAAAAGCAAACATGAACAAAACATGAACTAAGAGAGTTGGCTAAAAACATGGAGCATGCTAACAAATGAAACTCAAAACACAAACTCGGGATTACACGATCTAATACAGTACAGACATGGGGATACAAACTGGACGAGACAAGACACA
This sequence comes from Channallabes apus, assembly GCA_030522415.1. Lineage (NCBI taxonomy): Eukaryota > Metazoa > Chordata > Actinopteri > Siluriformes > Clariidae > Channallabes > Channallabes apus. The sequence goes on from CM060104.1 coordinate 30,041,945, forward strand.
CTAAACAGCCTAGAGGACTAAACACAAGGGACTATACATGCAAGGGGTAAACAAACAAGACAGGCTTGGCTAGGCCTACTGGCTGTGCTGCACATTAGCTGCTAAGCTAGCTCATAGCTAATCAGACTAATGGCAAAACAGGCCAGTAGCCTGAGACACAAGGGAATGAACAGACAAGGTACACAGCAGACTAGGTATGAAACAGACTAAGAACTCTAAAGGTTAGTGGCTAAAGATGTTAGTACCTAAACAGACTAAGAGCTAATCAGACGATGAGACTAGACATAAACGGAGACTAGACAGACTAAGATCTAAACATGTTAGTATCACCCTCATTAGTATTTAAACAGACTAATAACCAGAGGTGGAAAGTAACGAATTACATTTACTCGCGTTACTGTAATTGAGTAGCTTTTTTGTGTATTTCTACTTTTTAAAGTAGTTTTAAAAATCTGTAATTTTACTTTTACTTAAGTACGTTTTGTTTGAAGTATTGTAATTCGCTACATTTTAAATCATATTCGCTACTGAGTAAAAAATAAATGAATAAAAATGCTAAAATAATGAAAATGTTATGCTTTGTATAAATGTTCCGTTGCGCCGCGCGTGTGTATCATGTCCTGGTCGCGTGCCGCTCCAGACTCCAATCCAGGTTTTCTGACATCGGCATCACCTGACCTTCCACACGGTCGCTTCGGCCCTGAGTGACGTCATCGACTAGCGCGACCATGTACAGTAGAAACCGGAGAGAGGCGCGGGAAAGATGAAAGAGGTTGTGATTTTGGCGTTTTGATATTTGGTTGTGTATTCTGGTTTTGACTTTTTGCCTCCAATTGACTTTGATTATTGCTTTGTCCCTTTGGTTTGGTTGGTCTTTGTATATATTTGTAGATAATTTCACTGTTTTTGGTTTAGGGAGTCCGGGAAGGTACCTGTATTTTTGTTTCTGGGGTTTTTTTGTTGTTGTTTCTTTTTGCAGGTAATCTACCTACTAAATTTAAATACCATTTTGTTTGTTATTTTGGCCTGGGTTCAACCTGAATCTGATCCTCCTCCTGGTGTGTGTGTTTGTATATACAAACCTCATTATTTCATCAGTTAATGATTGGATCTAGTTCTTTCTGCCATATACCACCATTTCCATACAGTTTAAAATAGAACCCTGAACCATTCTTTTGCTGTCTGGCCCTAGACTGGGACGTAACACCATATTTAAGTGACCACTTTATTATGCAAAGGTGTTCCTTCAGTTAAAAACAACTAGTTTGAGATTTATATCTGCTCATCTTTTTTTAACTATGCTAGAATGCCTCATCCCACCCCGCTGTGTGTGTGTGTTTTTTTTAAATATATTTAACAAAAAAAAAAAAAAAAAAAAGCAGAGCCAGATCAATATACAATCGACACCCACAGCAAACATTTAAAAACAAACAATAATCTGTTAATATAAGAGTGACCATGGAAACACCCAAGGGCAAAACAATTCAGCAAAAGAATCACCCCCACTGTTAAAAAAATGTAAATAAAAAAGTAACTCGGTAACTTTTACTCTGAGTAAATTTTTTAATGATCTACTTTTTACTTTTATTTGAGTAGATTTTTATAAGAGTAACTTTACTTGTACTTAAGTAAAATTTCACTGAAGTAACAGTACTTGTACTTGAGTACAAAATTTTATTACTCTTTCCACCTCTGCTAATAACTAAACATGCAATGGGGGTTACTTACACAAAAGGGTAAACACAAAGGGCTAATTCTCCTAGAGGCTAATCCTGCTAGGAGACACAAAGACATTTCAATACAAACAAACTTAAAGTGCTCCTGAAACCAAAAGGCCAACCATACTGTTAAACTAAAACAGAACAGAACAAAACAAAACCCACATAACAGAAATTAATGCTCGACCCAGTTTCCCAGAACAAACAGGTATTTATAACAGTGCTAATGAGCCTCCTCAGTTCAGGTGAGCATTCACATCACCTGACCGAGGAGGCTTCTGGGAAACTGAGTCTAGGAACAAAAACTACAAACTAAAAACACTGCCCTCTAGTGGGCAACCCTCACAATAACACACACACACACACACACACACACACACACACACACACACACACACACACACACAAACATGAAAAAGTAAAAAATTTACTTTTTATTGCTGTTTTTCCTTTTTCCAACGTTCTTCAAGCAAATCAGGTTTTCCCCCTATTGTGATCTTATACCATAAGATCCGCCCCTGGCTCAGTCCTCAGCTCAGCCCAGCTCCCCTTAATGGTTAGATGTTACTGGTTACTGCCTTGCTACTAACCATTAAAGCTTCACCTAGCCTTCTTTATCTTTCAGTAGTGTTTTCTCTTTTAGATTACTAAAGTCTGTCATTTCAAATTAACACCCTTACATATATTTTATTTCATGTCCTTATTTGGGGCGGCACGGTGGCATAGTGGTTACCACTGTCGCCTTGCACTTCCGGGGTCCGTTTTCGATTCCCCATAGGGATCTGTGTGCATGGAGTTTGTATGTTCTCCCATTACTTTGGTGGGTTTCCTCCTGGTACTCTGATTTCCTCCCCCAGCCCAAAGACATGCAGATTATGCTAATTGGTATTCCAAAATGTTCCTGTAGTGTATGAATGTGTACAGGTATGTGTGTGTGCCCTGCAATGGATTTGGCACCACGCCTCGTGCCCTAAGTCTCCTGGGATGAACTCCAGGTCCTTTGAAACTCTGTACTGTATAAAGTATAAAATGATATAGACGTTAATTGAGTCCTTATTTTGTTTGCCAGACTTGTGGATGGGTAAAAAAACAGAAAAAAAACTGGGAAATGCTTGATAATGCCCCAGACATGGACTTTTACCATCCCTGTATACTGATTGGCTAGAAGAATGCACTTCATTAAAGGGGTGTTAAAGAGGGAATTCAAGTTATAGACACTGAACCTGCACTTTTGGAAAAGGAGTAAAGATAATCCACGATTTCAGAATGCATGATCTGAGTTGTATTTCAGCTGAAACATTATTAGCAGACTCATTTTGGAGATCTTGTAGACATATGGACATTCGTTTTTAGAATACAGTAAAATTCCTTAACTTGTATTTTTTCAGTCAGGAAAAGTAATTGCATGCTACACATTTACACAGACCACACTCTTTATTAAAACATGACTTTCTAGACAAACTTTATGATTTAATGGAAGGAGATTGGAGATGTAGACCATTTTTACCATGTGTATTCATCTTGTCATTTCAACTTGGTTTTCCTTGGTAAATTTCTTTTTGCAACTTTGAAAGATGTTGCTTTTGCATCCATTATTCTCAAACCAGATGTGCTACAGTTCCCAGCTCTTTAATTGTTGCAAACAATATGATGTTTGTAAGTGAAATCTATTATTTCTGGTCTAGTCATCAGGGAAGAAGTGGTCTTTTAGTTGTGTTTGCTGTCCGACTGGTTGAACATTGACCATGAAAATAAAGATTGACCCTGATTTTCTAAAACAAAAAAATAAACTGTTTGTTAAGAAGAAAAATAGGTCATTGATTGGACACTTTTAAATGTATAATTTTAAATTCATTCATTCATTCATCTTCTATACCGCTTAATCCTGTGTTCAGGGTCGCGGGGGACCTGGAGCCTATCCCAGGAGACTTCGGGCACTAGGCGGGGTACACCCTGGACAGGGTGCCAATCCATCGCAGGGCACACACACATACACACACTCACACACCCAATCACACACTACGGGCAATTTAGGAACGCCAATTAGCCTAACCTGCATATCTTTGGACTGTGGGAGGAAACCGGAGTACCCGGAGGAAACCCACCAAGCACGGGGAGAACATGCAAACTCCATGCACACAGAGACGGGAATCGAGCCTGGCCGGGAATCGAACCCGGACCCTGGAGGTGCAAGGCGACAGTGCTAACCACTACACCACCGCGCCGCCTATAATTTTAAATATTAAACTTTATTTATTTTTTCCTAGTCAAAGTCCAAGTGAACTCACAAGTTACTGAACATAAATTAACATCACAAGTCACAAATCAAACCGTCAAGGTTCTGGGTTGTTCGTTGAGCCCCTGCACAATGCGCTCGACCCTATCTGCTCCAGGGGTGCTGTATCCTGTCTGACCCTGAGCTCTGACACTACAGTAGCTTCCTACTATAAGTAGGTTTTGCAGAACATTTCACAGTTCTTTAAGGTACATGTGAACCCAACGTGAATCTTAATCTTGAAGTGAACGTAAGAAAAAATGTGACTCAGTTTCAAGTCTTGTGAGCCAAGTGGTCAGTTTTCCACATACAGTACAGTATATTAGTCTGCTTGCTGAATATGAATCAGTGTGAAATGTATACTTTTGGTATGTCTGCTGTTCCATTTGGTTTGATTTCACATCCCATATAGTTATGAAAAAGGTTTAGCAAATCCAAAGTGTGGAAGTGTAGAAAAAATAAATGTATTTTTTTTTATTTCACTGATCAGAAATACAGTAATAGATATTGAAACTCAACAAAAAAGACTAAGCACTGAAAACATCGAGCCGGCACTAAATCTGTATAAATAAAGACATTTTTTAAAGAGAGGTTTTGTGTGTATATTTGTCAGAACTCACTCTTTCAATGATAACTTTACATTTCATACATTGGAGAACCAGAAACCAGTCTCAGAAATATTTCTGTCCGTCTCTTTGATGTCAAACATCAGACAAAACTGGCTGCACAGAATTTAATCAAAATGTTAAGTACAGTAAAAGTGAAGTTATAAGCAGTTAGTGTATGTGCCAGGTTAGAAACCTCAAGTTTTGACAGCATACTGTGCATGCACCAGAATGTGGGCGTGTCTTAAAAGTGACTGTTGGAGAGAATTTAATGAATATTTTGCAGTACTTACTGTAGATATCTGCCCAAAGTTTAACCTGCACCACAAATGAAAACTAAATATTGAGTAAGAGCGTTATGAGTGATGTGGCAGATTTAAAAATTGACTTTAAAATGAGCTACTACTAATGGATATTAATTAGAAAAGCTTAACTGAATATTTTTACTGGGATTAGTTCACATTTTGTGAATTTTTAATGCACTGGTGTCATCTACTTCTTCGAATACCAAACAGGGAGTGTATTTGACTGATGGCGAAAGAAGTACAACTTAGGCGTAAACAAGGCGTAAGATACTCAACCTTACAAAATCTTATTTCTTTGTATTAACAAGTTACAGAAAGACAGGTAGACATACTGTATGTGGACTATAATAATAATAATAATAATAATAATAATAATATCACTGATTACAATAAAGCTGATAAGATTATGTTTAACAACTATTTTTACTTATTTCTACAAACTCTTTACACGTCAACGATGGCTACTTATAATTCTTTAAAGTATTAAAAAAAATATATTTAAAATATATAAAAAATATATTGAATCACAATCAGCATTTATTTGATCATTTTCTAGTTGGTTCCAATATACCAAACAAGTAACATTCCCGCAGCACAGATTATTTCAGGACATGGTTAGCATTTCATACCTACACAAAAGTTGCAGCAACAGAGAACACACGGTGTGTTTACTTCAGTTCCTGCGGTCAGGTCCATTCAGAGTTGAATTGCTTTCTCACTGTAGTAGACTGAGGCCACCTCACTCAGACACTCTCAGATTGGTTGTTTTGGCCTGCACTTGAATGGAATTTCTGTGTTCACAGCTGCCTGAAGAACTGCACCGAGGGGGGACATACAGTACTGTACCGGGACTCCATTACGACTGACCAAGAGTGAAGGTGCTCTAATGTATGTGTACGTATGTGTGAAGGTGCTCTAATACTGTAATACAGCTTGTCCTTGACTTGACCTGAACTGAGTTTTTTTTTTTTTTTTTTTTTTTCATAATGCAATGTTTTCATAATGTAGAAAATTCTACCAATAATTAGAATGAATTTGAAAAACCTGGAAAAACAGGGAATTCCCCCAGCACAGAAAACAGCCCTTCTTTCTACGCTAGTGTTAATGATGACACCAAGAGGATGTTAAATAGCATACACATTTGTAACACATGTCAGAAATAGGTCTCTGATTTAATTAGGCAGATGTTAGGTTGGCCCATTTCTGTGGCTGTGCCTTAGTGCTATTAAAAGACTGGAGAAGTTAAACATAGTAGAGCATTGACACAGTTTAGCAGACTATCAGAGTCCACACCACACCACTATCAATTCACAGTCCTGCAGCCACACATGGTATTATAATATAATTATTTGAAAGATTTTTTTTCCCCATTGTTGTCTTTGTGTTATTTATTCTAGTTATCTTTGCCTGAGGCTTTTTGATGTTTACTGTAAGCTCCAAGAAATCTAAATCCATGAAATCTTTCTAGCAAAGTCTATTTGAGTGGAACATATAGAATTAAATAACTGTTAGTCTATTTCTCAGAGTATATGGGGAAGGTGTTTAGTACAGAAAACTGAAGGAGATTATTGACTTAAGGTATTGTTAATTACCTTGTAGAGCTGCACGAGGGTTGTTTGTGCTGCCATGTTGATTTGTATCTCCATATGCTCCTAACCTCTTCAAACGTCATGTTCAGAGTACAATGCTGGATTAATGGGTGACTCTCTAAGGTGTACACACATATTTCATGTCTAAATGTTTGAGACATCACACACATATGCTTGCTGAAAATCCTGTTCCAAATTTTGTTCCACTTTGATGTCCTGTACTGGGCATGCATAGAGAATGTTTTCCACTATTTTTTTGGACTATGGCTCAAAAAATGTCTTCACTGAGCTCACTTTGTACACAGTGGCATTGTTATTGAACAGGTTTGGGATTTTTTTGTCCCAATTAAGGGAAAGTGTAATTCCACAGGGGTACAATGACATTCTATACAACTGCATGCTTCCTCAATTGCCCTAGGGTAATCCCTAAGATTATTATAGTGTATAGACATGGTTTATTCCTTAAAATCTTCCAGCAACATACTATACTCTGAGGTATTCCTTGATGTGTATTTGTTTTTAGCCCGGGGTGATCCACTATTTTTCCGTAATGACTGAATGCCCCAATTGTTAGGTACCCTATAGTATTGTCTATTTCCTGGCATGTCCAAAAACGTTTTTGGGTTTGCAGTCCCAGGGTATCGCCTAAGTATGGAGCACCCCAGATTCCTGTATTTTTAAAACATGGGTTTTTCTCTTGTTTCCAGATGTTCCACGATGCAACACAAAACAATATAGCAACACCTTATGCAGGGATACATGAAGTGAAAATACACAGCAGTTCAAGACTGAGCCGTCGCTTACTGTAGGTATTAATCTTGGTTTGACCCTTAATATTTTTAAATGGCCAAATCCAAGTCCAGTCAAGTCAAATGGATCTATTTGTCATTTTAACCATATACCGTTAATACAGTACATAGTAAAATAAACCAATAAACAAACATAATGTGATGAGAAAGGGAGATGGGACAAAAGCCTTTTTTCAACCTTTTTAAAAAAGTAGAGATGTTTCTGGGCTTTCTTTGTTATGGATCAGTTGAGTTTTTCCATCAGGTGACCCCATAAGGATTTCTCTTGCTCTTAATGATCTCCACTGTGGAGCCATTACTGTTCACTAAAGAATTGTTGCTCTACGCTCTCCACTATTTCTTTAGTTTTGTCCATTTTCAGAGACAGATTGTTGGATCTCTATCACTCTGTTGGTGAAGTCATCTGCGACCTTGATGATGTGGTTTGGGTTTTAAATAGCACTGGACCTATGTACAGTACGTAATTTGGAGCCCTTAGTGCTTCAGTTCTCATTGTGGAGGTGCTGTAGATGCTGCTTCCAATCATGACTGACTGAAATCTTCAAATTCTGAAAAAAATGAAATCTATGAAGTGTAATTTTTGTACAGGTGGGTTAATGCCAGGGTGAGGTAATGGTGATGGTTTCATTTGTTGAGTGGTTGGGGTGGTGCATAAACTGCAGAGGTGGCCCAGTCAGGGGGCGCAGGGTCAGGGTTTACATTTACATTTACATATGACAAGCCTCTTTAATTCTGCCTCATCATTCTGTGACTTAAACTGAGCTTAGAAAATGTTTACTGCTCCAGGTAGGTAAACTAGATGCCTTTCCACAATAACTACCTGTTGCTGCTGTCCTGGACGTGTGAGAATCCTCAAGTCCTAGTGTTCACGCTTTCTCAGTTTGCCTGGGCCAGTTCAGTGCTCATTGTACTTACTGTACAGTAGGGCCAGAGTCTCAGGTCTTCAGCATCCTAATTACTGTACCATTGCAGTCATCCACAGCTTCTGTTTTCAGAATGTAGTGATGGTCATGGAGACAGTTGCTTCATCTGTGCACATTTGCTTATGTAACTAGTCACTGATGCCATGTATTCTCCAAGTTGATGAAGTCACCATTGTTTGCAGCCTGAATATGTTCAATCAGTGTGCTCTAAACAGTACTGAAGTTCAGAGACGTCTTCTGCTGCCCAGGTATTCACCTGCCTCAGATTAGCACCTGATGGTCCAAGGGATTAGCAGAGATGTGGTCTAAAAAGACAAGGCGGGGACGGGACTCTCCCTTCCATGTGCTGGAAAATTTGTTTAAACAGGATCCAGCAGGTTCCACCTCTTGTTGCTAGGTTCAGGTGCTGATGGGAGAACTGAGAACTGTTAGGGAGAACTGACTTGAGATTTGCATGGTTGAATTCTCCAGCAAAAATAAACAGACTATCGGGGTGTTTGCTCTGTGTTCTGTGAACAAAGATACAGCAGTCAGTGAAGTCGTGCTACGTAGTCCGACAGTATTTGGATGTAGTACAGTATTTTATCCAGACATTGGAAAGCATGATGGATGGGAGAGCTGGCCACCTTGGGTTTGGTTGGGTTTGTCTGTTTGCCAGTATGCAGGTTGGTTGTTGGATTGATCCCTAATTGTAGGGTTGTTATATATGAGTGCTGATTGATCTGATGTCCATCTTGGCCAACAGGTTTTCTATCCATCTAATAATTAATCTAATTCAATGTATAAATTTGAATTAAGTCAATTTGAAATTAAAATTTAAGCATCAGGCCCAGTTGAGACAAATAAAAAAATAGCATGTAAAATCTCTTGGTGCAATGGAGGGTCTGACTGAGATGGATGCACAAGGAACAAATGGTTTTCTGCCTTCACCACTGACAGCAGTCTGAGTGACCAAAGCTTGCTACGTATAGCTGCCAAATCCCCCACCCCCCCTCTCTTCCTCCCCCCTTCATTCCAGCTGCCTTAGATGTATATTTCATTCATCCACCCACCCTGCTCGATTGCCTTCTCAGGCAAAAACGAATAAAGTTTGAGGAATGTGTATGAGAAAAGCAATTTGCAGCACGGCTGCCTTTGAACTGCCGTGGTGCTACGCGAGAGCTCACAGTCCGGGCCAGCAGGATATGAAACTCCACTTAATGAGATTTCCAATCCTATTTTGTCGTACTGTCTCATCTCATATCGGTCCAAATGATTATACTTCTGAAATTAGCCAACTTTTGTACTTTATATCATTCCATCACAAACAGCCTTATCTCAGGAAATGGATTTTGTCTTGACCAGTAGTCAGGTCCAATCCATCAACATAGCATAAGCTCTAAAACACACACCATTTTTGCTAAATCTTATTTCTCAATCAAGAGACTATCATTTTACTGTAATGTAAGTAAAATAATGTGAAATTGAATTAAAAAAAAAGAAAGAAAAAAGTTGTTATGGACTAAAAGCTTCAGGGACAATAATCTATAATGTATACAGTACTATATCTTATTCCCTTTTCTCTAAAAACATCATGGTAAACTATGGGTATTTACTTTATTTTACAGTATGAAATGTCATTTGAGACTAAAGCATTGGAATGCAATGCTCTAAAAACATCATGGTAAACTATGGGTATTCACTTAATTTGATATATGAAATATAATTTGAGACTAAAGCATTGGAATGCATAAGGAGCAATAGTATAACTGAAAAAAAAATCCACTGTTTAATAAATATGTATGATTTTGTCCAATATAAGATAATAGCTGGCAGCACGGTGACATAGTGGTTAGCACTGTGGTTTTGCACTGCCAGTGTCCTCAGGTCTGTGTTTATGGAGTTTGCATTTTCTCTCCGGTCTAGGTGGGGACGGTTCCTCCTCTGGGTACTCCGGTTTCCTTCCACACTCCAATGACATGCAGATTAGGCTAGTTGGCTTTGGTTTGAATGTTCGTGTGAGTGTACTCTAAGTATGTCTATCTGTTGGATTGGCACCCCATCCAGGGTGTTTCCCATCTTGTGCCCTAAGTCTACTGGGATAGGCTCCAAGCCCCCCGTGACCCTGTATACGGGATAAAGTGCTATAGATGATGAGGAAATGATAAGATGATAGCAGTTAAGTAAGGAAAAACAGCTTGTAGGCTTGCTATTTCATATTTAAACTTTTTCTCTGTTTATAATATTGTGGAATGTCTACAGAACAAGTCATTTTTCTGTTATCACTTACATTTATGGCAGGTAGAACAGCAGTTACCTCAACCAGCCACAACAAACATCCTGAGCCTGTCATGTTACTGAGAATCCAGAAAGCCTAAATTCCTCTGTTCCCAAGACTGGAAAGCTTTATGTCAAAAAACTGAAGTTGAATGTTTTCCCCTCTGCTACTTCTTTGAAGCACTGACACTGGAGACTCCTTCTATAAATGTTAAAGGAACTCATCCGGACAGAAAACATCAGCATAGTAACTTTTCAGAAAATGAATGTAGAGCATCTCCCATAAATCTCTTTGTGAATTAGCTGTTACCATGGCAACCTATAAAAATGAATTTTGTCCTACAGCCAGAAAGACACTCTAGCCACAAAATAACGCTCACACATTTTAGCTTTCATTTTGTCTCGGTAGCTGAACAAATCCGTCTTTCTCTAATCTCTCCACATTTGAAGATGACGATTTGTCAATGTGGACACTGATTTAAAAAAAAAAAAAAAGACTTAATAATTCCATGCACTGAAACATTACTCAAGCTCACCAATGATGCAATTAATTATATCTTCACATTTCCACATCACATTTCACATGCATGTGAGTCCCTGGGCATGTTTTTGCCCAGGGATAATAATGTACAAGTGCATTAATATAAACCTGTGATTTGCAGCAACACTCTCTGACCTATCAAAACAACACTGTGGTATAAATAAGGAAAAGCACATGACAGACCTGGTTATGAGATAATATAATTTACACAAGAGATATATAAGTGGATTGTTTTTGTATTACAGAACAGTCTGGATTATTATACATATTCAATTCAATTAAATTTTATTTGTATAGCGCTTTTAACAATTGTCATTGTCGCAAAGCAGCTTTACACAATCTAAAGAATTATTTAAGCTTGTATGGAATGTGAATGTGTATGAATAAAAATGGTCAGATAGTCCCTGGTGAGCAAGCCGAGGGCGACAGTGGCAAGGAAAAACTCCCTGAGATGGTGATAGGAAGAAACCTTGAGAGGAACCAGACTCAACAGGGAACCCATCCTCATTTGTGTGAAACAGATAGCAGGAATTGATCTACATTCATACTGTGTGTTAGGTGGCAAGCAGTTCAGCTATAATAGTTTATGTTAATTGATGTTAATATGGAGTCCAGGTAGTTATTGGACACTCAGGTAGAAAGTCAAGTCCTCAGAGAAACAGCTTTCAACATCAGTCGGGGCCAGAACTGTCTTTATGGTAGAGTGAAACCGTCCCCAGACACCAGACGGATCCCAAAGAGACACATGGGGCATCCATGTGACTAGTTCTCTAACCAGAAGCGGGGCACCAGGATGAGCCAGACAGGTCCAGAGGGCAGAGGGAGTCTGGATCACTGGCAGGGGAGAGCAGAACAGGAGAGATAACAGTTACTGTAGGTATGCTCACGGTCATATAATGTATAAGGTGAATGTATATTTACTGTAGAGTGCAAGCAGGGATTCTGGCAGGACTAACTATAGCAGCATACTGTAACTAAAAGGGAGAACCAGAAGGAAAATACAGACATGAGGGCTCCCTGAGATGTAAAGCAAACAATCACCTCACCGTTAACAAACCTGAGTGATTAAGAGTGCAGAAGACAGCATGTAAACATACCAGTTAAATATAATACTTTACGTCCATAAGTCCCCCAGATCTGCTCCTTTACCTACTGTAAGGCAAATCTATTTACAAAAATGCTAGCTTAATAGCCTAGACTTAAACACTGAGACTGCGTCTAAGTCCCGAACACTATTTGGAAGGCTATTCCATAACTTTGTAAGAAAAAGCTCTGCCCCCTGCTATCATTTTCATAATACGCAGTACTGACAAGCAGCCTGCATCCTTTTTTATCAAAGTAGGCGTGACGGATCATAAGACAGTAGCTGTTAACTCAGATACTGCGGCGCGAGACCATTTAATCCTTTTATGTCAAAAGTGATAGTTTAAAATCAATGCAAAATTTCACAGGGAGCCAATGAAGTAAAGATACGATAGGGGTGATGTGCGTGTGTCTTCTGGTTCTAGTGAGGACTCTCACTGCTGCTGTCTGGACTAGCTGAAGCTTGTTTATGTGCCTAGTTGAACAACCAGACAGTAAGGCGTTACAATAGTCCAACCTAGAGGTGATAAAAGCATGAACAAGTTTTTCTGCATCATTTATTGACAATAAATTCCTTAACTTAATATTTCTGAGGTCAAAGAATGCTATCCAGGTGATATTTTCTACACGAAAGACTAGAATCTATAATCACACTGAGATCTCTTTGTTGCACTAGATAGAACAGAAAGGCCATCTAAAGTTACAGTGTGATCTAAAATCTTTCTGCTAGCTGCATGCAGTCTATGATTAGAACTTCTGTCTTATCAGGATTAAGCAGGAAGTTCATTAGCATACAGTCTCTTATATCCTTTACGCATTGCTCAACTTTAGCAAGCCGGCTTTTCTGAGACATATAACTGTGTGTCGTCAGTATAACAATGAAAACGAATACCATGCTTATGGATTATGTTGCCCAAAGGTAGCATGTAAAGGGAAAAAAGCAGTGGGCCTAAAACTGAACCCTGTTGAACGCCAAACTCTATTAGAGAACATGCAGAATAATCACCATTTAAATCTACATACTGATAACGATCAAGCAAATCCAGTAGGAGAGGGCTGTTCCCTTAATTCCTACTACAGTTTCATGAGGGGCATTCAAGGAAAACCCTGATTTGTAATGGAATTCCTGGTGAAGGGAGGTGTAAAAACGATTGACATTTAAAGAAGACTTCAAGCACAGTACTGTGATGAGACTCTTAGCCGCAGTAAAATATGTGAACTGTGCAAACATTTTAAAGAAAGCCGTACGTCGGTGAATGACAATCCTGCCCGAGTTGGCTTGGATCCTACTGCAGTCGGTCTCAAGAACATTCAGCAAATGGAACGTCGGATCCTTGAAAATCGATGGATAACTTGCCGCCAACTTGCGGGATCTGTCTGTGGGAACTGTATACACACAATCATTCACCAACACCAATTGCACGTTACAGGAACTTGGCTGGGAGTTATTACAGTCCCATACGGACTTGACCTTGCTCCAAGACATTTCCACATGTTTAGGGAATTAAAGGAGTTCCTGGGAGGCCAGAATTTCACATATGAAGTAGGTAGTCCTAGTTCGGCACCTGTGCACTGAGAAAACTTTCTACCTTGGTGGTGTCCATCAGTAGTGAAACAATTGGTTCTATACCGCTTTATCCTGCATACAGGGTCGCAGGAGGGTCTAGAGCTGATAACAGAAATATTAGAGCACAATGCAGTGTACACCTTGGACAGGGTCCCAATCCATTGCAGGGCATGCACACATATACTAATATTGTAATATGGTCAAAAATCAATTAGCCTAATCTGCAGGTTTTTTGGACTGTGGGAAGAAACTGGAGTACCCAGAGGAAATCCAGCAAACACGGGGGGAACATGCAAACTCCATGCAAATAGACCTTAGGTGGGAACCGAACTGGACCGTGGAGGTGTGAGGCGACAGTATTAACCGCTAAGGCACCATGCCCACTCTCATAACTGTTATCCTGCACACTCAGAAGTACCGCTTTGACTCAAACTGCTAAAATTTAGTCCTATTTCCTGTTCTCACTTGTATCTTGAGCGCAATGATAAACAGTCATTCCTGTATTTGCATTTATTTTTTTCTCTTGCTTTCGATCTAAAAACCAAAGGTTGTCATCTTACTCAGAAACCGCAAAAACTAACGTGCCTTCTCCTGAAAACTTTCATGTGGTGGGAAAATTTACAAAGCATTGTGAGCATTGCACTTTCCATAAATGTCTTCTATCAAAAACTAATGCTAAATAACAAGACTTTTTTTTAACAATAACAAGAAGGCAGGCAAGTGGGTCATTTTTCCAGAAATATTACTACAATAAAATTTTATTTGTATAGTGCTTTTAACAATTGTTCATGTTGAAAAGCAGCTTAACACATCTTGTACACAAGTTGATATTTTGTCTGATATTTTGTCTGTCTTATTTTGTTGATAACTATTGTCTAGTTTCAAAGCCTGAATTTTTTGCCTAATGTTTGCAATTTTGTTACTGAAGAAGTTCATGAATCCTCACTACTGCATGTTGTTGATGGGGAGATTTCTGCAGTGGTCTTACTCCTGGTTAATTTTGCTACAGTATTAAATAAGAATTTAGGATAATTTTTTGTTAGTTTCTATTAGAGTGGACAAATACGTTGATCTAGCAGCACTAAGAGCTTTCTTATAGATCAAGACGCTTTCCTTCCATGCTATTTGAAATACAAATAATTTAGTTTGATGCCATTTTCGAGCGGTTTGTTTTAAAGTGTGTGCAGGGAGCAAGTTTCTTATCTCTAATCATTTTCCTTTTAACTGGAGCTACGTTATCTAAGGTATAACGGAATTTTGACACTATAAATATTCCGTGGCCTGATTGAATTAGATGGTCACCCAGTCATACTGTAGTTGGTAACTCTGAGAGATTACTGATAAAACTCTGTGCGTACATTATTACTATGACACACTTTAAACGAGGCAACACAGTGATCTGAGATGAACTTCGGACTATGGAATTATCACTATATTTCTTATTCTGTACTTAATCCGAAGGATATTATTAAATCTAAAGTGCGACCCGCTTTATGAGCCGGTCCTACTACACATTGTATGTGTACTGTATGTGGAGTTTCTGTCATACAGATCCCAGTGTTTGAGCTGTTACTATAGAAACAATAACGTCCATGAAGTGAGCGCATTAATATAAACATGTGTTATTCGTGTTACAGCTACAGCACTGTCTGAGCCATGGTCCTGTACACAAATAATCTGATCAGTCAGATTTGAGAATTCAACTCCTTCAGTGGGATCAATTACAGTAATTAACAGTGTGTTTTTTAATGTGTACGTGTGGACAACGTTTTTATAATCGTAAATATGGTAAAATACTGTATGTAACACTAATCTAGTATATGCCAATAAGATCCAAGAGATGGATGGCTGCAGAAAGTATTCTATTTACAGGAAGACCTTTCCATTTGGAGATAGCATGGGATTATTAATTAAGAAACTTAAAAGAAAACCAAAAGAAGACTGAAAACACAAAATAAACAGAACTCAGCCGTCTACGTGAGAATTCGTTTTTGTTATAGTACGAAACCCCTAGATGTACAAAGGAGGAGAAAAAACGACATTGAAAAGTCAAAAGTTTTGGGTTATATCGCAAACGATTTGGGTTATAATGCTAAAGACTAGATGCTAGAGACTTCTTAGTAGGTTTTCTCAGTTGAATATAAAAAAAAATACCGCTGATTATCAACGGGAATGAATGGCACATTGTCCAAGTGCAAGTTGATCTTGTAGCTAAACTATTTGCTTTAGGTGAAAGCGCCATCTAGAATGTGTCAGCGACAGCTTCCCATTCAAAACAATAGGTGGTCATATGACCGGTGAATCGCGTTAAAAGAAGGTGACACTGGCGCGGTGCTTCTAGTGTTAAAAATAAAAAAATCTTTCCTTCATTTTGAATCTCAGTCTCTTCTTATCCCTCTTTCCTTTTGAAGACCAAATGAGTTCCTGTGCTTCTGCATTGGATGGGTTTACCAGTGACATATAATCAACCATATATTCATTGAGATAGAGAGAGAGAGAGAGACAGAGAGTTTTTGATGTTGGCAGGGTCCTCACTTTTGGGACAGGTCAAGGATGTCAGCGATGACAGAGCGTATTAAGGTCTGCTGACCAATTTCATGGCACTGAACACACACACAAACATATTATCTTTGTATGGACAATTAGGTTACTGTTATTATTATTATTATTATTAGTTCAGCGGTTAAGGTCCTGCTACTAATCTACTAATTGGAAGGTCGCAGGTTCAAATACCTCTGAGCACGAATACCTCAATACCGTTTTATCCTGTATACATGGTCACGGGGGGTCTGGAGCGTCTACCAAGAGACTTAGGGCACGTGCCAGGGTACACTTTGGCCAGGGTGCCAATCCAACCCAGAACACACACACTCACACACACACATACTGGGCAATTTTAGGGAACACCAAAAAATATGCATGCTTTTGGACTATGGGAGGAAACCGGAGAACCTGGAGGAAACCCACAGAGCACGGAGAGAACATGCAAACTGAACCCGTGACCCTGTAGGTGCACTGACCACTACGTACTGTAACTATGAAGCTTCCTCAGATTTATAGAGATAAAGAAATGTAAGTTGTTCTGTAGGTGGCGCGGTGGTGTAGTGGTTAGCACTGTCGCCTTGCACCTCCAGGGTCCAGGGTTAGATTCCCCGGCCAGGCTCGATTCCCGTCTCTGTGTGCATGGAGTTTGCATGTTCTCCCCGTGCTTGGTGGGTTTCCTCCGGGTACTCCGGTTTCCTCCCACAGTCCAAAGATATGCAGGTTAGGCTAATTGGCGTTCCTAAATTGCCTGTAGTGTGTGATTGGGTGTGTGAGTGTGTGTATGTGTGTGTGCCCTGCGATGGATTGGCACCATGTCCAGGGTGTACCCCGCCTAGTGCCCGAAGTCTCCTGGGATAGGCTCCAGGTCCCCCGCGACCCTGAGGATTAACCCCAGGATTAAGCGGTATAGAAAATGAATGAATGAATGAATGAAGTTGTTCTGTAAGTTGACGTCTGCTTCATACGGTTAATGTAAATATGAAGTTATTATTATTATTATTATTATTATTATTGATCTTCAATTAACCTGCCTTTTTTTTTTTTAAAGAAAGATTCTTTTAGCAGGGCAACCAGACAAACATTTAAGATTAAGCAAAGGTTTCAATGCTCAACATGCAAGGATTTCCTAAAACTGAGGTTTACAGCATAGAATGGGAACGTTTCCTGCTGTGCTCAAATATTCTCTCTCTTTCTCCCAGTCTCTCTATTAGACACCCGGGGTCTGTCTTTCCTCTGTGTGTCTCTCTCTCTGCAGTGTGCTAATGGTCCCAGTGCTGTGTTTAAAAGCGGCAGAGTAAACTGCAGTGTACAGAGTTTTCTGCTCATCAGAGACTAATAGACTGGAGAGACTCGGGCTCAGCACACAGACGTGAAGAATCCTAAGGCCAGAGCTACGGACGTGATGCTAATGCAGAGAGAGAGAGAGAGAGAGAGAGAGAGTGAGTATTACTGTAGCTGCATGAACATCACTTCTTCTCAATATAAATCATAAGCAAGTAAAGTGCAACTTAAAAACGCAGAACGGCAGAGTGCATTGAAGAAGCTGATTGGTCCACCCGGTAAAAAAAAAAAAAGTGATGACTTCACTGAAAAAGTTTATCACTACAGCTCCCAGCTTTATAACGCAGAGGCCATGAAGAACATCTCGGTAGTCTTGTCGTTATCTATATACAGTACATAAAAGAAAGGTTTTGTCTGTACTTTGGTCAGAACTCACTCTTTCAATCTTTACGTTTCATACACTGGAGGACCCGAAACCAGTCTCTGAAAAATTTCTGTCTGTCTGTATGTCTGTCTGTCTGTCTGTATGTCTGTCCAGACAGATTTTGTCCCAACATCAGACAAAACTGTCTGGACAGAATTTTATGAAACTTTGGGAGTCCTTAGATAGCTGCCTTAAGTTAAACTTGTGCCATAAATAAAATCAAAATGATGACTAGAGGTGAAGTTATGAACAGTTTTGCACCAGTTTAGAAACATCAAGTTTAGACATGGTACTGCACATGCGTCAACCTGTGGGCGCGTCTTAAATCGACCGCTGGACAGAATTTCATGGAACTTTTTTGTCCTTAGATAACTCCCAGAGGTTTAAAGTAAAAGTGATGTTATGAACAATTATGTGTCGGATTTAATAATCTACTTTAAAATAAGCTACTAATGCGCTACTTGCTCAATGTGAACAAACACCTGAACCATTCATTCATTCATTAATTTTCTATACCGCTTAATCCTGTGTTCAGGGTTGCGGGGGACCTGGAGCCTATCCCAGGAGACTTCGGGCACTAGGCGGGGTACACCCTGGACAGGGTGCCAATCCATCGCAGGGCACACACACATACACACACTCACACACCCAATCACACACTACGGGCAATTTAGGAACGCCAATTAGCCTAACCTGCATATCTTTGGACTGTGGGAGGAAACCGGAGAACCCGGAGGAAACCCACCAAGCACGGGGAGAACATGCAAATCGAACCCAGACCCTGGAGGTGCAAGGCGACAGTGCTAACCACTACACCACCGCACCGCCTACACCTGCACCAATAAATATTAATTAGAAAAGTATTTACTAAAATTTTTTTACTGGGATTAGTTTATATTTCCACTTGAAAAGATAATCTATTATCCTGAATAATAATTATAATAAAATAATAATATAATCTTGAATCTATTATTTGAGATTTTAATGCGATATTTAATCGTATTGATTGTGGATTAATGAGTGTTCCGTCTGCATGTCCTTACGGGAAACGACAACATATCGAGCATCTATTGAACACATCAGACTAAATTAAAAGTTACTACGGGAACAATAACATAATAAAGCCTCAGAGAATTAATAATTTCGTCTCAAATTGAGACAAATTGCCTGTCTTGTGAAGCTGAACAATTAAATAAAGGTGCACTCAGAGGTGATTGGACGGAAAGTTAAAATGGACACACACAGCTTACAGTATAACTCTGTACACCACAATCATGAAGAAAACACAAACACACACACACACACACACCGTTGATTATATTTAATGCATAAAGCCACAATTTTGATTCTTCTTGACATTCGATTAATTCTCAAGCTCTAGTAAGATTCTTTTTTTCTTTCTTCACACTGAACTAATCATTGATTTAAGGGTTTTCTCATTAAGCCTTGTTCCCTTCAGGCTCATTAAACCAAGTGACCTTTTGATTCTGATTAGCCTGGACATGCTGTTTTGCTGGAGCTTAAACAAATGAATGATTTTGATTATAAATGTATTTTTAAAGCACACAAACGATGATATATTTTGGTGTTTTCTTCGACGTGCCAAATGTTGTGAAGTTTATTGACGAGCACATCGAGTCGCAGGCATGAACTTTACCCATATGCGTGGGTGCAGCGAGCTAAAAATCTAGGCCTACTGTATATGTAGGTGTATGAGAGTGTGTGTGCATGTGTGTGTGTGTGTGTGTGTGGGTAGCTGAGAAAGTGTGTTAGTGGAGGAGCAGAGCATCACTGTGTCCCAGCATACAGAGTGAGCTGAAAAAACAGGCAGAGTATAGACACAGTGCTGAGAGAAGCTTATCTGATTAAGAGCAACGTTGTGGGATTGTGGTGTGTGTGTGTGTGTGTGTGCGTGTGTGTGCCAATTAACTCACAGTTAGAGTGATGGTCTGCTTATTCCCTGAGCCTCCCTGTTCCTAACTAACATGCACTGCGTGCAGAAAATCTTGCCAATTTGAAATTATTTGTGCATAGGTGTGTGTGTGTGTGTGTTTGTGTGTGCGTGCGTGTGTGTGTGTAAAGCTCCTGGAGTGGGTGTAGAGCAAGAAGAATAAGAGATTATTTTCCTACCTGCTACATCCACTACCAGCCGCCTGTCCACACACACGCCTGCCACGTGCGTATACGCAGCATTATTTATTACTGTATTTATATCAGCAATATTCTTACCTCATGGTATCTGCCTGCTTCACATGTGCAGAGAAGGAACAGGGGAGAAAGAGAAAGAAAGATCGAACGAAAACTAGTATAAGCACCTCTTTTTATCTTCTCCAATATGAAGATGGTTCTGTCACGTCAGACACACACACACACACAGTGCACACATCCTCTTAAAATGACAAAATAACTGTTTTCACTTCAACACTAAGGTCAAACCCTGATCTGAATAATTAGAAGAATTTTGCATTGTTTTTTTTTCTTTACATTAGCAAAATGACACATCTTATCTACAAGGGACGTTCAGATGACATTTCTGGAGAATGAAGACGTAAAAGCGATTGACATTTACAGAAAACTTCAAGCACAGTACGGTGATGAGACTCTTAGGTGCAATGAAAACATTTAAACGGTGCAAATGTTTTTTTTCCCGCCGATTTAGTCGCCCCCTCACAATTCCTCCACATCACTAGGGGGCTCCACATTAAGGCTACCACTACCACTCAGTCGGGAGCCGAAGACTATCACGTGTTTTGTCCGAACCATGTGATGCCAGCCGACCGCATCTTTTCGAAATGCTTGCTCACGCATAACAGACGCCTCTGATTGGCTGTAGAGCTGTGATTAATGTGGGAGCACGAAGTACCTCTCATCCCTCCCTTTTGAGAGAGCTCGGCCAATCAGCTCCCTTTAGACCTCCGGCTGCGAGAGGTTACAGCATCACCCGGGAATTGAACTCATGATCCCTGGATGATAATGCAAGCACTTTACCCCTGCGCCACTCGGAGGCCTGGAGTCCACTTTGGTCGTTCCTGTGATCATGTGATTCTCTTCTATCTCATTGTGCTTGATCGCCAAATCAGGATTTTTACGTTTTATATCTGTTTATGCTCAGTGGAAGGTGTTTCGCCTGGGTTCGATTCCCAGCCAATGCCCAAAACCCCAGCCGCTGGATGCAGTGCCGGTCCCAAGTCCGGATAAAATGGGAGGGTTGCGTCAGGAAGGGCATCCGGCGTAAAACCTGTGCCAAGTTGTAGTGTGGACTGGATATTCCACTGTGGCGACCCCTTGTCGGGAGTAGCCGAAAGACCAACAACAACAACATATGCATGAGTTAAACTGAAACTTGTGATGACATTTCTGGTGAATGAAGACATGAAAGGAATCAACATATGGTGATGGAACTCTTAACCGCAGTAAAACGTGAAGGGTGCAGACGTTTTTAAAGAAGGCCGTCCGTCTGTGAATGACGATCCAACTTGCAAAAGAGACTCATCTGTGTGTGTCAACTGTACACACAATCATTGTCCAACACAACTTACACAGTACAGGAACTCGACTGGAAGTTATTGCCACATCCCCCGTACAGTCCTGACCTCTCTCCAATCCATTCCCACGTGAAAAGACGTTCCTGGGAGGCCGGCGTTTCAGACGTAAAGCAGGCAGTCCGATTATGGCTCTGGCATACGGAGAAAATTTTCTACCTTGATGGTGTCCAGTCACTAGTGAAACTCTGGGATAAGTGCATTAGTGTAGCAGGAGATTATATAGAGAAATAAATAGAGTTTTCAATCTCAGAACTCTGTTCTGTTATTCTGCAGAATCAAAAGTCCTGGTTTGGCTTGAACAACCCTTGTAGTTTGCCATAAGGAACAAACTTACAGTAGGCAGAGAAAATACAAAGCAGAGTCGATTACCTTCGTACTGGCAGTGGGATGGACTCCAGGCTAAAAGTCATTTCCAAGATAGCGATCACATGCAGAAATGAATACGAAGCCAGAACCATTGTCTCCTGTTTATATTAAAGTGCTTATTCTAATACATTATTACTTCTATGCTGAGAAATTACACAGGTGAGCAAAACCATGTGGAAACAGAATTTCTCCAAATCCAGCCAACATAACCAGCATGCTCTGCCATGTCATGATAAAAAGTATCTGCTAACTATGTTCATTCAGTAATTCATATTCTATACTCATACGCCTGGAGCTTATCCTAGGAGACTTTGTGCATAAAGTGGGGTACACCCTGGATAGGATGCCAATCATGCACACATCACACACTACAGGAAATTTGGGAACACCAATTACTCTAATGTGCATCTCTTTGGTTTGTGGGAGGAAACCCACCAAGCATGGGGAATCAAACCCTCACTCATCATCTTTATCCTGTATACAGGTTCACAGGGGCCTGGAGCCTATCCCAGGAGACTTAGGGTACGAGGTGGGCTACACTGGACAGGGTGCCAATCCACTGCAGGGCATACACACATACTATCGGCAATTTGGGAACGCCAATTAGCTCAATCTGCATGTCGTTGGATTGTGGGAAACCGGAGTACCATGGGGAGAATATGCAAACTTCATGCACACAGAGACGGGAATCAACCCTGGCTGGGAATCGAACCTGGACCTGAACCTGTATTTCCAAAATATTTACAAGTTGCAATAGTAAAGTAACAATCAGTGTTGGGGGACGTTACTTTTTAAAGTAACTTATTACATTACAAAATTACTGTCTATAAAAAGCAATCAGTTACACTGCAGCATTACTTTCTGATAAAAGTAACTAGTTCAAGTACTTTTCCATTGGAGAAAATGAAAACTCCTTTGTGATTCCTCATGCATGTTATTTTAGTCAAGACCTTTATTTTTTTACATTATTTTTTGGGTTTTTCCAATTTTTCTCCCCAATATTAGTCGTAGCCAATTCCTCCCCATCACTAGGAGGGAGACTATCAAGTGTTTCCTCCGAACCGCGTGACGTCAGCCGACCGCGTTTTTTCGGACTGCTTGCTCACGCACCATTAGGGGCGGAATAACACTCTCGGAGGAAAGCGCTATCCGCTCCTTCAGCGTGCGCGAGCTCACAGATGCCCCTGATTGGCTGCAGAGCCGTAATTAATGTGGGAACGCAAGTATCTCCTGAGAGAGCTCGACCAATCAGCTCTCTCTGTGCCTCCGGCTGCGAGAGGAAAACAGCATCACCCGGGGTTCGAACCAGCGATCTCCGGATGATAGGGTGAGCGCTTTACCACTCCGCCACTCGGAGGCACTAGTCAAGACCTTTATAATTATTCCACCATCATCACTCAGAGAAGTTATATATATATATATATAAAAGACTATACATAGTTGTAGCTCTTGGTATATATGCTATATATATATATATATTATATATATATATATATATATATATATATATATATATATATATATACAGTGGTGTGAAAAACTATTTGCCCCCCTCCTGATTTCTTATTCTTTTGCATATTTGTCAGACAAAATGTTTCTGATCATCAAACACATTTAACTATTAGTCAAAGATAACACAAGTAAACACAAAATGCAGTTTTTAAATGAGGGGTTTTATTATTTAGGGAGAAAAAAAATCCAAACCTACATGGCCCTGTGTGAAAAAGTAATTGCCCCCTGAACCTAATAACTGGTTGGGCCACCCTTAGCAGCAATAACTGCAATCAAGCGTTTGCGATAACTTGCAACGTGTCTTTTACAGCGCTCTGGAGGAATTTTGGCCCACTCATCCTTGCAGAATTGTTGTAATTCAGCTTTATTTGAGGGTCACAGCAAGCCTTCCAGGTCCTGAAGCAGCAAAACAACCCCAGACCATCACACTACCACCACCATATTTTACTGTTGGTATGATGTTCTTTTTCTGAAATGCTGTGTTACTTTTACGCCAGATGTAACGGGACACGCACCTTCCAAAAAGTTCTACTTTTGTCTCGTCGGTCCACAAGGTTCACCACTGTTCCATGTTTTTGCCATTTGTGGATAATGGCTCTCACTGTGGTTCGCTGGAGTCCCAAAGCTTTAGAAATGGCTTTATAACCTTTACCAGACTGATAGATCTCAATTACTTTTGTTCTCATTTGTTCCTGAATTTCTTTGGATCTTGGCATGATGTCTAGCTTTTGAGGTGCTTTTGGTCTACTTCTCTGTGTCAGGTAGCTCCTATTTAAGTGATTTCTTGATTGAAACAGGTGTGGCAGTAATCAGGCCTGGGGGTGACTACAGAAATTGAACTCAGGTGTGATAAACCACAGTTAAGTTATTTTTTAACAAGGGGGGCAATCACTTTTTCACACAGGGCCATGTAGATTTGGAGTTTTTTTTTCTCCCTTAATAACGTAAACCTTCATTTAAAAACTGCATTTTGTGTTCAATTATGTAATCTTTGACTAATAGTTAACAGTTTTTGATGAGCAGAAACATTTAAGTGTGACAAACATGCAAAAGAATAAGAAATCAGGAGGGGTTCATCATGATTCACCGCGAGTTTTGCAGCTGTGGTTAGGTTTCTTAGGATTAGGATTACTTTTTACATCAAAAAAGTAATCCAAGTACTCTAACGCTACTTACTCTAAGTACTCTAATGTGTTACACCCAATACTGGTAACAATTTATACAGGATTGTGTTAAACTGTTGTGCCGCACCTGAATGTACTGAATGACCAGGCATCACACATATGGTGTTTTTCTTCTCTGATGATGACACGAGAATATTCCAAGACTTAAATAAAAGTAAAAGAGCGGTTCTGGGAGCATGAGGGATGATTTTCACATACGAAGTGGCCAGATTTATGTCCAGAAATCTTTCTCTAAGTAAAATCCATCCACCCATTCACGTATTAAAGTGTTTCTTGCAGCTCTGTTCATTTGGGTTTTTAAAAATCTTTTCACTCATTGTTCACTGTCCATTGAACACTGTATGTGTGAAATGAACCAACAGTGCATTTGGTTCAGGAAGATATTTCAAATTTTGAATCACTTAAATATTGAACTTCACTTAGAATGCTGATTAAGTTCAGGATTTATTCATCACATATACATTAGTGCAGAGTGAAATTCTTTATTCTTTGCATATCACAGCTTGGTTAGGGGCAAGTAGGCAGGGGTCAGGGAGCATGGTTAGTCATTTTATGGCACCCCTGGAGCAGACAGGGTTTTGCTAAAGGGCCTTGCTAAAGGCCTTAAAGGCTAAAGGCCTTGCTAAAGGGCCAACAATGGCAACCTAGCGGAACTGGGGCTCAAGCCACCGACCTTCCGATCAATAACTTAGAGTTTTAACACACTCTGAGCCAACACCAAGTGTCAAAACAAAACAAAACCACTAGGACGTTGCAGCAGTGAAAAGGTTTCCTTATAGTGTGAAGCTGGTTAAGTCCGAAGAAGAGAGTGGATTGATTAGAAGTGATAATTTACTCTACAGGACCTCATCAAGAGAACCCTAAGATCTTGAAAGTAAAAAATAACTAAGTAGAATAAATAAATTAATCGATAAATAAAATGTTTCTCAAAGCACAACAGAGCCATTTTTGTCACCCATCTGTAGATTTATCTGCTTTAGTGTGACTGTAATTCAGAGAGAGGGAGAGAGTTTGTGGTTCTCTGAAGAGTTTCATTTCCTGTTTGCCATAAAATATTTGCACACCTCATTAAACATTTTACCACAGGGACATGTGGGTGTAGAATGTTCTCAGCCTGTACATGGCCTTCTTTCTGTCTATATTTCTGGTTTTCCTAATGTAAAAACTAAGTGTGACATTGCTAACTTAGCTATGTGGGTGTTAAGAATAAAAATGACACATTAAACATGTTTATTTAACTTAATCACTTGATGTAATATCATGGCCTGATTTATGGCCTGTCTGGTAGAAAAATGCTATTGCAAACTTTAGCAAAAGGAACAAAATCACAGGCATCATGTAGACAGTTGAAACGACTTATCTGTAGATACGGCTGTATCCCAAACCATGTGCTACAGTATCAGTGGTGTCAAAAGTATTCACATTCATTACTTGAGTAGAAGTATAGATACTAGGGTTCAAAAATACTTCTTTAGAAGTTGAAGTATCAACCCAAGCTTTTTACTTAAGTAAAAGATTAAAAGTACTGGTTTCAAAACTACTTAAAGTATAAAAGTAAAAGTACAGTGAGTGGCGACAAAAGCGTTAAGGTCTCGCTTTCTGATCATGCGACCGGGTGGGGGGGGGGGGGTGAGGGGATGGTGGCGTTGTGCGCGTTCTGATCATGTGACGGGGGGGCGTTGTGCGCGTTCTTATCATGTGACCTATGGGGGGCGGGCGTTGTGCGCGTCTTATCATGCGACCAGAGGGGTTCCAGGGGGGCTGATTTTTATTTCTTTCTACATTGTAAAGTTTTGCTGAAGGCGTCCAAAAACTGCATGAATCTCCTTTGAACAGTTGATATTGAGATGTTTCTGCTACTTCTGCTCTGTAAAGACTTCATAACGCCTCTAATCTGAGCTGCTGTTAATTGGTCATTTTTCAGGCTGATAACTGCATTATGGTCAGGGGTAGCTTAGTTGTCAAGGTATCGGACTATGGTTTGGAAGATCCCAGGTTCAAACCCCACAACCACCAAGTTGCCACTGTTGGGCCCTTGAGCAAGGCCCTCAACTGCTCAAATGTGTAATGAGATAAAAATGTAAGTTGCTCTGGATAAGAGCGTCTGCCAAATGCCTAAATGTAAATTATGGTGCTTGACGGATTTTGTAAATGCACTTGACAATACTGTTCTTGCAAGAACTATTACAGAAAGGCCGACCTCTGTGTCTTAAAAAAAACAACAACTAACTGTTGTTTTTCTTGTTGTTACGTAATTACCTAATTCCATATGTGTTATTTTATAGTTTTGAAATCCACAGTATTGTTGTAGAATGTAGAAAATAAATCACTAAAGAAAAACAGACATTTGCAAGTGATCTAAAACTTTTGAATGGTAGTGTATGTATATACAGTGGTGTGAAAAACTATTTGCCCCCTTCCTGATTTCTTATTCTTTTGCATGTTTGTCACACTTAAATGTTTCTGCTCATCAAAAACCGTTAACTATTAGTCAAAGATAACATAATTGAACACAAAATGCAGTTTTTAAATGAAGGTTTACGTTATTAAGGGAGAAAAAAACTCCAAATCTACATGGCCCTGTGTGAAAAAGTGATTGCCCCCCTTGTTAAAAAATAACTTAACTGTGGTACTGTATATCACACCTGAGTTCAATTTCTGTAGTCACCCCCAGGCCTGATTACTGCCACACCTGTTTCAATCAAGAAATCACTTAAATAACAGCTACCTGACACAGAGAAGTAGACCAAAAGCACCTCAAAAGCTAGACATCATGCCAAGATCCAAAGAAATTCAGGAACAAATGAGAACAAAAGTAAAATTGAGATCTATCAGTCTGGTGAAGGTTATAAAGCCATTTCTAAAGCTTTGGGACTCCAGCGAACCACAGTGAGAGCCATTATCCACATATGGCAAAAACATGGAACAGTGGTGAACCTTCCCAGGAGTGGCCGGCCGACCAAAATTACCCCAAGAGCGCAGAGACAACTCATCCGAGAGGCCACAAAAGACCCCAGGACAACATCTAAAGAACTGCAGGCCTACTTGCCTCAATTAAGGTCAGTGTTCACAACTCCACCATAAGAAAGAGACTGGGCAAAAATGGCCTGCATGGCAGATTTCCAAAGCGCAAACCACTTTTAAGCAAAAAGAACATTAAGGCTCGTCTCAATTTTGCTAAAAAACATCTCAATGATTGCCAAGACTTTTGGGAAAATACCTTGTGCACCGACGAGACAAAAGTTGAAGTTTTTGGAAGGTGCGTGTCCCGTTACATCTGGCGTAAAAGTAACACAGCATTTCAGAAAAAGAACATCATACCAACAGTAAAATATGGTGGTGGTAGTGTGATGGTCTGGGGTTGTTTTGCTGCTTCAGGACCTGGAAGGCTTGCTGTGATAGATGGAACCATGAATTCTACTGTCTACCAAAAAATCCTGAAGGAGAATGTCCGGCCATCTGTTCGTCAACTCAAGCTGAAGCGATCTTGGGTGCTGCAGCAGGACAATGACCCAAAACACACCAGCAAATCCACCTCTGAATGGCTGAAGAAAAACAAAATGAAGACTTTGGAGTGGCCTAGTCAAAGTCCTGACCTGAATCCTATTGAGATGTTGTGGCATGACCTTAAAAAGGCGGTTCATGCTAGAAAACCCTCAAATAAAGCTGAATTACAACAATTCTGCAAAGATGAGTGGGCCAAAATTCCTCCAGAGCACTGTAAAAGACTCGTTGCAAGTTATCGCAAACGCTTGATTGCAGTTATTGCTGCTAAGGGTGGCCCAACCAGTTATTAGGTTCAGGGGGCAATTACTTTTTCACACAGGGACATGTAGGATTGCATTTTTTTTCTCCCTAAATAATAAAACACCTCATTTAAAAACTGCATTTTGTGTTTACTTGTGTTATCTTTGACTAATAGTTAAATGTGTTTGATGATCAGAAACATTTTGTGTGACAAACATGCAAAAGAATAAGAAATCAGGAGGGGGGCAAATAGTTTTTCACACCACTGTATATATATATATATATATATATATATATATATATAGCATATATACCAAGAGCTACAACTATGTATAGTCTTTTACAAGAGCTACTTTACTACTTCTTAGCTAGTGCTAGACAATTAGCTGAGAATTGATGTCTCAAGCTGACAACCAAAATCACATAGAATCAACAGAGCAAAGAATTTTGCTAGCTAACATAAACACAAGTTACTCTCATAATACACCGATCAGCCATAAATTTATACCCACCTGGTCACATCTTTTGCCACCATAACAGCGATGCACTGTGTATTCTGACACCTTTCTATCGCAGCTTTCTATTGCATTGTATGTTCTGACACCTTTCCATCCTCATCCATGACCCTGTCGCCAGTTCACGGTTTTCCTTCCTTCGATTACTTTTGGTACTGTATGATGTCCTGACCACTGCAGAGCAGGAACATCCCACAAGAGCTGCAGTTTTGGAGTTGCTCCAACCCAGTCCTCCAGCCATCACAATCTGGTCCAAATCACTCAGATCGTTATGCTTGCTCATTTCTTCTGTTTTCAGGGAAAAATATATCCCACCTATGTCCAGCTGCCATTGTAATAAAAATATTAAAAACGTAAATGTGATAAGGAACTAATTTTGATGGCTAGAGGACTGTGTCAGAGCAACTCCAAAACGGAAGCTCTAGTAGGATGTTCCAGGCTGCAGTGCTCAGGACATTTCAAAAGTGACCCAAGAACAGAAAAGCGCTCAACTGGCGACCGGGTCAATAGTGGCCATGGCTCACTGATGCACATGGGGAGTGAAGGCTGGCCTGTGTAGTCTGATCCAGTAGAAGAGCTACAGTATGGAAAAGGTTAATTCTGGTTGTGATAGAAAGGTGTCAGAACACGCGGGTCATTACTGTTCTGGTGGCACACCAATGTTATGCCTGATCAGTGTATGTTTGTGTAATTTATATATTATATATATTATTTATTTTTAGCTAAGTAACATTAGCATAGTGGCTAAATCCTGGTTAAAATCCCTAAAATAAAACAAAACTCACTTTTGCTAACATTAGCGGACTGGTTTGCTACTATTATCTCAGTCTGCAGCCAAATGTCTTTGTCTAAGGATGACAGCACATATATTATCTGGATATTCGTATAAATTCCTTAATTTATGGTTAAATCAACATAAAATTTTTACTTTTTCGTGCTCATCCACAGAAATGATTTCAGAAGATGGGTCAAAGGAGAGCTGTTCTGTAACTGAGCTACTCATCTGGTATTACTCTCATTTAATTACACATGAGGCTTTTAATAACAGCATGATCTAATCACAGAGACTGCAGACTGCAGACTGTGGCACTTCATCAAGTACGACGCAATCAGAATGTGCCTTTGAAATGGTAGAAACCAGGGGAAAATGTACACAACGCACTAACACAGCGGAGTACATACTGTACTGTACCATAATGTACTGGGGAAATATTTTACTGACTGGGAGAGAATGTAAGGAATTTATCCCCAGTCATTGGGAGGGAGAGTGAAGGGAAATATAAAACATAACATATATAAAGTCAGTACTTTTTGGAGCTGTTGTGGATAGGTAAGTGTGTGTGTGTATATACAGTATGTACATACATGGTGGGGTAGTGGTTAGCACTGTGGCATTGCATTTCCAGTCACCAGAGTCGAGGGTTGAATTCAATCGCCACCTAGGGTCTGTGTGTGGAGTTTGCATGTTCTCCCCATCCTGGGTGGCTTTTCCTTCCAACAATCCAAAGGCATGCAAAGTAGGCTAATTGGCATTCCCAAATGTGCCCTGGGATGGGCTGCATGGCCTATATTTATATGCAGTGGCAATAAATTGGGATTTTTATGGTTTTCTGCATTCATTTGTCATAAAATGTGATCTGATCTTCATCTCTTGTTAAGGGTATTGGCAAATAACGTCTAGCCTAAAATAATAACATGGAAAATTATAATTTTTCATGTCTTTATTGAACACACTCATTCAACATTAAAAAATGTTAGTGGAAAAAATAAGTGAACCCTTGGAAATAATAACTGGTTGATCCCCCCCATTGGCACCAATAACCTCAGCCAGGTGCTTTTTGTAACTGTGGATGAAACCTGCACATCATTCATGAACAAAGTTAGCCCATTCATCCTTGCATAACTGTTTTTTAATTCTTTGGAGGTGTCATGTGTATGGCTCTCTTCAAGTCATTCCACAGCATCTCCATTGGGTTGAGGTTTGAGCTCTACCCCAAATGGCCTGAAGCCATTTTGGAGTGGATTTGCTCTTATGTTTTATGTCATTGTCCTGTTGCATCACCCAACTTCTAGAGAGTTTTGTCTGATGTACAGACATTCTCACATGTTTCTGAATAATTTTTTGATACAGTACATTTGGGAATTCATCTTTTCTTCCATGACTGCAAGTTGGCGAGCCCCTGATGAAGCAAAGCAGGACCAAATGATGATATTTCCTCCACTGTACTTTGCATTTGGGCTGATGATATGCAGAGCCTTACTTATGTGCTGCATGTTCTTTTCAAATAGTTCAATCTGTCAAGATGGACTAACCTGAGGTGACCAGAAGACGTAGCTTTAGCGGTTAGCCCAATGTAGCGTGGAGGATAAACCCAAACGCGGAAAGAAGCGAGCAGGCAGGATAACCACGCGATTTAGTTTAAGGACTCTCACAAAAGCGGAGCAAGGGAAAAACACAAATTTAATTGGGGAGGAGTGTCCCCAGTGGAGAACCTCGGGTCTCATCCCTTCAGGCACGAAGAGTCGTCCAGGTGGCACACCTGCCGGTTCGGTCTCTGTACCTCGTGCCTGGCGCACTCTCGTTTCCAGGTCCAGTTGCAGGGGTGCGACGATCTTGGAAGAGGGGAGGACAGGCGCGGGGTCCGCCCGGGGGGGGTCCACCTCTAGTTGTCGGGAGAGGGCGTCCGCTTTGGTGTTCTTGGGCCCCGGGCGGTATGAGAGGTGGAAGTTGTAATTCTCAAAGAATAATGCCCACCGCGCCTGTCGTGGATTTAACTGTTTGATGTTTCTGATGGTGATTAGATTTTGATGGTCCGTCCAGACTATGAATGGCTCACTGACGCCCTGGAGCCAGTGACGCCACTCCTCCAGAGCCCACTTTATGGCCAGCAGTTCGCGGTCCCCTACCCCGTATCGCTGCTGAGTGGAGTCAAATTTTCTGGAGAAAAAACCACAGGGGTGTAGTTTTTGGTCTGGACCTTGCTGTGAGAGGATAGCTCCAGCGCCCACATCTGAAGCATCCACCTCCACAACGAATGATTTATTGACATCTGGGTGGTGGAGAATCGGTGCAGTGGTGAAGCGGTGACAAAGTGATCGAAAAGCGGAGACAGCTGCCGGGTTGAGGTGAAAAGGGAGAGAGGAGGGACGGGTCAGAGCGGTTAGGGGGGCGGCAACTGTACTGTAGTCCCGGATAAAGCGACGATAGAAGTTCGCAAACCCGAGAAACCGTTGAAGCTGTTTGAGGGTCTTGGGTAGGGGCCAATGACGCACAACCTCTAGCTTCTGCGGGTCCATGGCCACACCCTGGGGCGAGATGACAAAACCCAGGAACGTGGTGGAGCGCTCGTGAAAAGCGCACTTTTCCAACTTACAGTACAGTTGGTGGGCGAGTAATCTCTTTAGAACCGCCCTGACGTGCTGGGTGTGTTCTTCCATGGTGCGTGAATAAATTAAAATATCGTCCAGGTAGGCGAATGCCCATCGACCGAGCATGTCCCGAAGGACGTCGTTAATGAAGTGTTGGAATGCGGCGGGGGCATTGCACAGTCCGAATGGGATGACGAGGGTTTCATAATGTCCGGTGGGGGTGATGAACGCCGTCTTCCACTCATCGCCCTCTCTGATGCGCACCAAGTTGTAGGCGCTCCGGAGGTCCAACTTCGTAAAGATGGTGGCGCCAGAGAGGGCGTCCAGGGCTGAGTTGGTAAGAGGCAGAGGATGTCGGTTTTTGATGGTGAGATGGTTGAGCCCCCGATAGTCGACACAAGGGCGAAGTTCACCGCCCCTCTTCTTCACGAAGAAGAACCCCGCGGCGGCAGGTGAGGAGGAGGGCCTGATGGTGCCTTGACGCAGGGCGTTGTTGACATATTCCTCCATCACCTGGGTCTCGGTGGGTGTGAGTGAGTAGAGATGGCCGCGGGGGGGGATCGTACCGGGTTGGAGGTCTATGGCGAGGTCGTATGGGCGATGAGGAGGAAGATGGGTGGCTCGTCGCCTGCAGAAAACCTCCGATAGGTCTCAGTACGGCTCGGGGATGGAGTTGGTGTCGACGTCGGGGGCCTCGGACTCCCTAGAGCACGTCCCAGCCGCTGCCCGTAGGTATAGTTCGTTGCAGGTCGCGCCCCACTGAAGGATCCGGTTCTGGGTCCAGGAGATTAGAGGGTCATGTTGGAGCAGCCAGGGATGACCAAGGATGATGGGTGGAGACGAGATGGAGGTGACGAAGAATTTTAACTGTTCATGGTGTTGGTTGATGGAGACGGTGATGGGTTCTGTTCGGGTGCTGATTGGGCTGGTGGAGAGGGGGCGACCGTCGACAGAGGTGATGCGAACGGGCTGGGATAACGCCTCGAGTTTTACCCCCAGGGTTTTGGCATATGCAGAGTCAATGAAGTTACCTGCTGCCCCGGAGTCGATGAATGCAGCACTTCGGACCCGTTTGTGGCCAACCTGGAGGTGTACCTGAACCGTGAGACGGGAGGAGTTGGTGGTGATGGCGGAGAGACGAAGGTGACCCGGCGAGTATCTCTCTCCTCTCACCGGGCCTGGGCGTTTCCCGGTCTGAGAGGGCAGGTTGCCCTGTGATGTGTAGCTGACCCACAATAGGCACAGAGGCCTTCACGGAAGCGTCTCTCCCGTTCTGCAGCGGTCAAGGAGGCGCGTCCTAGTTGCATGGGTTCCCCGGCTCCGGTGTCAACCACGGCAGGAGGTGGAGAACCGACATGTCCCGGGGTGGCGTAGGTGGCGGAGTCTGCGGGACGTGGAGTGGTGACGGTGAAGGCGGGTGCTGGTCGTGAAGTGGTGACGGCGAAGGTGGGTGCAGGTGGCAGGGTGCGAGGGGCTGGCCTCGGGCGAGAGAGGAGGCGCTGGTCGATCCGGAGAGCGAGTTGGATCAGGCCCTCTAGGGTCGCAGGAAGCTCTCGCCCGGCTAGTTCGTCCTTAATTCGAGAAGCCAGTCCCTCGTAGTAGGATGTCCGGAGTGCTGCATCGCCCCACGTTGTTTGGACGGCGAGAGTGCGAAACCCGGCCGTATAGCGGCTCACGGGCAATCCTCCCTGCCTCAGGTGATAAAGTCTGGTGTCGGTCTCCACCTCGCCCGCTGGATGTTCGAAAGTAAGTTTGAGTTGGTGGGTGAACTCATTGTAAGAATGGGCGGTATCTGTATCTGCCTGTAAAACTGCCGTGGCCCACTCTGCTGCCTGCCCTTTTAGCAACGAGACGAGAAGAGCAATGCGAAGGCGATCGGTGGAGTACTTGGTGGCATTAAACTCAAACACCAGATCGAGAGCTGTCAGAAAAACGCTGCACTTCCTGTCCGTGCCGTTCCACTTCTCTGGTAGAGAAAGAAAAACATCAGAAGGAGGGGGGGGGGGATGCGGCGCCGCGGCCTCCGCGGCGTGCGATCGAGCAGTGACGCCATCAACAGCTGCGCGGAGATCCGTATTCTCCCGCCGGAGCTCAGCGACCTCGCGGCGGAGAGAAGCGAGATCCCCGGTTAGCTGATTGATTAGCGCCGCATGCCGATCTACAACGTCGCAGAGACTCGCATAATCCGCCGGGTTTACCGCGGAGGGCTCATTCATTCTGTCAAGATGGACTAACCTGAGGTGACCAGAAGACGTAGCTTTAGCGGTTAGCCCAATGTAGCGTGGAGGATAAACCCAAACACGGAAAGAAGCGAGCAGGCAGGATAACCACGCGATTTAGTTTAAGGACTCTCACAAAAGCGGAGCAAGGGAAAAACACAAATTTAACCCGCGTCCTAAAAATACACACACAATAGCAAAGACAAATGGAACCAACATGTGAGTACTCACGGTTTGCTGAAACGACAGCTGGAGCTGACATGGGCCGAACTCAATGACTGAGCGGTAAGCCATCGTTTGTTTACCTCTTTTATACTTCCTGGTTTTGCGCCCGTCTTACTTCCGGGTCCTAGTGCCGGGCGCAGATTGAGTGTGTATGACACAATCTTAGTTTACTTAGAGCACAAAACATTTTCACTACAGACCTTTACTTGCCACTGTATATGTACACACACACACACACACACACACACACACCATGAGACAGACATGGAGTGATTAGAACACTAACACTTGATCTGAATACACAGCTCACTCGTCAGTGTGAGTGACTCAGAGCACATAATCATGATCTCATTACAGCTCCAGCAGAGTCATGGCTCTAACAGCTGACACACAGACTGTGTTACAGAACATACATGTAAGTCTACATAACATTTCAGTTATTAAACTCACTGCGGAAATATTTATCATTACCATCTCAGTCCACACCATGCCAGAGACGGGAGAGTGATTAGTGTGGAATGATAACGATCAATCTGAAGAGAAGTGAGAGAGAGTCGGTCCTATAGGGCACTAATAAATATGTATTAACAGATTAGCTCTGTACAGCAACAGATCTGTTTAAAGACGGAGAAGCAGCTGAAGATGAGAGATGTTATTACGGCTGCAAAAAAAAGTAATAAATAAAAATTAAAAGCATGCATAGCTCTTTAATTCTAAATAAGTAGGAATAGATGTACATAGTTAAATAACCATAAAGCATTGGCTCAGACCTGCATTAATATTTTACACTATAATTAATTCTCATTTCTGTTTGGACAAAAGTTGTTGAATAAATTTCTATAACAGCGTCTCTGACATTAGTGCAACTGTAACTCAAAACACAGGTTTATTTTAATGCACTCGTACTCATGAAGGTAATACTGTATAATGAGATGCTTTTGGAAGGAGTCTCCAGTGTCAAAACATTTGTATAAGTCAGGGTTAAAGCTGTTGGTTTGTTAAAATGAAAACAGAAACTACAGTGCATCCAGAAAGTATTCACGCCACTTCATTTTTTTTTTTCATTTTCATTTACATTTATGCATTTGGAAAACTCTCTTAACCAAAGCGAATTACAAAAGTGCTTTGAAGTTTCCGTCATTGGATACAAACTTACACTGGGTTACTAGATTAGTTACAAGACAGTTGGGAACGGGATATATATATGTATATAAGAATTCACACCTTTTGCCATGACACTCAAAATAGAGCTCAGGCGTATCCTGTTTCCACTGATCATCCTTGAGATGTTCCTACAACTTTACTGGAGTCCACCTGGTGGTAAATTCAGTTGATTGGACAAGATTTGGAAAGACACCTGTCTATATAAAGTCCCACAGTTGATAGTGCAAGTCAGAGCACAAACCAAGTCAAGAAGTCCAAGGAATCCTCTGTAGACCTCAGAGACATCGCTCTAGATCTCTATGAGCACAGTAGCCTCCATCATGCATACAGTAAATGGAAGAACTTTGGAACTTCTTTCAGGTTGTCATTATGGTGTATTATGTTTGTAGAATTTAAAGGAAAATAATGAATTTGGATTAATATTAATATATAGAGAGAGAATTAAACATTTTGTAATGTATATTTATAGGAAACGGATCACACTTCAGGGTAGTTAAAATACCCCACAACACCAACATGGATTATTTTCCGATAACAGCATGCCTATAAGTGTTTTTCTTTCTTTCTTACTTATAATCCTAACACTCCACTGAGGCCACAGTAAAGGCAGAAGAGTGCTACACAAAGCCTTGAAAACAGAAAATATGAATTGGCAGCATGTGTCAGAAATTCTGACAAACCTGAGTCTCAGCCCTGGAGCTAAACGAGTGATTAGGAGTGAATGCTCACACTCCATGCCAAGACACAGGGAGGGAGGAAAAAGCACCCAACAGTGATATAAAATAGATGTTAGGATAGCAGTGACAGTGCTGAGAAAGCAGGTTAGTACATATACATGTGTTGCTATACAGTACATGCAGTAGGTGACTGCAAGCCAAACCCATAATATTATATCATATTTGGATCTATGCATCACATGACAGAGACACAACCAGAAAGTGATGAAGAGATAGAGACAGAGTAATATATAGATAGATAAATAAGCAGACAGACAGAGAGCGAGCGAGAGAAATAGATAGCTGCTGCATTCGTACTGTAGATACTAGATGAGAGGATTGAGCCAAGCCATTAAAAGCTGCGAGTGAGATCTCGAACATGTTTATCAGAGCAAGCAGAGGACACACTGCGCTGGAGACAAATGAGTGATTAGAAGAGGATACGAACAATCCATCACCAGAGGAGCTGAGAGAGAGAGAGAGGGTGGTGGTGGGATGGTGTTTGTGGTGGCGCAATAGCTCTTTGAAAACTAAAATAAAATATGAACTTTCAGACCAGTGGCATATTGTAACAGATCATCCACATCACCATTAAACAATTACTTCAATAACCGAGGACAGTACAGTTTGTTGTTTTCATACATAAAGTATTAATTTCTGCACAAATAGATACATAGATCCAATGGTGGCACAGTGGCGTAGTGATTAGCACTGTCGCATTGCACCACCAGGTTCACATGTTCGATTCCAGCCTCAGGTGTGTGTACATGGATTAACGCATTGTCTACCCATGCTTGGTGTTGGGTTTCCTCCGGGTACTCCGGTCTGCTCCCACAGTCCAAAGATATGCAGGTGAGGATAATTGGTGCTCACAAAGTGTGTGAGTGTGTGGATGCCCTGTGATGGATTGGCACACTGTCTTACAGGATTAGTGAATGAATAAAGACACATAGATTTATAAAAAAAAACAACACTCCCATTCTATTTGTGCTTGGCACCGGCACTAAGGGCACCCTGCGTCCAGCGTCTGGGTCGGGGGCATCCAGCGTCTGGGTCGGGCATTGACTGGAAAGTGAACCTTGTTGTTTTGCCTGGCAGCCACAAAGCCACCACTAAGTCACCAACGACCTACTAGTAACTAAATAAAATGGAAAAAGTAAATACAATATATTCATTCATTCATTTTCTATACCGCTTAATCCTGTGTTCAGGGTCGCGGGGGACCTGGAGCCTATCCCAGGAGACTTCGGGCACTAGGCGGGGTACACCCTGGACAGGGTGCCAATCCATCGCAGGGCACACACACACATACACACACTCACACACCCAATCACACACTACGGGCAATTTAGGAACGCCAATTAGCCTAACCTGCATATCTTTGGACTGTGGGAGGAAACCGGAGTACCCGGAGGAAACCCACCAAGCACGGGGAGAACATGCAAACTCCATACACACAGAGACGGGAATCGAGCCTGGCCGGGGAATCGAACCCAGACCCTGGAGGTGCAAGGCAACAGTGCTAACCACTACACCACCGCGCCGCCCCTAATACAATATATAAAACAGCTATTTGTGACTTGTCATGCTATAAGCCATTTAAGATTTAAAGCATCTACACTTCAGCTGAACTACCCTTTTTAAATAAAATGAAATTCTAAATACCACTGCACACTGCACTTTATAATGCTGCATCAGACACTTTATGGGACACCGTGCGTACTGCTGCTGGCCTACCAATAGTTTACAGCCCATCAGCCCATGTTCTGTATATTTATTGCTATTGGACTCATCTCACACTGTTGTGTATTTGCAAATGATGTAGTCTTGCATCCTGCTGCCTGTAGTGAGAAAAGTACATAAATCCTTTACTTACGTAAAAGTAGAGTTAGGCTCGGTAAAATATTACTCAAGTAAAAGTACAATTTGTCTTAAGTAAAAGTAGAACTTGCTGTAGTACTCATTTTTAAATTTACTTACTGTACGTATCAAAAGTACTGAGCTTGTACACTATTAGCTCATGGTAGCCTTTTGCTCATAGGTAAAATCTCTCTCTCTCTCTCTTTCTCTCTCTCTCTGTTTCTCTCTCTGATTTCAAACACCTGCTACATGATTAAG
Source organism: Channallabes apus (assembly GCA_030522415.1). Classification (NCBI taxonomy): domain Eukaryota; kingdom Metazoa; phylum Chordata; class Actinopteri; order Siluriformes; family Clariidae; genus Channallabes; species Channallabes apus. The sequence continues at coordinate 30,080,545 of CM060104.1, forward strand.
AGTTTCATGAAGGAAAGCCAAAGCATGCATTTATGTATAAAAGTTAGCAGGTGGCTGCTTCATTTCTGCTTCGAATACTGTGGTGCATCTCTGTGGTTATGTAATGTAGTGAAGTAGAAAGTACAGACATTTGTTGTAGGATGTACAGTAGTGGAGCACAAGTAAAAACCATTTACTAATATAACTACTCAACTAAAGTACAGAGACATACTGTAGAATACGTACTTAAAAATTGGGCATGGCTGGTGAGCCGACTCTGTTAATTGGGCTTTTCCCAACTTCATATTAATTTAGGATTTATCTGTTAAAAACAAAAACACTCAGAAGCAAGCATCACAGGACAATCGCTACATCAGATCATTTTAGTCGCAAACACTGGCACAAGCTTTGGCCTGGATTCCCTTCCTGTCACAACCCTCCCATTTTAGATGTCTAGATATCTACTGTAGATGTTTGTAAATGTTTGCTCATTTTAACAAACTATTCCTCATAATCAAAAGCAATGAATGTTCAGATAACAGCAGAGAAAATTACACCAGTTTGAACATTTCCCACTTGGTGAATTTGATGTGAGTAGCCACTTCTGAGAATGTACAGAATTATTATGAAACATTATTTTCATCTTTATGTAAAATGTACATTTCCTTTCTTTCTTTCTTTCTTTCTTTTTTTTAATCAGAAGCTTTGTGTGGTGAAAACCTTTGTCTATAAATTTGTATTTACATTTTATTTCCTCTTTAATGCAGACTGCTTAACTGAATATTTTTATTTCCAAAATGTACAAACAAAAATACATTTACCCTTAACTGTACAAGAGTGTCTTAAATGTTCTTCTGTAATTATATTCCTACAACTTACGGTACTACGCGGGCCTCTTGAGAACACCACTTCAGCAGTTCAAGCATTTCAGCTCCAAAAGATAATTAGGCTGCAGTGCTAGGATGAGATCTTGAAAAAAAGCAAAAAAATAAAAAATAAAATCTAATAATTGCACAGTTCTAAGAAAACTGCAAGTTTTCATGCGTTGTTAATTATATTTCCTGTATATAAATAATTAAATATTTAATTCTTGCGAAAAAATAAAGCAATAAAACCAGGCGTTAATGCAAACACAATATGATTGATAGAGGAAAGTGGCATTATGGGAAATTGGAGAATAAACCCAAGGCCAGGCTCTGATGGTGTTTAAAGAGGTTTGGAGAGCCTGTTCGATTCCAGCTCACTGAGCCCCTCTGTGTCTTATCTTGCCTGTTGTTTTGCTGCTGATGAGTTTGTTATTACATCTTCCTCCCCAGAAACCATCACTCTGGAGAGCATTACTTCATCACTGCTCTGTTTTAGCCTGAAACCAATGCTGGAGGACTTTATTACAGATTACTACTCACTAAGAGACCGAGGTTATCTGTGCAAGAGAGAGAGAGAGAGAGAGAGAGAGAAAAGGAAAAGAGGATAGATGTATGTGTCTCTCTCTCTCTCTCTCTCTCTCTCTCTCTCTCTCTCTCTCTATATATATATATATATATATATATATATATATATATACAGTGGTGTGAAAAACTATTTGCCCCCTTCCTGATTTCTTATTCTTTTGCATGTTTGTCACACTTAAATGTTTCTGCTCATCAAAAACCGTTAACTATTAGTCAAAGACAACATAATTGAACACAAAATGCAGTTTTTAAATGAAGGTTTACGTTATTAAGGGAGGAAAAAAAACTCCAAATCTACATGGCCCTGTGTGAAAAAGTGATTGCCCCCCTTGTTAAAAAATAACTTAACTGTGGTTTATCACACCTGAGTTCAATTTCTGTAGTCACCCCAGGCCTGATTACTGCCACACCTGTTTCAATCAAGAAATCACTTAAATAGAAGCTACCTGACACAGAGAAGTAGACCAAAAGGACCTCAAAAGCTAGACATCATGCCAAGATCCAAAGAAATTCAGGAACAAATGAGAACAAAAGTAATTGAGATCTATCAGTCTGGTAAAGGTTATAAAGCCATTTCTAAAGCTTTGGGACTCCAGCGAACCACAGTGAGAGCCATTATCCACAAATGGCAAAAACATGGAACAGTGGTGAACCTTCCCAGGAGTGGCCGGCCGACCAAAATTACCCCAAGAGCGCAGAGACAACTCATCCGAGAGGCCACAAAAGACCCCAGGACAACATCTAAAGAACTGCAGGACTCACTTGCCTCAATTAAGGTCAGTGTTCACGACTCCAGCATAAGAAAGAGACTGGGCAAAAACGGCCTGCATGGCAGATTTCCAAGCCGCAAACCACTTTTAAGCATAAAGAACATTAAGGCTCGTCTCAATTTTGCTAAAAAACATCTCAATGATTGCCAAGACTTTTGGGAAAATACCTTGTGGACCGACGAGACAAAAGTTTAACTTTTTGGAAGGTGCGTGTCCCGTTACATCTGGCGTAAAAGTAACACAGCATTTCAGAAAAAGAACATCATACCAACAGTAAAATATGGTGGTGGTAGTGTGATGGTCTGGGGTTGTTTTGCTGCTTCAGGACCTGGAAGGCTTGCTGTGATAGATGGAACCATGAATTCTACTGTCTACCAAAAAATCCTGAAGGAGAATGTCCGGCCATCTGTTCGTCAACTCAAGCTGAAGCGATCTTGGGTGCTGCAGCAGGACAATGACCCAAAACACACCAGCAAATCCACCTCTGAATGGCTGAAGAAAAACAAAATGAAGACTTTGGAGTGGCCTAGTCAAAGTCCTGACCTGAATCCTATTGAGATGTTGTGGCATGACCTTAAAAAAGCGGTTCATGCTAGAAAACCATCAATTAAAGTTGAATTACAACAATTCTGCAAAGATGAGTGGGCCAAAATTCCTCCAGAGCGCTGTAAAAGACTCGTTGCAAGTTATCGCAAAAGCTTGATTGCAGTTATTGCTGCTAAGGGTGGCCCAACCAGTTATTAGGTTCAGGGGGCAATTACTTTTTCACACAGGGCCATGTAGGTTTGGATCTTTTTTCTCCCTAAATAATAAAATCCCTCATTTAAAAACTGCAGTTTGTGTTTACTTGTGTTATCTTTGACTAATAGTTAAATGTGTTTGATGATCAGAAACATTTTGTGTGACAAACATGCAAAAGAATAAGAAATCAGGAGGGGGGCAAATAGTTTTTCACCCCACTGTATATATATATATATATATAAATACATACTTTACAGATCTTCACTGTAAAGGGTTTAAACAATGTTTTCCATGCATGTTCAATTAACCATAATCAATTAATTAACATGCACCTGTGGAATGGTCGTTAAATCCTTAACAGCTTACAGAAAGTAGGCATTTAAGGTCACAGTTCTAAAAACGCAGGACACTAAAGAGACTTGTCTACCGACTGTGAAAAACACCCAAAGAAAGATGCCCAGGGTCCCTGCTCATCTGCGTGAACGTGCATTAGGCATGCTGCAGGGAGGCATGAGGACTGCTGATGTGGCTAGGGCAATAAATCACCATGTCCGCACTGTGAGACGCCTAAGACGGCGCTACAGGGAGACAGGAAGGACAGCTGATCATCCTCGCAGTGGAAGACCACGTGTAACAACACCTGCACAGGATGGGTACATCCGAATATCACACCTGCGTGACAGGTACAGGATGGCCACAACAACTGCCCGAGTCACACCAGGAACACACAATCCCTCCATCTCACAGCAAGAACTGACAAATCTGGTCCAGTCCATGAGGAGGAGATGCACTGCAGTACTTCAAGCAGCTGGTGGCCACTAGATACTGACTGCTACTGACTGATTTTGAGCCTCCCTTCATTCAGGGACACATTGGGAAACATTTTTACTTTATGTCTTATGGTGTTGACTCTTTTAGTGTTCATACAAATATTTACATACAAACATTAAGTTTACTGAAAGTAAAAACAGTTGAAAGTCAGAGTATGTTTCTTTTTTTGCTGAGTATATATATATATATATATATATATATACTCAGCAAAAAAAGAAACATACTTTTATATACAAGCATGCTTCCTGAACTAATTATGCTCGCTACCCAAAGTTTAACTGTGTGTGTATATATATATATATATATATATATATACACACACAGTTAAACTGGGTAGCGAGCATAATTAGTTCAGGAAGCATGCTTGTATATAAAAGCAGTCGTATATCAAAGCTAATTATTTTCTGTAAGAAATAATGGAAACTCCGAAATAAACAACCCCCCCCCAAAAAAAAAAAAAAAAAAAAAATATATATATATATATATATATATATATATATATATATATATAATGCCAAAATTAATTAATACAAAATATAAAGTAAAAATAAAACAAATTAACCTGCACTTTATATTTAAATAATTGTGGCTGGTGTGAGATGAGAGTGGGGAGGAGAGGAGGAGGGTGCTACTGCCTAGGACGACTTTCACACGCACGCACACACACCCGACTGCACTCACACACACACTCACACAAACACACGGAATCGCTGCTCTGTCAGCAAACTTCTTTAACAAGGAACCTATGAATATATATAAAAAGGTATTTATACTGTAGTATTATTTCTATTTCTACTGATGTTGTGGTGAACGTTAAGTTAAACCTTTATTACATCACTGCACAGTGAAATTCTTTCTTCGCATATCCTAGTGTAAACAGTTTTAAAAAAGAGGCGGACCAATTCCGAGAGAGATTTAATAAGACGGCACCAAGTAACCCAGCTACTGTATGCTGTCTATTGTTATAAAATGTTGCTGTTTAATGCATAAACAAATCGTTTCCAGGTTTTCCTGGACTCTGCAGGAATTGTTTCTAAGATGAGAATCTGTGTGAAGGATATAAACCAGGGGTGTCAAACATACGGCCCGCGGGCCGAATACGGCCCACTAAGGTGTCCAGTACGGCCCGCGGGATGATTTGAACAATAATATTAAATATCAAATATTTTTTATTATCATTATAAGTAGTAGTAGTAGTATTAAATAAAGTCTATGTCCGGGTATTCGCTGCAATATTGTGTTTGGTTTTATAAATTTTTTTATTTTATCATTGATCATTTAACTGCTCTTCTCTTGCGCTTCTGCCGAAACCTCTAACACGCATGCGCATTCTAAATTGGCGCCTAAATCTAATTTCTTCAGCTATTTGAAGATGTGTGGCAAGCACTCGCGATTTTAAAAAAATGTCCAAAAAAAAGAAAAATTGATCTGGAAGGGTGGATGTTTCAGGAGAAATGGAAAGAGAAGTATTTCTTCTGTGAGGTCAACAGCAAGCCGGTAAGTTTAATCCGCTCACAAGCCATGGCTGTGCAAAAAGAATACAACATTAAACGGCACTATGACATACATGCAGAGAAATATGATAAATACACTGGACAGCTCCAAATGGAAAAAGTTAATGCTTTAATCCACTTTAAAAAAAAATTTTTTTATTTGTTAAAGGAAAGTTCTCATTTGTAGTGTAGAGTTAATGTTCATATCCAAAGTGAATGATATATTTTTTTCATTTACATTAACCATAAAGAATTTATTTTTGTATATGATTCTTTCTAAGCTATTGAGTTGTTAAAGGCAGCTTTTTTAAATTGTGAAGTGTTTTTCTAGTTTGTAAATTATATTGTAGACTATAGCTTCATATTTAATGTAACTGTCTGTACACAGAGTCTGCAGCATTTTTTATTTCTTATCTGACAAGTAATATTCATGTTCAAAGGAAAGGATTTTGCTTGCCATTACTTGGCATTGTTTTTCCCCCAAAAAGGAATAAGAGTGTTAATGAACAGTTTCTGAGGACTTGTTACATGCAGTTTTACAGAATATAGTGTATTTGTTGTAATTTGATGGACTATGATTAAAAAAACAAATTCGACCCGCACATGGTCACATTTCTTCTCATCCGGCCCTCACCCTAAAATGAGTTTGACACCCCTGATATAAACACTGTCTACAGCGAACTGGTGCACACAGCACTTACATTACACACACTGTGGTAAATCAACACGCTAATAGTGTGTATATTTCAGGAATAAATAAGCTCAGAGATGACAACAAGGTAATACTGTTTTTCTTTTCATTTAAGTAGTGTATAGAGCATGAGAAAAAAGCTAAATCTTTTTTTTCATTGATTATTCCATATAAAACTGCCCACATATTTTCCTAAGAGGATCCTTAGAAGTTAAAAGTTAAGAATCTGATTAGAAGACCAAAAGGCATCTGAGGACTGTTAAGATTCATCAGTGAATGAGTTTCTCAGCAACATGCAGTCATTTGTAAATTGGCTTCTCAGCAGTCTGGCGTTTTGCCATAAGAGCTCCAGCTAAAATTAGAGTGTGAAGAGCTGACTGCCAAATGGTGTCGAGCATAGTCAAGTTTTCAAACAAATTAAAAAGAACCTAAAGAAATAAACCTGAAACATGTGCTTGCAAGAGGTGTCGCTTGTGCTCCGAACAGCAGGTCAGTTTGCAACAGTAGTCGGTGTTCAGCGCTCGCTCGCACATACCTGAACCTCATTCTGCAGTGAAAAGAGAGCAAAGGAATTCACGTCTGTCTTCAAATAACCCAAAAAACAAACAAAAAGAAAAAGACTTTAATGACAGAAGAGCGCTGATAGCATTACACTCATCACAAAAGCAAGCCTTTTCCCTTTTAAAGTGACCATTTAAAGTAATGCGCAGCAGTTCATTTTAATTGAATAGTGGAACTGGCGTCACAATGACAAAATATTTAGGCCAGCCACTTTGGAGGGAGCTGATGGAAGCTTGAACAGAGGAGAGAAGAGGGAGAAAAGGCTTTTATAGCCATTTAGGGTCATCAAATTCATTAGACTTACTGGCTCTCTCTCCGTCTTTCTCTTTCTCTCTTACGCACACACACACACACACACACACACACACACGAACACATCAGAATGCTCAGCACATTACTACCATTAGCTAAAAACCTCAAGTAAAAAAAAAGAAAAGTGCCATTAAAGAAAAAGGCTTTTTTTGGTAAGTGATGCTCATTTGTGGAGGACCGCGGTCAGGCTGATCACCATGACATCCTCAGCTCTGATTACAGCATGAGAACATTCAGGCAAACCCATTTGCTTAAACAGCAAAATCTTAATTAAAACGTGTGCTAATCGAGGAGTGCTTTGATATCGCATTTTCTCTATCGCGAAGTCGTGTTTGTTTAAAAGTTTTTGATTACATCTTAATACTGTTTATCGGTAACACAGTGCAAAATTAAACATTAGTCAAATGATATCAATTCATTTAAGGTCTACTGTATAATGGACGGCTGTTCAAGCCAAGTGTTTTTTTGTTTGTTGTTTTGTTTTTTAATATGACTGCACTTTTGTCTTTATTTGTACAAGACAACTTGGTAAGAGTACAGTAGATGCAGTGTTGCTTATGATTTCTTATGATGTCAATATTCTTAATACACAATTAATGCACATAAAAAACATACTGTACTGTATACTGTACCGTAGAGACGAAACATCTGAAAGCACAAGTAAAAATGTCCTCTATTCTATTTTTTTTATCCCAAATTATGCTTTTTATTAGAAATTATTTTGTTGACAGTAACTTGAGTGGGGAAAACTTTTTTTTTTTTATATAAATTTACATGGGTTTTTTTATTATTTGGTTTGCCCCCCTTTACTGACAGAGTACACTTGAGATAGTATGGATGCTCCAGAGAGAGTTTTGGGCAAAACTCTATGATCCATTTTAGACCAAATCTATTAGAGTGTTTTCTGACCACATGCTTGAAAAGATTGGACATTAATTGTCTCTTAATTTTGTCTAAACGTATGGATTTGCGTTGGATTACTTTGTTAATGATGTAAAAAACTAACTTTAGATTTCTTCCTCATCATCTCAGGGAGTTTATGGACAAACTGATGCTAGAATGTTATAATTTATCCTTTTTCCCTTATTTATTTGTCTAATTTTATTCACAATTTTTCTATTTCTGTAAAGCTACTTTGTGACAATTTCTATTGGTAAATGTGCCATATAAATAAAATTTAATTGCACTGAATTAAATACAATTTTACAAAATGTTCATTACAACCGTTCCACCCTGGAGCTGATGTAATGAACATTTTGTAAAATTCTATTTTTAGCTGGTCCTTAGATGAATAAATGATGAATGAAATGTCTCTGATGAGGAAGCCAAGGGTGACGGCGACAATGGCAAGGAAAAACTCCCTGAGATGGCATTAGGAAGAAACCTTGAGAGGAACCAGACTCAACAGGGAACCCATCCTCATTTGGGTGATAACAGATAGAAATTATATATCATCATGTGTGTTATGCAGCTGAAAGTTCAATATAACAGAAGTTCTTTAAATTGACATGAAGACCAGTTCAGCATAGGGACGAGTCAGTAGGTGCAGAGGGCAGATGAGGTCTGGATCACTGGAAGCACAGGAGCAGCATGTGTAGCTCCAACCATCATAAAGCTGAATCCAGCTGGAGCTGGTCCTTCTCTGGATGCCTCAGGAACCTCGCAGTGTCGGCCTTTGTCTACTGAAGCTGGCACAATCTCCAGATGCCTCGGGATGGGTAGAAGAATAATGAACAGATGGGGAGAATTAGCGTAGTTGCCATTCGGTATAGGTGTACTGGAGTATGAGGTTATGGGATGAGTTATATGTATGCCAGATTAAAAAGATGCGTCTTGAGTCTACTTTTAAACTGGGAAACCGTGTCTGAGCCCGGAACACTGTCTGGAAGGCTATTCCAAAGCTTTGGAGCTAAATATGAAAATGCCCTGCCCCCTTTTGTAGATTTTGAAATTCTGGGAACTACCAGAAGTCCGGAGTTTTGTGATCTTAAGGCGCATGGTGGATTGTAGCGTATCAGAAGACTGGTTAGGTATGTGGGAGCTAAACCATTTAAAGCCTTGTATGTAAGTAATACTATTTTGTAATTAATTCTAAACTGAACAGGTAGCCAGTGCAGGGATGATAATATTGGGGTTATATGATCATATTTTCTGGATCTAGTGAGAACCCTGGCAGCTGCATTTTGGATTAACTGAAGCTTGTTTATTGAGGATGCAGGACATCCACCTACAGTAGTAATGCATTACAATAGTCTGTAGGTCATGAATGCATGAACTAGCTTTTCTGCATCAGATACGGATAAGATTCTCATAAGTTTGGCAATATTTCTAAGATGGGGAAAAGATGTTTTTGTGTTAATTGAAATGTGATTTTTAAAGGACAGGTTACTGTCTAATATTACGCCCAGGTCTTTCACTGGGGAGCTTGTAGTAACAGTACATCCTTCTAAACGCAGGCTGAATTGTGAACGCTGTTGTGTGCTGGTTTTTGGTCCAATATTTGTCTTATCTAAATTTAATAAAAGAAAGTTATTGGTCATCCAATCTTTTATGTCCTGGCCACACTCAGTTAATCTAGACAACTTAGGTATTTCATCTGGTTTTGTTGAGATATATACTGTACAGTAATTGGAAACTAATCCCTTGCCTTCTAATGATGTTACCCAAGGGATAACCCAACAGCAGAGGTCCTAAAACTGACCCTTGTGGGACCCCATATTTCACTGGCATTACACCAGATGGTTTTCCATTTAGATCTAGAAAAATGGTATTGATCAGACAGGCATGATCTAAACCATTTTAATGCCTGTCCCTGAATACCTATGTGAATTTATAAGCGATCTATGAGAATATTATGATCTATAGTGTCGAATGCAGCACTAAGTTCAAGTAAGACAAGTATTGAGATGCAGCCTTTGTCCGAAGCTAAAAACAAGTCATTTGCAATCTTAACTAGTGCAATTTCTGTACTATGATGGGGCCTAAAACCTGACTGAAATTCTTCAAGGATGTTGTTTTCCTGCAAGAATGTGCATATTTGAGCTGATACTACCTTTTCTAATATTTTTGATATAAACGGAAGATTTGAAATCGGTCTGTAATTTGTTATTTCATTCGGGTACAAATTAGATTTTTTAAGAAGCGGCTTAATACTGTAACTGCCAACTTGAAAGGTTTGGGAACATGACCAAGATATAATGAGGAATTAATAATGTTTGGAAGTGGCTCTCCAACCATACAGTATGAATCACTTCTTTTAAAAATCTGGTTGGGATTGGGCACATTGTTTTTGCTGAGGTGATAAGTTTATACAACTTTTCCTGTGCTATACTTGTAAAGCACTGAAAATCTAAATGTGAAGCATTAGGCTGAACTGGATCATGAGATGGTATTAGAGGTTGAACCTCCATTATTTTCTTCCTGATACTATCGATTTTTTCATTAAAGAAGTCCATAAAGTCTTCACTTCTAAACTGTGATGGGATATTCTCTGCAGGTATCTTAGGTTTTGTTAGCCACTGTACTAAATAAGAACCTGGGATTGTTTTGGTTTATTGCTATCAGTTGGCTCAGATGCTCGGTCCTAGCAGTTTTTAGAGCCTGTCTATAGCTGCACATACTGTCTTTATACGCAATTCGAAAAACTTCTAATTTAGTTTTTCTCCATTTTCGCTGGAGGTTACGGGTTGCTCTCTTTAGGGCGTGAGTATAATCTGATGGCAACAGTGTCTAATGTACTGGTAAAAATAGTGCCCATGCTGCTACTCACTTCATATAGATCGTCTGCATTTAGAGGTCTAATAAGAAATTGGGACAGATCCGGAAAATTCATATTTCTAACAAATCGATAACGTGGGGAGACACAGTTAATCTGTTCTACAGGTAGAGTATATATCATGAGGTGATGATCTGTGATATCATCACTTTGAGGTATGATCTCTATATTAGAGACATCTATATCATGGGGTATATTTAAATCTAGCGTATGATTAAAGTGGTGAGTTGCTCCATTTATATTTTGTTTAACCCCAAAGGATTTTAGTAAATCCATAAATGCGAGGTTCGTAGTGTCCTGGAGATGTTGTCAGAGAGGACCGCTGCTCCAGCTCTGCTAGGGTGCAGGCCATCGGTGTGGTTGAGCCTAGGACGCTCACAGAAAACATTCCAATTATCAACAAAGGGTAATCTCTGTTGTTGACACCAAGATTGTAACCATTCATTAAAAACAAACAATCTACTGAACCTCTCGAATCCTCACTGAAATGTGGGAAGCGGTCCAGATACGACGATTCTTGTTGTGGGTGATCTTCTCAACCAGGCTCCTGAAGTCCTTCTTTAGGATCTCTGTCTGCCTCAGCCTGGTGTCGTTCGTGCCAGCATGAAGGACCACAGCTCGAATGTTCTTCCTCAGGGCCGCAGGCACCTGTAGTGGTTAGCACAGTCTCCTTGCATCTCCAGGGTCTGTATTTGATTACCGGCCAGGTTCGATTCCCGTCTCTGTGTGCATGGAGTTTGCATGTTCTCCCTGTGTTTGGTGGGTTTCCTCCGGGTACTCCGGTTTCCTCCCACAGTCCAAAGACATGTAGATTAGGTTAATTGGCGTTCTCAAATTGTCCATAGTGTGTGAATGAGTGAGTGTACAGTATGTGTGTGCACTGCGATGGATAGACACCCTGTCCAGGGAATACCCCGCCTCATGCTCTTCTGTAATATGGTCCAAGTCTTCTGCAATAGGGTCCAGGCCCCCCATGACCCCGTATACAGGAATATGCGGTATAGACAATGAGTGAGTGAGTGATCAGCTCCAAGATAAACACCACCTTCAGGTGACTTAAATAACATTGATTATCAATTATACCCCAGTAAATTGGCGACAGGAACATGGGCACACAAGGCTCTGTGGAGAGCCTTGTTTGCCCATGTGGAGAGCTACTGTAAGGCCAGGCATCTGGTCTGATCCCACAGAAAAACCAATGTAGCACAAATAACTGAAAAAAGATCAGGTCTGGCGAGGATAGAAAAGCACCAGAACACCCAGTGCACCACAGCCTGCTACGTATTGGGCTTAGCTAGCAATTTTTAAGTTGTTGCCAACGTCCTGGTCACAGACACCAGAGTAGACAACCAAGAGTTCTTGTGGCCACAACTGGCATGTTGGCACAAGGGGAACCTACACAGCATTTTAATGTTATGGCTAATTGGTATAAATGTGATTTAAACTTGATAATCTGTTTATAAACTCAGTAATTATATGATTTGAAGTTAAACACTTGAGGTTTCTCATTATTAAGTCTGCTTATACAGTAAATACATTTACAATACTGCAGGAGATTGTAGAGTTTACATGATCTTCAGAAACCTTTTTTCAAATTTCTTTGCATAGATACAGTGGCGTGAAAAACTATTTGCCCCCTTCCTGATTTCTTATTCTTTTGCATGTTTGTCACACTTAAATGTTTCTGCTCATCAAAAACCGTTAACTATTAGTCAAAGATAACATAATTGAACACAAAATGCAGTTTTTAAATAAAGGTTTACGTTATTAAGGGAGAAAAAAAACTCCAAATCTACATGGCCCTGTGTGAAAAAGTGATTGCCCCATTTGTTAAAAAATAACTTAACTGTGGTTTATCACACCTGAGTTCAATTTCTATAGTCACCCCCAGGCCTGATTACTGCCACACCTGTTTCAATCATGAAATCACTTAAATAGGAGCTACCTGACACAGAGAAGTAGACCAAAAGCACCTCAAAAGCTAGACATCATGCCAAGATCCAAAGAAATTCAGGAACAAAAGTAATTGAGATCTATCAGTCTGGTAAAGGTTATAAAGCCATTTTTAAAGCTTTGGGACTCCAGCGAACCACAGTGAGAGCCATTATCCACAAATGGCAAAAACATGGAACAGTGGTGAACCTTCCCAGGAGTGGCCGGCCGACCAAAATTACCCCAAGAGCGCAGAGACGACTCATCCGAGAGGCCACAAAAGACCCCAGGACAACATCTAAAGAACTGCAGGCCTCACTTGCCTCAATTAAGGTCAGTGTTCACGACTCCACCATAAGAAAGAGACTGGGCAAAAACGGCCTGCATGGCAGATTTCCAAGGCGCAAACCACTAAGCAAAAAGAACATTAAGGCTCGTCTCAATTTTGCTAAAAAACATCTCAATGATTGCCAAGACTTTTGGGAAAATACCTTGTGGACTGACGAGACAAAAGTTGAACTTTTTGGAAGGTGCGTGTCCCGTTACATCTGGCGTAAAAGTAACACAGCATTTCAGAAAAAGAACATCATACCAACAGTAAAATATGGTGGTGGTAGTGTGATGGTCTGGGGTTGTTTTGCTGCTTCAGGACCTGGAAGGCTTGCTGTGATAGATGGAACCATGAATTCTACTGTCTACCAAAAAATCCTGTTCGTCAACTCAAGCTGAAGCGATCTTGGGTGCTGCAGCAGGACAATGACCTAAAACACACCAGCAAATCCACCTCTGAATGGCTGAAGAAAAACAAAATGAAGACTTCGGAGTGGCCTAGTCAAAGTCCTGACCTGAATCCTATTGAGATGTTGTGGCATGACCTTAAAAATGCGGTTCATGCTAGAAAACCCTCAAATAAAGCTGAATTACAACAATTCTGCAAAGATGAGTGGGCCAAAATTCCTCCAGAGCGCTGTAAAAGACTCGTTGCAAGTTATCGCAAACGTTTGATTGCAGTTATTGCTGCTAAGGGTGGCCCAACCAGTTATTAGGTTCAGGGGGCAATTACTTTTTCACACAGGGCCATGTAGGTTTGGATTTTTTTTCTCCCTAAATAATAAAACCCCTCATTTAAAAACTGCATTTTGTGTTTACTTGTGTTATCTTTGACTAATAGTTAAATGTGTTTGATGATCAGAAACATTTTGTGTGACAAACATGCAAAAGAATAAGAAATCAGGAGGGGGGCAAATAGTTTTTCACACCACTGTATGTAAGTAATTTATAGATAAAATAATTCTGATTTCTACATGAGGCATGCTGTGCAGAATCAGTTATTTAATTTATACCGAGTTTTACCAAACAGGGATTTATTGTTGGAGCTCTACGATTCAGTGAATCAGTTCAGTCAGTACCTGTGTTCAGAACATGAACACTATAGTTCCCTGTGAGGTACAGTAGATGCACAGGATATACAGCGAGGCAAATCCTAGTAAACAAAACTGCTCATTTCAAAGGGAACTTTTTCGAACATTGTAAGGAAGAAGTAAACAGTGGATTATCACTTGGCCAAAAGTCAACAAGCAAGATGGCTCATCAGTCACTGCACCTCGCTCAAGCACAAATGGAGTGGATGCCTGGCATTGATTGTGTACTATTCATCATTATCAAATAGAATATAATGCCAACACTACAGAACAAAAAAAATTTTAATGGCCAAAACATGGTACAGTATTAGTGCCAAAAAGTGAAAAAGTAAATTTTTCGATAGAATGATGTAACACCATTTTTATAATATTCAATTCTAAATCTGATACATGCTTTTTTTTGTAAATATGTATACGCATTTATTTTTATTTTTTTATCAGACAAAAGAAACACATTTGCTAAATACAATTTCATGCCCTTTTATGACTGTAGTGTCTGTAGCTTTTTTTAATTCAAATATTTTAATGATCTTAGTGATCATTCAGCTGAAACTTGGCCAGTTTAGATTTCACATGATAAGACATAAACCGTCTCGGGTTACTTTGCTGTAACCCTGTTCCCTGAAAAGGAGATGCTGCGTGAAAATGCTATGGGAATATCTTTTCATGTTGCCGGTTGTGAAGCATGTGTGTATCAAACACGCCAAATTTTGGCTTATATAACCTCGGTAGGGTGACGTCATCTGATTATATGCACCTGCAGGTTATAAAATGGAGTGAACCGGAAACATTCCTCAGATTGATTTGTCTGAACGGACATCCGGTCACGTGGGCAGTGCGGCATTGGGATGAGCCCCAGCCGGTCATTAGCATCTTGGCGACGACAAGACGGACCTAGAGTGGGACCCAAAAAGCTCTCATGTGCAGAAGGCCCAAAGGTATCACCGTGGATGCAGCTGACATGAGGCCTAAACATTTTTGAAGTGATGTACAGTCACTTCTTGGTCTAGTCTGATTTCTTTGAGGGCGCTGAGGATGGATTCGACACAAGCAGGAGACAATTGTGTGATCGAATCCCACCTGACACCCAAGTATGTTGTCCTCTGAGCCGGAAAGAGAACGCTTTTGGTACTGTAGAATTGAGTCTCAAACCCAGCGAATGGAGATGAGCTAGGACGACATCGCGATGTCGGAGCGCTAGCTGCTGAGACTGGGCCAGGATTAGCCAGTCGTCTACTGTATGTAATTGATAATACGGCTGCCCTGGAGTTGCAAAGGAGCCAGGACTGCGGGGTGACAGAGCTAGACCAAATGGAAGGACTCGATATTGGTAAGCTTTTCCTCCAAAAACAAACCTCAGGAACTTCCTGTGTTGTGGCAAAATTTCTATGTGAAAGTATGCGTCCTTTAAGTCTATTGTCACAAAGAAATCTTCTGGTTGGATTTGTGAAACAATATTTTTTTTAAATAGTGTTTATTTTTCAATAAATTTTTTAAATAGTGGTTCAACCCGCGAAGATCCAAAATTGGACGCAGCCCCCTGCCTTTATTGGGGACCAAGAAATAACGACTGTAGTAGCCTGACTCTGACTAACTCCCTTCTCTAGCAACACCTGGAGTTCGGAGTTCAGCAGATGCAGATTCCGGTATCATGGAAGTGTAGACCACACTGTAGAAACGCGGAGGGCGATGTGCAAATTGAATCCTGTAGCCTTTCTCTACAGTCTTTAGCACCCAGGGAGATATGCCTGGCAGTAGCTTCCATGCTGCCAGCTTCTCAGAAAGGGGTATGAGTTTTAGTACATGGGGTAGGGGGGGGGGGGGATTGTTAGTGGTTCGGCATCCTGGAATATGGCAGGATATGACCGAGGCACTAACATATTTTTGGGGATCGGTGTCGTCCGAAACACCAGCAGCGGTGGAAGCTGAAGAACGACCCCCTGGGGTGCCCGGGAGGGCATGCTCTTATAAGGAAGAACGTTACGTGCACTTAGAGGACAGTGCGGCGATCTGATTTTTTAGATCAGATCTTGTGCACCTCTCGCCTGGCGAGAATCAGATCTGGTCGAGGCTGGGTGGCCGACGGCCTCGACTCTTGAGCATGGCGTGGGAGGAACTTCCCAAAATCCTGTTCATACAGTCTAGCTTCTCGGAACCTAGTGCCGACGGAATTAACAGCGTCGCCGAATAGGCCGGAAAGTGAGACAGGGGCATCAAGGAGGAATGTTCGATCCTGGTGCTTGATGCATGTCAGATTTAACCAAAGGTGCCTTTCACCGGTCACCAAGAAGGCCATAGAATGGCCAATAGCACGGGCAGTCTGTTTAGTCGCACGCAAGGATAAATCAGTAGCCCAGCATAATTCGGTGAATGCTTCTTCATTCACAGTGCCGCTCGTCCTCAAATCTTTCAGCAGATGAGCCTGATACGCCTGCAAAACCGCCATGGTGTGCAAGGAAGCAACGGCCTGACCTGCTGGTTGGAACGCCTTCCTCATCAGAGTAGAAGAAATTCTACACGGCTTAGAGGGAAGCGCTGGCTTTTGAGGATGATGTCCCAAGAGAGAGATGTCCCACAAGCTTCTCTTCTATCTGGGGCATCATGCTATAGCCTCGTGTTTTTGCATCAACGATGTTCGAGTAAAAAAAAGAAGTCGATGGTACAAAAATACGGGTAGAAAAAGGTTTACTCCAAGAATGAGAGAATTCGTTGTGGAGTCATTCTCCATTAAGCCCTTCGAGAACGTGCTTCTCAACCAAACATTCGAAGCAGAAAGTATGCATATCGCCCTCCGAAAGGAAATTTTTCGCAAGGAGGGGGAAATCTAGCTCTAAACTCGGCCGTTATACTGGTGAGTTTTATGCTTTATTTTTTCTGCTAGCTTGTATTAGTTTTGTGCTTTGCTGACACACACACACGCACAATGCGGTGAGGACAAAGATCTGAGGAATGTTTCCAGTTCACTCCTATTTATAACCTGCAGGTGCGTCCAATCAGATGACGTCACCCTACCGAGGTTATATAAGCCAAAATTTGGCACACATGCTTCACAACCGGCAACATGAAAAGATATTCCCATAGCGTATTCACGCAGCATCAAGTGTAGCCTTTGAAAGGGAACTGATTTTATTCTAAAATGTAAAATTGTTAAGATATTGCAACATGAATTTGACATGGTTACGGACACTACAGATCTTTTGCTTTTTAAGTTTTTACCAAAAACCAATTTAAGCAAAAATGTTTACAGGTAATATGCTTCTAGAAGCGTACATTGATTTTAGTATTAAAAAATATGAATAATTTGTGATTTAAATCATTATTGTTTGAATTGAGACAGTATAACATTGAAAAAAGGCCAAAAAAGGCAAGATGACTTCCATGTTGCATGTAGCTTCCTTGACACAGACATTTTCTGTATTATATGTATAACATAAAAAATAAGCACCAACATAAAAACACACCAATACTGTGTTTTGGCCGTAAAGAATCTACATGTACAGTACTCTGCAAAAGTCATCATACAGTATTAAATGAAGGAACAATGAAATGGGAACAAATGTTTTACTGTGACAGGCTGCAAAGTGCCTAAAGATACAATCTAAAATTTGGTTGTTTATGTAACAAACTCAGCAGCAGTGACCTCATTTCCCCTCTCGTCTGTTCCAACCACTCAGCATCAGCAGTATACTAATCACCGGCCTGATCATCTGTCATCATCTGCACTTGTTTTTATCATGCTTAAATGATTTACAGGTCACTGTGTGGCTTAACAAAGAAAAAAAAACATTCCTCTGAAACTACCCAAGTACTGGACTGAACATGAGACAAAAACCTGCCAAAAATAAGATGCAAAAAAATGCCTTTATGACTACATTAAAAATACAAGAAACTCATTGACTCATTGGAAACAAAATATGAAGAAATGAGGGCTGGCTCAAGACTTTTGCACAGTACTGTATGTTTAATCAATAATTCATGACTAGTTCATATGCTTCTAATCCATAAATAATCTCGAGAGAAATTATACTATTTCTATTTTTTTATTTCATTTTTTTTGTCACATACACAGTCATACGCAGTATGATATGCAGTGAAATGCGTACATGTATACGACCGCCAGTGACCTTAGAAAGAAAATAAAAGCTTATATGTAAGGAATAAATATTAATAAAAAGAAATACTAAAGAAAATTAATTTAACTAGTAAAATAAATTGTACAAATAAGGGCATAATAAAAATATTACAAAATATAGAAAAACAGGGGGGGAAAAGGTATATATAACATTTTAAAGTGTCAATGGTTGTGCAAATATACATGACAAGTGGCTTATGAAAGTGTCATGTGCAATGGTCCAGATATATAAATATTAGTGCAAGTGTGTATGAATGTGACCATGATTGTCCAGTCAATGTTGTGAGTTTAAAAAGATGTTATTAGTACTGTGTGGTGTTGTGATTGAGAGACCTTATCGCCTGCGGGAAGAAGCTCCTCCTCAGTCTCTCTGTGTTGGCCATCAGGGAGCGTCAGACTGCATCAGAGAGAGCAGTCCATTGTTGGGATGGCTGAGGTCCTTCACGATCTTCCTGGCCTTGCTCCAGCACTGCTTGCTGTTGATTGAGTTCAGGGAACTCAGCTGATCGCACCACCTTCTGTAGAGCTCGTCTGTCCTGCATGGTGCTGTTTCCAAACCAGGTCGTGATATTTCCCATCAGGATGCTCTCTATGGTACAGGAGTAGAAATTCCTGACCACCTTAGAGGGCAATCTGAAGTCTCTCAAGCGTCTGAGGTGGTACAGACGCTGATAGGCCTTTTTCACCACGGTGTTGATGTGACAAGGCCATGACAGGTCCTGCGTGATGTGAACACTGAGGTATCGGAAGCTGTCCACTCTCTCCACTGGGCTCCTGTTGATGATGGGGGTCTGGTAGTTCCTCTCCTTCTTTGTACTAAAGTCCACTATCAGCTCCTTTGTCTTACTGACATTCAGGAGGAGATTGTTCCTCTGGCACCAGCTCTCCAGATTTCCAATCTCCTCTAGGTAGGCCGACTCATCATTGTTGGTGATCAGGCCGACCACGACGTCGTCAGCAAACTTGATGATGGTGGAGTTGATAGTGGTCATGCAGTCATGGGTGTACAAAGAGTACAGCAGGGGGCTCAGAACAACCCTGGGGGGCTCCAGTGCTGAGAGTGAGTGAGGCTGAGACATGTCCGCCCATCCTTACTGCCTGTGGTCTGCCAGTCAGGAAATTGGAGATCCACTGACACATTGATGATTTATATATATATAATCTGTAATATATATTTTATATATATAAAATTATATATATAAAATCAGTCTGTGCTACACTCTTGGAGAGTGCATCCATTTTCCATGTGAGTGAGTCAAAAATATTCATTCTAATCCTAGACATACAATAATACAAAATAACACAAAATAGCATTTACCAGAAAAGACTCGGACACAATTCGGCTCACTGGAATGACTTAAATATTCCTAATCCTGTTTATACCCGACATCAATACAGTTAATTCCACAACATCCAAGTAAAACGTCTATCTAGTTCATAAATCTTTGGAAAGATATTGGAGGCACAAGCTCGTCTCAGCCCCTGAGGCTCAGAGGTGAAACTGGATCAGCCAATAATCAGGCCCATCAGGCCCCTGGTGTCCAGAAGAAAGCCTTTTTGGAAAAGCGCCAGATCAGATCGTCCTGGGCTTTACAGCGCCACTTATGTGTTTGGGGCAGACGCTGCTTTCACTTCTCTATGAGCAAGCTTAATGTGGTCAGAGAGCCAGATGATCAGCTGCTCCATGGCATGATAAGGTAACGGGAGCTCAGCTGGGACACATATTACCGAGGAGAGATTTCATTAAGGGTTGTGGTCTGTTCTACAGTGTTGTCTTCCTTCATGTCCAGGCTATACCTGGCCCACTGAGAACTCTGTAGCTGTAGCTGTAGGAGTCGAATGCAATGTTCATTTGGAATGCATATGAAGCTAACATAATGAACTGATGAAACAACAACAACAAGGAACCAGCAGTTATATTTGCCAGTTTTTTATTTTTATTTACAGCACTTTATGTAAACAATTATTATCACATTCATTTTGGACAACACATTGTACTGTATGGCTGCTGTGGATGTTAATGATGTACATGTTGTACAGCCAAATCAGTTTTTTTTAAGTGCATTAGTAGGCACACTAAAACACGGAGTATTGTACTTTATATATGATGTTTCTGAGGAAATTAGGCAGGAATACACTAAAAGGAGCAAAACACTTTTTTTATGCTTTTGAAGGAAAATACTTAACAACAGGGCAATGTGATAAGCTATCACACTGTAACAGCACTTCCCAAAGGCTTTTATGCCGATCAGCCATGACATTAATACCACTGCAGGGTTAAATTAATAATAATAATTATAATAATAATAATAATAATAATAATAATAATAATAATGATAATATATACCAGTGACAGGATCATGGGCACTCATCGTCTATGCATGTGAGGACCGAAAGTAAACCCACCTGGTCTGATCCAACAGAAAAGCCAATTTAGCACAAACTGCTGAAAAAAAGTCAATGTTGTCCATAATAGAAAGGTATCTGGACAACCAGTGCATCACAGCCTGCTGAACATGGAGCTTAGCGGGCAAAGAGGTACTGTACTGTGTGGCTAATAAAAATACCAAAAAAAATTAAAGAAGACAAAAAGACTCGCTGACACTTCGACAGCTCTAACACTGGAGACCAGAACAGAACAGAAAACGTTCACTACGGTATGCCAAATGATTATTTCTTGTTATTTTTATAAACAACTCCATTAAACTAGTCTTAAATTATTCAAAGCATCGGCGGTACAAGCCTGAGCAAAGCATGAGCTGTAACCATAGAAACAATAAAGGACCCACACGAATGTGCACACAAATGATAAAACACGTTAATTACCAGCTTCCGACCAATCAGAATCATGAACCACTATGGTATAATATTCTAGGAGACTTACAGTAACTTGCACTTTATTTTCATTTAGTTGCCTACTTGTCAGAGTGAGTGGATTCTTAATATCCTAAATACTACTAATAAGTCTTTTTTGCTGTGTTTTCGTTCCCCAAAATCTCTCATTATGGAGCCGCATTTCTATTCAGATATTCATAATTATGTGAGGAGCTCAAGGGCACTTGCTATTTTTATGAGCCGTTACACAGAACCGTTGATAATGCTGCTGTTTGTTCGAACAATTAGATGTCTCTTTATTCCTCATTTATATTTTACACTTGTGTGTATTGTAAAGGTTTAACTTTTGTATTAGATGTTTATGATGGTAAGAAAAGATCCATGTACACTTTGAAGATATAAATAATTAAAACAAACAAACAAACATAAAAAAGCAGCCTTAAATACAGACATTTATCTTGCTTTGCAAATTAAATATTTCACACACACACACACACACACACACACACACACACACACACACACACACACACACACACACATTGTACTATTTGTCATTATGCAACATTATTATGTGTCTCTTTGTAGAGCAGAGGGGAAAATATGACTACATGAATCACATCTCTCTCTATATATATAAAATATAAAAAAAAATAATATATATATATATATATATATATATATATATATATATATATATATATATATATATATATATATATATAAATAAATAAATACATAAAAGAGTATAAACATTTAGCTGTGTAGTCAAAGATAAAGTGAGATGAGATGAGAGAGAGAGAGAGAGCATAATAAACTCCAGACTGACACCAAAGTGAGTGGATCCCTCGTTATCACATATTTATTTCCATTAATATTGGTAGCATTAATTAAACCTTTTAATTAGCAAAGATTTGCACTTATAAAACATAAAATAAGAAATAAATGAACCAGATTTTTTACTTTTAGACATCTCTAAAAGCATGAAATGTGTTACAACCTCCAACTTTTAGCAGTGCTCTCTCTTTTAGAGCACATTTTATCACCAGCCACCCACACTCCAACTGCGCGTACACACACACACACACACACACACACACACACACACACACACACACACTTTCTACTTCATACAGAGAATTAAGCATCTAAGCATCCTCATCATGTTTTGGTTTGGGTTTTGCATTCTTTGGAAGCACTCTGAGTAGCGTCACTAAATAAAAAGTTCATACTATGGAAAGTGGAAAATGCCTACGTATATTCTGACCGGCTGGCAGATGTCAGTTATTGTTTTATATACGGTTCCTGTTATGATGTGGCGATGTGAGGATGTTGCTTGGGGTGGGGGGGTTGGGGGGTGTTAGGAGAGTCTTAGTCTTAGAAGAAATGGCGAGATGGTAACTGTATTGAAATGCTTGATTATGTGACTTGTTTAATGGCAAACTCGAGGCCACTTTATCTTGGTCTTGTTGAACACTGACTGGGCAACTGACCTAGACAGCAATCAAACAAATTAATTATTAAAGTAATTATTATTATTATTATTATTATTATTATTATTGTTACAACACTGTATTTACGAACTGTCTCAGAGTAAGAAATCTCTCCTAAGTGGGCAAAAATTTTCAGAGTGATGGAATTTCGGTCCTACTTTTAGGATTAGGAGTAAGAGCAATACATCAGCATACTTAAAATAGGAAATCATTTCTATCTCCACCATGCTCCAGAGGTGTCCTACCTTTTTAGGAGCGGTGAGCAAATTTCATTCAGGCAGAGACGTGGGCAGAGGAGAAACGTTTTGGTAGCATTTAATGACATTAAAAGATACGTTCGGACCAAAATGGAATACTTTTTTGTGACAGATCGTGTGCGGTACACAACTGCTCCATCAACAAACATTTCGTATGGTGTCTCCACAGAAGCGTAGGTGGTTGCTACTATACATTTTTTCTCAGTAACAGCAAAGATGCAGCTTTGCAACAGTGATGGTTTGGGTTTAGCACAGCCGACAATAATAAATCAGACTTTGGTTGCTCTTACAGCACCACAGATCATGCCCGGATTCATAAATTTTCCCTCCACGCAACATAAAATCAATGAAAACAAGCTGCATTAAGGCGCATCGTTACTGGTTTCTCTGGAGTTGTTGGCATCAGCCATACACACACATTCAAATGATTGTCCTGAGCCGATGATGAGGCTTATGTGAACTGGAAACATCATCACAGCATCATGCAACATGATCATCGTATATATGATCATATGTACAGTATATATATATATTTTTTTTCTTTTTTTTATATTTTTTTCTTTTCATTGTTTTATATATATATATATATATATATATATATATATATATATATATATATATATATATATATATAAAATTAACACAGTGCAGGCAGCACCATTTTCACATTCAGGGGTACTTTTGGCAAACTGACTTTCACAAATTCACTCACTTTTTATCTTTAGCGATAACAGTAGCACAGAATTTTCCTTTAATTATTTCTTTACATTTTACTCCCTCCTCCGCAAGCAAAGCACACTCATCTTCTCTCCAGTTTCCCTGTCTTTCAGAAAGTCATTTTGTTCAGATTATGACAGTCTCTATTATAGACACTTGAAACCAGTGTGATGGATCTACAGCCTGTGTGAAAAGTTTTCTTTTCCAAAGTCACTACTAATATAACTATAAAAAATCTACAACACCTGCTACAATTTGTAGCCTACTTTGTCTCTCTCAGTGTTGTGAACAGGGACATCACACGCTTTCCTCTGAGTAGTCGTAGGAACTGTGGCCACTGTGCATGATGGGTTCATCACTTCATGCGCTTCCCTTACAGGTTTCAATAATGTGTTAGTCATTTCTTCGGCAGTTCAAATCTCCTAAATTGTTCTCCATACTTGACGCAGGCCTTTGACCTTTTTCAGCTGGTGCCTACTTTTTTATTCAGGCAGCATATTATTAAATAAATCTTTTTTTTCTTTTAAATAAATTTTTTTTTAAATAAATTATTTCTATCAATATATGTGTCTTTGGTTTTATTTATGATTGTCCCTGTACCAGAATGATGTGAATCCACTCTCATCCCTGGTGTGGAGCCCATATCCCCACGCTGAGTGAATCGTCTAAGGTTCTTAAGCAAGACCGTGCCCCGGTGTGGCTTGTTTCCTCTTATTGCTCCTCTGGCTGCGTTGCCTAGCACCCGAGGAAGCAGTTGCCCGCAGATTGCTGATAAGTTTCCTGTGACGTATGGCAGGACTTGCCCGATCAGGTACTGACGTATTAGCTGCCTAATAACTAAAATAAAATTTAAAAAAATGCTTTTATAAGGACAATGTGAGAGTTTCTTCCATTCATTATTTTCAATGAAAATTATTTAGTTATGGATGTTTTTTGTCCACATATATAACCACAGACTGTGGGCTTTTACACACACACACACACACACACACACACACACACACACACTCATTAACGAAAATGATCAGGCTTTAATGTGAATGCTTGTGAGACTAGAGAGAAATGCGTGGAATATAAACTTAAAACAAAAAGTCTGCTGTTTTCATATTCAGTTCTAAGCAAATGTAAACAAATACATATATTCAAAGCCTGGTAATTACAGTAGAAAATAAAACATAGATAAAGACCATGACACAAACTTTGTCTATGTCTTGTGTATTATTTTATTATTATCTTATTTAATATCCAATGTTCCTTTATTTGTACAAAATAATTGTTTATTTAAAATAAAAAAGGGTAGACTTAAAATAACAATTGCAGACTATTCTGTGGGCAAAAAAAAAAAAAAAGTCACTCCAAGATTGATTGCCTGCCTTTAGCTTGGATTACAATGTCAAAATGATTCCTCATGCTCCCAGAAATACTCTTTCACAATCCGAGTCCTGGAATATGGCTGTGCCATCAGGGAATTAAAGATGTGATAACGTTCTTCGTACGTCGCTTGACACATCCGAGATAAACTGATACATCTAAGATGAGATCATCGTGCTAATTAAGACCTGGCTAAGTTGGTTCTTCGAGCACACCTGTTGTTGATGATTAGTTTGGCCGGATTGAGTTGTCTAGGATTATTACGCGTTCGTGCGTTGGTTTAAAAGGCGATATGCATCGACAGTAGAAACACTGATCACAACCACTTTGATTGGTTGACGAAATGTCAAAAGAACAAGCTAAATTTTTTTTGTAACACCTGTTATGCGCTGAAATGCACCCCCCCCCCCCACACACACACACACGTGTTATGCGCTGAAATGCTTCCCTGCCATGGATCCCCCCCCCCAACCACACACACATAATCGCTATCGAATATTATATTAGCACATAATATGCGCATATGGTTTACAAATTACATGAGACAATAAAATAAGAAATATGAAAATAAATATGTTGTATATGGAAAATATTTTTTTCAAAAACATGTATACTTTTATATTGTTTACTTTATAATAAAATTAGTTTTGTCCAATTTTTCATTATAAAAAAATTATTTTTATTATATATATAAAAATAATTATTTGCATATTCATGACGAACCCCTAAAAAATAAATGTGTTACAAAATAAACATTATACAAGAATTTGAATTAATGGTCTTGAGGGCTGTCTCGTGCCCAGAGTTTATTATAATAATAAAAAACCTATGAATTTATGTTCTAATATAATATTTGATAGCAATTATATATAGTTATATAATTCGAGCTCTTTAACCAATACGATGTGACCTCACCATTTCAACCAATCATAACGCGCCAGGAGCGCAGCCTTAATCCTGTTTTCATGAAATAAACCTGCTACCGAGCAGGTTCAAGCTTACGGACATGTTGCTATGACAGCAAATGCGAGATGAGCATCGAAGAACGAAACAATCCAAGATCAGGACAAATCCATAACAATCAAATCCAGCTAACTGAGTTATCCACGTACGAAGAACGGACCCCTGAGCAGCTGATCAAACCCAGACCATAACACTGTCTCCAGAGGACTTGTACAGTGGACACTATACATGATGGGAGCATCGCTTCATGCGCTTCCTTTCTTACCCTGACACGACCATCACTCTGGTATAGGCTCAATCTGGACTCATCAGGTCACATGACCTTTTCCCATCATTCTTTATGATGCCTAAGCAAAATTCATAATGTGTGATTTTTATAATCTGTTCTTAACCCACTTTCAGTAATTTCAAATGATTTATTTTTGGTATATGATGCACGCTAGTAATTTGACCCTTCAGAAGTTGTGACTTTTTTTTTTCTTTTTGACCAAGCATTGTTTAATATTAAACAAATCAAATGATAAAAACCATAATAGTGCGATTACTATAAAAAAAATGCATACAGTATGTAATCACCTGTGCTTTATGTGTATCATTTTAACCACCTCAGAAGAGTAATTTGTACATTTCCTAAAACATTTCCCACCAACAATCTTTCCTTTGAATACACTTCTGATGTGTTGCATTTAATATTGCATGTAGTCAGTAACGCAAACTTCAAAATAAACTTCAAAACGAGATTGACAGAACTGTAAACAAATCATGGTGACAAAATGCTCAGCAAGTAAAGCATCAAGAGATGAAACTTATAGAGGTTAAACAATCATATGAAACACAAAACAGGTGTTCCACATGGACAGGATGTCAGCCAGGCAACAAAAGAAGGAATTCTAAAACTGACAGAGGGTGCCCCCTGGTGGTCTGGAGGCATTAGTCGACGCTGGATCAGGCACTAATGCCTACAGTATCTACTGTACCTTGTAATGTAGTCTTCGACTACCCATCGCTTTGCTACTACCGGAAACAGTGTAACCTGAGGAAACTAACCAAGCACGGGGAGAACATGCAAACCCCATGCACACAGAGCTTAGACGTGAATCGAACCCTCAACCCTGAAGATGCGAGGCCACAGTGCTAACCACGACACCACACCTTTAGAATTTAGTAAAATAGGAAAAAGAATCATCACAATTCATTAAGACCAATTAATTATTAAATCAAGTCTCATTATGGAGTCAACAGTGAACATTATATTTTGTTTCCTGATTTTTAAATTTCAGATGTTCAAAAGTTTTTTATTATTATTATTATTATTATTATTCAATTAATTTTTTTGCTGATTCTTCACTGGTGCCAACGGAGTTCCTAGTTTAAAGATGAGTCTACACTAGTCAGTCCATGTGTGCTGTTTATCCTCAGCAGGATCACAAGGCGTGTAAGGCTTTGGGAATCTGTGTGTGAGGTAATCTTGGTTGTAAAGAACATCTGACTCATTCTAACTGAGAAAGGATGTTAGTAGCTGCCAGGATAAACAAAGATAGATAGTGCAACGTGTCAGGGTCGGACCGTAGAGAGTGCACCGTAAAGTTCAACTTACAAAAAGCGATTTAATCTAGAAACTTTTACAATAGCATCATGAAGCTGAATTACCTAAAAATGCCCCCAAAGTGATTATCTCCTCATTTAAGAACTCATTTAAAAGTTTTAAATTTGATAATTGAGGAAATAAAACTCTCTCTCTCCCCCAGAGTAATTCATGTGATTCTTACTGGTAGTCCTCGGGCACCTCCGTGCCAGTGTGGTTTGTGAATTCCCAGCAGTGATACACCTTTAACAGCCCTCATTCAGCTCATAAATTCCCTCTTCATTATCGCAGTACAGGAGGGAAAAGCAAACGAGAACATGGCGACAGTTTAACAAACAACGTAACAAACACACTTCCTTACCTCCCATATTTCTCCATCTATAGATTCGGTTACATCTGATTTGCTTGTACGGTCTGATAAACTGATTGATGATTTACAAAATGATGACAACAAAAGATAGAGCATGCAAAGCAGGTGAAGGGAACTATACTGTATAAAACCGGATTGGTAAGCATTTTGTGAATACTCGTTAAGTGCATGTTCATTATGGACGATAGCAAGTTTTAACACGGAGAGTAAGAGTGGAAACTCTACCCCCAATTAAAATATTCATGAACTATCTATTTCTTGGCACTCTGCTTTGTGTGGCTTTTTAAACCAGCTGGGATGAAATATATACCAAGGGTTTAGGAATCCACATTGCTTAATTAACCATTTTGCATTGGCTGTCCTGGATGTTCAGGTAAAAACATTTTTAAATTGCATATTTGCATATATTCCATTACATTAAATGCACACAACAGGAAAACACATTCAACACACTACTGGCAATTTGGGAACACCAATTAGCTTAGCCTGCCTGTCTATGGACTGTGGGATGAAACCCAACAAGCACAGGGAGAACATACAGTACACCACTGTATTACACATGTGTCCATTACATCAAATGCACACAACAGGAAAACACATTCCTCATCCTGGTCCCATTTTCTTTAGGGTTTGTCATGTTTACACACACAAACCTTGAATAACTCATAGACATAGAGAGAACCCGAGCTCTGTGTTTCTGCATAGCAATGAAGAAGCCAAAGTAAAGAGGACAGTGAAGTGTCATATGGACTGATGGAACTGCTCATATACTCAGGAGAAAAACAAGATGTAGTTATTATTCTCTCCTTTATGAGAGATTTATTCTGTAATCAGCACCTGAAGGAGCCACTGTCGGTCCAGAGTCGGTGTCTTCCAGTCCATATTTCTGATTATCATAACGCAATACAACCAAAGTGTGTGAATGGCAGCATTATGGTACAGTGGATCAGTCCTTACCACATACAATACATCCTGTAAGTGTTATAAATAAAAACTGGCTGAAACTGATACTCTTGTACATACAGTATCAGCTTAGATGCAGGTGGTCTCGCAGAAAAATGAGCAAAGAGCAGAGAACTCATCATGATACAGGATTCTGAAAAGTATACTGTTGAATTTTAAAGGTTATATAAGATACTGTGTGTGTGTGTGTGTGTGTGTGTGTGTGTGTGTGTGTGTGTGTGTGTGTGTGTTGCCCGAAGAGATGGTCATATCATTTCAGTGATCTGAGAAGCCGGAAGGAACAGCAGACAGCACCCCTGCCGTGAGTGTTCCCACAATCATGCGATACACACTTCAAATAAGTCCTAAAGACCACTTCAGGTCAGTGGATATGATACAAGTGCAGCAGGACTCGTCCAAGGTACGGACACTTAATTAATTTATTTATTTATTTTGCAAGGCACATGCTTTCCAACTTCTTTCTTTCTTTTTTTTTTTTTTTAGAATTTTACTTTTTAGAGTTCTCTGCTCTTTGCTCATTTTTCTGGGAGACATCCTGCATCTGGGCTGATACTGTACAAGAGTATCAGTTTCAGCCAGTTTTTATTTATAACGCTTACAGAGTAAAATTTTAATGTTTACTGAGTATACACTGTGTGCACAATTATTAGGCTAATTTTATTCCTGAGATTTAATCAGAGGTGGAAAGAGTAATAAAATTATGTACTCAAGTACAAACCGGACTCCAAAAAAGTTGGGACACTAAACAAATTGTGAATAAAAACTGAATGCAATGATGTGGAGATGGCAAATGTCAATATTTTATTCAGAATAGAACATAGATGACAGATCAAAAGTTTAATCCGAGAAAATGTATCATTTTAAAGGAAAAATATGTTGATTCCAAATTTCACGGGGTCAACAAATCCCAAAAAAGTTGGAACAAGTAGCAATAAGAGGCTGGAAAAAGTCAATTTGAGCATAACGAAGAGCTGGAAGAGCAATTAGCAGTAATTAGGTTAATTGACAACATGATTGGATATAAAAAGAGCTTCTCAGAGTGGCAGTGTCTCTCAGAATCCAAGATGGGTAGAGGATCACCAATTCCCACAATGTTGCGCAGAAAGATAGTGGAGCAATATCAGAAAGGTGTTACCCAGCGAAAAATTGCAAAGACTTTGCAGTTATCATCATCAACTGTGCATAATATCATCCGAAAATTCAGAGAATCTGGAACAATCTCTGTGTGTAAGGGTCAAGGGCGTAAAACCATACTGGATGCCCGTGATCTCCGGGCCCTTAAACGACACTGCACCAGAAACAGGAATGCTACTGTAAAGGAAATCACAGAATGGGCTCAGGAATACTTCCAGAAACCATCGTCAGTGAACACAATCCACCGTGCCATCCGCCGTTGCCAGCTGAAACTCTACAGTGCAAAGAAGAAGCCATTTCTAAGCAAGATCCACAAGCACAGGCGTTTTCTTTGGGCCAGGGATCATTTAAAATGGAGTGTGGCAAAATGGAAGACTGTTCTGTGGTCAGACGAGTCACGATTCGAAGTTCTTGTTGGAAATGTGGGACGCCATGTCATCCGGACCAAAGAGGACAAGGACAACCCAAGTTGTTATCAACGCTCAGTTCAGAAGCCTGCATCTCTGATGGTATGGGGTTGCGTGAGTGCGTGTGGCATGGGCAGCTTGCATGTCTGGAAAGGCACCATCAATGCAGAAAAATATATTCAGGTTCTAGAACAACATCTAGTCATCTCTTTCAGGGAAGACCCTGCATTTTTCAATAAGATAATGCCAGAGCACATTCTGCATCAATCACAACATCATGGCTGCGTAGGAGAAGGATCCGGGTACTGAAATGGCCAGTCTGCAGTCCAGATCTTTCCCCTATAGAGAACATTTGGCGCATCATAAAGAGGAAGGTGCGACAAAGAATGGGAGAAGAATGGGAGAGCATTCCTATGTCTAAACTTGAGAAACTGGTCTCCTCATTCCCCAGACGTCTGCTGAGTGTTGTAAGAAGAAGGGGAGATGCCACACAGTGGTGAAAATGGCCTTGTCCCAACTTTTTTGGGATTTGTTGACACCATGACATTTTGATTCACCATATTTTTCCCTTAAAATGATACATTTTCTCAGTTTAAACTTTTGATCTGTCATCTATGTTCTATTCTGAATAAAATATTGACATTTGCCATCTCCACATCATTGTATTCAGTTTTTATTCACAATTTGTTTAGTGTCCCAACTTTTTTGGAATCCGGTTTGTACAAGTACTGTTACTTCAGTGAAATTTTACTTAAGTACAAGTAAAGTTACCATTATCAAAATCTACTCAAGTAAAAGTAAAAAGTAGCTCTTAAAAGTTACCGAGTTACTTTTTTATTTTTATTTTTTTTAACAGCGGGGGTGGGATGAGGCATTCTAGTGTAGTTCAAAAAAGATGAGCAGATATAAATCTCAAACTAGTTGTTTTTAACTGAAGGAACACCTTTGCATAATAAAGCTGTTGTCTTTCTTGTGCTTGAAAATCAAAGTGGTCACTTAAATATGGTGTTACGTCCCAGTCTAGGGCCATACAGCAAAAGAATGGTTCAGGGTTCTATTTATAATATATATAACTGTATGGAAATGGTGGTGTATGGCAGAAAGAACTAGATCCAATCATTAACTGATGAAATAATGAGGTTTGTATATACAAAACACACACACACACACACACACACACACACACACACACACACACACACACACACACACACACACACACACACACACAACAGGAGGAGGATCAGATTCAGGGTGGACCCAGGCCAAAATAATAAACAAAATGGTATTTATATTTAGTAGCTAGATTACCTGCAAAAAAAAAAAAAAAACCCACAAACAAAAATACAGGTACTGTACCTTCCCGGACTCCCTAAACCAAAAACAGTGAAATTATCTACAAATATATACAAAGACCAACCAAACCAAAGGGACAAAGCAATAATCAAAGTCAATTGGAGGCAAAAAGTCAAAACTGGAATACACAACCAAATATCAAAAGACCAAAATCACAACCTCTTTCATCTTTCCCGCGTCTCTCTCCCGTTTATATATGGTCGCGCTAGTCGATGACGTCACTCTCAGAGCGGAAGCGACCGCGTGGAAGGTCAGGTAGCTGCCGATGTGGAGACAGTCAGAAAACCTGGAGTGGAGTCTGGAGCGGCGCGCGACCAGGACATGATACACACACGCGCATTTATACAAAGTATAATATTTTTATTATTTTAGCATTTTCATTCATTTATTTTTTTACTCAGTAGTGAATATGATTTAAAATGTAGCGAATTACAATGTACTTAAGTAAAAGTAAAATTACAGATTTTAAGAAGTACTTTAAAAAGTAGAAATACACAAAAAAGCTACTCAATTACAGTAACGCGAGTAAATGTCATTCGTTACTTTCCACCTCTGGATTTAATTTTAATGTTGAACAAATACAGTGCTGTGAGTCATAATGTTAATTAACCTCAAATCTGAAAGTTGGCTTTCTCAGGGGAATATATCCTGTAAGTGTGAACAATTATTAGCAAATGATACATAAAAAATTGACAAATAAACACTTTTGGCATGTCACAATTATTCATTGACTAATAAAGCTCATCTTCATTTTCAATACCTGCAAGGCGTCTTCTATCCATGGCGTCTGTCCATTTCTTGATCTGTTGATCATCAGATTTTGCTGCAGCAGCAACCAGAGCCTCATAAATGCTGCTTTAAGAGGTGTATTATCTTCCCTCACAGTAAATCTTTCATGTAAGAAGGTCCCATGAGTTCTCAATTGTGTTGAAGTCGAGTGAGGAAGGGGGCCAAGTCATTATTCTGTCATGTTTGAGGCCTTTCCTGCCTAGCCAAGCATTGGAGTACTTTGGATGCCTGTGATGGATCATTGTGCTGCATACAAACCATGTCCTTCTTGAATGGTGCAGACTTCTTCCTGTACCCCTGTTTGAACATAGTTTCTACTTTCAACTGGCAATAGGTTTTGGAGCTGACTTCACCACCCAACACCAGTACCTCTCTTCCATCATGCTTGTGTGGTGCCTAGGAGGCCAGTAGACATCCAGTCATGAGCTCATCACTCTCATTTCATCTGTCAAGAAAACCAAAAAAAAATCTGTTTTCAGATATTTCTTTGCCCACATTGTAATTTGTGCGATTCCCGTTTCTGTGTGCATGTTCTCCCCGTGCTTGGTGGGTTTCCTCCGGCTACTCCGGTTTCCTCCCACAGTCCAAAGATCTGCAGATTAGTTTAATTGGCATACCCAAATTGCCCGTAGTGTGTGAATGAGTGTATGAGTGTGTGTATGTGTGTGTGCCTTGCAATGGATTGGCACCCTGTCCCGTGTGTACCCTGCTTCATGCCCTAAGCCTCCTGGGATAGGCTCCAGGTCCCCGCGACCCTGAAGACAGGAGAAAGCAGTATAGAAGATGAGTGAGTGAGTGAGTGAGCGTTTCAGCCTTTCACTGAACACCCTGTACTGGATGCCCAGGGAAGGTTGCACTTCTGGAATATGGTGGCACTGGTGGATGGCACAGGTGTGCTCCCAGGTTCCTTTGGGAGAACATGCAAGCTCCATGGTGGAAATTGTGGAGGTCCAAGGTGAAAGTGCTAATTACTAAGCCACCATGCCGTCTTGCCGTCCACTTCATGTTGTCTTTTTGTAAAGTACTTTTTATGTATTGGGTTAATTAGCTTGGTCTCAGCTAATTAAAATAGGTGTCTTAGTTGGCTAGTTAGATTTGGTAATACTGTATTTTTTCCTTGGTCCAGAAGGAACGTTGTTTGAGTTTGAGTTCATATAGCGTGGAGTTGAAAAATATGTATAGAAATAACGATAAGGTCAGAATACTCACTTGCCCAATAATGGAGCATGCACTAGATCATTGTATAGATCATGTATAGAAATGTAAATGATCCAAAACGCAACGACATGACAAAACTGTAGTCAAGACAGAAGGTCAGGCGATGTCAAAATTAAATGTCACAGAATGGGGAAATGAAAAATACACAAAGAACATAAAGGGTTAGTAAATAGAATCTCAAATAACATGCAAAAAAAAGTTGGAAAAGTTGTACAGTAGTTCTTATAGTAACTGTTTATTTTGAAAAGGTCACGGTGTGCTTAGTTAGATAGTGCAAAGGTTGGAAACAGGTGTGTAACCCAGAGGTTTTAAGCCTTGCACATGAAATTAGCATGTCCGTTTCTTATTAGCTTGGCCTCGACTACATTCAACCATGAAGATTTGGATTTTTA
Organism: Channallabes apus; assembly: GCA_030522415.1. Classification (NCBI taxonomy): domain Eukaryota; kingdom Metazoa; phylum Chordata; class Actinopteri; order Siluriformes; family Clariidae; genus Channallabes; species Channallabes apus. The sequence goes on from CM060104.1 coordinate 30,114,484, forward strand.
ATGACGGTGAGTATATGAGTAAGTGTATGTACTGTATGTAATGTAATTCATTCTGAATTTTTCCATTATACTATCCATAAATGAGTAAAAAAGTATCCACACTTTTGTTATATTAAGGTTCTGAGAGTAACCAGCGCAGTATGGAATAGAAAATACCCAATTGCTCAAAAAAAAGTAAAAAAAAAGTAAAGGCTCAAAAGTTAACCAGCATCTGGAAAATGTACTGTACTGCATGCTTACAGTTTCCTGCGAGTGCGACGTGGTGGCTTAGTGGGTAGCACTGTTGCCTTCCACCTTCAGGGTCCGGGTTCAGTTTGCATGTTCTCCCTATGTCTGGCTGTTTTCCTCTGTGTTCTCCAGTTTCCTCCCACAGCCCAAAGACATGTGGATTGGGCTAATTGGTGTTCCGTAATTGCCCGTAGTGTTTGAGTACAGTATGTGTGCCCTGTGATGGATTAGCACCCCATGCAGGATGCACCCCACCTTGTGTCCTGAATACAGGATTAATCGGTATAGATGGTGAAGAAGTGAGTGAGAATTATGAGGAAAAAAGTTCAACAATCAACAGTGCTTGTTATAGCGAGATGCTTATTGAAGAGCTGAAGCCTGATTGCTATCTTGCAGCATTGTGATCTTGCATGACAATGTACAATCTAACACTTCTGTCGACATTATGCAAAGACGTGTGTGTTAAAGCATCCTCCCTATAGTCCATCAAACATCAGACTTCTGAAGAAGAAGTGAAGACACGTGTACAGTCATGGCACACAGCTTAGACTAAATGCTTTTTGTTTGTTTGTTTTTAATAAAGGAATTTGAAAGCTTGTTGACAGATGGACAAAGTGTATTGAAAAGCAAGGAGATTATGTTGAAAAAGTGATGTATTTGTTTTTTCTTTAAAATAATTTAAATAAACACTACAAATTGCGGATAATTTTCGACTCACCCTTAAACCCTTATAATGTAAGATTAATTAAAAGAGTGAGGGTAGCACTGTTAACCTCTCTGATTACATAACTAGCTTAGATAGTTTGTTACTATCATCACTACTTTGTACTGTATAATGCAAGTCGTCTGCATAATGAAACATTGGCATACCGTAAGCAAAATACAATAAAGTTAATAAAGTTATTAGAACACTGTCTAATTATAGAGTTGTTATTGAAAACTGACATTGTAATTGGCGTAAGGGGTTCACAACTTTTTGCTCAGCAAATGCGGGCAGTCGGGTCTCCAATGCAATCTGATATATGTCTGGTTTTTTTTGTTTGTTTTTATCTTTAACATTCAATTCAATAACAATAACGGCAATAAACATTTTTGGAAAGAGAACCTGTGCTTGGTGGGTTTCCAGCAGGTACTCTGGTTTCCTCCAACAGTCCAAAGACCTGCAGATTAGGCTAATTGATGTTCCCAAATTGCCCATAGTGTGTGAATGAGTGTGTGAGTATATATGTGTGTGTGTCCTGCAATGGATTGACACCCTTTCCAGGGTGTACCCTAGTTAATACCCGAAGTCTCCTGGGATAGGCTCCAGGCCCCCCCACAACCCTGAATACAAGATAAAGCGCAACAGATGATGAGTGTGTGAGTAAAAGAGAACCATCTACCATTTGTGTGTTGCTACAATATAGTTTTTTTTATAAAAACACTTGCAAAGAGAAAAAAAGTGATTGACAATGCTGTCGACCACTAAGGGCTAACAAGTTAGTTAGAACATTTAATCTAGCCTTGACAAGTGCATCTGTTCAAAAAGCGTGAAAAAGGAGCCAGAAGCATCTGCGGTTTAGAGCCAAAGTGGGTGCGATCTGTTGTCCAGGTAACCGTCAATCACTTTGGTGAGCTAATCAATCTGTGCTTTCATAATGACTTGCCAGTTGAGCTTTAACTGCTTGAATCAACATGATATGATGTAAATGACACCAGGAATGCGTATGTTTAGATTAGAAAATCAACGCACTTTGTGTGATCATCAGGTAAAAGGTTTACATTTAAAATGTAGGAGGTAAAAGTACAGGTTTTTCATTAAAAAAAATGTAGAGAGTAGAAGTAAAATGTATTACATACAGTATGGAAAATACTCAAGATAATGTACAGATACCCACGCAAAAAAAAAAAAAGCCTATGTACAGTACAGTAATGAAGTAGTTGTACTTTATTACTTGCTACCCCAGGTGATGAATATACCATTAGGGAGAGATAGGGGTACATGTGATTGTATGGAGGCATGGTATGAAGAAGGAACTCTATGCTACATTCATATGCTCTGCCACTGGTATTGACTTGACTAAAATATACCTTAAACTCATTACTGTATATTCCAAGGAGTCTAAAGTGTCAGATAAGCTCGCCAGACACTATAATGAGGTAGAAACTATGACACGACATGGGGAAGGTGGTCAAGACAATGTTTATATGAAAGAGCTTGATCATTTAATGATCTTTTTGTGACACAAGATTTGAGGAGCAGCCACAGAAACCCTAGGATCAGTGGGTACTTGAAGGTTGTGGTAAACAAGAACAAGCACCGTGTGCACTCTGTGATGGGGCAGCTTACTCTATACAGTATGTGTCCACTGTCAATAGCTTTAATACAAAGAGGGGTTGAAGTGGTCCAGTGGGAATTTGGAGTTTGTAGACTGTTTCATGGTAAATCAGATTGCCTGCCACTCCAGAGTCAATCGATGGTTAAAGTGAAAATACGTGGTCTGACTGTCATATCTGAACATTCTGGACAAGCAATGATTGATGATTCCTCAGTGTTATGACTGGGAGAGTGCTTCATGTATGAATTCAGCAAAATGTTACAATCCTGGAAGTGCTATGGAGGGTGCACTAAGTGACAAAGTGATTGGGATCGCCATACTAATAACAGTCTCCATGCTCCATTTTTCTATCTTTCCCCACATGGAAAGAACCTATATGAGGATATATGCACATATATGAAACCTATATGCAGTATATATGCATATATTTGATAATATATATGCTGCATATATGCGTATATATGCTACATATAGGCAACATTGAGGTGCATATATGCGTATATACAGGCCATATAGGTCTCCTGTATTGCTTCTTTATATCCACATATAAGCCCTACAGTATATGTACTGTACATACAAGATATGTCTCCTATGGCAGGATCTGGTCATTTTAGCTCATATCTCACTTTGGCAACTGTCATACATGATGCCTAGCTCATATTTTCTATTATCAAGGCAATAACTAAGAACTAACTTTAAAAAAATGCAAAAAACTTATTTGCGAACACATTAAATTGGTATCCTAATTGCCCACATACAGTATATGAGGATATATGCACATATATATGGAACGATATCGCGGACAATATTCAAATGCAATTGCAAATAGCATTTGCAATTGCGTTTCCCATATGTGGACGCACAAAGTGTGCCATAATTCAAATGCAATTGCAAACTTTGCATTACCGTTTGCTGATTCGCCTTCGCGAGCGCACACTGACTGCCAAATTTCAAATGAAAAAACAAAGTCCATTTGCATTTGTATTTCCCAGGTCTTACACGTCATGAACCTGTCATATTTAAATAGCAAAATCAATCACCACGTTTGCTTTTTCACTTTCTCTGCGCCGCGCGTCAAGCCGGCCAAAATTCAAACGCAATCGCTAATCCATTTGCAATTGCATTTCCAACACGTTACACAGAAACCTGTCAATCAGCGTCAGGGGTGGGTCTATACTGTGGGGCAGGATTGTATGGGGAGTGACGTCACTCGCACTCGCCGACCAAGAGGGGGATATTTGAGCACTGGCGGTGAACCGAGATTATCTCATTTGTTTATCAAGAAATAAACACACAAAAATGACAAATCGCATATTTTCTTGCTCCGGAGTGGACAGAGAAGTTTTTACAAATAAAAATATTTTTAGATCTTCTCCTGTTACAGCCTGCTGGAGCTAAATCTTTCAGAAACGCTGCGTACCGGTGTTATGCGCTAAAATGCCTCCCTGCCACTGATTGCACCCCCACAAAATCTCTGTCAAATATATGAGGACATCACAATCAAATATTCATATTATTATTATCAAATATAATATATGAGTATTATCACGAAGCGATTTTTATTATAAATAAGAAATATAAAAATATACCGTACATGTACAACCCCTGGCAAAAATTCTGGAATCACCCCTCTCAGAAGATGTAATCTTCTCAGAAGATTGCAATCTCTCATCTCCTCCAAACATCACTCACTCACCTGGACACTAGGAAAGGGAATTATGTTAAAATGCTCTTCATCGACTACAGCTCTGCTTTTAACACAATAATTCCCTCCACACTCACCACCAAGCTGGAGCACCTGGGACTGAGCTCATCTATATGTCAGTGGATCTCCAATTTTCTGACTGGCAGACCACAGGCAGTAAGGATGGGCGGACATGTCTCAGCTACACTCACTCTCAGCACTGGAGCCCCCCAGGGTTGTGTTCTGAGCCCCCTGCTGTACTCTTTGTACACCCACGACTGCGTGGCCACTACCAACTCCACCTCCATCATCAAGTTTGCTGACGACACCGTCGTGGTCGGACTGATCACCAACAATGATGAGTCGGACTACCTAGAGGAGATTGGAAATCTGGAGGACTGGTGCCAGAGGAACAATCTCCTCCTGAACGTCAGTAAGACAAAGGAGCTGATAGTGGACTTTAGTACAAAGCAGGAGAGGAACTACCAGACCCCCGTCATCAACAGGAGCCCAGTGGAGAGAGTGGACAGCTTCAGATACCTCGGTGTTCACATCACGCAGGACCTTTCATGGTCCTGTCACATCAACACCGTGGTGAAAAAAGCCCGGCAGCGTCTCTACCACCTCAGACGCTTGAGAGACTTTAGACTGCCCTCCAAGGTGCTCAGGAACTTCTACTCCTGCACCATAGAGAGCATCCTGACGAGAAACATCACGACCTGGTTCGGGAACAGCACCATGCAGGACAGACGAGCTCTACAGAGGGTGGTGCGATCAGCCGAGCGCATCATCCGCACTGAGCTCCCTGACCTACACTCCATCTACAGCAAGCGGTGCTGGACTAAGGCCAGGAAGATCATGAAGGACCTCAGTCACCCCAGTAATGGACTGTTCTCTTTGTTGCGGTCTGGGAAGAGATTCCGCTCCCTAAAGGCCAACACAGAGAGACTGAGGAGGAGCTTCTTCCCGCAGGCGATAAGGTCTCTCAACCACACAATCACACCTCCACACAGGACTAATAACATCTTTTAAGCTCACAACACTGACTGGACAATCATGGACACATTCATACACACTTGCACTAAATACTCATACATCTGGACAATTGCACATGTCACCTTCATGCATATTTGCACAACCACTGACACTTTAATCCTATATTTCTATATTTTTGCAATATTTTATTATGCCCTTATGCACAGTTAATTTTACTAGTTAAAATTATATTCTTTAGTATTTCCTTTTTATTGATTATTTATTTTACGTACAAGCTTTTATTTTCTTTTTTTAAGGTCACTGGCGGTCATATAAAGCATTTCACTGCATATTATACTGTGTATGATTGTGTATGTGACCAATAAAATTTGAATTTGAATTTGAAGATGTTCATTCAAATGTTTAATTGTGTAGAAAAAAAAACAAGCACATACATGCCACAAAACTATTTTCACTCAACAATCCAAACTTCTGGCTGTATAAAACACTTTTAAAAAAAACAAAGAAAGATAACTATAGTCAACGACAACTGTTTTAACAGCTCAAACAGAGGAAAAAAATATGGAATCACCATGCACTTTGCATTTCTACAACTGCTAATTAGTCTACAGTTAAAAAAGAGTGCTTGCACACATTAGGGATGTGTTGAACCAAGATGATTGACATAACTCATAGCTCCAACACGAGAGATGTCAGTTGAAACAAAGGAGAGAATTATCAAACTTCTTGGTTGTTCCCAGTCAGCTGTGTCTAAAATCTGGACCAAGTACAAATCAAATGGAAAGGTTGTAAAAGGGAAGCGTACTGGTAGACCAAGAAAGACATCAAAGCGCCAAGACAGAAAACTTAAAGCAATATGACTTGAAAACAGAAAATGCACAACAAAACAAATGAGGAACAAATGGGCAGAAAGTGGAGTCAATGTCTGTGACCAGACAGTAAGAAATCGCCTAAAAGAAATGGGATTTACATACAGAAAAGCCAAAAGAAAACCATCATTAACATCTAAACAGAAAAAAACAAGGGTTCAGTGGGCTAAAGAAAGACAATCTTGGACTGCGGATGACTGGATGAGAGTTAGAGTCAGTGATGAATCACGAATCTGCATTGCGCAGGGTGATGATGCTGGAACTTTTGTTTGGTGCCGTTCCAATGAAATTAATAAAGACAACTGCCTGAAGAAAACATGCAAATTTCCACAATCATTATTGATATGGGGTTGTATGTCAGGTAAAGGTACGGGAGACATGACAGTCATTACATCTTCTATAAATGCACAAGTTTATGTTGAGATTTTGGACACTTTTCTTATTCCATCAATTGAAAGGATGTTTGGTGATGGTAGCATCATTTTTCAGGATGATAATGCATCGTGCCATAGGGCAAAATCTGTGAAAACATTCCTACAGGAAATACATATAATGTCAATGGCATGGCCTGCAAATAGTCCGGACCTTAATCCAATTGAAAATCTGTGGTGGAAATGAAAGAAAATGGTCCAGGACAAGGCTCCAACCTGCAAAGCTGATCTGGCAACTGCAATAAGACAAAGCTGGAGACAGACTGATGAAGTATACTGTTGGACATTAGTTAAATCCAGGCCTCAGAGAATTCAAGCTGTTATAAAAGCCAGAGGTGCTGCAACAAAGTACAAGTAGTGTTTTTATTTGGTGATTCCATATTTTTTTCCTCTGTTTGAGTTGTTAAAACAGTTGTCGTTGACTATAGTTATCTTTCTTTGTTTTTTTTAAGTGTTTTATACAGCCAGAAGTTTGGATTGTTGAGTGAAAATAGTTTTGTGGCATGTATGTGCTTGTTTATTTTTTCTACACAATTAAACATTTGAATGAACATCTTCTGAGAGGGTGATTCCAGAATTTTTGCCAGGGGTTGTACATGTATATTTTTATATTTCTTATTTATAATAAAAATCGCTTCGTGATAATACTCATATATTATATTTGATAATAATAATATGAATATTTGATTGTGATGTCCTCATATATTTGACAGAGATTTTGTGGGGGTGCAATCAGTGGCAGGGAGGCATTATAGCGCATAACACCGGTACGCAGCGTTTCTGAAAGATTTAGCTCCAGCAGGCTGTAACAGGAGAAGATCTAAAAATATTTTTATTTGTAAAAACTTCTCTGTCCACTCCGGAGCAAGAAAATATGCGATTTGTCATTTTTGTGTGTTTATTTCTTGATAAACAATTGAGATAATCTCGGTTCACCTCCAGTGCTCAAATATCCCCCTCTTGGTCGGCGAGTGCGAGTGACGTCACTCCCCATACAATCCCGCCCCACAGTATAGACCCGCCCCTGACGCTGATTGACAGGTTTCTGTGTAACGTGTTGGAAATGCAATTGCAAATGGATTAGCGATTGCGTTTGAATTTTGGCCGGCTTGATGCGCGGCGCAGAGAAAGTGAAAAAGCAAACGTGGTGATTGATTTTGCTATTTAAATATGACAGGTTCATGACGTGTAAGACCTGGGAAATACAAATGCAAATGGACTTTGTTTTTTCATTTGAAATTTGGCAGTCAGTGTGCGCTCGCAAAGGCGAATCAGCAAACGGTAATGCAAAGTTTGCAATTGCATTTGAATTATGGCACACTTTGTGCGTCCACGTATGGGAAACGCAATTGCAAATGCTATTTGCAATTGCATTTGAATATTGTCCGCGATATCGTTCCATACATATATGAAACCTCTCCGTGAAAATCTTTTTGAAACATGTCACTAAAATTAACTGAAATGAGAAATATATCTATATATCTTAAAGTGTCTACTTTTAAATGATGCAAGTCACATTGAAAACAAATATTCTCAGTTTATATAATCCGTATGAAACCAAGGAGAGGCACAGAATTTCTGTCACTTATCTGCTAATAACTCGAGGCAGGACACGCCCACACGCCAATCACACGGAAATCAGTCCGGGTAATTTACATACTAGGCCACGCCCCCTGACACCGGCCTGATCAACACACACACACAGAGAGACAGGTTTGAAAACACTCCGATTCAGTGAGGTTTCTGCACGTTTTGGAAGATGGCACGCGCTTACACATCCGAGGAAACTCTTCAGAATGTTCTGGAAAGTTTACATTTACCTCAGAAGAAGACTGTGTGACTCCGACGACGAACGGGAGCATTTTGAACAGAGAATAGACCCATGCTACACTGGGTAAGTTATTAAGTCTTATATAACTCGTATTCTGATAATATTAAACTAATATTAGTAAATATTTTCCTCACTACAGCTAGCTCTTGTCAGCTTGTGTGACATGTTGGCTTTCAATGCCATTTATATAGTTTAGGTAAATCATGCTAATATGCTGCCTCATGTAGCACAAACATGATATTTCCCGGTGACTAAGCTAATGCCTTATGTAGTTTACAGATGTTTATAAATGTTCTAATGTATTTCACCTTGTTTTGGATAGCTTTAGATTATAGTTGCTAATATGTATTTGGCTCTGTTTTGGTTAGCTTATAACACTGCTATCGGTAATGTTATTTAGCACAAACAAGCTAGTTCCAGGTGGTTAAAATACAGCCTTATGTAGCTAAGTGATGCTTATGAATATTTCTTTGGTGTAAATGTATATAATCCCTTTTGTTTAGCGTGTATTTACAAATGCCTGATAAGATGTAATTGTTTAGAATGTGTTCAATATGTGTGTAATGTCCAATGGATGGTGTTTGCTAATGTCTCAGTTGTAAATGTTTGAGATCCACTACATGGTCTGTTGTCCATCAACAGATATTTGCCCAGCCTATTGTCCATCAAAAATACAGAGGGGCACAAAAATGTATACACACTTTCACAATTGCTATCTATGGCCTTTTTTAAAACTCAAATTGAATTATGGCAGCAGTGTGTAGTATTATCTATCACCATCATTGATGCTGTCATGTGACCTACTGTACAGAAGAGAGGTGTATATTTTTCATGTTGAAGTGTGGATACATTTTTGGTCATCTCTGTACTGTATATATTGTGCATCCATATTAATTGCACATCCATTTACTCTGAACAGTATAGGCTAACATTTTTTTATTTATTTGTTTTTAAGAATGTGTCTGCATCACCCTTGCCTTCACCAGCCCCTCACATCAGGACACGCAAGCTCCGTTCAGATGGACCTCTTGTATTTGTGAAGTGGATGGACACACGAGAAGTATCTACCTGTTCTACCATCCATTCTGCTTATACAGTAGACGCGGTGAAGATGAGGGTGAAATTACAAGGTACATGGACTACAAAGACATTTCCTGTGACTGCATACAACCAGCACATGGGGAGTTGATCCCTCTGATCAGCTATTACAATACTATACTACACAGCACAAAACAATGAAGTCGTACAGAAATATTTCTCTACACTTCTTGGACATTGCTCCAACCAATGCTTACCCTGCATATATGTTTTGTACAGTTTTTTTTTTATCTTGCACTGTTTTACTCTGAATGTCCGTCTTTTTTCAGTTTTTATTTTGTACTGTTCCTTGTTGCAGTTTTACCCTGCATGTATCTTTATCATTAATCTGCATTTATACATAAAATCCTATTAACTATTGGGAAGCTAAACATGAGAATCAGTATGAAACATGAAAAGTTTCTAAAAGTTGCCAATAAATTAATATTGTGATGTGAAATTGTTTTTCAGATTGAAGTTATAAAGGGCTCTGGGGTGTTTTGCCAGGCAGAAGCGTGGAGAGCAGCCCGCCTTGCCACCTCTGCTACTGCCATGGTACGGAATCTGCTGCTGGGCACCTTCGAATTGGAGACTTGACCAAATTAAAAAGGTAGCCATTATTGGTGAATAAATGCATAATGCGTTGAGAAGGGAAAAAAACATTATAAGTTCACCACTTTAACCATAGGCTACTTGTATCAATGTTTATTAGGCATCAATGGAGACTGCATAAGGTAGGGCACCCATTATTGTTACTGTATCTGCTTGGTACCTATAATACTAATTCATCGCTTGCTCACTTCTTAATCCTACCTTTCCTCTTCTAAAGCCACATTTCTGGGGTATTGCGCTGTAGGGTGTGTAGTCTTCTATTTTGTAGAACATATAGTGTTGCAAATAACCTCGTGGCACTAATTGTTGTCGTCTGAAGTTTTAATAAATAATCATTCATTATTATTATACTGTCTTATTATTTTTGTCTTCTCTAGATGCTACATTTAAGAAGTGGCCGGCAGCCACCCGAAGGCAGATAGGCACATCTATCAATTCAAAGCTCACGGAGCTGGGAAGATCCACAAAATATATATTTTTTTCTTCCTGTTCAGTTTTTGTCATGTTTTTGTTCTTTTACTAGTTGATTGTTCTTAAGAAAATAAAAAATTAAAATTTCTACATTTTGGGCTTTTATTTATGTTTAGCAGCTATGGATTTTTTTTTACTAATCTAGGTAAACATATAGGTGCATATATGCACACACATGTACATGCATATATGTACCTATATATGTGCATATATGTACATATAATATAGGAAAACGGACAATTTTATATGTCACATATACTGTATTATTATATAGGTACATATATGCACGCATATATGTACATATAATATAAGAAAACGGCCAATTTTATATATGTCTATATAGGTACATATATGCACGCATACTGTATATGGACGCATATATGTACATATAATATAGGAAAACGGCCAATTTTATAGATGTCATATATTAAAAACCTATATCAAAACCTATATTAAAACATATATGTTTATATAGGTTCTTTCCGTGTGGGTCCTGTTCTCCCTAATGTTAATGGTAGCCTTCCCTGGTTAGTTGCATGAGTTCAAAGGGGATTAGATTTGACAGAAGATGCTATGGAAACTTCAGATACCTGCTGGTTGCAGATGAGATGATCAATCTTGATGGTGCTGTCAGTTAGGTCTTGTTCAGACTCCCAGCCAACATCTGATTTTTGGCTTATTCACATTCTAATGTTTGGAATCATATAATTGTAGTCTGAAAAAGCACATTTAACCATATTTAAAGTAGATTCCCAAAGATGTCTCTCAGTCTGGATTCTCTACACGTTCGATTAGATTTGAAACTGTCCTTTACGTCACTGGCAACAAGTTTAAGTCCACATGGTCAGGCAGTACAGACATGAATCCATGGTAGACAAGGAAATAGAGGATGGAAGAAATGGAGAACAAAAGTCCTGACCTCATTTTTGGGCACGTAACGGGACAACTGATATTATAATACACCCGATTATAGGGTTGTACTGTAGGCATGATGGGTGCATCATTCCATCTACCTTTCTTCTTACCCTGATGCACCCGTTACTCTACAACAGGGTAAATCTGGACTCATCAGGCCACATGACCTTATTGCAATGCTCCACAGTCTAATTTTTATACTCTCGGAAATATATATTTTTTCTAATTAGCCTCACTGGTTTTCTTAAGAGGTTTTCTTAAGGCTACAAACGTAGCTGTTTAGTACCAAACTCTTGGGTTTTCTTCACATTGTGAATACTTTCACTAATAAATATAGTTATGCGTTCTGCTATTGTTTTTATTACAACTTGATTTAAATAAGTGCGTAAGTGACCTACCATCACCCTATCCATGTGTATTCATGGTCTATCCATTTCTTTCCCCCGAACACATTTCTTCCTTGAAGATGATGGATCACCACTACCCTTCCAAGTTTGGTTAATGCCTTTTACAGTTATTAACCCAGTTTCCAGCAATCTCCTTAATTGTGTTCTTTTATTGATGCAGGATAATAATTTGGAACAGAATAACATCTTTGCCATGACTACAGGATATTTCTTTTGACATGAGTATTTAAGAAATGAGAAGCTCCTCACTGCATCAGTTAGGGTTAAATAACTTACAGCCAGCCAAACCATATTAAACCCTGCAGTAATTATCCAATGAAAGTCTCTTAATTATTTGCTTAGTTAAATCACTGTGCTGACTTTTTTGGGTCAGACAGTGTATATAAAATTTTTCAAAGATATTTACAATATTGCTATAGATTTCACAGAGACCACGATGAGCAAAAAAAAAAAAAAAAAAAAAACGCAATATCTAAATTTATTGTAGCAGTGGATGTTTTTGCCAAAAAGTATGGGTGATGTACTTGAGAAAGATAATGAAGTCATTTTGCAGATGCCTGCTGAACAACACCAAGCTAAACACAAGATGTCCATGACAACCTTCCTTGTCCACCTCCTAGGCCACTGACATTTAATCATGGTCAACCCCCCAGTTCCATCCCAGACATCATCCACTTATTCTGCTGAGAGCATAACAGCAACAGCAACCATTCTTTGCTGCCCATAGTCAAGGTTCATTGTCACCTTATCAGGCAGGGCTCTCATAGCCACAGCAAACACACATCCACACACACCTGATTTATTGATTTATGTATCCACTCTTTCTCCAGGGAAGATCTCAGATGTACCAAGATGACTGGGAATCTATTTGAGAGATCGAGAAGAATCATAGTTTGCTTACTGTCAGTCACAGGTAGAATATTTTAAGAATTATCACTGTAAGAGCCATATCGTACTTGTTATGAATTTGTTGTTGTGTTTATTTAATTTAATTTTATTTGTTGTTATTTCATTTATTCTACCTTGTTCTATTCATTAGTAAAGCATTAAGCATTAAGTTTGTTACATAAGCCATAAGCTTTATATTTCTTAGTCATGCATCCATTTTGACAATCGTAAGTTGGTCTGTGTCGTCATTCTACTATTACATGCATTTGTGTGACTGTCATAGGATAGAGAGTTCAGTTTAGATGCGGAAGGCTACGGAAACACAAGCTTTTGACCGTAAGCTCGTAAGCTAGTGAGCTCCCGGTAAGCTAAGAATGTAAAATACAGCAACTAGGTTGTTGTAACCGTAAGCTCCCGTAAGTGGATATATACAGCAAGAGTGTTGTTATATACGTAAGCTAAGACTGTAATTTGTAAGATACAGCAAACAGGTTGTTGTAAAAGTCAGAGATTTGCAAGATGCAGCAACTGGTGTCTGTAATCACAGTGGATTTACTCAAGACGACTGTATGAAGTGTTGATTCTTTGATGCTGGCAAAATAAACTACAAGAGACAAAGACATCGGACTTCTGTTGTGTGAGTGAAACTTTAAACCAAAGCTACGCGTCAAAACTGGTAAAATAATATGACCGCATCTACAATCACTACTAGAACAGTTTATGATGTTCAAGTTCAAGTCGTCATGGAGCATGTTGCTTGTTTCCCAGCACATTGTGAAATCGGCATGTCACTTGCCTTTGCCACAAGTCCTGAGGAAAATGTTTTCCCATCAGTCATGACTTTTGAGATGGCACAACACATCACAGAATATACCTGCTACTGCATCTCCATGTCACCACCATCATCACCACAGCAACCGATGCTGCTGTGCTGCCAGTCTGAACAGGGCCAAATCCAATCTGATCGCTTTCAAATAACAGTGTGGACAATCAGTCCTAAAGATTTGCCTGCAGTCTGAACAAGGCACTGGAGACTGGAGAGTGGATTAATTGTTGTGGCATGTCATTTTGGTGACCCCGCCAGAATATAGCTTCCAGCTTTGGCTTGTTTTACACACTGCCCACAACCAGCATTCAGAATTCTAGGGCACATTTGGCATTGCTTATTTTTGTGCTGGGTCACAACAAAAAGATGCTCTTTAAGATTTGGGGAGCGATCAAACAGACAAAAGAATTTGACAGAAGCTGTCATGGTGAGTAATGGGAATTAGAGCATGCCAGGATGTGTGCTTTCATGAAGCAATAGTGAAGCAAAATGTCAGGAATTGAGGGTGATGCAGGAAGCAATTGCAGAAAATGCTTTAATTTGATTAGGTCTCCTGGAAAATGAGGATGAATTGGAGGATAAACAGACTGAGCATTCATCTCACTTTACATTGTTGGGTTACACAGGCATGATCACGGTCTGTGGCTGTTGTAGGCCTTGTTGGTTAGGACCAGCTGTTGTTTTCTGGGTTTCGGCCAGTCCCACAACTTGGTGGTACTTTACGTCCAACTCAGGGCACTGGTTCAGTGATTCACCTGCTGTTCTTGTACCTGGAGCAGAGCATGGATGTGTTCCTACTGCTCTGGTAAAGTGAGGGGTGAGGACTCCATGGCTGTGTATCTCCTTCAGTCTTGGGTTTTGGCATCAGTGTGACAAGGTGTAAGGAATGCAAGTCTCTGTATTGAATTTATTTTCCCACTTTAAAATCGGCTTTTCAGCAGACACTTTATTTGGAACACACACACACACACGCGCCCACACGCACACACACACACAGTCTCTCGGATCTGTGGTGTTCGGCTCTGCACTTTCCTGTCAAAATAAATAAATAAATAAACAACAATAAATAAAAGTGCTTATAGGGCACAGGTAAAGAACATTGTGTGTTACCTTTTGGTTCACACATTCTCTCTCTATCTCCACGATAAGCTTGTCTTGGAACGAAGACACACTAGTAAGGTTTATAAAGGATTATAATAATGTGATACGAAGGATGTGAACCTCAACTTTCTCAGGCTGTCTTGGAGCCACTGAAGGACTAGAAACTGCTCAAACTTTAGATGGCCTTTGACTGTGGCATCCAAACTTGCCTTGTCCTTCATACTGCTGCTATGCAAAACCCTGCAGGAAAGCTACAGGAAGACTGAGATAGAGAGAGAGAGAGAGAGAGAGAGAGAGACTGTATTATACAGTATATCACACTTAAGGTGAAAAAAAAAACACCTTACCAATATAATCTATTTTGTATTTCCATGTGCTAAAAATGTTAATATTACACAGGATGCTTAATGATTGTATTGGGGTTAAGTCAGGATTTATATGGACACATTTCTGGAGTAGGTAAAATGAACAAATAAATCTAACTAACAACATTTGAATGGTTATAGAACTGTATTTGATCAAGTCCAAATGTAGACAAAAGTACTGCTGATTTAACCGGTCCATAAACATATTATTATATCATATTATGATATGATAAGTTTCACACTGCAATGAGGCATCATCATCATCATCATGACCAATCTGACTGACAAGCTGTCAAATCATCATACTTGTTTATCTGACACAAACATACAGTACATCTACATGACTCTACAGTAGCTACTGTATATAAACACACAAACCAAAAATAAAAAAGATGGGTGCAAGTGGTGTTGTTATCTCCTATTGACAAAACTGATGCAGATCAGACAGGATCCTTCATGGTTTATGGCAGGAGGTCAAGTCTGAGGAATTTGATTGCAGATTAGATTTGTTGTTTTACAAAAGGAATATACATCGATGTTAAACTTTAAGATAACTTTATTTTCCTAGAGGCCTTCAGTAGTCATGATCCTCTTTTGTGATGCCCCAGTTGTTGGCTGTGTGAATTGCTTTGGCTGTGATAATAACTTATCAAACTACACTGCCTGGCCAAAAAAGTCAAACATTCATTGAATCACCTTCAGTTCATGTGTGAAAATGATTCCTCATGCTCCCAGAACCATTGAGTCCTGAAATACGGCCATCAGGGAAGTGAAACTCCGTACATTCAGGTCGTCAGCTGACTTTGTTTTATTGCCACATAACGTTGCGGAGTCTAGACCTGAGTAACTGAAGCAAACCCAGATCATAACACTGTCTCCAAGCATGTAAGTCTCCATTAATGATGTTTTATTTCCAAACTCATTTCTTCCACAAGGTTGACAGTTCAGCATCATCTCTCCAGGTTTTGATAACGGGTTGAATGGTTCTTAACCCAATTCTGGTAATTTTAAGTTTCCTTAGTTGTTTTCTTTGCTTGATACAACAATTTATTCCTCTGAAAATAACCAGTACAGCATCTATTCTATTCTATGCATAACTGATAATCAGTTTTTTTTTCTTCTTTTTTTTACAATGATAAACTCAGAGTTCATGGAGACAGAATGAACCAAGTCCCAGAATGCAATGCAGCCTATACAACACACTGTCAGAGAACTACAAAATGATCAGGCCAGTGATGTTGATGGATGTAATAGCATGAAAGCTGATGCTTTACAAGCAGGTCTGTTTGAGCAGCATGTACTGTACAGTGTAAGCAGACAGCCGAACAGACTAAACGATTAAAGTGCTGCTGCAGTGCTCTCTGGAGGTAGAGATGAAAATGCAGCTTAATGTCGCTGCACTGACGTCATCACTTAGTTAAATTGCATTGTTGACTAATGTTCAGACTTTGACACAACAGGGCATGAATATGGAAAACGAATCATAAGTAAACACGGAACTGGTGACCACCATCGGGGAACAAGTAAGAAATCGGACATGAGCACGACGGTGTCCGTCACCATGGCAACCACAATGCAAAGACTTGTAACTGATGTGACTTAGTAACTCGCAGTAATAAGGCAGTAAATGAAATGGCTCCATTTTATAATTTTTTTTAGAATGATTAGTTCTGCATTGATTGATTGAGCCAATCATTTAAATATAATGATTAGGAGAAAGAAAAGTTAATGAACCATGAAGTTTCTTATATTTTATTACACGTTAATCACTGTCATGCCTACAGACCAAACAAAATTAAAACCAGAACAGTAATTACATGAGGAAAGCTAAGTATCTGTGCAACTTATTAACCTCTCGATCTCGGTTCCTTCAACACTAAACGAGTTCTTTATTAAAAGCAGACACACCGGGTGCCATTAAGTTCTGGTATTGATCACAAGACATAAATATATGTTGTGTTGCAAGTAATTAGAGTGATGCATTTTTGTGCTTTTTTTTCCAATTAGATGCTATCTGGATTATTCCGGGTTACTGCCTGTGTATAGACTCAGTGTCAGTTCTGCAAGGGTGTGTTTCGCATTTTGACGTTTTCGTGTAAGGAAATAAAAAACAAAATCAGTGATTTTATTCCCATACAAATACTGTACACCGCCCCCTTTATGAGTTTTAATAATAAGCATCTGTGGATTTATATCATGCATCTGTTCCTCACTGCTTTTTTACACTGGAAAATAAATAAATAAATAAATAAATAGGGGGGAAAACATGAAAGAGACGTGGGTGTTAAAATAGCGCTATTGTTTCTTCTTGAGATTTTAAATCCTTTTCTTTCTTTTTTTTTCCTTCTTCCCTCCTGGGAAATGTCCGTCTCGAACCCAGGTGGTTTCTAACAGCTCTTTGTTTGCAGATCTCTGTAAGTTTTTACAGACTTAAAAGACTCCGTTGCTGCCTACGATTGCTATTATCTGAATTTGAGCACACACAAAGGCACCCTGTGGCACTGGAACATGGCTGACTGAGAACATTTCTATCCTGGCTAAAAAAAATTTAAATAAATAAAAAATGTCTAGGGAAAATATGCGATTAACGCGCGGCTAACACCTGTACAACAGGCTGAACAGATAATGGTTTATAGAAAGACTGGAAAAGTAGCAAAGGACAAAGTAATAAAGTTAATTTGTCTTATCAGGTCGGCTGTTAAACACTGGCTGTTTTTTTTTCTTCTGTTTTCAGAGTCAGTCAATAATCTCTTATCAGTATAGGTCTACATTAAGCTTAATCGATTTTTGCATACTAAGGCAGGTGCTGGGGTTCAGTGTAGTTCTGCAGAGCATTAGACAGAGGAAAAAAAGATTCTCACAAATTCATTCATTCATTCAGTCAATCATTGTGCAACTATCTTACAGGACCCAGGCGAAATGGGGCAGTGGTGACTCAAGTGGCGACTCAGTGTGTCAAGACTCTGGGTTACTGATCGAAGGTTTCTAGCAACAACTTGGTTAGGTTGCCAATGTTGGGCCCTCGAGCAAGGCCCTTAACCTTTTCTGCTCTAGGGGCACCGTATAACGGCTGACGATGCACCCTGACCCCAGCCTACTAACAAAAAGCTGAGATATGTGAAGAATAAAGAATTTCACTGCGCAATAAGGTACTGTATATGTCACAAATAAACTTAACTGATGCTAGATGCTATTTCAATTATCTACCCTGTTGCTTAATGTTAAGCAATGCACACTCAACATTCATTCATTCATCTTCTATACCGCTTTATCCTGTATTTAGGGTCGCGGGGACCTGGAGCCTATCCCAGGAGACTCTGGGCACGAGGCAGGGTACACCCTGGACAGCATGCCAATCCATCGCAGAGCACACACACACACACACACTCATTCACACACTCTGGTCAATTTGGGAACGCCAATTAGCCTAACCTGCATGTCTTTGGACTGTGGGAGGAAACCGGAGTACCCGGAGGAAACCCACCAAGCACGGGGAGAACATGCAAACTCCATGCACACAGAGACGGGAATCGAGCCTGGCCGGGAATCGAACCCGGACCCTGGAGGTGCAAGGCGACAGTGCTAACCACTACACCACCATGCCGCCCACACATTCCCATACTTATCCTCTACTGTGTTGCAGGAGCTTATCCCATGGAACCCGGGCACAAGCCCATGCACACTCACATACTATGGCCAGTATGGAAACGACAATTGACCTATTGGGCCCTTTTTTGGAATGTGGGAGAAACTGGAGTACCCAGAGGAAACTCACCAAGCATGGGGAAGAACATGCAGAACTCCATACAAATACAGTACTGTAGACTCGGGGCAAAACCACAGCGCTAACCACTACAGCACTGTGCCAACACACTACAGTACACCATTTAATGCTGTAATTCATTGTATTAGGAAGTTGGAAAGGGCCAAGTCTTTTTTTATTGAGTTATATTAATTATTAATTGTTATATTACTCTACTTGAGTTATTTCTTTGTGAGGAGAAACAATACAGTGCAAAAGTCTTAAACCACACTTATTACTTCAAATATAATTAAATTAAGTGGTATAGTGTTTAGGACTGTCACCTCGCCCCTCCAGGGTATGTGTTCGATTCCCACCTTGGGACTGTGTCTGGCTAATTAGCGATCCCGATATTGCCTGCAGTGTGTGAATGAATATGCAAGTGAGTGTGTGTGTCCTGCGATAGCTTTGCACCCTGTCCAGGGTGTACTCTGCCTCGTGCCCGTCTAGAGCCTATCACAAGTCTCCTGGATTATATAGTGATAGGCTCTAAACCCCCCTTTGACCCTATACATGGGATAAAACATTGTGAGTGAGTGAAATTTTAGTAAAGAAACAGCAACAAATAAAGATCAAGTAATCATAATTCCTGGCTGCACATACAGTGCTGTGAAAAACAATTTGCCCCCTTCCTGATTTCTTATTCTTTTGCATGTTTGTCAAACTTAAATGTTTCTGCTCATCAAAAACCGTTAACTATTAGTCAAAGATAACATAATTGAACACAAAATGCAGTTTTTAAATGAAGGTTTATGTTATTAAGGGAGAAAAAAAAAACTTCAAATCTACAGTACCTTTCCCTGTGTGAAAAAGTGATTGCCCCCCTTGTTAAAAAATAACTTAACTGTGGTTTATCACACCTGAGTTCAATTTCTGTAGTCACCCCCAGGCCTGATTACTGCCACACCTGTTTCAATCAAGAAATCACTTAAATAGGAGCTACCTGACACAGAGAAGTAGACCAAAAGCACCTCAAAAGCTAGACAGCATGCCAAGATCCAAAGAAATTCAGGAACAAATGAGAACAAAAGTAATTGAGATCTATCAGTCTGGTAAAGGTTATAAAGCCATTTCTAAAGCTTTGGGACTCCAGCGAACCACAGTGAGAGCCATTATCCACAAATGGCAAAAACATGGAACAGTGGGGAACCTTCCCAGGAGTGGCCGGCCGACCAAAATTACCCCAAGAGCGCAGAGACAACTCATCCGAGAGGCCACAAAAGACCCCAGGACAACATCTAAAGAACTGCAGGCCTCACTTGCCTCAATTAAGGTCAGTGTTCACGACTCCACCATAAGAAAGAGACTGGGCAAAAACGGCCTGCATGGCAGCTTTCCAAGGCGCAAACCACTTTTAAGCAAAAAGAACATTAAGGCTCGTCTCAATTTTGCTAAAAAACATCTCAATGATTGCCAAGACTTTTGGGAAAATACCTGGTGGACCGACGAGACAAAAGTTTAACTTTTTGGAAGGTGCGTGTCCTGTTACATCTGGCGTAAAAGTAACACAGCATTTCAGAAAAAGAACATCATACCAACAGTAAAACATGGTGGTGGTAGTGTGATGGTCTGGGGTTGTTTTGCTGCTTCAGGACCTGGAAGGCTTGCTGTGAATTCTACTGTCTACCAAAACATCCTGAAGGAGATCTGTCCGGCCATCTGTTCCTCAACTCAAGCTGAAGCGATCTTGGGTGCTGCAGCAGGGCAATGACCCAAATCACACCAGCAAATCCACCTCTGAATGGCTGAAGAAAAACAAAATGAAGACTTTGGAGTGGCCTAGTCAAAGTCCTGACCTGAATCCTATTGAGATGTTGTGGCATGACCTTAAAAAGGCGGTTCATGCTAGAAAACCCTCAAATAAAGCTGAATTACAACAATTCTGCAAAGATGAGTGGGCCAAAATTCCTCCAGAGCGCTGTAAAAGACTTGTTGCAAGTTATCACAAACGCTTGATTGCAGTTATTGCTGCTAAGGGTGGCCCAACCAGTTATTAGGTTCAGGGGGCAATTACTTTTTCACACAGGGCCATGTAGGTTTGGATTTTTTTTCTCCCTAAATAATAAAACCCCTCATTTAAAACTGCATTTTGTGTTTACTTGCGTTATCTTTGACTAATAGTTTGATGATCAGAAACATTTTGTGTGACAAACATGCAAAAGAATAAGAAATCAGGAGGGGGGCAAATAGTTTTTCACACCACTGTATTACAAAAACAGTTATGTCCTGTTTCTTTTTTCAATTTTTTTTCTTTGCACAAAATAGTGACAAGTCACGCAGTCTACAATAAAAGCTCTCTTGTTCATTTTTAGTAAGGAATTTGGAAAGACGATGTAGTGTGACTGTGCTTTATCTGTGAGCGACACTGTATGAGCTTCCAATAAAATCTTGGCCGAATTCTATAAAATATTTTTGTAATAACATGTTTTCTGCACATCAGATAATATACTCACGGACAAAAGAAACATTCCACTATAAAATAATCCTACAAAAACAGAAATCTAATTCAGAATTGTGTCACAGTAAAAACACAGGTAAAGTAAAATTATCATCACGGAATATTCAATAGAGCTCTACATTTTCGCGAATAACCGAACATGCATCTTCTTAAGGACTGCCATGCAACTACATGAAATCTGACATGTTGTTATATCCAGCTGACATCCGGGTGTCAAAAGTAAGGAAAACATTCTGGATGTGCTTTTTGTCTACAGGACATACTATCATGCTCTGTTTAGACGAGTAGGCATCACCAGATGGTTTGGAGTTGCCAGGAATACCATTTCCAGGTTATTGGTAATCCAGGAACAGATTACCAACAACTTCTGATTGTCCACGGTCTGGAAGGCCAAGAGTGATAATATCAGGACAAGACAGACCAATTCAATGGTATTATTTGGGAAATCATACAGAAACTTCTGCATTACTGATGCTAGTATTCCATGGATACACAAGATGGATTAAACTGCTATTCAACGTGAGCTGGACTTACTGGGTGTATTGTGGGCAGATGTTAACTCAATGTCATTGTCAATGTCGTCTGAATTTGGAATTCTGGTGCTGATGGACACATTTTTCTTATTTATTCGACAGAAATACATTTTGTGAGACATATATACTTGTATATGTGTAAACATAAATTTTTTTCTATGAGTATAGACTGAAGATCCTATAGACCGACTGTACTGTAGGGTTAAAGAAAATAACAACTGCTTTCTGTTTTTACATCATCTCTCCATGATTGTGCAGAAACTGGACTCTCATAAAAACAAAGCATATATAAGTCTTGTCAGCTTCTCATCATCCTACCTTGATCTCTAATTGGTAGCTTTTGTTTTGGAATATAAAATTTATAGTAAAAGGAGTATTGAGAAGGATAGAAGGATAAGGCCTTATCATTATATATATTTAATTCATTCATTCATTTTCTATACCGCTTAATCCTGTGTTCAGGGTCGCGGGGGACCTGGAGCCTATCCCAGGAGACTTCGGGCACTAGGCGGGGTACACCATGGACAGGGTGCCAATCCATCGCAGGGCACATACACACACACTCACACACCCAATCACACACTACGGGCAATTTAGGAACGCCAATTAGCCTAATCTGCATGTCTTTGGACTGTGGGAGGAAACCGGAGTACCCAGAGGAAACCCACCAAGCACGGGGAGAACATGCAAACTCCATGCACACAGAGACGGGAATCGAGCCTGGCCGGGTAATCGAACCCAGACCCTGGAGGTGCAAGGCGACAGTGCTATTACTGTATATATATTTTTTGAGGGAAATTAAGGACAGGCATGCTAAATGGGTATGCAACAGGAAACGTTCATTTTGATTTTATTTTATTTTTTTGTTTGTTGTAATTTGCTCGAAGGCAAAGCAACGCTTGAGTTTGTTTCTGGCAGGGAAAGAGAGCAAGGAAACTGCTGGTACTGTAGGTTGGCTTCAATCACATCAAATCGATTCTTGAAGGATAGGTACAAAGAAAAAGAGAGAGAGAGAGAGAGAGAGAGAGAGAGAGTGCTAGATTGCTGATGTGAAGCTGTAGGATGCATCACATCTGCTGACCTAGCCTGTGAAAATCTGCAACATGAAGACTGAAAGCTGGTGTGGAGACGAGCCAAGCTTATTTTCCATTTCAGAGTAATTACACATGGATCATATTCGGATGGAGGAGACACACATAAAGAAACACAGCTGTCTGGAAGCTCACCGGATGCTGGCCTTGCTGATGGATGACCCTTTTTTTTGTGCGTTATATCAAAGTGCTACCGCTTAGCCCTGACGTGCCAACTCTCCATCTGAGGTGCTTTCACATGCTTATGAAAAGTGTTTTTTATTTTTTTTTACCAGAAGCAAGTGCTGAAGGAAACCTGGGTGGTTGGATGGTGATAAACTCAATAAGCTGAAACAAAAAGGAGACCAAAGGTATTCATGTTACTATATCATGCAGCAGTTAGTTTGGTTCGGACGAGAGACATTCCACATGTGGTGATAATAAATAGTAACAGCACTGTTCGATTAACTGTGTGTATCACTCCGTTTTCTAATAATCGTTAATTACACTAACTGTCGGCCTCCAGCATGGAAGAAAGTAGGTCAGTTTAGAGCAGATGCCTGCCAGAAGCAAGAAAACGCTTCTGAATGTTATATGTTCTAAACCAACACATTGTCTTCTTATGAATTGCTTCTACAGTAAGTTATTCTGAATCACCTCTGAACCATCCATGTTGTTTCGTTTATGGCTAACATGAGCTACAAAGCTAACTAACTTAAATCCCACTAGTTTTCTTTTTAAAGCTATTTGGGATTCAACCCCAGAACCTGGATGTTCTAAAGTGGAATAAGTGGAAATATAAAGTAAATCTTGCAAGGTTCTCAGGACTGTCCACCGCCTCCATGGTTTATTTTTTTCACCTTCTGGTTACATACTGTAGTACTGAAGAGATTTTAAAACCATTTTCACTCACTCACCATCTATACAGTACCACTTTATCCTGAGTTCTGGGTCGCAGGTGGCTTGGAGCCTATCCCAGGAGACTTAGGGTATGTGGCGGGGTACACAACCTGGACGGGGTGCCAATCTATCACAGGGCACACACACATACAGTATACTCACTACAGGCAATTTGGGGAACGCCAGTTAGCCTAAACTGCATGTCTTTGGACTGTAGGAGGGAACCGGAGTACCAGGAAGAAACCAACCAAGTACGGTAAACTCCATGCAAACAGAGACGGGACTCGAAGCCAGACCCTGGAGGTGCAAGGCAACAGTGCTAACCACTACACCACCGTGCTGCATAAAACTATTTTCACCCCTGTTAATTACATTAACTGTCAGTCGCTGTGTTGTATAGAATATGTTGTATAAAAGCAACATGACACTTGAGGTTGTGCTGTTGTACTGAATATCAGCATGGCCTCAATATCATCATAACTCAGGCTGTGCACTCGTTCCTATGGCTGCTTCA
The DNA here is from genome assembly GCA_030522415.1 of Channallabes apus. Lineage (NCBI taxonomy): Eukaryota > Metazoa > Chordata > Actinopteri > Siluriformes > Clariidae > Channallabes > Channallabes apus. Next base: position 30,138,780 of record CM060104.1, read on the forward strand.
CGGCTGTGCTGATATTCAGAACGACTGCACTCCCTCGAGTGTGATATTGTTTAATTAGAAAATGGACTGAGAAAAAACTAGCTAGACTAGGAAGCAGTATTTCACTAAAATGAAACGTCAACGCAAAAATGCTGACAAAAGAAAGTATAGACTGCAGCCAAGTTCCCATGGGTATCCTTCTACTGAGATGTTAAGTCACTTTAACCAATGAAGTAACAGCTCACTATGGTCTTCTTCAGAGGTGTCAAGTAACGAAGTACAAATACTTCGTTACCTTACTTAAGTAGAAATTTTGGGTACCTATACTTTACTGGAGTAATTATTTTTCAGCCGACTTTTTACTTCTACTCCTTAAATTTTTAAGCAATTATCTGTACTTTCTACTCCTTACTTTTTAAAAATAGCCTCGTTACTCTATTTTTATGATCAGAACGCACACCCCCCCGGTCGCATGATAAGAACGCGGACAACACCCCCCCCCGTCACATGATCAGAACGCGCACAACGCCAACCACCCCCCCGCCCCCCGTCGCATGATCAGAAATCGAGACCTTAATGCTTTTGTCGCCCCTCACGGTACTTTTACTTTTATACTTTAAGTAGTTTTGAAACCAGTACTTTTAAACTTTTACTTAAGTAAAAAGCTTGGGTTGATACTTCAACTTCTAAAGAAGTATTTTTGAACCCTAGTATCTATACTTCTACTCAAGTAATGAATGTGAATACTTTTGACACCACTGGTCTTCTTCATATTCGGGTATAGACCCAATCTTTCTAATAATGGTACAGAATCCAAAATTGAACAATCCTGTGATGAAAACTGAGAGAAAATTTCCTTTTCACTACGCTAGACAGGAAATATAATACAGGACCCTAAACAATGATGCATGGTATTGCCGTTTATAGATGACAAGGTTTATTTTATTTTATTTTATTTTATTTTACAAATGGCTGCACATAATGTAATTCATTTCATAGTCGTTGTGCCAGTCCACTGTGAAGTTTCACACCCTTTTGGGAGTATGCATTCATTGGAAAATTGAGTTTGGGCAAGGGTTAGTGAGTCGCGAACATTTCCTGTTATGTGAAGAGAAAAGACTGAATCTCCAAAGAGCAGCACCATGGTGTGTGTGAGTGGTTTTATTTTTATTCATTTATTTATTAATTTATTTTTAAAATAACATTTTCACACTGCCTTCATCGCAGAACAGTAATCGTTCATTGTTCTAATTTTCCCACACATAAAAATAAGTGTTAATCTTCTGGGGCTGCAGAAGGAGTCATTCTTTTTTGTTTTTACTGTAATCAACACACCCTATATTCATACCAGGGACTTCTGGGAAAACTATGAAAAAATCACCAGTTCACAACTTGGATCCAGTGCATTGTCATGACACACCTAAGATGTTGTCTAACCTTTTTTTTTTTTTTTTAACTAAAATGGTGTGACGAAGAAATATGAAAACTAAATCAAATTCAGTCTAATCTTTTTTTTTCTTTCCCTATTTTCATTTCCGATGATCTTTAGCATTTCCAAATTTCAATCTCCATCACCACAGCTGTCCAGACAAATTATACTTAATAGGAAGATACTGTGTCAATATCTGATAAATCACGTTTTCTTTTACACCATATGAGTGGCGCTTACCTGGGGAAGGCCCTTTGTGTATGTGTTTTGGCCCTTGCATCCAAAAACAGCAGCACTTGCAGCAAGAAAACACGTCTGAAAATGTTAAGTCTTCTTCAACACCACTGCGTCTCCTTGATAATTACTTCTAAATAATCCTGTCTATGTTGTTCTGTTCATGAAGAATGCAAGCTACAGAAGCCTGAATCCCAAATCCCTCTCTAACCCCTGATCAAGTGCACTGCTTTGTGCGTGGAACAAGGAATACATACATTGCGCACTACATTTCCATTTTACGCTATTTTTCATACAGCCCTGGAACAGTTAGTTACAGTAGCTAGCAATTAGAAAGCTTGAAATGTCTGTGAAAGTATAATTAACTAATACTAACATTTTATGAAGTGTAAATCACAGCATAATTCCACAGCATTGTCTCATAGCACTGAATGAGCTAATGCTAACGCTAGCTAATGGGACCAAATCTAGGAAACTCATATACAGTGAAACCTCAGGTTTTCAAGTGTCCCGCAAGACGAGCAAATATTTTAAATACATTTTGACTTGGAAAATGAACAAGTCTTGGTTTACGAGTACCGAGTATCATGTATCACGCATGCGCTTCTTGTTTTCACGCCGAGTGTCACGTGATCACAACTGAGCCAACGGTTTTTCTCTCTCTTGTGCTGGGTTACTCTTTTATCCATGTCAGTTACTGGTTCTTCCGCTTTGCGCTGCCATGATTGGCACAATAGTAGTCATGTGACTTCAAATGGTTTATTAAATATTGAATATTTATTGAAACAAAAACTGATAGTATTATTAAACATACTATTAAAATGTGTATAACTTATGAATAAATAACTGATTAATAATAAACATTTATTAAAGAGATGTTTTTTTTTTTTTTTTACAGATTACTCGCCTATATAACACTAACAGTAATTTTAATTGTTGTCATCCTCGATAATAATGATAATAAATATATAAATCCTTTGAACTGAACATTTTTGCTCCCTGCGGTTTGGAATCACACTTAACAACACCCTGTAAAGTATACTTCTCAGGGTACTTCAGGTCATTTGTAATGCACCTATTATCAACCTCATTCATTAATTTCTGCTGTGCTTAATAAGGACAGATTGGTGTTGCTGAGAAAAAAAAAGTATCGCTAGGTTAAAATCGTCTAAACTGCAGAGATTTTGAGTTCAAATCCCAGCTGATGCTACAGTATCTCCACCTGGGAGTCTATAGTGGTGACTGGCCATGATCTCTCTCTCTCTCTCTCTCTCTCTCTCTCTGGTGAGGAATTTCATACTACTGTAGCACATTCACATCAATCATAGCGACACTAGCCAATCCAGGGCGTCCATGAGCTCATGCAAGCACAGGGACGGGTAATGTGTTATACCTTTTTCCAGTGTTGTGTGAGCAGAAGTTTGATAGAATGGATTTAGCTGGCATCATGTGTCTCAGAGGAAGCTTGTCAGAGTCTTCACCAACATCCGAAGCTTCAAATAGAATGAACGAACTAATGAAATTGATATATATGTAATTGATATACTGTATATACAGACGTGTGTGTGTCATTTTAATTCAAATGAACATTTTAATGCTTTCTGATACACTTATCAACTTATCCACATAAACTTATCAACACATACTCTCCGTGCACGCACATACAATCTCTAAAAAAGTAAAATTAATAACATACATATACAAATAAACAAAAATATAAACGTCTATGTATATTGAAGTTTACGGTGAACGCAGAGTCGGGTAAGCACATGTGATGACGCGCGCGCCCTCACCTCTTGTTACGACTGCCTATTTGGCCAAAAAATAATTGAACGATATGCCTGGTCCTGGAAAGAGACAATAAATATATATATTTTTTTATACATTTATTGCATTGTTTGTTGTTTACAGTCAAGCCATCAACATACAATAAAATGTAAACATGAGATCTAAACTAAAAACTGTGCTCCCTGTGCTGGTGCTGGCAATATCATCTCTTTGTTCTGCTGTCTCCGGCTCCCTCCCTGGTCCTGAACCGTACCATACATACCAGATCAAGAACTTGAAGATGAAGATTATATCTCTGGTCTTCTCTCTGACGGGTTCCTCCCTAGTTTCTGATGATCTCAATTAGTTTGTAGTGTTGCTTGTCCAAGGAAACCAGTAATCTTGCTTGAAGTGGAGCAGATATAATTCTCAGAAACTCATTACTGATCTTTAAAAAAAAAAAAAAAAAAAGGTAAAAACAAAAATTGGACTGGCTCAAGTTCTTATGTTAGCAAATCTTAATTACAGTGTGTATAAAGTATAGAAAGCAGTACACTACAAACAGCACTCACTCCAAATTAGCTTGTTCTATGTTTACGTCACTTTCCTATTAATTTTTACATCGTTAACCAACGGTACTTAAATATAATTATTTTCTTCGGCGCCGCTGACTTACTGTAGAAACTCCGGTGTTTTTGAAAATCACCACGTTAGTTAGCTAATGCTAATGCAGGTAATATAGGTGGTTTTAGCTACAGTAGCAAACACGGACACAAAACTCAATCTACTGTACAAAGTAGTTGTTCCTGACATAAATCATGAATTTGCTCATAGAAGAGATACATTTAACATAGAAATGACATGAGTTTGCTTTCTTACCTGGTTTAAAGGAGTTTTCTTTGAGAATCTCCACCCGCATGTGATTCAGTCCGTGAAAATGCTGCGTCATGAGGTCATGAGACACGGTTTGAAGCAGAAATGTCCTTTGTGAATGGATTAGATTTAAGTTTAATCAGGGGCTTTAACTAACAGTAACTGAAATACAGGTTCTGATATCCTTCCTTACTTGTTTCAACGTCATGCTCCGGTTTGAGGCGGAAATAAAATTATACCGGCAAAACTATGGTCTAAAGACTGCGCATGCGCAAATCACACTCAACCTAATAAGAGTACCTTGATCAAAATGAAATATTTCACTTGTTTCCTGCTGTAAACAGCATTATACTAAAAAAAAAAAAAAAAAAAGATTCACCCATAAGCATAAATTAGACACTTCAGTTAAAAAGAGCAAATTATTTTTTTTACTAATGCAATGAGAAAAAAAACACATTAAACTAGGTTTACTTTTTTCAGTGGATCCCTCAATAATTTCTGTCTCCTTTGCCTGTGTTTGATAATGTGAAGCACATATACACTCATTCATCATGAAAGATCTATTATAAAACAAAATAAAATTCATGTTCGCTTCAGCACTGTTCATCCGCGTCCTTACATTCATTGTTGTACTTGGTCCGGCTTTTAGATAAAGTCCTTCCATGCGCCATCTGGCGGATATTCAGTGAAGCGCAACACATTTATCTAAAATTCCCGAATGTTGCCTCCGGCAAGACGCGGCACGCCGCGCGCTAAATTGCGGCATCCCGCGGGAAAACACGCAGGGTTTTAAGGGCGACATCTGTAGTTGATGGGAGAATGGCCTAACATATGGACAGGTGGGAACTGGCTACGACTAAATGAGGAAGAAAATTGGGGAAAAATCCAAAAAAGAAGTACCTTTACATACTTTAGATTAGAAAAAGAGTACAATGTGATTCTCGCTGTATCATTTAACACTATGATGTTTTTGGGAAGCTTGTCTCAGTTCAGGGTAGAAACCTTAAAGGTCACGGAGTTGTAGAAGAAGAAGAAGAAGAATATTCAATTATTGTCACATGTACTTTTTACAGCACAGCGAAATTTCTTCTTCGCATATCCCAATTAGGAAACTGGGGTCAGAGCGCAGGGTCAGCCAGCTTACAGCGCCCCTGGAGCAGATAGGGTTAAGGGCCTTGCTCAAGGGCTCAACAGTGGCAACTTGCCGATGCTGGGGTTCGAACCCCCGACCTTCCGATCAGTAACCCAGAAACCCACAGCCTTAACCGATTGAGCCACCACTGCCCTAATAAACAAACTGGGGTTTGGGCACTGGCTGGGAATCGAACCCGGGCCGTCCGCACGGTAAGCGGAACAGCTACTGCTGAGCCACCAGTTGGTCTGTACTGGGTTCTGCGAACCATGCTGTGGCTAATTGCTTACTCTGAGCTGTGAAAGTGTGGAGAACAGGACTATCCTACAGTTAAATTGCTTTTTCACCCAGCTTGCTTCCTCTGACATTTCGAGCTTTAATCTAATTCACAGATAGAATTAAAGCTTTTCTATATCTAATGCTTTACATCTTTACATTCAATTGAGCATTTTTATTTAATATTGCATTTGTTTATTGGTTACATTGTGGAAATTGAATGTTAATCCTGATTATTTTTCTATAAAAGCAGGCCCCAAAGTAATATTGCATACAAGTGGTGTTCAAATCAAAGCAGGACTTTTGATTTTGGAGAAGAAGCAAAAACTGCCTTTATTTTACTTCTCTATATAATCCCCTAATTCACCTATTCCAGTGTTGCATTAGTGCTTAGATACCATCAAGGTAGGATGATTGCCTGAGTCACGTCTGAAATGCTGGCCTCCCAGGAACTCCTGTACATGTAGAAATGTCTTGGAGCGAGGTCAGGACTGTATGGGGGATGTGGCAATACAGTAACTCCCAGCCGTGTACCTGTAATGTGCAATTGGTGTTGGTGAATGATTGTGTGTTTAGTTCACACAAACAATGTGAAAGTCTTTTTTTTAAGGATGTGACAATTCATGTCTTTTTTTTTTTTTCATGTGTTCAATGTTCACAGGAACGACTGCAGTGAGCTCCAAGCAACCTTGGCCGGAATCATCATTCATGGACGAGTCTCATCACCATTCTGTGCTTGAAATCAATCGGTTTTGATGCTTTTATTCATCATAACTTCTGGTTGGAGTTGAATGCCCTTCATATTATCAGTTGGAAGAATTTCCAATATTTCTCAATACTAATAGTGAACTGAGTGACCCATTTGGTACAGTATTAAACAAGCACGGGGGTCATGGAGCTCTGTTTATATTGTGTGCTTATGTACTGTTTACTCCTTATGATTAAAATGATATAATTAAGACAGTTAAACAATACCTTTATCACAAGGCTGTATCTAAGCACAGCTGACCTCTGTACTGTATGTGGACCAGTATTAGATGACCAGCAGGGAGAGTCGTCATTACGAATGAGATGCTGTGTATTGTGTATCTTGACCCTTGTTTTCAATGATCAGGCTCATGGATACTACTCTGTGCAGACATTTTTTCCTCTTTTTTTAATGAATAGGATTAAAAGCAGGTGTAGACAGAATAAACCGAATCTCAATACAAAAGTACTGATCCTGATACATTTCCATACATCTGGAAACATCTGGTTTGTAAGACTTTAGCATCAAGATTTAAAGAAAATCACGTTCACGCTTTCAAGTGACGTAAATACAGATTATAAAACATATTTGGGAATTCATGGCCTGTTGTGGAGTTTCTCTATCAAGTACATTTGCATGATGTTCTGACATTACGGTATGACAGTTTTTTCTAGTTCAAGCTCATTCACATGCACTTACTGTACTTGTGATCTGAGAGTAAGCGGCGAGTGTGTGGTCAGGAGAGCAGGGATAGCAGTGTGAGTAAGAAGGCCCTAACAGGAACACATTAGCACAGCATAATTCTTCTGCTCGTTTATATTCCGAAGTTCAACTTCAGGCTTGAAACAGCGTGTGTTGTCCCATTGAGTGTGTGCATGTTTTGCCGTGTACTCGACATTCATTAATCACAGAAATACCACTCCAATATAAAAACAGTCAGTGTTTAAAAATAAAAACTTAAGAGACACTTTTTATACCGCCCACTTTACACCACTAAGCAGGAGAACTGGGGTTTGGGACAGCATTAGCATTCAGTACAGCGGATTCAAGTAGCATACAGGAGGTGGCTTAGTGGATCCTTAGTAGACTGGTTAATTACAAAGCTGATGTCATGTGATGTGCATGATTAGAAATAGGGCTAGAGGACAGACAAATGCCTGTGGCTCTTAGCATTAGGGGGATACCTGAAGCCTAATCAGCCATCCATAAAAGGACCAAAATGTGGGAACTTGTGAGCCTACATGATGTAATATTGGTGTAACAAGTTAGTGATCTGCTGATAAAATACAGCAAAATCTTTAAAGTCATTATTCTGGTTCCTAGTATAAGCATCATTCACTAATATAACTTTACGCAATCTAATATTGCATTGCTTTAAGTTTTGATTATTACATACATTCATCATGCCATTGTTTCATCAGCATTGTGCAACTTCATACCATTCATTTCCATCCAGATTCGCATTAGGTTTTAGCTTGAAATCTCCTCATGCTTCCAGAACAACTCTTTCTAATTTTACACCTGATTAATCTTGGCATCATTTCACTGAAATATACCTCATGCCATCAGAGAAGAAAATACATGTGATATCACAAAATGGTAAAAAAAAATAATAAAAAATGTAAAAAATAAAAAGAATCAACATATCCATGTTTGTCTTTTGTTAGCAACAAGCTAGCCAGCTAGCTGTGATTCCTTAAACTAGTAAACTGTATAAATAGTGTTAATTGATTTAACAGGGCAATTTTCTTTCAGTTGACTGATGCCTACAACTTTTGCATCATGATTCAGTGCCCCTGGAGCAGAGTTAAGAGCTTTGATCAATGGCCCAATGGCAGCTTGGTGGAGCTTCAGTACCGACCGTCTGATCTGATTAAGCATTTAAGCCTGGAGTCTATTCTGGACAGGGTGCCAATCCATCTTTGGGAACACACTCACATACTCATCCACACACTATGGGCAATTTGGGAATGCCAATTAGTCTAATCTGTGTGCCTTATGATTATGGGAGGAAACCCATCAAGCACAGCAATATCTTCTATGGACATCCATGCACACAGAGCGGGAATTGAACCCTGATCCTGGAGGTGCAAGGCAACAGTGGTAACCACTCACTGTGCCACCCCTCTTTATTTTCTCCTGATTTGTAATTTTGAGTTATAACCTCTAATCAGAAGCTGTATTATTCTCAATATCAGCAATCTGCTATAAACTATATATTTCCAGGTTTTATCTCTTTAATGGATTTTGCTTCTGTTATCTTTAAAACCGGTGCATATGCACAAACACTGATTTACAAGTTCATTACTTACTAGATCAATACACATAACAAACTTACATACCGGTGTACTTGTGTTTGTTTACTATGGTGCAGTAATCTTGGACTGCTAAAGAATATTGTACAAACCGGATTCCAAAAAAGTTGGGACACTAAACTAATTGTGAATAAAAACTGAATGCAATGATGTGGAGATGGCAAATGTCAATATTTTATTCAGAATAGAACATAGATGACAGATCAAAAGTTTAATCCGAGAAAATTTATAATTTTAAAGGAAAAATATGTTGATTCCAAATAGTTGATTTTGATTACAAATCCCAAAAAATTTGGGACAAGTAGCAATAAGAGGCTGGAAAAAGTAAATTTGAGCATAACGAAGAGCTGGAAGACCAATTAACAGTAATTAGGTTAATTGGCAACATGATTGGGTATAAAAAGAGCTTCTCAGAGTGGCAGTGTCTCTCAGAAGCCAAGATGGGTAGAGGATCACCAATTCCCACAATGTTGTGCAGAAAGATAGTGGAGCAATATCAGAAAGGTGTTACCCAGCGAAAAATTGCAAAGACTTTGCAGTTATCATCATCAACTGTGCATGATATCATCCGAAGATTCAGAGAATCTGGAACAATCTCTAAGCGTAAGGGTCAAGGGTGTAAAACCATACTGGATGCCCGTGATCTCCGGGCCCTTAAACGACACTGCACCACAAACAGGAATGCTACTGTAAAGGAAATCACAGAATGGGCTCAGGAATACTTCCAGAAACCATCGTCAGTGAACACAATCCACCGTGCCATCCGCCGTCGCCAGCTGAAACTCTACAGTGCAAAGAAGAAGCCATTTCTAAGCAAGATCCACAAGCACAGGCGTTTTCATTGGGCCAGGGATCATTTAAAATGGAGTGTGGCAAAATGGAAGACTGTTCTGTGGTCAGACGAGTCACGATTCGAAGTTCTTGTTGGAAATGTGGGACGCCATGTCATCCGGACCAAAGGGGACAAGGACAACCCAAGTTGTTATCAACGCTCAGTTCAGAAGCCTGCATCTCTGATGGTATGGGGTTGCATGAGTGCGTGTGGCATGGGCAGCTTGCATGTCTGGAAAGGCACCATCAATGCAGAAAAATATATTCAGGTTCTAGAACAACATCTAGTCATCTCTTTCAGGGAAGACCCTGCATTTTTCAATAAGATAATGCCAGAGCACATTCTGCATCAATCACAACATCATGGCTGCGTAGGAGAAGGATCCGGGTACTGAAATGGCCAGTCTGCAGTCCAGATCTTTCCCCTATAGAGAACATTTGGCGCATCATAAACAGGAAGGTGCGACAAAGAAGGCCCAAGACGATTGAACAGTCAGAGGCCTGTATTAGACAAGAATGGGAGAGCATTCCTATTTCTAAACTTGAGAAACTGGTCTCCTCGGTCCCCAGACGTCTGTTGAGTGTTGTAAGAAGAAGGGGAGATGCCACACAGTGGTGAAAATGGCCTTGTCCCAACTTTTTTGGGATTTGTTGACACCATGACATTTTGATTCACCATATTTTTCCCTTAAAATGATACATTTTCTCAGTTTAAACTTTCGTTCCGTGATTTATGTTCTATTCTGAATAAAATATTGACATTTGCCATCTCCACATCATTGCATTCAGTTTTTATTCACAATTTGTTTAGTGTCCCAACTTTTTTGGAATCCGGTTTGTAATTAAAAAAAAATTATTCTCCCATGAATATAACTGACTATATAAGACATAGCAAGCTAAAATAATGCATGCCTTTATTCCACACTACTGTGTATATATATACAGTATATGCATATGAATTTAAGCATATATTGTATAGAGGTTCCTGTATGATTCCCAACACACACATAAGAGAAATTTATACTGCATGTGTCCAGAGATGGGCTAAGTCACTTATTTGGGAAATGATGACTTGTAAACTCAATCGGGTTAAACTAATCACTTTCTCAATGACACAGGAAGCTTTTCACATCTAGACTTTGCCTTATTCGCCTACAGAAAGTGAAATGGAAAGTGATTAGCCTCACCTTATTGAGTTTACAAGTCGTTTTTAGGAGGAAGTGATAATTTTCCATATCAGTGATTCTGTTTTTTTCTCTCCATATTTTCTTCTTTCTGACATGTTGGTGTTATATCTTTCACTTGGATGTTAAAAGTTGCACTAAATTAATAAATATGGAAAAATCTGTAACTGCCTTCATTTCAGGCTGCAAAAAAACAACAATTATATTATTTCTATGGGATGATTTTGTTCTAAAGCCACTGTAAAAGCAACATCACACTCAAGGTCATGCGGAATTTTAAGCGTTCTGGTTTGACTAATCTGCATATAGTTTACAAGGTACAGAAATATATTGCACCAAATTTTGGCACATACAGTATATCTTATTTAAAATACCTACTGCACCTCATGTACCTCTGATATCCATCCCTCTGTATAGAAGACTAACATAGCCTTAGCTATTTACTGTAAATATGCCACTTACGCATTTCTGGTTTGCAAACTGTAATTCATTGGCTTTGCACATGTAAATGACAATACAGGTAAATCTAATCAAATTTAATCTAATCTAAAGAATTAGATTAGAATTAGAATTCAGGCCACATACAACGTAATGCCATTTCTACTGATATTTTTAGTATTATAGACAAAAACGGAAATTCCACAAACAAACTCATAACTAATAATGACATTGGTGTTTGTACAGCTGTGTATACAGTACGTCTGTATGTAATGCATGTCTGCTTATGTGTGTATATGGGCGTTGAATGGAGCACTATGACACCCAAATGAGCACTTGGCACCTCCACATGGTTGCTAGCTTTGTTCTGCCTCGTAGCGTGCAGCGCGTAGCCATCCCTCCTGCCAAGAGCCCAGTGCCGTGCCAATCAGAGCGCGACCTAACGCTGGCACCGATGCAGAGAGCAGTGTGTTAACGCCTCCGTCCTGCCTCGTCTCTACAGTCGCTGTTAACTTTTCTGATTTTTATTTCTTTACACACTGTAAAACAATGCTGAAGGCATCCAAAGCGCGTAATAATCTCCTTTGAATAGTTGGTATTGAGATGTGTCTGAATAGTTGGTATTGAGATGTGTCAGCTACTTATGCTCTGTAAAGCCTTTTTTTGAGGCTGGTAACTCTAAATTAACTTTTCCACTGCAGGAGATACAAATCCAGTATTGTTCTAGAATGTAAATAAATCCAAACTTTTGATTGGTCCTGGACATTTTCTCATATATTTATAATAATATCTGTCAATACTGATATGGCGTAGTGTGTATACTTTACCATGACTGCAGAAAGTATTGCTTCTCACTGGTGTTATTATTTACCAATATTGGGACACCTCTATTTTTTAATCATAGGTGTGATATAATATATTATAATCATGACAACCAGCAATGAATAAAGCACAAAACAATCTATTTTTTGCTTTGTTTTTTTAATAACTTTTCTTAAAGTTATTAAGACAAAATAAAGTGGCTGGAAAACCCACGAGATGTAAACTCCTCTAACACTGGAAACTCACTCACTCACTATCCGCTTTATCCTGTATTCTGGGTCGCGGGGACCTGGAGCCCATCCCAGGCGTTCACCCGGAACAGGGTGCCAATCCATCGCAGGGCACACACACATACACTCACTCACACTCTCATTCACACACTATGGGCACTTTGGGAACGCCAATTAGCCTAATCTTGCATGTCTTTAACCGGAGGAAACCCTCCAAGCACAGGACACCCTGGGACCCAAATGATGGACATTTTACTAGGACTAATAATAATTATTATTATTTACCACTGCGCCTCCACTGTGCCTCTGGGTGGCGCAATGGTAAAGTGCTCGCCGATCATCTAGAGATTGCCGGTTCGGTTCCCGGGTGATGCTGTAACCTCTCACAGCCGGAGGTCTAGAGAGAGCTGATTGGCCGAGCTCTCTCAGAGGGGAGAGATGAGAGGTATTTTGTGTTTTCACATTAATCATGACTCTACAGCCAATCAGGGGCGTCTGTGAGCTCACGCAAACGGAAGGAGCGGTTAGCGCTGTCCTCCGAGTGTGTTACGCCGCCCCCAAAGGTGCGTGAGCAAGTAGTTTGAAAAGATGCGGTCGGCTGGCGTCACATGGTTCAGGCCTTCCTGACTGAGTGGCAGTAGTAGCCTTAATGTGGAGCCCCCTAGTGACGGGGAGGAATTGGACATGACTAAATTAGTGAGAGAAATCGGAGAAAAAAAAAGAAGAGTTATATTGTATTAATGAATTTCCAGTTTTGGACCTTTTACATAATAATAAAAATAACTATTATATAATAATAATAATAAGAAGAAGAAGAAGAAGAAGAAGAATTATTATTATTATTATTATTATTATTATTATTATTATTATTAAGTCCATCATACAAGTCCCTAAGCATGGGTTGTTGGGTTGTTACAAACAAAAATTTAAACATATCATCAGAAGTTTATTAATATCATAGCATCACTTCATCCATCTTTCTTCCTACACTGACGCACCCATCACTTTGGAACAGGATAAATCTGGACTCATCAGACCAAACGACCTTTTTGCCACCAAATGCTTCACATTTTTGACCACCAAATGCTCCACAGTCCATTCTTTATGCTGCCTAGAAAATTGCTGTGAAGCAGTTTTTTTTTCTTTTTAAAGATATTTTTAGGGACACTCAAATGATGAATATGAACTGGGTGAAATGCAGGTGTTTGGTGGTGTGCTGGCGCCGATGTGGTGCGAGTGTGCTGTTATGGTGAGTGTGATTTCATCCCTGCTGTGCTGAGAGTGGAGGGAGATTACAGTGGGAGAGCAGCAGCTGATTAGAACATCCAAAAAGGAAGCAATTACGGTGTGTGTGTGTGTGTGTGTGTGTGTGTGGAGGAAAACTGCAAGCACCGAGTTCTATGCTCTAAATAATGCAGCAGTCTAACAAACACACAGGGGGTCACACACACACACACACACACACACACACACACACACACCAACAAGCTTGCATATAAACTAATAAACTGGCAACTCATCTATTCATATATACACAGAGCTGTCTGTTTATGGGCTATAATGATCCGCTAGCTTCTCTGTGCACACACGCAGGGGTTACAGCGGGACTTTTACTACAGGCCTGGGTGGTAAGACTGTGGGAGCTGTAATGCTTTTCTATTTAAATTATGTGTTATTACAGCAAGATGCAGAAGGTTTTGCATCTTCATTTAAAATGAGCAAAACATTTTCCTTTCATGAAAGAACCCGTGCACACAGCCGAGCACGCGTTCCAGTCAAACGTACAATAAGCTGTTTATCTTTATTCTACCATAAATACACAAACATACCAATATAAAATATGCGAACAAAGATAAATAAAATAGCTGACATTTTACCTTTTAGTGAGACAATACTGTAAAGCCTTAAAACCTACCAAAATGATTGCACATTCATCGAGATGCAAAACGCACACTGACACTTCACTTCACATCTCATAGTTTTTTAATAACTTTAAAACATAAAACAAAGTAATATGCTGAATATTAAGTATGATATAAATCCCACAGGTTCCCTTTAAAATGAAGCAGATTTGAGATACTAATCATGTACAGAAGCTCAGATCTCTCGAATTGTATCTCTTCCACCAAACCATGTGTTCAGATTTGATTTTACGGTGTATCTCAAATTAGAATATCATGAAGTGAAATTCTCATATGTTCTATATATTTATTAATTGTAAAGTCAGATATTTCAAGCCATTTTTGTTTAAATGTGGATGATTATGGCTGACCGCTAATTCAAATCAAAAATCCAGTATCTCAAATAATTCTAATATTTCCTATGATAACTCAAAAACAATTTATAATGCAGACATTCTTTAAAAAAAATTTTTAATTTATTTACTCAATACATGGTTGGAGGTTTTTTTATTCTTAATTACTGCATCAATAAAGCACAACATGTAGGCGATCATCCTGTGGCGCTGCTGAAGCATTATTAATTATTATAGCAGCCTCCAGCTCATCTGTATTGTTTGAGTCAGGTGTTTCTCATCTTTCTCTTGACAATACCTCATATCAGGTCATGAGAGTGGCCTGGTCAATAATGCACAATAATATCGTGGTCAGCAAACAGTTTAGTGGTAGTTTTGGCACTCAGGGTAGGTGCCCTCCATAAACCTTTTCAACAGATGAAAGCATTAAGTGCTCTTAAGTCTCCAGTTAGATCACTGCCTTCACTTTGGACTTGATAAAACAAAGTAGACCTCGTATACCCCAAATCATCACCAGCTGTGGAAATCTCACACTGGGAATGCAAGATTTACTTTCATCTAAAAAAATAATTTTTTTAATGGACTTTGGCCCACTGAGCAAAGGTCAAGTTCTTTTTCACCTTAGCCCAAGTAAGACACATTTGATGTTCATTCATTCATTCATTCATTCATTTTCTATACCGTTTAATCCTGTGTCCAGGGTCGCGGGGGGCCTGGAGCCTATCCCAGGAGACTTCGGGCACTAGGCGGGGTACACCCTGGACAGGGTGCCAATCCATCGCAGGGCACACACACATACACACCCAATCACACACTACGGTCAATTTGGGAACGCCAATTAGCCTAATCTGCATATCTTTGGACTGTGGGAGGAAACCCACCAAGCACGGGGAGAACATGCAAACTCCATGCACACAGAGATGGGAATCGAGCCTGGCCGGGGAATCGAACCCAGACCCTGGAGGTGCAAGGCGACAGTGCTAACCACTACACCACCGCGCCGCCATACATTTGATGTTGCCTTTGGTTAAGGAGTGGCTTGATATTAGGAATACAGCACCATCTGCGGCTTATCCTCCTTATGGCAGATGCCGATGGTCAACTTCTGGACAACTTTCAAATTAACAGTCTTTTTGCACCTGACTGAGAAGGTACACAATATTTAAACTGTGTAAATAGCAAATTACTTTAACATGAAATTAATTATTCAAAATTTGACATACTGGATTTTTCCCATTATCGTCAACCTTAAAATAAAAAACGCTGAAATATTACAGTTTATGTGTAGTGAATCTGGAATATGATTTTTTTTACCTTTACATTAAATTTCAAGAAAAAAAAAAACTTTTCACAATATTTACTGTTGTTACACCCCCCGGTCTAGGGTCCAGGGATGCAACAAAGAAAATAATAAATAAATAAATAAATAAACTTGGCAACCAAAGTACCATGCGTGGTTTTTATTTTTATATACACACCCACGCACACACACACACAGGAAGCTCTGTGCTTCAGGGTTGGGCCAAGGCCAAAACAATAAACAAAACCCCACCCCTATCTCCTCCTCCTAACTAAACTACCAAAAGAATATAAATCAAAAATACAAAAGACTAAACTAACTCCCTAACTATCTAACAAAAAAACACAGGAGAAAACGGGGGACAACAAAAATGGCGCCCAACCCCTACTGCTTCCTTGTAACTATATACAAAAAAAAAGAACTAACAATATATATACAATATTTACAAAAAAAAAAAAGAAAACTATATACAATCGCGGGAGGACCACTTCCATCCACGCGTACAAAACAAAAAGAAAACAAAAGAAAATGAGAGAGCACAGGGCGCGACACAACAGTCTCTCTCTTTCAACAACCAACAACGCACACACAACAATCAATCAAACAAACAACAATCAATCAATCAACCAACCACTCTGAACACGTAAGTCATACACTAAGCATAAGTCGCGCACTTCCGGCTTGCATTTGCGAGCTTAAAAGGACGCGCAGATCCAAGGCCAGCCAATCCGGGCGCACGTCACGGCACGTTCAATCGGGGCGGAGCTTCCTGTGAGAAGGAGAGCGAGAGAGAGAAAAGGGGGTTGAGAGATCGCGCACGCGCTGCCACCCGCCGTCGCGCATGCGCACATACGTGCACTACACACACATACAGTAAACACACCTGCACGTAACACCCCCACCCATAAAAGTCAAAATCCCATTTTGACAAAAACACACAAATATTATCTTAAAATACCCCTCAAGTAGTACTTGCCCGTACCCTTTCAATAAAACGCACCCTGCCACGAAAAATGAGGCTGCACCAACACAGATTAGTATACTCGCCCAGATTAAAATAGCTCTCACACATGCAGCCAATACTGGAACAACTAGTGATGGGCCAGCACTTTGCGCAGCCGCCAATTGCGAATGACCTATCTGTAATGGTACAACACTCTCGTTAGACAAGGTTGGTTTGACATAAAATTTTGCTGTAACAGGTGTGGTTTGCGGCGGCGCGGTGGTGTAGTGGTTAGCACTGTCGCCTGGCACCTCCAGGGTCTGGGTTCGATTCCCCGGCCAGGCTCGATTCCCGTCTCTGTGTGCATGGAGTTTGCATGTTCTCCCCGTGCTTGGTGGGTTTCCTCCGGGTACTCCGGTTTCCTCCCACAGTCCAAAGATATGCAGGTTAGGCTAATTGGCATTCCTAAATTGCCCGTAGTGTGTGATTGGGTGTGTGAGTGTGTGTATGAGTGTGTGCCCTGCGATGGATTGGCACCCTGTCCAGGGTGTACCCTGCCTAGTGCCCGAAGTCTCCTGGGATAGGCTCCAGGTCCCCCGCGACCCTGAACACAGGAATAAGCGGTATAGAAAATGAATGAATGAATGAAGGTGTGGTTTGCAGAAAAGATTCAGATAAATCAAGATCATCAAACTTTCGTGCTTGTGCACGTGTAACTGCACATGATGGAAATACTGTAGGACAAATGGAAACAAAATCATTGTTCACATCAGCTACTGGTTTTACTGTCACAATAGGGCGAGGGAAAACAACACCACCCGCCAGATCATTTCCCAGAATTAACTCAACTCCTTCAACAGGGAGTTCGGTACAAATACCGACACATACTTCCCCCTCCACTATTTCTGTTTCGATATGTATATCATGAAGTGGAACTGTGATACAGCCTGCTCCTATGCCACATAAAATAACATCAGTGCCTGTGTAGGTTTTCTGAGACAGTGAGAGTGTACCCGCTAACATCAGAGTCTGTGCTGCACCTGTATCTCGCAGGATGGACACTGATCTGCGAACGGCTTCAGGGCTGTCTGCCACCGACCCCTGTAACATGAAAGGCTTATATACTGCCACCGTTTGTTCAGGTAAGACATGTTTTACTTGTCTTTTAACAAAACCCACAGACTTTGACTTCACAAATGATTTTTTTTCTTCCAGGCCTCACAGTCTGAAATCAGATGATTAGCACTTAAACAGTAAAAACATACTCTACCTCCCCCTGAGCGATAATGAGAAGTTCTAAAAGTACTCCCTCTTGCAGGTTTCACACTGCCTGCTGAAGGTTTCACCTGCCCTTCAACCCCACGGACAGCCAATTTATCCGTTCTCACAGTAGGAGAGAATACAATACGGTGTGTCAACACAAATTCATCAGCCAATACAGCGGCTGCTGACAATGACATGACTTTTTGCTCATTTAAGTGCAATACGACATTTGCAAAAACACAAATTTTTAAATCTTCCAACAGGATTTAACTCTTTAAGAGCCTCAAAAGTGGTAGTTTAGTTGCAGCACACCACTTTTCAAACAGTGTTTGCTTTTCACGGGCAAATTCAACAAAGGTTTGTCTGTCCGCCTTCCTATGGGACCTAAATTTTTGTCTATAAGCCTCTGGCACTAACTCATATGCACATAAAACAGTTTGCTTGACCGTGTCATAATCCAGGCTTTGCTCAACAGGCAACGCAGAGCACACATCCTGCACTTTACCAGTCAAT
Source organism: Channallabes apus (assembly GCA_030522415.1). Classification (NCBI taxonomy): domain Eukaryota; kingdom Metazoa; phylum Chordata; class Actinopteri; order Siluriformes; family Clariidae; genus Channallabes; species Channallabes apus. Next base: position 30,157,311 of record CM060104.1, read on the forward strand.
TTACATTGTAATAAGAGAGCCCACATTGCTCTCGGCCACTGTAACGTAGCTGCTACACGCTCAAAAGCTATGAAATAGCTATCCACCTCTCTAAAAGGAGGTACTAAAACAATATGCTTGCTAACGTCGAAATGGGGTGGGGAGGTAGTCACTGGGGCAGAAACAAGAGAGGAGAAGGCCGGCGCAGCCGCTCTAGGTAACTGAGCGAATGACGGAGAAGCAGGTGAACTCTCCGGCGCGATCTCAGCCCGGTGTAGCCGGCTCAAATCTCGCCGAAAATGCTCCCTCTCCATCTCAAGCTCCAGCTCCTGCAACCGTAACCTTTGAGCCTCCGTTTCCTCCCGCTTAATTTCCAGCTCCACCTCCCTCGTTTTAAGAACCAAAAGTTGGTTTGAATCCCCAATTGGTGATGTTATTATGGGTGGTGTTATTACCTTATGCCTGGAGGGTGTGGAGGGTGACTGCAGCGCAGGTAATGGCCTACCGTCGACCTCCATCGGCGTTGAAGCGTCCTTGTCCTTAGCACACTCTCCGTCTCCAGGCAAAATCTGCTGTTCAATTAATTTACTAAGCAATATTTTTTTAATCTCTCTTTTAAGACCTCTGCCTGGCACCTCAACTTCAAAAAAGTCGGCGATGTTGAACAAATCATCCTTACGGCAGTGGTCAAACTGTTCTAGGCTAGGAGCCAGTGTAAAGGCAATTAGGTCAAACGCCATTGTTCTACCACTACTGTCCAACCTAAGAAGGCAGGCAAACAAACAAAAAGGCAGAGTATACTTGGCAACAGACAAGCCCCCACTTGTTAGCCAGTAACTGGCAACGGACGAGCCCCCACTTGTTAGCCAGTTAATGGCAACGGACGAGCCCCCACTTGTTACGACCCCCGGTCTAGGGTCCAGGGACGCAACAAAGAAAATAATAAATAAATAAATAAACTTAGCAACCAAAGTACCATGCATGGATTTTATTTTTATATATACACACACACATACAGGAAGCTCTGGGCTTCAGGGTTGGGCCAAGGCCAAAACAATAAACAATACCCCACCCCTATCTCCTCCCTTAAAGCTAACTAAACTACGAAAAGAATATAAATTAAAAATACAAAGACTAAACTAACTCCCTAACTATCCAACAAAAAACACAGGAGAAAACGGGGGACAACAAAAATGGCGCCCAACCCCTACTGCTTCCTTGTAACTACAGTATATACAAAAAAAAGAACTAACAATAATTATACAATATTTACAAAAAAAAGAAAACTATATACAATCGCGGGAGGACCACTTCCATCCACGTGTACAAAACAAAAAGAAAACAAAACAAAAAGGAAATGAGAGAGCACAGGGCGCGACACAACAGTCTCTCTCTTTCAACAACCAACAATGCACACACAACAATCAATCAATCAAACAACAATCAATCAATCAATCAATCAATCAATCAACCATAATCCAACAATCAACCACTCTGAGCACGTAAGTCATACACAAGGCATAAGTCGCGCACTTCCGGCTTGCATTAAAAGGACGCACAGATCCAAGGCCAGCCAATCCGGGCGCACGTCACGGCACGTTCAATCGGGGCGGAGCTTCCTGTGAGAAGGAGAGCGAGAGAGAGAAAAGGGGAGAGATCGTGCACGCGCCACCACCCGCCGTCGCGCATTGTGCACATACGTGCACTACACACACATACACACACCTGCACATAACACTGTAAATAGTCGATATTCAAATAGTTACTATAGAGTTATGACGCCGCTCCTCTTGGTGGTATGCTTTGAGTCATGGTCTTGTTGAACTGGAAACCATCACCCAAGCCTGATATCCTGAACACTCTTGAAAAGGTTTTCACTCTAGAAACTCTTAATTTTATTTTCATCATTTTTGCCCTTAATAATGACTAATCTCCCAGTGACTAGTCTCCCAGTCCCATATGCAGAAAAGAACATCCCGACAGCATGATGCTGCCACCACCATATATGGCTGTAAGGGTTATTTTAATAAAGTGATGTTCAGTTCCTGATTTTTCCTGATTCCAAATAGTTCAATCTTTGTGTTTTTGTAGATTTCGTTTCTCATGGAGTCCATAGGGGCCTGATGTGTACCGTGATGGTCTGGGACTGCTTTGCAGCTTTAGGACCTGGACAACTTGCCCTAATTAATGAAAACATGAATTTTGTGCTCTACCAGAAAATCCTGAAGGAGAATATCTGGTCAGCAGCTCATGACGTCAAGCTCAAGTGCACACCAGGACAATGATCCAAAACACACCAGCAAATCAAGGTTTTGGAGGATCAAATTCCGGACTTAAATCCGACTGAGGTTTATGAGATATGAGCTCAAACAGGTCGTTCATGCTCTAAAACACTCCAATGTGGTTGACTGACAACAATTCTACAAGAAAGAGTGGGCCTGAAGTTCCTGTGATGTGAAAAACACATTACTAGTTTTTGCAAACGCTTGATTGCAGTTGTTGCTGCCAAGGGTGGCACAACCAGCTATTAAGTTTAGGGGCGTTTACTTTTTTACATGAGGCCAGGAAGATTTGGACAGCTTTTGTTTCTCCTTAAAAAAGTAAATCATCATTTAAAAAACTGCGTTTTAAATGCATTTACTTGAGTTATCTTTGTGCAATATAAAAATTTGTTTAATGGTCTCAATCATTTAAGTGTGAAAAGTACTGTACAGTATGTAAAAAAAAAAACTCAGCAGGGGCAAATACTTTTTAACTTTTTTGTATACTATAGTAAATGAGGTATAACAGTCTTTGTTTTTTTATAAATAAACAAACACTCCCAACACCTGTTTTTACTTGGTCATTGTGGAGTATTCTGTGTACTGTACAATGATTTGAGTTTGAGAGATAAAGTGTAAAAAACTGTGTACATCGACCATTGCTTTATTAAACACGGATATATTTGCCTAGGCAATGTTTTACATTTTCATGCAATAATATTACCACAGCCTCATTCCGTTTGAATAAATTGATGTTAACAGATATTATCATTTGCAACTTTAAACTATTTAGTAACACCATGCACTCATCACATCTAGAAGCTGCACACAGTTCTCATCACATAATAATTGTAGAAAGGCAATTGTATCATTTTTTTTTCACCAGGATTGGGAAATTATTTCTGGTTTTTGCTTGTGCAAGAAAACCTTTCCCCAATAACTTACAATACAGTAACCATATTGTCACTCCGTCCTTGCAGAAAAATATTAAGTATATGGAAATATCTGTTATGCGTTAGCTTATTCTAGTGCCGATTTTTTGCCGATTTTGATTGTTTACCACAATAATGTCAAAGAGGGTCTTTGTTATTTCTTATACTATTTTTGTACTGAAGTTACATAAAAAAAAAAAAGTAATAGTCAGGTTGGTTTCTTTTTTTTTTTTTTCCATTCTTTATTTTCAACAGCAGTTAACTTAGCTGTGAAAAACAATAAGGAAAAAATTTCTTTTTGCAGACCAGCCAATTGTCCCCAGAAGATCCAAACATAAAACCTCTCTCTCTCGCTCTCTCTCTCTCGCTCTCTCTCTCTCACACACACACACACACACACACACATGTACAGAATATGTATGAGGGCTGTGCTGCAAAGATGCTTTTAAGTCTCTGTTTAATGCATATAGGCTTCCATCGCAGCATACATAGGCCCTTGGGGAATTTGTGGCATAAAAGTGGTATAAGCAGTAATATAAAGCTAACCGAACCACCAGAGGGGCCTGAAGGTCTCCTAGGTTGTTATATCCAAACAATTCCTTGTTATACCCACACAATGTCATGTACTGACCTGAAATTCAGGTGTGTGTATAGGTTTGGAATAAACTTATTAGCCATGATATTAAAACCATATGGACCCCGCCTCGATCTCACCATGCTTGTTGGGTTGCCTCTGTGTTCTCTGGTTTCCTCCCACTGTCCAAGTGCAGATTAAGCTATGGTCACCATTGGTGATAGATGGATATGGACATAAGCAATTTTAATTATGATGTCTTGATTACTGGGTCTGTCCATGTCTTTAAAACAGCAGGTACCGCAGGGTACACAGTGGTTGCACACAGTTGCAACTGCACTTTCATTTTTCCTAATATGCACGTTGACTGGGTGATGTAATGTACCGTAGCTCAGGTCGTCAACCCAAATCACTTCACATCCAAGCCGGCTTCTCTTTGAACTTTTGCCACCTGTTCGGCGCTACAGAACCCCAAACACCAAGACAGCACACCAGACAAGAACATTTCTCCCCCAGGCAATCTCTCATGAGCAGTTAAATATTTTCCCCACCACACAATAAAAACATGTGCAATATTATTATTTGCAACAGGTGCAATACTGTGCAATACCACTGATATTTATTTAATAAAACCCCACATCCTGTTCCATATCTTGGTCATTTTTTAATTTATTTATTTTTACTTGTTGTGTGTGCTGTTGTCATCTCTGCAAGCTCCTCTCACCAATACAAATTCTTTGTATGTGCAATAAAGCTCTTTGTATTTGGCAATGAAGCTCTTTCCTCTATGATTCTGATTCTATATGGGCTCTGGAACTCCCTAACTGAGACACACTTAGGCGCTGACTGGTTCTCTTAAAAGATTGGACACAAAAACACACAATGATGTGTTTGCAGGCCGGTGAAGTGAAGTGTTTTCAGAGCTCTGTACTGGAGAAACCATACAGCTCCTTACACAAGAGGGTGTCTCAGCAAAGGAGGAGCGACACTTCAGCAGTATACCTTCATTTAAAGTTAAAAGACACATTTGAGGACAACAATGTGCACATACAGTAGTAGACAGAGATGCTTGAGAGAGGGGTTTGAATGAAGCCGTCTATACAAAAGTGTAAACCTTTCCCTCAACAGAGCTAGACATGACCTGTCTCCCATTGTTCATGCTACCCTTTCATCCATCACCTGGAGGATTAAGAACATTTCACACATCAACCAGGGAGGCAAAATTTAAGGGGTCACAAGAGGGGATAGAGCTTGTGCAGCTATGTCACACTGCCAAGTGATTTTTGTTGCCTGTCGTCTTACTCACACCTCACTCACTACAGTCACCAATAGTGATGGTACGTGTCAATCATTTTAGTGACTCGGTTCTTTGAATCTCGTTCATCAAAATGAACAAATCTTTTTTGAGTCATTTAGTTTCCTTCTTTTGATCAGAAATAAAATAAACTGTTACATTTTCAATAAACAGACCCCCAACACGTCTACATACACAACTTTTGGCTATAGTTCCAGTAATGAAAATATTACACTCAGATAAGGACATATTATGAGAAACAGAATGAGCAACCCACCTTTCATATCTTCTGGTCCGAGTCGTTGTTTTGAATCTATTGCACTTCATAGCGTCTATGGGAGTCACGTGACAAAAGAACGAACGACTAGGACTTGGGAGACTCATTGAGGAGAACCGGTCAATTCTGTTTCCTGTGTATTGCACTTCATAGCGTCTATGGGAGTCACGTGAAAAAAGAACGAACGATTCGGACCAAAAGACTCAAAGGTAACTATTTCTGTTTCCTGTACATAAACTACGGGGGTTTTGTATTTGCGCATGCGCGCCCAGTAGAAAATGAACTACTCGTCAGAGGTGGAAAGTAACGAATTACATTTACTCGCGTTACTGTAATTGAGTAGCTTTTTTGTGCATTTCTACTTTTTAAAGTACTTTTTAAAATCTGTAATTTTACTTTTACTTAAGTACGTTTTGTTTGAAGTATTGTAATTCACTACATTTTAAATCATATTCGCTACTGAGTAAAAAATAAATGAATGAAAATGCTAAAATAATACAAATATTATGCTTTGTATAAATGCTTCGTTGCGCTCGCGTGTGTGTATCATGTCCTGGTCGCGCGCCGCTCCAGACTCCACTCCAGGTTTTCTGACTGTCCCCACATCGGCAGCTACCTGACCTTCAATTCAATTCAGTTTCATTTGTATAGCGCTTTTATCAATTGTCTCAAAACAGCTTTACACAATCAAAAGAATTGTTTAAGTTTGTATGGAATGTAAATGTGTATGAATCAAAATGGTCAGATAGTCCCTGGTGAGCAAGCCGAGGGCGACAGTAGCAAGGAAAAACTCCCTGAGATGGTAATAGGAAGAAACCTTGAGAGGAACCAGACTCAACAGGGAACCCATCCTCATCTGGGTGAAAAATGATCTGCATGAAATTATCTGCATTTATACAGTGTGTTAGGTGGCAGGCAGTTCAGCTATAACAGTTGATGTTAGTTTATGTTAATATGGAGTCCAGGTAGTTATTGGAGACTCAGGTAGACTTGTAGGAAATTCCAGTCCTGAACTATCGGACTGTCAAGTCCCCAGAGAAACAGTTGCTAACAACAGTCGAGGCCAGAACCGTCTTCTAAGTAGATAGAATCATCCCCAGACCCCAGACGCATCCCAAAGAGACACACGGGGCATCCATGCGACGAGACCTCCAACCAGAAACGGGGCACCAGGATGGGTCAGACAGGTCCGGGGGTCAGACAGGTCCGGAGGGCAGAGGGAGTCTGGATCACTGGCAGCTCAGGAATGACATGTGTAGCTCGACAGAGAGAGAGAGAAAGAGTGAAAGTGGGAGACAGGGGAAGAGAGGGAAGAGAAAGAGGGGGAGAAAGAGAAGAGGAGGAGAGATGGCAGTTAGGTATGGTCACAGTCACATAATGTATAATGTGAATGTATATTTACTTTAGAGTCCCGGACACTACAGTATTTGGAAGACTATTCCATAATTTTGGGGCTTTGTAAGAAAAATCTCTGCCCCCAGCTGTAGTTTTCTGCCCCCAGCTGCAGGCTGCTTGTCAGCGGTACTGACAAGCAGCCTGCATCCTTTGATCGAAGTAGGCGTGGCGGACCTTCTGCCCTGAGAGTGACGTCATCGACTAGCGCGACCATATATAAACCAAAGAGAGACGCGGAAAGAGGAAGGAGATTGTGATTTTGGCGTTTTGATATTTGGTTGTGTATTCTGGTTTTGACTTTTTGCCTCCAATTGATTTTGATTATTGCTTTGTCCTTTTGGTTTGGTTGGTCTTTGTATATATTTGTAGATAGTTTCACTGTATGTTTCTGCACTCACTAGTAGTAGGGGCGTGGCTGCCATTTATTTTGGGAAGAGGGAATTTATTCACTGTTTTTGGTTTAGGGAGTCCGGGAAGGTACCAGTATTTTTGTTTGTGGGTTTTTTTTTTGCAGGTAATCTACAGTAGCTACTAAATCTAAATACCATTTTGTTTATTATTTTGGCCTGGGTCCACCCTGAATCTGATCCTCCTCCTGTTGTGTGTGTGTGTGTGTGTGTGTGTGTTTTGTATATACAAACTTCATTATTTCATCAGTTAATGATTGGCTCTAGTTCTTTCTGCCATATACCACCATTTCCATACAGTTATATATATTATAAATAGAACCCTGAACCATTCTTTTGCTCTATGGCCCTAGACTGGGACGTAACACCATATTTAAGTGACCATTTTGATTTTCAAACACAAGAAGATTTTCAAGCAACAGAAGGTGTTCCTTCAGTTAAAAACGACTAGTTTGAAATTTATATCTGCTCATCTTTTTTGAACTACGCTAGAATGCCTCATCCCACCCCCGCTGTTAAAAAAATTATAATTAAAAAGTAACTCGGTAACTTTTACTCTGAGTAAATTTATGAGCTACAGTACTTTTTACTTTTACTTGAGTAGATTTTTATAATGGTAACTTTACTTGTACTTAAGTAAAATTTCACTGAAGTAACAGTACTTGTACTTGAGTACAAAATTTTATTATTCTTTCCACCTCTGCTACTCGTTCTTCTGAGTCACGTTGAAGATTTGTTTAAAAAGAACGAATCGTTCATGAACGACCCATCAGTAGTCGCCAACCTGCCTAGACTTTCTGTTAAGTTCCAAAGATCTATAAGAGCTATATGTCATCTACACAGATGTTTTAAACGTTACGTGTGCAAGATTTTATTAGAATGAAATGCATGTATGATATGCCAGAGTTACTATCCCATCCTCTATCAGACTACAATATAAAGAGAATTCTTCTAAGAACTTTGATGGACAGCTGTATGTTAAAAGCAGGTTTAGATTCACATTTAAGTATCTAACTCCAAGACATTACAATTCTCTTATCTCTCAAGGATAACTTTCTGGCTTTTAAGCTGTTGTGATGCTCTAAATAGCCAACGGCTTATATGATGTTTAGTGTTATTTGAGAAAATAGTTAAAGCTTGTCTACTGCTCAGTTTAAAAAAAATCTGTATTCAGCAGATAGACCAGAACATCTTATACAGTACATCTGATTGAATGCTCTCTGCTGGACTTTCTCTTGGCCATTGTACACAAAGTTAATGCACTTTCTCAAAATATAAAACTCAACACACTGCTGCAGTCTGGGCTTTCTGACCTGTTCTTTAAATGCGTCTACTGTATCTATCGTGCAACTCTAAAGTTTTGCCTGCTAATAAAGAACAAGAAAAGTTTGCTTTGCCTTGGAGGGTCAAACCGAAGTGCAGGCACAAATCCATACGAGTGCAGCTTCAAGCACTCCCTGTTACTTCTACTGTAAGGGACTGCCCCTAGAGGGCACTGTGGCTGAATTTTGGTTTCTATATTTTTTTGTTAGAAGACCCAGTTTCCCAGAAGGCACCTCGGTCAGGTGACAAAGTTTCACCTGTGCCGAGGTGGCTCATTAGAACTCGTATAAAAAGCTGTTAGCTCTGGGAAACTGGGTCGAGCATTGTTATTGTCTAGTGAGTTTTTGTTTTGTTTAATTTCACTTTGTGTTAGACTGGCTCTGAGAATGTGTTTTCTGTGTGAATGTAATTATGTGTTTCTTTGATTTCACCCTTAGTTACGTGTCTGGAAGCTGTGATGGTTACCCCTGTGTTTCTAGTGCCCTTGTCAAGTCTTTTGTGTCTCTCACCAATTCCTAGTGCCCTTCCCCGGTCTCTGGAGACTCTCCCGGTATGTAACCTAAGCTCGACACCTGGGTATGCTCTACGAGTGTGTAGGAGTGTGAGTGTTTGTTCTGTGTGTGTGCGCGCGGGTATAGCGAGACTCTTAGCCGGGTTGGCGTGTTCCTGTAGTGCCGCTCATAGGAGCGTGGTTTCAGTACGGGTTTACGTGTGTGTATGTGCGATGTGCTTAGGTGAGTATAGGTGTGTAGGTTATGCATGTTTGTGTGTGTGTTTGTGGAAGGCCGCTCATAGGAGCGTGGATTACGTGTGGGTTTGTGTGGGTGTGTGTATGATGGGCGTAGGTGAGTATGGGTGTGTATGTTTTCCATGTGTTAGTTATACGTGTGTGAGAGAGTGCCGCTCATCGAGGTGAGCGTGTGGGTATGGGTAGCTCCTAGGATGGAGCGTTGGGGTCACTCATAGCAGCGTGCATGCGTGATGCGCTATGGCGAGTGTGGGTGCCGCTCGTAGAGCCCTGGGAGCTTTAGTTACCACCTAACCGAGCTTGGGTTATACCGTCTATGTATGTCTTGAGTCTGTTACTGTTTGTCACTATATGTTTCAGGTATTAGAGCCTGTATGTCCGAGCCTGTGTCACAACACTGAGCTCTTGTCACTGTATGTTATTGTATGTTTCAGGTATTAGAGTCTACATGTTACAGAGACGGTATCTTACCACAGACGGAGATTATGTGTACCAGCTCCCAGAGTCTGAGTGTGTTATATTTCTGGTGTCCCTTGAGTGTGTTTAAGTTCTCTTATCATTAAGTGTTTTGTTTCATTTTCCCTTGAATGGGTTTTGTTCCGTGTCCCCCTGAGGGGGTTTTGATCCCTGATTCCCAGTAAGTGTGTGATGGTACAGTATGCTTTCAGAGCCAGTGTTTTATTTGGGTTTGTTTGAGTATGTTTTTGAGTAAAGACATTTTATGTTAATCCAACCCCCCTGTGTTTATGCCTGCCATTAATATGCCCGTTACACCCGGAACGTGACAGAATGCTTGACCCACACACAAGGGCATAGCAGGGGAATCCCACAGTAAAGGTCCCTTCACCCTTTTTTTTTTTTTTTTTTTGGAGAACCTCAGGTGAGACTCCGTGACTAGGCGAGAGCAGTAGTGGAGGCACCGGCTGGGAGAATAACCCAGCACTGCATCGGCCGCCCGGCTGGGAGGACAACCCAGCGCTGCCTATGAGGCTCAAGTTTCCTGAGCGACGCAGCGCTGCCTCCGCCGCCCGGTCCACAGGATCCGGTGCTGTCTCATCAGCCGGGTCCATAGAAAGGATCCAGATCATCCCCATCACCTGGCTGAGAGGACAAACCGAGCACGGGCCACCCGGCTAGGAGGACAACCCAGCGCTGCCTACGAGGCTCGAGTTTCCGGAGCGACGCAATGCTGCCTCCGCCGCCTGGTCCACCTCAATCCAGCATTGCCTCGTCAGCCAGGTCCATCAAAGGATCCAAGACTGCTTCCACCATCCTGCATCAGCCTCCGGAGTCCACCAGCACCAACACGCGACAATGAGCGAGAGCCGTCGCCGGGGTCTAGCTGCAAGGGCGAATCAAGGCTGCACCTTGCCTGGCCTACTCCAACGATCCAGTACTGCCTCAACAGCCCAGGCTACGTAAAGGGTCCCGCGGCTGCATCCACGGCACGACTTCGGCGGCTGTTCAAACGCACCCACCCTCCCACCCAGGTCAGCGAACTAAATCGTTGATGTGGGGAGGTGGGTGAAGACATCGCCGATAGCACTCCATTGGAGCGTTGTAAGGGGGGGGGGGATACTGTTTTTGTGATGTGTTTAGGTGAGTATACAGTGGTGTGAAAAACTATTTGCCCCCTCCTGATTTCTTATTCTTTTGCATGTTTGTCACACAAAATGTTTCTGATCATCAAACACATTTAACTATTAGTCAAAGATAACAAAAGTAAACACAAAATGCAGTTTTTAAATGAGGGGTTTTATTATTTAGGGAGAAAAAAATCCAAACCTACATGGCCCTGTGTGGAAAAAGTAATTGCCCCCTGAACCTAATAACTGGTTGGGCCAGCCTTAGCAGCAATAACTGCAATCAAGCGTTTGCGATAACTTGCAACGAGTCTTTTACAGCGCTCTGGAGGAATTTTGACCCACTCATCTTTGCAGAATTGTTGTAATTCAGCTTTATTTGAGGGTTTTTTCTAGCATGAACCGCCTTTGTAAGGTCATGCCACAACATCTCAATAGGATTCAGGTCAGGACTTTGACTAGGCCACTCCAAAGTTTTCATTTTGTTTTTCTTCAGCCATTCAGAGGTGGATTTGCTGGTGTGTTTTGGGTCATTGTCCTGCTGCGGCACCCAAGATCGCTTCAGCTTGAGTTTGAAGAACAGATAGTTGGACATTCTCCTTCAGGATTTTTGGTAGACAGTAGAATTCATGGTTCCATCTATCACAGCAAGCCTTCCAGGTCCTGAAGCAGCAAAACAACCCCAGACCATCACACTACCACCACCATATTTTACTGTTGCTATGACGGTTGAAATGCTGTTACTTTTAGGCCAGATGTAACAGGACTCGCACCTTCCAAAAAGTTAAACTTTTGTCTCGTCGGTCCACAAGGTATTTTCCCAAAAGTCTTGGCAATCATTGAGATGTTTTTTTAGCAAAATTGAGACGAGCCTTAATGTTCTTTCTGCTTAAAAGTGGTTTGCGCCTTGGAAATCTGCCATGCAGGCCGTTTTTGCCCAGTCTCTTTCTTATGGTGGAGTCGTGAACACTGACCTTAATTGAGGCAAGTGAGGCCTGCAGTTCTTTAGATGTTGTCCTGGGGTCTTTTGTGGCCCCTCGGATGAGTTGTCTCTGCGCTCTTGGGGTAACTTTGGTCGGCCGGCCAATCCTGGGAAGGTTCACCACTGTTCCATGTTTTTGCCATTTGTGGATAATGGCTCTCACTGTGGTTCGCTGGAGTCCCAAAGCTTTAGAAATGGCTTTATAACCTTTACCAGACTGATAGATCTCAATTACTTTTGTTCTCATTTGTTCCTGAATTTCTTTGGATCTTGGCATGATGTCTAGCTTTTGAGGTGCTTTTGGTCTACTTCTCTGTGTCAGGTAGCTCCTATTTAAGTGACTTCTTGATTGAAGCAGGTGTGGCAGTAATCAGGCCTGGGGGTGACTACAGAAATTGAACTCAGGTGTGATAAACCACAGTTAAGTTATTTTTTTAACAAGGGGGGCAATCACTTTTTCACACAGGGCCATGTAGATTTGGAGGTTTTTTTCTCCCTTAATAACGTAAACCTTCATTTAAAAACTGCATTTTGTGTTCAATTACGTTATCTTTGACTAATAGTTAACGTTTCTGATGAGCAGAAACATTTAAGTGTGACAAACATGCAAAAGAATAAGAAATCAGGAAGGGGGCAAATAGTTTTTCACACCACTGTAGGTGTGTAGGTTATGCATGTGTTTGGTGTGTGTTTGTGTAAGGCCGCTCATAGGAGCGTGGGTTTGTGTGGGTGTGTGTATGATGGGCGTAGGTGAGTATGGGTGTGTATGTTTTCCATGTGTTAGTTATACGTGTGTGAGAGAGTGCCGCTCATCGAGGTGAGCGTGTGGGTATGGGTAGCTCCTAGGACGGAGTGTTGGTCACTCATACAGTAGGAGCGTGCATGCGTGATGCGCTATGGCGAGTGTGGGTGCCGCTCGTAGAGCCCTGGGAGCTTTAGTTACCACCTAACCGAGCTTGGGTTATACCGTCTATGTATGTCTTGAGTCTGTTACTGTTTATGTCACTATATGTTCCAGGTATTAGAGCCTGTATGTCTGAGCCTGTGTCACAACACTGAGCTCTTGTCACTGTATGTTATTGTATGTTTCAGGTATAAGTACATGTTACAGAGACGGTATCTTACCACAGACGGAGATTATGTGTACCAGCTCCCAGAGTCCGAGTGTGTTATATTTCTGGTGTCCCTTAGTGTGTTTAAGTGCTCTTATCATTAAGTGTGTTTTATTTCGTTTTCCCTTGAATGGGTTTTGTTCCGTGTCCCCCTGAGGGGGTTTTGATCCCTGATTCCCAGTAAGTGTGTGATGGTATGCTTTCAGAGCCAGTGTTTTATTTGGTTTTGAGTATGTTTTTGAATAAAGACATTTTATGTTAATCCAACCCCCCTGCGTTTATGCCTGCCATTAATATGCCCACGGCGATAAGAACAGCCCGTTACACCTGGAACGTGACATCTACTCTTTAGAAAAAAGTGATAAAAATTAAAACATTCATAAAAGACTCCTGTTACATTTCTTAAAGAGAATGTTTCTGTTTTTTCTTTTTTTTTTTTAAGATTTAGCATTAAATACTGTGATGAATATCAAAACCTTATCAACTTGAGTGTCAGCTATGACCCCACAGGTGAAACTATTTGTATTAAACAGATTTTAAAAAGATTACAACCATCACATTGGGAAGGTTTTATCACACCGGCTAAGTGTCAGGGTGATCAGAACTATATCATTTCAATCTCATAGAATTTTGCAGTTCACCGCACAGCAAGTCTCTGTCAGGGTCAGTTTGAAAGCCCTGATATCCATTTCACTTACCTTACACTTGACCAACAATATGGCGGCATCTTCAACGTCACTATTTATTTCATGATTTGATCACTCGCGTGATGATCACATGCTAATTACTCCCCCTCATTCTCACCTACTCTATTGTCAATATTATTGTCTATTAATATTGTCTATTGTCCATCAATGATTATACAAAGGTCAGATAAAAGAAATTGAGGATCTAGCAGAACCAACATTCTCAGATGGAAGAAGATATTTGGATGAGAATCAAAATGTTTCAAACCAACCAATAGAAGTCCACTTAAAAAGAGCTTCTAGACAACTTTACCTGGATGACTGAGAATCTTTATCAATATCAAAATCTAAAGCATCAAAAAGGGCAAGTCCATAATCATGAATAAAAGAAGAGAACAATTTTATTTGTTTATCGTTTTTAAAAATTGTCATTGTCACAAAACAGCTTTACACAATCAAAATAATTATTTAAGTTTGTATGGATTGTGAATGTGTATCAATCAAACATGATCAGATCGTCCCTGATGAACAAGTCGACGGCGACAGTGGCAAGGAAAAACTCCCTGAGATGGTAATAGGAAGAAACATTGACAGGAACCGGACTCAACTTGGAACCCATCCTCATTTGAGTGACAACAAATCAAAGAAGAATAAGAATAATTACAAAGATGAGAAAAGAAAGGATACACACAAATATACCTGGAAGTAGGCTAAGTCATACAAACAGACTGTTAGAGCCATATTTTACTTTATGAATTTGTTGTTGTGTTTATTTTATTTTACTAGTTATGCACTAAGCACCAAGTTTATTAGTAAGTTTATTAGCTAAGTTAAGCAGCCATTTATGCCAATCGTATTGTTTGTGATGTCTGTGATGTCATTCCATTGTTACACGTACATGCATGACTATGTCACTGTAAAAATGTCAGTACACAGACATAAAACTGTTTGAAAACAGGTGGATTTAGTACCTCAGTTATCACAAGCCAGCTAGCTTAGTGATAGCTTAGCTGAAATAATATGGTGGCTAATATTAATGTATTTGCTAACTTTTGAAGCACATAATTCTTAGATAGTATGTTAGTACAACTAACCCCATGGAAATATATATCATCTCTAAAACAAGAGTAGAATGCTCTGAAAGACCTGCATAGCTAAGAAGTCAAGTTCACTAATTTTAGTTAGCTGGTTAGCTAATGTGGTTAAGTAATGGTTCGTCACCTGCAATGCAGCTGTCACTAAAATCAATCACAGGCCCTAATTATGCATAATTGTATGGTTTGATGTTAACTGATGAGTTACATAAACATTTAACCCTGTACAGTTGTCACAAAGAAAAAATTAGCGATGACTTTGTGTACCAGTCTGTAAACATGTTTATTTCTGTTGTAAAGCCGGACATTGTAACATTTCGGTTGACTCACTATAGTGCCTAGTGGTCATTTGAGGAATTACATGTTTTGGTACTTTTATATGAGTGTGAGTGTGTGTGTGGATGAGTGTGTGTGTGTGTGTGTGTGTGTGGGGGGGGGGGGGGGGTGACTGTGTGTGTGTTGGTAACAAAACGTAGTACAATATAAAAAATTTGTATCATAATACAAAAAAATGTATTGTATGTCAAATAACATACAGTACATAGTATGTATTTTTCATACTGATCAGTAGCACTAGCACATTATTATAACTATATATGTATGTGAATTGTGCCCTGCGATGGATTGGCACCCTGTCCAGGGTGTACCCCGCCTAGTGCCCAAAGTCTCCTGGGATAGGCTCCAGGTCCCCCGCGACCCTGAACACAGGATTAAGCGGTATAGAAAATGAATGAATGAATGAATGAATGTGAATTAAAAAAAAAAAAACCTCTTGTGTCACCTCTAGGTCTCCATGGCAGCTTTCTTGATTTATAAGTCTTTTTAAATGTAAGTGTGTCACTTTGAAACATGGCTCATGACAACAATCACAACAACAGGAAAGTTTTAATGGGAAGCAAAGCTCAGTAGGTTAGTGTGATTAATATCATAGTGCATTTAAGTTCTACACATATTAAAATTTGATTGGGAAATTTAAAAACCAGGAATGTTTTGTGTCTGATATGCCATCTAGTGGATGTAACGTTTAATCCTTTGGATGAATGTAAGATACATGTATGAAGGCCAGTGTGTGAACAATGATGCTAACATTCTGTCTGTGAACGCAACCTCATGTGCAAATAGAAATCAGCCCTAAAAACACAAGTCGTTCCCAGAAACAAAACTCTCTCTCTCTCTTTTATTCAGAGTCCTTTATTTTGCCTCACTGTTTTTACCTCTAAACAAGTTCATCAAAAACCACACAACATGATTTTACCTTTTAGACAAGTACCAAAAAAAAACCTCTAAGAGGAGATTATCACCAGACGTTATGTCTGACAATATAACTAGTTATACTAGTTAAGCTGTACACTTTACTATCTTTAGCTCAAAATGATTTAATCTCATGTGTGTCCTTTAAAGAGAGATAATTGACATTTGAGAGATAGACCACAACTTTAGCCCCGCCTTATTTTAAGTCTCCAGAACTTACAGTTTTTCTCAGTCGCTTTGGTGCTTTTCTCACAACACTATTAACATTTGCACAGCAGTTAGTGTATTTCTCAAAACAATTGGTGCAAACTGCAAAACCTAGTGGATAACCTGCAAAAGCAGGTCACTTGCTCAGAATCGATAATCCATTCCTCAAAAGCAAGTATTCATGTCAATGAACCTGCCAGTGTCATCAAAATGAGAAGTTTTAACACCATCTCTATGAACAAGATGATCAAATGGCTTTGTCATGTTTTCATTATGACAGTTTACAGTATTCTCTCAGGGCTTTCCAATGCAACAAAAAGGTCAGAACTCAAATCTACAGTAGAGTTAGACATTCCTGTAGTTAGGGAAGTAAGTGAGTACAAGACACTGAATACGTATGTTTCACATTTTTATTGTGTAGGCTGTTTGTAATTCTACAACACTGTGCAAAAGAAAAATACTCTACAGTCACACCCTAAAAAATGCTAGGTTAAAAACAACCCAGTCTGGGTTGTTTTTAACCCAGCTGCTGGGTAAATATAGGACTAACTAAATGCTTGGTTAATTTAACCCAGCAAGATGGGTTATTTGTTTAACCCAACAAGATGGGTTAAATATTCAATCCAAATGCTTTTAATTTAAAAATGTTAAATTACTTTGATATACTGGTCTATTACAAAAAAAAACATACATATATGCAATAAACAACATCCTACTAAATGTTCTTAGAAAAAACATTTATTTTTCAAAAGCACAAGAACAGATAATCAACAGTGACATCATTACTATACTATTACTGATAAGGGCAGAATGGAGTAATTGCACAAATAGACTGAGGCAGCTTCTACAGAGCAGGATCTCTCTGTGACTTAAGATATCTTTTCTGCAGAACAAAACTATCCAGCCCTGGTCTCATTTTAACATACAAACACTGTCTATGACTTTTCAGGTAGGCCTCGCTATTTCATAGCAACATTACTGAGAGCAGCGCTGGTCATTATCTCCCAACGTCAGGATGCAGGGGTCCGGCCTCGACACATAAGCCTGCTGGAGGTATTCCACCATGAAAGAAACCTTAGAAAGAAAGAAATTAAAAAGTAAAAATTTTGTTGAATAGCAAAGATTAAACTGAATAAGACTATTAATTTAGTGTGAAATAGGATTGATAATAAAAAATGACAAAGCTGTCCATTAAGATAGGGTATAGGTAACCTAAAACAAAAACATGGAGACAGCTACTACCAAACATAAAACAGCAAAATAAGCATGGCTTTTAGGATACAGCTCTTTATGTCAGACTAGTTGATATTATAGTCTGCATTGATTTTAAGCTAATTACCGAAAAAATGTCATAGCTGGTGTCATACTGGTACATTACAATCACCAAAATATTAATACTTCCATCTAGTAGTTATCTGTACCGCTGTGGTACTTTTTCCTGTAGTTGGCGCGCTGACTGATAGTTAATTTAACTTTGGTTAAAGAGAGCTACCTGGTTAGCTTACATGCTATTACTGGTGATACATTTGCATACTTGCCAAAGGGGGGAAAGGTGTAAAATATTGTTATAACTCGGGAGAAACGCAGGAGAAATTTGACCGCAGAGTAAATTACTAGCTGGTGAAAAACGGGAGGGTTAGCAGGTCTGTATATTTGTGAGAGGGTCAGTGTTTTGTAACACACCAGCATTTTATTGTCTCAAGCAGTGAGATTAATAAAGTTCTAAAGTGGTTGCTAACGCTAGCAAACTAACTAAATGCTGTGTCATGCTAGCAATACAGTTAACAGTTTAGCATTCATTCATCACTTCACCATCTTCGTAACCCTGCAAACATTCTACAGAGAAAGCTAAAAAGCTCAGACATCTTAGCCGTTTCTTTCATACACAGGTGGGGTTTATGGCTAGCAGCTATTCTCAGCTAAATTATCATCCAGTACCTCAGACCAGCCGGAAAGTTTGTCTGTAACCTTAACACGGTAACAGTAATAAATGTTACATATAGTAATAATTTTTCAGTCATATGTGAATTAGGTGAGTGAACATGTGTATACAGACCTTGTATTTAACGCCATTTCCCCTTAAATGTCCGAGGAGGATGAACCGTCATCAGCGGTGTGGGAGCTCAAGAGACACGAAGCTGAGTGACAGCCGCTGAACTTTGGGGGAGGGGCCAAGCAAACTTCAACCCAGCAGCTGGGTTACACAAAAACTACCCAACTCTCTGAAAATAACCCAGAAAAATTACCCAACAGCGGCAACCCAGCGTTTGGGTAGAAAAAACAACCCAGCATTTTTTAGAGTGCACTTATGTAGAATAAACATAAAAAATAAACAAAAGAAACACCCTTTTGGTAGAGCTGTGCACAAATGTGAACAATATAACAGTACATATTGTAAGTGGGGTGGCACGGTGGTGTAGTGGTTAGCACTGTCGCCTTGCACCTCCAGGGTCCGGGTTCGACTCCCGTCTCTGTGTGCATGGAGTTTGCATGTTCTCCACGTGCTTGGTGGGTTTCCTCCGGGTACTCCGGTTTCCTCCCACAGTCCAAAGACATGCAGGTTAGGCTAATTGGCGTTCCCAAATTGACCATAGTGTGTGAATGAGTGTGTGTGTGTGTGCTCTGCGATGGATTGGCACGCTGTCCAGGGTGTACCCTGCCTCGTGCCCTGAGTCTCCTGGGATAGGCTCCAGGTCCCCGCGACCCTAAAATACAGGATAAAGCGGTATAGAAGATGAATGAATGAATATTGTAAGTGAACATACGTAAATCATTCTGGCACATCCAGATGTTCCTGTCTGTCTGGCCACATATTTTCATCTACATCACAACGGATATCATCCCTTGCAATGCAGCGAGGGAAGTATCTCCTGGAGTAGCGAATCCACCCTCTGCATGACTCTGCTGTGATGTCGTTACATGCTGCATCCATGGCTGCGAGCGTGGCCATTTGCGCATGTGAATGCCGGTCATAAACCTTCCACCTCCAGGCGGAGAAAAACTCCTCTATTGGATTAAGGAATGGGGAGTAGGGAGGGAGATATTCAACCAGATGTGAGTGGTGAAAATGGACATTATCCCACACAACAACATACTTGTTGGTTCAATTTAGGAGACATTTCCAGGAAAAAATGATAAAGAAAGGTATAAAATTAGCTTGACAGAATTTGATAACTAATTCAAAAATGTTGTATGTAGTGACTCATGCAATGAAATGAAGACTATTAGTTTTATTGGAAACGACTATTCAGCATCCAAAAGTATAGTTCATTTTGACTGACATGACATAAGCAAATGATAATGTTATAAAACAGCAGAGAATTGATATGAAAGCAACTGATACCAAGGGAAGGAGAAATTGCTACTATGATGTGCACACATGCAGAGGCATCAAGTAACGAAGTACAAATACTTCGTTACCTTACTTAAGTAGAAATTTTGGGTATCTATACTTTACTCGAGTAATAATTTTTCAGCCGACTTTTTACTTCTACTCCTTACATTTTTAAACAATTATCTGTACTTTCTACTCCTTACTTTTTAAAAATAGCCTCGTTACTCTATTTTTATGATCAGAACGCCCCCCCCCCTCCCCGGTCGCATGATAAGAACGCGCACAACGCACCCCCTGAAGCGTGTGGGGGTCCTGATTTCAGGGTATTTGTTAATGAAAGTTGAAGATGAAAAGATTGAAATGCTGTCTCCTGGATTTTTGGAGTCCTTGACATGGGGACAGACAGATATACAGACATATAGATAGATTGAGGACAGACAGACAGATACAGTAGATAGATAGATAGATAGATAGATAGATAGATAGATAGATAGATAGATAGATAGATAGATAGATAGATAGATGAAAGGATGCACAGACAGGCATACTGATAGACAGACAGACAGAGCGACAGATATATATATATATATATATGTATATATATACTGTATATATGGAGAGAGAGAGAGAGAGAGAGAGAGAGAGACTAAATAAGAGATTGATTCTGAGCCCCGCCTTCTTTCTCTGACAGCAGGGTGTGATTGCACTGTTGCCAGGGAAACGCCTTCCTGCAGCTGTCTGTAATTCATGGTTTCCACGGTAACAGCGGAGCACACATATCATTATTTTTGCATCTTAGAAATATTCCAGCTGAAGCCTCGAAATGGAGACAGAATTAATTAGGGTGCTTTATGCCAGGGAGTGCTGCAGTGGGGTGTGCAGTACAGCAGCTCCCACCAAGAGCGTCGTGAGACACTTCCAATCGCACATCCGCCGGAATTCCACTCAGCTTCTGACATCCAGACGGTTCAGAAGAACGCATCCAGGGCTTTCATGCCCCAGTTTATCTTTAGGACGACTATTACTGTAGATCGCCCTTCCAACACCCACCCCCCAAAAATGGAGGTGATTGTGTGTATAATAGCACAAACTGCATGTTTACATGGAGATCATGTGGAGGCAAAATATCACTATATATACATATATCATGTGAAAGAAAGTGTATTGAGATACATGACCTCTCAGTACACAGCTCGACCTGAAAATTGTGCATAATCCATGCATTCATGAAATAAATCATATGTCTCACTATTTCACAAGTCTCTTTCGGGACACACAAACAAAGTGCTCCAAACACACACTGTCTTGCTTCCTCCTAGCTGTCTTACATCATTTTGTTTTTAATTGTGAAGTGAACTCGATAGAAGTAAAAACACCTCGGTACATTTTGCGTTGGACAAATAATCAATGACGGAGTGATGTGATGAAGCGGAGTTACAGTCTCTACCTCGGTATCGATTATGTTCTACGTTCTGAAGTGTTTCATTTCTCTAAAAGCTATTAGAACAAACCCAGTGATTTGTGACACTTTTGTCAGAGCTGCTGTCATAGAAAATTGACGAAACGCCTTCTGACCAATCGGAATAAGCAAATTTAAAAGTATAGTTTTATAATTATTGTTAATAAAACATGGTGTCCACTGAGACCCAAAGATCATGAGACAGCTGTGGCACTCAAACGTGCTCTGATCCAAGCTTACCACCAAGTAATGCAAATTATTTCCTTGTGCTGTTAGATGTACAGTATGTAACAAACAGTGGGTTATTTTAAAATGTTATCTCATTCAGCTTGGCTTGATAATCAACAGGTCTGTGAAGCTCAAACTCAAGAGACAAAAATGGCAAGATGATGAAGGAGCCATACTGTACGTCCTCTCTGCACGAAGTGGAGTACATCCTGGACATGGTTCATGGTTCGTTTGCACACACTAATCCTCACTATAAACCTACAAAGTGCATGTGGGAAGAAACTCCTACAGAGACAGAGAACAGATGAAACGACAGGTTTTGGATAGCACTGGGAGTCAGAGTCTCAACTCTGCATGTAGGCAGCTCTGAAGTATGGGTCGCTTGTTACTGACCTTGAGATAACAACATGATTTGGCAGGACCCTGAGTGACTAAGGAGTCCTATTTAGGGGAAGCGATGCTTGCTCCAAAAAAAGCTAGAAAAGATTGTCCAAGAAAAGGCTTTTCTCACCATCACCCAGTTGGCTAGCCACAATCAGTGGGCGTCTCATCCAAGCAGTACGAAAGGGCGCTAGGGTCGGCCACTCATAAACTGGCCTACTCAAACACCAGATGGCCTGTTGACAAGCATCTTTTTCTGAGCGATGAGTTACCAGCCACCATTGTCATGATTAGTTGATAATAAAAAGTGCCTGAGCTAGATATTATTGTCTATATCTGATAAAGGAATGGCTTTTTAGACAGTGGTGAGACCAGCGATGCCCTACAGCTTAGAGACAGTAGCATTAAAGAAAAGACAGGGGGCAGAGCTGGTGGTTGCAGAGATGAAGATGTAGATGTTGAGGTTCTCTTTGGGAGTGACAAGGATGGATAGGATCAAGTGTGACTCCATCAGAGGGACAACCCATGTTAGATGTTTTGGAGATAAAGTCAGAGAGGCCAGATTGAGGTGGTTCAGAGGAGAGATGGTGAATATATCGGTAGAAGGATGCTGAGGTTGGAACTGCCAGGCAGGAGGTCAAGAGGAAGACCAAAGAGGAGATTTATGGATGCAGTGAGAGAGGACATGAAGTTAGTTGGTGTGAGAGAAGAGGATGCAGAGGATAGGGTTAGATGGAGGCAGATGATTTGCTGATGATTTCAGGCGACCCCTGAAAGGGAATAGCCAAAAGACAAAGAAGAAGAAGACATTGTTGATATCTACTATTGGCTAATCATAGAGAACAACATATTGGACAATAGCTGATATTTTCTTGTGTTGTGTGTCGACATGCTTTTTCATCTTGCTCGCATTTTCCGAAGTGTTTGTTGTTTTATTAGGATTCATGTATCAAAGGATGGGTGTTTGATATCTTTGTGTGTGATGTAAAGGTACTTAGGTTTAGTATCTCCTGGTATCAGATGTGAACATCAAGGACATTGTGTGTTTGCAAATGATATTATCACTAACACACGTGTGTAAAAATGTCCTGAGGCTAAATCACTGTACAGTACATCGTTACTTATCTGCTTATAATGATTACTGTTCTGAAGTCGCCAATAAGCTTTTAAAGGCATTTGTTATTTGTGAGTTTGTTGCTAATGGAGTTGTTGGAGCTGTGACATAGTGGATGGATGGCTGAAACAAATCCCTCTTGATTATATTAGCTTAGAAAAAAAATTGCAGCTTGGGGATTATTCAGCAAAGTTTAACCCAGGGTATTGATTTGTATAAATGGAGTCGGTCAGAGTTAATCAGTTTACACCGAGGATCAAAAGTCGAGGCAGAACGGACGGGTGATTATTTACTGCAATTTGTTTTTTTAATTGATTGACATTTCTTTTTAAAAACTCGTATACATTTAGCAGTTCCTATTTTGTATTTTCATTGTGTGTGTGTGTGTGCTGAAGATTATTTACTGTGCGTTTTATGACATTTAGGAGTGTAAATATTTTCTTTTTGTTTTTCCTGTGGGTCAGTATTACCTTGGCTTTTGCACTATTGGTAAAGTTTAACAAGATGCACCCATTGTCTTGGATGAAATATATGAAATAAAGTGTTTCATTTCTCTCTACAGACATATCGAGCAAATATGCCAATAAAGACAGCTTGGTTGTTTGTGTAATAGCAGATATACTGTTTTCTTTGTTCTAATGAGGAGGACAAAGACAAAAGTATTTGGAGGAATTGGAGGAAGAATATAAAAAAGGATATGAAGGAGAAGAAAAAAGAGGAGCTGGAGAGAGTGGAGGAAAAGAAGAAGGATGATGTGGAGGAGGAAATGAAAAAAATAATAAAAGGAAGAGAAATTGGAGAAAGAATATGAAGAGAAAGATGTGGAGGAAAAGGAGAATAAGGAGTTGGAGATGGTGATGAGGAGGAGAGCATGAGGAAAAGGAAAAGGAAAAGGAGGGATATAAAATGAACAGGTATAAGGAAAAACAAACATACAAGGAATTAAAAAAAAAGAAACGCAGAGAGGAAAAAGAAGGAACATTATGAAAAAAGTAATTGGAGGAAAATGAGAAAATGGAGTTGGAGATGTTAGTGACGGTGGTGGTGGTGAAGGAGGAGGAGGAAACAAAGGAGAAGAATTGGAGGAGGGATATAAAAATAAATGGAAGAGGAAAAAAGAGCAGACCAAAGTGAAGAAGAGAAAATGGGGGATAAGGAAGAGGAGCAGGAGTAGAAGAAGGAACAGGAACGGGAGGAGGAATTTCAATAGAAGAAAGTGAAGGAGAGAGAGAGGAAGGGATGTTCGAGGTGGTGGTGAAGGAGGAGGAGAAGAAGAATGAGGAAGTGGAAAATGTGCAGAATGAGGTAGAGGAATGTGCATGAGGAAGAAGATGAGGGGAAGTGGGAAAGCAATACACGAAGGATAAGGGAGGTGACGGATGAGGACAAAATGTAAGAGGGTGCGAAAAATAAGGAGGATGAATTAGAAGAAATAAAAGGAAGGGGATTTTAGTGAAAATAACGTACAGTAAGATTATAAAAGGACATAATAATAATAAGATCCTCAGCCCGGAATCATCATTCACAGACGTACCGCCTTCTTTAAAACGTTTGCACCTTTCAAATGTTTTACTGCGGCTAAGAGTCTCATCACTGTACTGTGCTTGAAGTCTGCTGTAAATGTCAATCGCTTTTACACCTTCTTTCAAGTCCCAGTTTGACGTGAACACCCATCATATTTAATGGATAATTGCAAGACACCAGTGTTTATTATTATTTACTCTTGTTTACCTTACATTAATTAAAATATGTTGAAACGTAATTATTTTTCCCTTTGTTATTATTATTATTATTATTATTATTATTATGTTTCCAATTTCTAATTCTGATCTTTCTATTTTTAGTTTTTATTCTATTTTTTTCTATTTATTTTTATTCATTAATGAACTTAAGGCAACAGTGCGTTCTGGCCGGTTTGTCTAACGGCTGCCTGTCTGTCTCTGTCTCTGTCTGTGGGTGATTATTATGGACTGTTTTGTTTAGCTTGTGAAGTGAAATGTAGCTGTCACTTCATACAACACTGTGCACACATCTCATCACGTTGCCTCCTCTGCATCTCTGTCGCTTTGAAACTTTGTCAGTGATGTAGGAGTGATGTGCATGAAGAAACATACTGCTGGGGTGATGAGCTGTTGCAACAGACTTACAACAGGTTAAAAGCTCCTTCTCCCACTTAAACACACACACACACACACACACACACACACACCCTTCTCCCTCCCTCTTTGTCTCTCTCTTGCCCACCTTTTTCTTTTTGACATTTTGAAGCAAGTGAATAATTAAGTCAAGAATAAACAAAGCTGGCTCGCGTGGCCGTTCATCAATCAAGCAGGCGGCTAATATCAGTAAAGTCTCAGCTGGCGTGGAGTCGTTCCTCTGCATATGAGAGAGGGAGTAAACAGGGGCAGGTAATAGTGGGGGGGATACAATATTCGCTTCAGAATGATAAAAGAGATAAAAATAGCTGAGCCCATTTTAGCCGAGTGTGGATGATGTACGTTCAGTCTCGAAGTGTGAAATAAAGTGTGGAAAATGTGGCAATGCTCGACGTAATGAAGCATGGCGCCACACTAAGATGGTGGTTTATTACTTAGATTGTTTCTAATATAGTAGTAAATAGTCCATGCAGCATAAATATCTATAGATAGATAGAGGGAGGGAGAGAGAGCTGTCAGACGATTAAAGATTTTAATCTAATTAATCACAGTCATAGTGTGTAATTCAGCACGATTAATCACAATTTTAAAATACTCAGATTCACTCGCATTATAAATGTGCAATGTTGGAATAGAGAAATTCATGACAATCTGGTTAGAGGAAACAATATATGCAGTTTTATAATATCTCAAACATTAACATCTAACAAAGGTTAAACTTAAATATCTCGAATGAGACTGGCACTGCATGGGGTGTGGCTCGAACCCGCATCTTCAAATACGAAAAATCAACAAGCTAATGAGCGGCGCGGTGGTGTAGTGGTTAGCACTGTCGCCTTGCACCTCCAGGGTCCGGGTTCGATTCCCGTCTCTGTGTGCATGGAGTTTGCATGTTCTCCCCGTGCTTGGTGGGTTTCCTCCGGGTACTCCGGTTTCCTCCCACAGTCCAAAGATATGCAGGTTAGGCTAATTGGCGTTCCTAAAATTGCCCGTAGTGTGTGATTGGGTGTGTGAGTGTGTGTATGTGTGTGTGCCCTGCGATGGATTGGCACCCTGTCCAGGGTGTACCCCGCCTAGTGCCCGAAGTCTCCTGGGATAGGCTCCAGGTCCCCCGCGACCCTGAACACAGGATTAAGCGGTATAGAAAATGAATGAATGAATGAACAAGCTAATGCTTTACCCGCCTGAGCCGCCACTCACACATCTTACATCTAAAGTATTAATCTATCTTAAAGGTAGCTCGAGCACACATCTTTGGTTTTATCCAAACTTCCATCTAGAAGCTTTATAATGAAACTTGAAATTACATGGTGAGGTCTTTTCAGTCATCTTATTATCCGTGTTAATAAGCCGGCTTTCCCAATTGTGAACGGGTGCGTTAGCGTAGAGCGCAATGACTGTTTTTCCTGTTCCGTGGCAGGATCGCAAAAGCTGGCTTAAGACTAGAGTGAAAGTGCCAGTGGGAGGTTGTGCAGTCCTTTCGCGGCTTTTCTTAGAGTGGTGATCAAATGGCTGCATTCAGTTCTAGCCATTGAAGTCCCTGGAGTGCATGACATCACCCCACTCACATGGCACTCCTCATTTATACTTATATACTGTACATCTTACTGTATATGTATATGACTATAGATCTCTGTTGTATGTGCTGTTACGGGATAATAATAATAATAATAATAATAATAATAATAATAATTGGCTATAACAGCAGACTTTCTCTGAGTGCGCCTCATAGAAAACTCCACCATATCAACATTTACATGTCAGCATTTATTTCGAGACAGAATGAAAGCTTTCAGCAAAATTAGACAAAGGGATTATTCTGAACACGTCAAGACAGAGAGAAGAGAGATGAGTAATAAAGAACAAAGCACATCAGTACAGTACAATAGGTCCTTTATGATTACATGGTCATTATAAATAACCAAAATAGGGCAAAATCACTGCCTTGGACGTATTAATATACTGTGCATATGCAGTAACAGTTTGACTGCAAAATATGATGAATGCCACTTTTACACTTTTACCCATTTTGGCAAATTACTGTTCTCTGACACACAATTGTCTATAACAAAACTTTTAATTTGAAAAGTGAAAAAGTTTTAGACAAAACATTTAGAGAACATTCATTCGATCAAAAGCCCACACCTTCTGAAATGTGAAATCAATCATATTGTTTCTTTCTGTCATGTGATCAGCAAAACTAAACTACAAACTTTGCAAAGCAGCAGCTAAAGTGTGAACTACTGTAAATGGATTTTTGGAGAATAGTTTCACCCGCATTAATGGGATACAATTATACATCACTTAACGTCCCTGATATGTTTTGTGAAATAAGACATTAGGATTTTGATGTCAGCCATTTGGATGTTATCAACATCCAATATTATATACATAACAAAATTACAATTTGTGTGATAGTTATTTTCTCTTTCTCCTATTACTAGACTTGGTTCGGTACATTTGGGATCCATAATACAGTTGCAGTATACAAGTATGGACATGGATAAAAAATTCTCTTTTCATTTGCAAAACTTTTTACTTAATAAAAACTCTTTGTTTTTAAATCAAATTTTAAAACTGCAAAAATGGAGTTATCTCATTTTGCTGTCAAACTGCTCATTTCATCATTAGATGAGGTTCAGGTTTGTACATACACTTTGTCATGGTGGAACAGCAGGAATGCGCTTTCGTACATTTTAAGAAAAAAAAAGTTAAATGATTAATAATAATAAATAAAATTATAATAATAATAATGTCACATGTTGCTAAACTGTAAATACATCACTATAAAAAGCAATATTACTGTAGAAGATGCCTTGGAGTTGGAACTTCTACAGTATCAGAGCTGCTGTTATAGAAAATGAATCAACACTGACACAGTGGTTACGTGGAAAACCTAGCAAGAAATCATCTAGTTGTGTATTGTAAATTCACCACATTATTTAATTTATTATTTCGTGTAGTTTATGGATAAGGTATTTATGAGAGAATGACCAGTTCAAGGTAGATGAAGAGATGTTAGACATTGTGATGGGTTAAATGCTCCTGGAATATGCATTAATATGAACCACTGAGTTTTTATTTGTACTGTACATGAGGCATCAGAAATTATATTATGGTTCCCACGAATAAATAATATAAAGTCTTTTGCATTTTGAAGGAGAATTCTAGATGATAACTGATTGTATATACAGGGTCCTGTTAATGATATTACTGACGTCATGGTCATGGTCAGGATTATCTCCTGGTTGGGACGGAGGTCCTTTCATCAGTGGTGTCAAAAGTATTCACATTCATTACTTGAGTAGAAGTATAGATACTAGGGTTCAAAAATACTTCTTTAGAAGTTGAAGTATCAACCCAAGCTTTTTACTCAAGTAAAAGTATAAAAGTACTGGTTTCAAAACTACTTAAAGTATAAAAGTAAAGTACCGTGAGGGGGGACAGAAACATTAAGGTCTCGCTTTCTGATCATGCGACGGGGGGGGGGGGTTGCGCGTTCTGATCATAAAAATAGAGTAACGAGGCTATTTTTAAAATGGAAGGAGTAGAAAGTACAGATAATTGCTTAAAAATGTAAGGAGTAGAAGTTAAAAATTGGCTGAAAAATAATTACTCCAGTAAAGTATAGATACCCAAAATTTATACTTAATTAAGGTAGCTTAATAAAGTATTTGTACTTCGTTACTTGACACCTCTGCCTTTCATGCACGCACATTCTCGCATTTACACACACCTTGGGGCAATTTTTAAAAGACAATCCATTTACACACCTATGTTTTTAGAAGGTGGGATGAAACTGATTCAGACAAAGAACAAACACACAAAACTCCATGTAGCCAGAAACCCGAGCTGAGATCCTGGAGATGTGACCCTGATAATATTTACAGTTCAATGTTTAAATGAGTTTGACATTTAATGTTTGAACAAAGCTTTTCATCTTGAAGATACTGTTTACTTGCTGTAAATGAAGCATGTTGTCATACTCTTAATGAGCATAATTAAACCAGGGTGAATAGCTCTCATGAATAAATTTTATTCTTTAGTAGTTACTGGAAGTCCATAGAGAGTCAGGAATTGCTCATATGTCAACAGATTGCCAGATTTGTCAAAGAAGTAACTCAAATTATCTTCCTCGGTTCAGGTGAACTTCTACGTCACCTGACCGAGGTGCATCCTGGGAACTGAATTTAAACTTAAACAGAAGAAACAAACTACAACTCAAATAAAGGACGCAGTGGCGCCCTCTAGGGGTTAACCCTTACAATTTTTTACCAAATGTATGTTTTTATAATAAGGATTTTTTCCCCCTCCATCAGTAATGGTTAAAAAATTTAGATTTTTTTTTCAGTTTTCTGCATAATCTTTCTATGAATAAACATTGTCACCTCAATAAACATACATTTTATTTTAATATTTGGATTTTTAGTCTATTTCTGTTTTTTCCAAGCTTTTCAAAATGTGCATAAAACAGGTGCACACTTTACTGTACATTAAATTTATATTTCCTTTTTATAAACAATCGACTGTCTGACAGAACTTACAGGAAGTGTGTTTTCTTTTTTTCTTGTACGCTTTTATGGGAGTTCACTCACAAACTTTCCTTCTTCCTTGTTTAAGGGATGCCATTACCTTTGTTAAGACTGCTGCATTATGCATCTTTATAACTCAAGCTAGCATAATAAAAGGAGTGAAATGAAATGGAAAAGTTTCCAAATTGGAGAAATTTCTTGTCTTGAAGGCATTTTAATATACAGTTGAGTTAAAAAGAAGTAAATACACCCAAATGAAAATATATAGTAATGTAGATATCCTAAAAGTATAATTAATTTACTTAAATTTCCTTTTTAAACGTTAAATTTGACGACTGTATGCTTCATGTGTTAAAATGAAACAATGTAAATTATACCTAATACACAGCTGTAATTCATCTCCATTATTTCTTCTTGATAGAACACATTACGAGTGTGCTGAAACGTGTTGACCTTAACTGATTTGAGTCATCTCCAGCACTTGGCTGAGAAATATGATGACTTTTTATTGCCTTGAGAAATCAGGTGGACCTGATGCCAAAAAAATGTTGAGCTGTTGGACCACTACACAAAACATTTGTATTTCAACATGACTTTTTCTATTCTTAGTCTATTTTTATTTCATTTTATTTATTTATTTATTTATTTATTTATTTGTGTATTTATAAATATTGCATATTGTTACTTTTACCATACAGTGACATCTCAACCATTTGGAAGAGGCCTATAGAGGTGTGTGTAAAATAATAGATTTTCTTATTGCCCAATTAAATAAAAATGTTTTAAGGCAATGAAGGCTATTCTTCCTGTATCCTACTGTACATGCTCACTTTCCATGGAGGTATGCTAGTATTAGAATATACAGTACTTGGATATATGCATTACTGTACAGTATATGAGTATGGGGTATTATAATGTATTATCAATATATTTTCATAAAGAGTACAAGTGTACTCAGACTATACTGTCAGCAAACTGGAAATATTTAAAAAAATGCATATTAATGCATTTATTTAAAAAAAAAAGAAAAAAAAATGTATATATATATATATATATACATGTTGTTGCCCTGCCTTGCTATCCTTTTCGTGTTCAGTGTGCTTTCATTTACAATAAACCAGAATCTGCACTAGCATCTTCCTCCTCTACAATACATGGCGAATAGTACTCTTGCACATGTTCGATAAATAATCCAGTCTGCTGTTTTTAGTTAGCAGCTGGGGAAAGTAGTCTGTTTGTATAAATTTTGTACCATGCCCTCCAAAGTGGTTTATAAGAAATGGAGCACGGAATTTTAAAGGCTGCACTTGAAGATAGGAAAACGTTTGCTTTTGCACGAGCCTCGGAGTCCTGGGAGCCTGTAAGCGAGTGTAATTTGACATCTATAAAAGGAGCAGGTGTGTGTTTAATCTGGTCTGACAGACCTATAAAAGTGTCATTCAGGGACTTTTCTCCAGAGTGACGACAATAATTACCTTCAAAACAGTCATGTTAGTGCGGCTGTCAAAAACAAAGACATCAGCAGAGGAAAAGCATTGACTTCCAGCTGTAACATTGTCACTCAAATCACTGACTGGCTGTTTTGTGCTCCAGGAAACGAAGTCACACAAGTTAATATCTTGTTTGCAATTTCATATTTCAAAATAATTCAAAAATTCCATTAAAATCAGTTTGTTAGCATTGCTCTGGGTAGTTAAAACATCAAATCAAATCAAATCAAGTCATCTAAATCACACATCAGCAGACATACGGAGGCCCTGTTTTGGTGGAGCATACTGATTTCACATTCACCGTTGCTAATTCAGCTGTCATACTAATTATGGTTTGAGAGTGAATGTATAAAAGAAGCAGCTGGGAGTCAAAAAAAAATTCCTCATTCTTATTATTCCTTCAGAAACATGAACTCTCCCAGAGGCTCTTGTTCAGCTTACGGAGCCAGAGAGTTCACAGAGGAGAGATGCTCTGGCACATCATTTATCAGGACAGAAAGCAAATGCTGTCAGGTTTAAATGTCCTGATATACAGTACAGGATTTCACCTAATAATAGATATACAGGATTTCACCTAATACATACATACAGTATATTAGATACCTGTATTAGTTTGTGCAATACCTTTTCCTTTTTCCCTCCCATGCGCAATATCTGTATTTTGAATTTATCTTTAGTGTGCAATAAGGTATTCAAAATGTTTAGTGTGCAATTTATGGCACTTTTTACTGTATTGTATTTTATTTATAATTTTCCCCCTATTTATCACTCTTTCCTTTCCTCCCGGAGCAACTGTAACCAAGAATAAGCTATTCGTATCTGGGATTAATGAAGTTCTTTGAATCTTGAATCTTGAATCAAAAAGTTCTAAAAGGTGAAGCCTAAAATGACTTGAGTAGTAACATTAACAAACAAAAGTAGGATTCATTTCGAAATAGATTATGTAGAAGTTATAGTAGTGTTGTAAAATGTTTAACCGATGTCACAGGAGAATGAGTGCTGTTGTGCTTGAATATCGGTACAGGTGGCCATAGATTATGAATTGTTTCTTTAATCAGTAATTTTGTTCTTTAGACATGTAACCGACAGTTAGTGTAATTAACAGGAGTGAAAGTAGTTTTAAATTCATACTGGTACTATGTAACTAGACGAACCATGGAGATGAGGAAACTTACAAGATTTTTTAAATATTTCCACTTATCCCTCCGATTTTCTCAGATTGAATGCCAATAAGCGTTAAATGGAAAGCAAGGTTTGTTCCATACGTAGTGGAACCACAAGTAGTGCCCTTGATAAGGAATTAGAGAGCGATTTAGAACTCAGCCTTGAGGTAGAAGAGAGTTAGCTTTGTAGCTTGCGTTAACCAGGAACAGAATAACATGGATGATTCAAAGATACTGTAGTTTGGAATAAGTTGGAAGCACTTTCTAAGTAGATAAATTGTTGTTTAAGATGTTATCAGATGTGTTTTCCTGCTGAAATTGATTCCATGACTTGTTTTGAATATGAGTTTAAGCAGGCAGCTACTCTCTTGTCTTTTCAGTACCGCAAGTCGTACAGAACTAATTTCACCCGACGGTTATTAGCGGATATTACAACACCCTGACACAGTGATATGCATAGTTACATGTCCCAATGCCTCTTGCTCAATTAGATGACTCAGTCTTATCTAAGTGTTGTATAATATTGACTAATGTGACAGATGTTTTAAAAACAGATTGCATCAAGTTAAATATATTAATATATTCGCATCGAAATTATGTTGATTTATCATTCGCCATTTCTTGAGTGCTGAGTCTGTCAAGTTTAAATGATGAGTCAGAGTTTATATGGTAGAAGTAATATGGAATGTAATATTGCTTTAAATCCCTTCACCAGCAAAGGAGAAGATCAGCAGATCCAGACACATCCAGATGAGACACCTGAGTGATGAGAGAATGATTCAAGAATTTTGAAGAAATTTGTGCTACCTACATTTTTCTTGCTGTCATTTTCCTCACCTCCATTTTGTCCATTGACAACATTTTTCTTGCTGCAATTCCTAACCTCTATTTTCTCAACTTCGTTTTCCTTAACTCTATTTCCTTGCCATCATTTTTCTCACTCCCTTGATTTCCTTCAACCAAATTTCTTTGCCTCCATTTAATTGGCTTTATTTTCCTTGTCTCCATTGTCCTGCATTTTCTTCATCGCCATTTTTCTTGCCTCCACCCCCCCCCCCCCCATTTTTCTCACCTCCAACTTTAAAGAAATTCGTGCAATTTCTATTTCCTCACCTCCATTTCCTCACCCTGTTTACATGTCCCATTTTCCTGCCTCCATTTCCTCAACCCTAATTTCGTACCCTAACCCTAATTTCTAACCACTTCCTCAACCCTAACCTCCATTTTCCTGTCTCAATGTTTTTCACCCTATTTTCCTCGCCTCCATTTTCTTGATCTTATTTACCTTGCAATAATTTTCATTTCTTTCTTGCCTTCATATTCCTCAACTTTATTTCCTCGGCCCCATTTTCTTGCCTTAATTTTCTGTCTCCATTCATTCAACTTAGTTTTCTTTGCATCCATTTTCCTCAACACCATTTTCCTTTCCTTCATTTCGTTGCCCACTGGCAATATTTTGACTTTCAAGTAGTTTGTAATAATGTGTTTTTCAAAAACAAGACCATTAATTATTTATTATGTTTTATTAATTATGCATCTCTAACCTTAAATGTGACCCAAGAGAAGCATTAGCTAAATCGCTGTGCAAATTAGCACTAACCCCTAGCATTTACTCTGCTAATATGTAAGCAACGTACGCACTATGCATTAACATATACCACAATTGAGTCATTGATATTTATGAAAAAAAAAATTTGTAAATAACTCTTGGGTGTGTGTGTGGGGGGGGGGGGGAGTAATTACAAAATTGGATGGATGGATAGATTAAGTCAAGTAGGCTTTTATTGTCACTTCAACCATATACAGTTTAGTACACAGTGAAACAGTGCTTCTAGGTGGGTTCTAACCTTTGCTGATCTTCTCATAACTTTCTGCAGTTTTGTTTTCCTTCTTAACTTTATTCTTACTTTAAGTGCTTTTGTTTTGAAAGTGGGTTTTCGCAGGCAGTACTGCATACTTTCTAGGACTTCGTACCTGCAATCCGTACCCACCTATGAAAGTATAACAGTGGAAAATTCCACAAAGCAAATCCCCAATGCAAAATAGCATGTTGAATTAGATGACCTGAAAAAAAAAAACTTGTTGTAATAAATATTTTATTTTATGCATTGCAATTTGATCTGAATTGAAAAAATCATTACAGCGTTTACAATCATTGAAAATTTTGACAATTTATTGTGTTTGAATATTTCAAATGAAAATGTAATTCAAGCATTTAAAATGCAGTGCAAAAATATTCAAGCTACTAAAATGCTGTTCAAAAATATTTCCATACCCACCTGCAGTAGCTTCACCCACATTGCCACTGACAGTTAGTGTAATTAATGATTGTTAGAATACCTGGAACATGTAGTGATACATACAGTATGAACATCCCAATGCTGTTACGATCCATTATCAACACTCGTGTAATGCCTTTCGTCCAATCAGATTACTGATTGGAACTAACTGTTGCATAATACAAAACAAAACTAGATAATAAGCAAATAAAGTAAACACCATGTATTATCAGTCCTGTGCTTCTTTCTGCTATCAAGAGACTTCCATTCTGTGGAAAAACTGCTTAATTTGGATATTTACTGTGCACAGTGTTTAGAACCTCCACACTTTTCTGTGGAAGTTTAGTTTGGCCTTTCGTCTTCATGATTCTGGAAGAAGGAGCATGCAGCGCTGACTGTGAAATTATAAAGGATTATCACCACCATCTAGTGGACAAGAACAAAACAGACAAAGGGAGACAAAGACCGAACCCATTATCATCTGAGCATGATCTCGAATGTATTATTTAATAATAGTTTATTTATTATTATTATGGCTTTTTCAAGCACTACAGTGAGCTTTAAAGCAGAACAGATTAGCTTGAATATGTTGGTAACAATAATAAAACTGACAATACAAACTGTCCTCTGTTACTCCTGAAGCCTTCACCGCTCTGAAAAGACAGCGTGACCTAAGCGGCCTTGTCTGACTCTATCAGAAAATCATGACATCTGAGTGAAACAGACAGCATTGACATGAGGAACAGAGGTCAGTGGTGAAAAAGATGGACATTTCCCTGAAGAATAGAGACTCAGCGACGACTTGGATCGGGGCAGAGGATAAAGCTGTCTTATAAGATGTGACAATGTGTGAAAGACAGCCAATCAATAACATTTCTCACAGTATATTAATGTGGAAATGTCTCAGGTTCAAGGCCATATGAATGAATAGACAAAATCTGTTCATAAGTAATTTCCCATTAAAATACAACTAACAGCAATTGGCTATGAAGGCCATATCTACAATGGTCCAATAATAAATTAAAAATGTATTAAAAATATAAATATGCTGCATAATGAACTACAAATATATTAATTAATGCATTCACAAGCCATTACACAAGGTTAAGGTTTAGGTGGTGTTACAATGTCTGGAAAATGGCATCAGAACTGCAACATACTGCAAAGTCTGCATTAAAAATATATTTTGTGACAAAAAAAAAAATAACACCAAAACAGGACAACTATGTCAAATAAGTGTTTTTTTTTTGGCAAAGCAGGAAGTCTGCACCAAAACAAAGGGTTTTAGGGCAAATGATGAATTCTGTAACAAACCATAAAGGCAATACCAAGGAAATCTTATGCATACAAAAAGAAATTTTAATACATCTGTAAATGGCAAATAAAGAAAACCTGAACCAAACCAGAATGTACAGGTCCTTCTCAAAAAATTTGCATATTGTGATAAAGTTCATTATTTTCTGCAATGTACTGATAAACATTAGACTTTCATATATTTTAGATTCATTACACACAAACTGAAGTAGTTCAAGCCTTTTATTGTTTTAATATTGATGATTGTGGCATACAGCTCATGAAAACCCAAAATCCCTATCTCAAAAAATTAGCATATTTCATCCGACCAATAAAAGAAAAGTGTTTTGAATACAAAAAAGTCAACCTTCAGATAATTATGTTCAGTTCTGCACTCAATACTTGGTCGGGAATCCTTTTGCAGATTCTTGTGTCTTGTGTCTCTCAACTTTCTCTTCACAATATCCCACAGATTCTCTATGGGGTTCAGGTCAGGAGAGTTGGCAGGCCAATTGAGCACAGTAATACCATGGTCAGTAAACCATTTACCAGTGGTTTTGGCACTGTGCCAGGTCATGCTGAAAAATGAAATCTTCATCTCCATAAAGCTTTTCAGCAGATGGAAGCATGAAGTGCTCCAAAATCTCCTGATAGCTAGCTGCATTGACCCTGCCCTTGATAAAACACAGTGGACCAACACCAGCAGCTGACATGGCACCCCAGACCATCACTGACTGTGGGTACTTGACACTGGACTTCAGGCATTTTGGCATTTCCCTCTCCCCAGTCTTCCTCCAGACTCTGGCACCTTGATTTCCAAATGACATGCAACCTGTAGCCCATTTCCTGCACACGCCTGTACACGGTGGCTCTGGATGTTTCTACTCCAGACTCAGTCCACTGCTTCCGCAGGTCCCCCAAGGTCTGGAATCGGTCCTTCTCCACAATCTTCCTCAGGGCCCGGTCACCTCTTCTCGATGTGCAGCGTTTTCTGCCACACTTTTTCCTTCCCACAGACTTCCCACTGAGATGCCTTGATACAGCACTCTGGGAACAGCCTATTCGTTCAGAAATGTCTTTCTGTGTCTTACCCTCTTGCTTGAGGGTGTCAATGATGGCCTTCTGGACAGCAGTCAGGTCGGCAGTCTTACCCATGATTGCGGTTTTGAGTAATGAACCAGGCTGGGAGTTTTTAAAAGCCTCAGGAATCTTTTGCAGGTGTTTAGAGTTAATTAGTTGATTCAGATGATTAGGTTAATAGCTCGTTTAGAGAACCTTTTCATGATATGCTAATTTTTTGAGATAGGGATTTTGGGTTTTCATGAGCTGTATGCCACAATCATCAATATTAAAACAATAAAAGGCTTGAACTACTTCAGTTTGTGTGTAAATGAATCTAAAATATATGAAAGTCTAATGTTTATCAGTACATTACAGAAAATAATGAACTTTATCACAATATGCTAATTTTTTGAGAAGGACCTGTATATACAGTACTGTACGTAATGAAGAAATCTTAAACAAATACTGTACGTAAGTCTAAGACAAATAGAGAAATCTTTACCAAACTAGGACTTACTGTATACTGTATGCCAAATAATAAAATCTGCACCAACCAGAAGATTAATGGCAAATATGTAATGTTTTACCACCAAACAAGGAAGTCTATGGCAAATAATGAAATCTTTATCAACCCAGCAAATCTATGCTAAATAAGGAAAATTCACAAAACCAGAAAATGTTTACCAATCTATAAAAGGCATCAAAGCCAAGACATGTGTACAAAAAACAGGAAATCAATGCCAACCCTGGAAATCTTACTCAAATTAGAAAATCTGTATCAAACCAATAAATCTGCACAAAACTAAAAATCCTATATCGAATTGTCTGCATTAAGCCGATTAATTATCAATTTAGTACAACCTGTATTGAGTCCTTACACCTGACACAATCCAATTATATCAAACCAGAAAATGCCGACATCCAAGTGAACCTGAAAATCCTTATTGAACCACCATGTCCCATTATCCATTATCTATCTCTATAGTTGTTTCTATGATTAGGAGCAATGATGAATTAAGGCCAATTTTCTTCAGGGTAAGATTCTGTTCT
Source organism: Channallabes apus (assembly GCA_030522415.1). NCBI lineage: Eukaryota > Metazoa > Chordata > Actinopteri > Siluriformes > Clariidae > Channallabes > Channallabes apus. The sequence continues at coordinate 30,194,957 of CM060104.1, forward strand.
GCCAGACATGAAAATTTCAACTGCTGCCAAAGCCCTTAATGGGTCACATGATCATGCACATGTTATTCACTCCAGCACAAATGACTTCCTGATCTTGCATAAATGTGCGCAACAGGGGTGCTTTTCCACTCATTTTCTTTTCACCTGTGCACAAAACCAGAAAACCTCATAAAGACGGAGTAACAAGCATGGAGCGTAAGAAATGCATAATGCTGCAGTTTCATTTGTGTAACTCCACGCTTTAAGATGTGAGAAGGCAACGCCATGTGCTCCGGATACTAATTACCTTTTCCAATTTATTCAGAACACAAATTTTGGTGCCTTACTGGTTTAAATGCCAGAGTATAATGAACTTGCTAATGCTTAATCTTGGCCTGCTAGGGCCCGTGTGAACCCTGCTTAGTAACATGAAGGCTGCCAAGCTTTAATGGGCTTTTTGGTTGTTGTGTCTTTTGGTTATATTGTTAATAACCACTCCATCTGTTTGTACAGGCAGAAATAAAAATGTCTGTTAGCAACAACAACAACAACAAATTAAAAGAAAGCTAAAAGTTTTTGTGGAGAACACACTGTCCTCGTTGTTCAGCAGCGTCGTCCTCGTTCACGGTTGTAAACCACCAAATGGAGCGTGATAATTAACACAAAGGTTAGACAACACTAACAAAATTAACAGACCCTGTTTATAGAAGTGATGCAGCAGCAGACTAGCTGTAAAGAAGAATCCAAAGTACGGCACAATAACTATTTCGAGTTGAGTTAAAAAAAAATAAATGTTTGCACAAACCTTTAGACAATACTGCACACATAAACACTGCTTGTGTGTCTGGCCTTGAGCTTAAGAACTTAAATAAAACCTTTTTATCCTTTAAATGTTTTAATATGACAGTAACAGAACAGTCAGTTATGATCATTACTGTACCATTTCAGTGATTGGCAGTTGGTTACAAACTTACGCCCCTTTAAGGAATCATCGGAAGAAGTTATCTTTCCATGTGGAACAAAGAGCTGACCATCCAATAATTTTGTATTTTTTTTGTATACCAAATCCACCTGCCCCACTCCCACTCACCCTGAGAGATGCACATGTCTGGGTGTGGCACAAAATGATGCATTAAAAGCCCATGGTGCGATGAGTGGTAATCGTTCCTTCCTATACTGTACATCACTTTAAAGCGCTGGACTCTCCTTTAGACATGAATATCTACAGTGCTGTACTGGGGATCCAAATGAGATCTTTGCATTATTACAGAAATAAAATCCGTCATTTGATTTATGGACATTTTGAATCTCAAGCTGATTGCTAAGGAGACTCTTAATGGTAAACATTTCATTGCTGCATTTTAATGTTAATATGGGGGAACCTGGACTTTCTGTGTAGTCTAAAACCAACGGCCTGTGATTTTTTTAAATATATGAATTATTCTCATTGTGTCATGCACACTCAGCCGCGACCGGCACTAGGACCCGGAAATAAGACGGTCGCGAACCTGAAAGCATAAAAGGAAACAAGATGGCGCCGCACATCGCTCTGTCATTGAGTTATGCCCAGGCCTTTTCGGAATCGTTCCTGTCTATGTGAGTACTCACTTTCTTGGCTATACTTTCAGACTGAGTGTGTGTTTATAGGACTTGGGTTAGATTGTGTCTTTCCTTTGCTCATTTACTGTGAGAGACCTTATAGCAAATCGCGTGATTATCCTGCCCGCTCGTGCCTATCCGCGTTTGGGTTTACCAATCACGCTACAGGGCTAACTGCTAAAGCTATCATCTTTCTGGTCATCCCGGTTAGTTCGTGACACATTGCAATGGTTAGAGATGGAAGGAAACTAAGTACATTTACTTTATTACTTAAGTAAAGTACTTCATTAATTTACTTGAGTAGTTATACTGGTGGATACTTTTTTACTTTTACTCCATTACATCCTACAACAAATATCTGTACTTTCTACTTCACTATGTTTGTGCATGGCATTGTGTTACATAAACACAGGGGTGTGTAGCATTTGAAGTGGTAATATCGCCACCTGCTGACTATTAATGTAGTTGTGTGATTTGTCTTCCTCACAGTTTATAAGCAGAGCGAGAGAGAGAGAGAGAGAGAGAGAGAGAGAGAGAGAGAGACTACTGTAAAATAATACAAGCTTAGTATTTTTGATACTTTTGTAAAGTTGAAATAAAGCACTTTTGTACTTTTTCTCAAGTACAATGTAACTTGAGTATTTTTACTTCAGTAAAATTTGACTTGGGATATTACGACTTTTAGTCAAGTACAGGATTTGTATAATTTGTCCATCACTGGTAACGGTAGTGTACAATCAGGACAGGTAAATTATGTGTTCTATCTATTAGCTTTTATTTAATATGAGACAAAACTGACTTTTGCCAAACAAGCATTTTCATTCAGTGTGAATATTTAAGTGTAATGTAGGTCCATGTGATTTGACGATTTTGATAGTATGTACCTATACTGTACATTATGAATTCTCACCATCTGCTGCATTATACACATTGCATTCACAGTTTTATTTAATTTCATTTTTTTGGGGGGGAGTTAAGAATCTATAGGTATAAACTGGGGTCAACATTTTCTGAACTGCATTTTATGTTTCTGTGTAACATGGACATTTCCAAGCCCTTATCTTTAAATTTCTTCTTCTGTTGTTTTCTTCTTCTCAGCCTGTATATTAGATCCTATACTGACACATTTTCTTAAACAGATATAACCAGGAATAACAGAACTGCTGTTGACAATAATTAATTCCTCACCCAGCATTGGTTATGTTACAAAATCTTTTAAATTAGCAGTTATCAAACCAATAATTAAGAAAGAAGAAGAAGTCCAATTACAGGCCAATATCAAACCTCCCCTTTATCTCTAAGATTCTGGAAAAGATGCTCATACCGTATCTACACAGAAATGGCATACATGAACTGTATCAGTCAGGATTTAGGCCTCATCACAGCACAGAAACAGCACTCGTTAATGTAGTAAACAACCTCCTATTGGCCTCTGATCAGGGTTGTGTAACTATGCTTGTATTACTCGACCTCAGTGCAGCTTTTGACACCATTGATAATAGTATTCTTCTTCACAGATTGTAGGAATTAAGGGTACAGCCCTCTCCTGGCTCAGATCCTATTTGACCGATCGTTATCAGTATGTAGACTTCAATGGTGATTATTCTGAATGTTCTCTAGTGGAGTTTGGCGTTCCGCAGGGTTCAGTTTTAGGCCCACTCCTTTTTTTCCCTTTACATGCTTCCTCTGGGCAACATAATTCGTAAGCATGGTATTAGTTTTCATTGTTATGCTGACGACACACAGTTATATATCTCAGCAAAACCAGATGAGAAAAACCAGCTTACTAAAGTTGAGCAATGTGTGCAGGACATAAGAAATTGGATGCTAATTAACTTCCTTCTGCTTAATCTGGATAAGACAGAAGTTCTAGTCATAGGACCGCATATAGCTAGGAGTAATATTTTAGATCAAACTGTAACTTTAGATTTCCTTTCTGTTCCATCAAGTGCAAAAGTAAAAGATTATAGATTCCAGCCTTTCATTTGAAGCTCATGTAGATAATATTAACAGGATTGCATTCTTTCACCTCAGAAATATTGCCAAGATAAGAAATATATTGTCGCTAAATGATGCAGATAAACTAGGTCATGCTTTTATCACCTCAAGGTTGGACTATTGTAATGCCTTACTGTCTGGTTGTTCAGCTAGGTGCATAAACAAGCTTCAGCTAGTCCAGAATGCAGCAGCGAGAGTCCTCACTAGAACCAGAAGATATGAGCACATCACCACTATCCTATCTTCACTACATTGGCTCCATGTGAAATTTCGCATTGATTTTAAAATACTACTCTTGACATATAAAGCATTAAATGTTCTCGTGCTGCAGTATCTGAGCGAACTGCTAGTGCCTTACAATCCGCCACGCCTACTTCGGTCAAAGGATGCAGGCTGCTTGTCAGTACCGCGTATTACCCCAAAATTATGGAATAGTCTTCCAAATAGTGTTCGGGACTCAGACACAGTCTCAGTGTTTAAGTCTAGGCTAAAAACCTATTTATTTAGCCAAGCATTTTTATGAATAGATTTGCGATAGGTAAAGGAGCAGATCTGGGGGACTCATGGACGTAGAGTATTATGGTGAACTGGTATGTTTTAGATGCTGTCTTCCTCACTCTCATTTGATCACTCAGGTTTGTTGACGGTGAGGCGATTGTTTGCTTTACATCTCAGGGAGCCCTCATGTTTGTGTTTCCTTCTGGTTCTCCCTTTTAGTTATGCTGTCATAGTTAGTCCTGCCGGAGTCCCTGCTTGCACTCTACAGTAAATATACATTCACATTATACATTATGTGACTGTGACCATACCTAACTGCCATCTCTCCTCTTCTGCTCTTTCTCCCCCTCTTTCTCTTCCCTGTCTCCCCCTTTCACTCTTTCTCTCTCTCTCTCTCTTTGTCGAGCTACACATGTCATTCCTGAGCTGCCAGTAATCCAGACTCCCTCTGCCCTCCAGACCTGTCTGACCCATCCTGGTGCCCCGCTTCTGGTTGGCATCTCTTTGGGATGCGTCTGGTGTCTGGGGATGATTCTATCTACTTAGAAGATGGTTCTGGCCTCGACTGGTGTTGTCAGCTGTTTCTCTGAGGACTTGACAATTTGATAGTTCAGGACTGGAACTTTCTACAAGTCTATCTGAGTCTCCAATAACTACCTGGACTCCATTTTAACATCAATTAACATCAACTATTTTAGCTGAACTGCCTGCCACCTAACACACTGTATAAATGCAGATAATTTCCTGCTATCTGTTTCACCTAGATGAGGATGGGTTCCCTGTTGAGTCTGGTTCCTCTCAAGGTTTCTTCCTATTACCATCTCAGGGAGATTTTCCTTGCACTGTCGCCCTCGGCTCGCTCACCAGGGACTATCTGAACATTTTGATTCATACACATTCACATTCCATACAAACTTAAACAATTCTTTTGATTGTGTAAAGCTGTTTTGAGACAGTGTCAATTGTTAAAAGCGCTATACAAATAAAATTTTATTGAATTGAATTGTTGTTAAGCTAATTTCTTCTTGTTGCCTAAAGACACATGGATCAAAGCTGTATAGTGTGTCTGCACTGCTGCACATTCTGAGTCATGTTTTATTGATTAGCTTATCTATAAATGACCTTTGGATTTGTTTGATCTTCAGATCTCTGCCCCTATTTTGCCCTCTGACCATTTGTTGGATGTTATTGGATTTTTTCCCTATGTTTCAATTCATTAGGACTTTCATATACTGTATGTGGATCTCTTTCCCTCTCTTTGTTATAATGATAATCTGTGATCCTATCTGTATTTGTTTAGAGCTTTTGAATGCAGCATTAAACCAGAAGTAAGTATTGATTACATGTTTTCGTTTTGTTTTTAATAAAATGATTGACTTTTCATTCATAAAATTGTTTTTTTTTTCTTTAAATACTAGCGCAAGTACCAGTTATTGAAGGTGAAATAGTTTGTAGAAATGTTATCAGCTTTATTGTAATCAGTCATATTATTATTTCAGGTTGAAGCCCACGTACATGTCTGTCTGTCTTTCTGTATGTCATAACTTTTTGCCTAACTTATTAATACAAAGAAATGAAATGTTGTACGGTATCTCACATTTTGTACTTCTTTCGTCATCAGACAAATACAGTACACTCCCTGTTCGGTAATCGGAGAGTGAATCACAGATGAGAAATGGAAAAAGTAGATCGGATAAAGTTTTGACTCCAGTGTGTTAAAATTCACTTCTACCACTTCAGTGCTGTTATTTCGGTGGTTTAAATAAGAACTAATTCCTGTAAAAAATATTCAGTTTAGCTTTTCTAATTAATATCTATTGGTGCATGTGTTTGTTTACATTGAGAAAGAAGCGCATTAGTAGATAATCTATTTTAAAGTAGATTATTAAATCTGACACATAATTGTGCATAACATCACTTTTACTCAACATATTGATTTCACTTATAGTGCAGGTTAAACTTTCTAGATTAGAGTTGTTTCTGTGTCCTCCGCATAGGCTGTGTAAAAAGTGGCATTGATTAATCTAAAATCTTTTTAAATAATTACCTAAATCAGGAACTGTTGTTTATAGTTGAGAACAAGAACCATTTATTAATTGCCATTTGATTTACTTTACTGAATATTATTTTCCTACAGAAATACACACTTGGTTTATGAAGACGGGTTTTTGTCAAACAAGTGTTACTATAGAAACGTGTGAATTACCGCTTGCAGTATTTTCAGAGCTGCTTTTAGAGAAACTCAACAGAACTGTGCATAATGCTAAAAGAACACATATCTCAATTTTTTTATTTAACTTTTTCAAAAGAAAAAGAAAATTCACTCCTTCCAAGAATATTAAGTTAATTAGTAGAGCAACCTGGGCACAGGCCAGGGCAACAGGTACAAAATCAATAGAAAATGGTCTAGAGAGGTGTCTCTGTGGGAAATGGATGTTAAAGAGGCAGTGACCCTGCTCTCAGAACCCAACCGAATGAAACGATGGAAGAGAAACATTAGTCCTTTCAAATTACCAAGGACAGATTGATGCGTTGTTTAAAAAAAAAAAGCATGCTTTATTCCTCCTGAAATTAAAATATAAAAAGATCAATTCCCAGAAATCAGTGTGCTGTCACTGGATATTGGTACAGAGCTTTTTAAAATTGTCACAGAAAATGATACAACAGTTAATTTCAATCGAGTGATCTGATTGCCTGAGAGGCATTCCATCAGTGGTGATAAAGAAGACTGAGGTGCTCAAATACAAGTGTTCTATTGATCAATAAATACACTAACTGTCAATCACCTGAATGTCTGTACAATCCACAGTACAGAGGAGAGAGCAGCTGCCTGCCAAAACTCACATTCAAAACTTTCAGCAAGAAAACGAGAATGTCATCTTAAACAACACACTGTCTCCCAAGTCATTGCTTCTTACAGTATATAATAAAGTCATTTCTGAAATGCCAGTTTTGTTCTGGTCGTGGCTAATACGAGATACAAAGCGGGATACAACTAGCTTTTAATGTAAGGCTAAGTCCCACATCCCTCTCATGAAGACCTTCCCAGGAAAGCAAGGCCAAAACGTACCTCTGCTGCAGAGGAGATGTTCATTTCGAGTCACCAGTATCAGAAATCACCAATTAACAAACAGCACCTCAGATTAGAGCCGTTATGAAGGATTTACAGAGCAGAAGTAGCAGATATACATCTCAATATAAACTGTTCAGAGGAGATTATTGTATATTTTGGATGCCAGCATAGTTTTACAGTCTTCTAAGCCCATGGAATTGGAAGAAGATGTTTACAAACATTTGAATGGAATAGAAAAAACAACAGCAGCAGCATTTAAAAAAAAATTGTTGCAGGTGATGTTCTCTCAGTGTCCTACAGAATGTTTATGGAGACAAGAGATATTGTCTACTGACCAGGGGAAACCATCATTTGCGACAAAGAGGACTTTCAAAGAAGATTTAACCAGTGTCAGTTAATAAAAAAGTCATGGCCATATTCATATTTGTTCATTTTGTTGAGCGTAATCCTAGTCACGGTTGCTAGATTCAAATTTTACCCTAAAAAAACAGCCTGACATTCACACGTTGAATAATTTAGTACAACCAGTGCATCTAATATAATGGTATGGGAGGTGGAAAAGCCAGAGGAGAGCAAGGAGGACACCCAGAATCTACACACAAAGAGCTATCCAAGGCTATGCTCGAGCCGCGGACCCGGGAGCACTGAGGCAGCAGAGCTTCAGCAATTTCACTAAACTGTATCTGCTATAACGGTCATGTTAATAAAGCTTAATGAACTGAATTAAATTGAACTGAATTGTCAGAGGCTGAACGTGGCATCGTGACAAAGCATTTTAGAAGTGGCATAGTGTCAAAAATTGTGATTATCAAAGGGTCTGTGATGATGAGTGACAAGGTATTTTAAAAAATATTCAGTTTTAATTGTTATATGTATTTCTATGATAAAATTTATTATAGTTATTTAACAGGTGGCTTAGTGGTTAGCATGGTCGCCTTGATTGGTCGCTAATTGGTGTTCCCAAATTGCCCATAGTGTGAATGAGCGTGTGAGTGTGTGTATGAATGTGTACCCTGCAATGGATTGGCACGACATCCAGGGTGTACTGTATATAGTACTTACTTTTACACACTTGGCAGATGTCCTTATACAAAGCGACTTACAGTTTATCTCATTATACTGTCCATCTGAGCAGTGAAGGGTAAAGGGCCCGGCTCAGGGGCTCAATAGTGGCACTTTGGTGGTCGTGGTGTTTGAACCAGAACCCTTCCAGTTAGTAGTTCAACACCTTAACCACTGCCCCAAGTACAGACCTTATTGGAACTTATATGATCATAAAATAAATCAGTGTTGAGGTAAAATCGCAGAATCACAAGCCACAAAGCTGGAGGATATTTTAGTATGAACATTTTAGTAGAAAACGTGCAAAAAGTGCACCTCTAATACTGTAATTAATGTGATTCAAGTATTAAAAGAAATTAAGTTTGATAGTAGGGGATTATGTTTAAAATATACCAAACTACATTACACTACTAGATAATGTTCTAGAGTTTGTAGTCTGACAGCCGAAACTTTCTACTATTTATTTCCTGTATTATATGTTTATTCTACTTATCTTTCTTTTTATCAATGACTTATATGAGCTTATACACAAAAACTTCCAATGTACTCAAACTGTTGGTATGTGCACAAATGGCAAATCTTGAATCTTTTTAAAATTAAGCACACTTTATTCACATTTCAGATTTCTAGTTTATTGTACTGTAACTAACATGCATTAGATGAGTGCTGCCTCTAGAGTCTCTCTGCCTTCAACAGTCTGCTGCTTTTTCTGGTGTCAGAACAGATTTTCATCACTTTCATAACAAGTGGCAGAGAAGCTGAATTTATGTGAGCACACACTTTTAACCTGACGTGATGGTGACTGAGGTTAAAGAGTGAAGCAGAGTGTGAGTCCGAGCAGGAAAACAGTGCGGTTTAAGCAGGAATAAGGCAGATGAGTAAAGATGAGATGATTTACTGATACCCCTGAGATTATATGTCTGTAGTCTTTTATTTTCAATTCTTTAAAAATTATTTATTATTACACTTTTTATACTTTTCTGTTTTTGTTTTGCTTTTTTACTGTCTACTGTACTCCTGTTATTTTTTTGTGCCTTATCTCTAAGCTTTGGCAATACGAATCTAAATATTTGTCATGTCAATAAACTACTTTTAAATCTTGAATCTTGAGGGAGAGAGAGAGTCTCACCCCAATACAGCACTAGAGGGCAGCACATGCACACATTTTTACAAACATACTCTTGCTTTACACACACTCACACACACACACACACACACACTACCGTTCAAAAGTTTGGGGTCACTTGCACATTTCTTTGTTTTTGTTTAGTGATTTATTTTCTACATTCTACAACAATACTTGGGATTTCAAAACTATAAAATAACACATATGGAATTAGGTAATTACGTGTAAAACAACAGTTAGTTGTTATTTTAAGACACAGAGGTCGGCCTTTCTGTAATTGTTCCTGCAAGAACAGTATTGTGTCAAGTGCATTTGCAAAACCCGTCAAGCACCATAATGAAACTGTCTCTCATGAAGGCCGTCCCAGGAGGACGAGACCAAAACCTACCTCTGCCCCGCAATTCCTTTACAATGTAGAAAGAAATAAAAATCGAACGATCATGGAGCTAGAAAGTGACCCAAAACTTTTGAACAGTAGTGTGTGATATATATATATATATATATATATATATATATATATATATATATATATATATATATATATATATAGCTTCTTTCTTGCTGTGTTCTTTCTTTCTTTTTCATTTTTCAATCATCTAATTCATGTGTTTGTTTCAGTGGGTCTAGGAGGCCTTAATGGAATAAAATTGTTTCCAAACTATATATATATATATATATATATATATAGTATTCAAACAATATGACTACTACTACTACTAATAATAATAATAATGCAATTAAATGTATGCAATCCATGGCACAGTCAGGCCTGCACAATGATAAGCCTGTAAACTGTAAACACTAATATATTGCATTCCCTCCAAAACATCATACTGTAGACTCGAGCCACAGACGAAGCTTCGGTCCACATGACACAGCAGCGGATGTTTCCTGTAAGGATTTTTAAGGATTAAAGTAATTACAGGGATTTGTTAAAGGTAGTTGTTAATCCTTCATTCTTGGCTTCTTGCTCCAAATCTCTGTGTGGCCGCAAACACTTCGGCCCGAAACTGTAATAAAACAACTCGACGCTCGTTTATTTGCTGTGCATCAACCTGCAGTTTAAATACATGAATTAATAAGTATGTAAATAATAGCAAAATAAATCAAATATTGATTAAATTAGTAAGTAACGTAATCAATTAATTGATCTCCAATTAAATGTAAATATGCAGGTTAGGTTTAATTGTATATAAACAGGAACAATTCATGGAACAAAAGCTAGAATCACCTGAGGCGAATAAAAACTAATGCAAATAAGTCACTTAACTTCAAACTGTTACAGCTCTTAACTTAAGCAGGAGAAAGAAAACAAATGTGTAACAGTGTGTCTGTGATCAGGAGCCTAGCTTTAGATCAAACAATCATCAATCAATCAGGTTTGTATGGATAAGGAACATGATGGGATTATCTGAGGAATACTAAAGTTGTAAAAGTATACTGTCAAAACAATCAACAGGAAATACACAACAACAACAACAACAACAACAACAACAACAGCAGCATTAAACAGTAACAACAACTACTACAGCAGCAGCAGCAACAACTACAACAAAATCAGCAGCAACAACAAACACCACAACAACAACAAACAACACCACAACAACAACAACATTAAACAACACAACAACAACAAACAACATCACAACATATCTGAGGTAAACAGATGTTTTACACAGAAATAAAAACACAGACAAATGAATGAACCTGAAGAAGAAACTACATTTCGCTTTATTTGTATTGAGCTTCTTGTGAGACAGTCTGTCACTGCACCTCCCTGTAAACATAACGCGTGTGTTTAATCCCGATATAAAACTCTAAACATCATCAAACTCACTAACATCAACAGACCACTGACAGACACCGCGAGGCGGGTGCGCGCGCGCCTGCCTGTGCGTGCGTGTCCAACGAGTGGGCGGAGTCGTTGTATCCACAGGGAGCAACGAAACCATAGCAACACTGAGATGACAGTTTCGCGCTTGTCTTTCCCACCGCATTGGTTTCAAACTCCTCCTACTGTGGTGCGTTTTGGAGAAGTATACTCCGCCTCTCTTTCTCTCTAATTGGCTAACACGGTACAGCAGTAAAAGGAGGACGGGGAGAATCAGCCAATCGGAACGTCGTAGGCGGGGTTTGTCGGAATACCGGTGTAAATACGCGCGATGACCTAAAGAATAGAGTACCGTAAAGCGAGCGGGAGTGTCGTGAAGTCGGAGTAGGAGCTGTGTTGTTGGTGCTTTGAGGAGCGAGTGAGCGGAGAGAGACACGGCGAGATCAAGCGGACAATCAGGCTGCGGGGACACTGCGAGGACATCACTGCACATGGCGCGTCTCTGATTTAGATATATATGTATATATGTGTATAGGCATAGAGAGAGAGAGGAGGAGAGACAAAGAGCTGGGGTAAATCTGCAGAGAAGAATAAGAATAAAACAAGGCGCTGTGTTTATTATTGCACCGGCGGATGGGGGGCTTCCAAAGCCTGATGGAGAAAAAAAAAAGATCCGTGTTCTACTTTTCTCTTTCTTAAGATGCACATGATAAAGGACTAGAGATCTGCTTGTGCGCGTCTAAAGTATCTGACTGTCCTTTGATCTAAACTGAGTGATTGATCTGCGGAAACATAATGGTCCAGAACGCGCGCGCGCGAGAAGCACTGTTTCCAAACTGAGTGGAGAAAGTGTCAGGTCGGTATTCAGCCTCATTTCCAGGTGGGATTGTAGTTGTTGCACATGCATAAGTAAACACTGCATGCATGCATGTGTGCACTGGGGTTTATGCATGGCTTGTATTTAATTTTGTTTGATGTTTTCATGTCGTTGTTGCCTCCTTAAGAGGTGCATCTTGTACTTCAATCACTTGAAAATATAAATTATTGCAACTACTCAAAGTGGGCCTTCATAATAATCATCATCATCATCATCATCATGCATGCATATATACATATTTAATGCACGAGTGGATCATCATAAATGCATAAAGTTTTCTGTAAATCTGAAATTTTCATATTTCTTAGTTACATCTTCAGTCACACTTTTCTGTGAGCCATGCTCGAGTCCTGTGCTCATTTCCACACAGTTGTTATTCCTAACCTTTTGAGATGCAAAAGAATGCAAATCTATGCATTCGGGACTTTTGTAGAAAGCACATTGCTTTGCATGCGTAAAGGTGAGTCTGGATCGTCAAGGATATGGAGGAGGTTCTGTGTGCAAATATCAGAGGTTAATCTTCAGAAGAAATCTTTGACACTTAAATCGTATTCGAAAGTCAGACACTTTGACCAAAGCGAACGAATTTGTGCATTACAAATAGACATTTCCAGAAATGCCTATAGTGCAAGGTTTAAACAGACACCATTCTAGATCTTAATTCAGAAACTGACTTGGAGTGTGAGAACAGAAACCACTGAAGAAAAAAAAAAAGTCACCATAATCAGACAGCGACATTTGCCGAGCTTAGCAGTTTCACAATTCTGCTTTGCAATTTGCATTCAAGCCACAAAAGAGCCCACTTTAAAAAGCAAAATGCTTTGCATGCAAGCGTCTGCCGAGCCAGAATGCAAACCCGGGCATGTTAAACACCCTTGCAGACGAGCGTATGTTTGTTTAAGCCTCAGCTTTAAACTCATCAGGACAGGGAGACCATGAACAGACGGATGCTTTTGCGAAGACAAGGGTGAGTGCTGAGACCGTGTGTGTTTAATCAGAAGTCATTGTTCATCTTGGTTTACACACAAAGCCGGCTTTTCTTGTTTCTGGCTCCGGTTCTACGTCGGCTCTCTGACAGAGTGACCCGAGGGATTTAAAAGAGTGTTTGTGTAGTTCATTTGATGTCACGTGACTCAGCGTAATGATGCTCACGCGTCTGTTTAAGTCCTGACTAACGAGTTCCTGTTTTGCTTTTGGCTTCCAAAAAAGAGTGAGCGAGAGTGATTTTTGTTTCTGTCTTTCTTTCTGAGGACGTGAGTGCGTGTGTGTGTGTGTGTGTGTGTGTGTGTGTGTGTGTGTGTGTGTGTGTGTGTGTGGGGTCGCCACACTGAGACTCCTCAGCCCTGGATGACTGTTTCTGTGATCTCACATTATTGACTCCTCAAGTCGATAACCTTGGCAACTCCAGCCGAACACACTCCGAAGTAACGCCTGAGAGCGAGCGCTTCTCAGGCTCTAAATAAAACAAAGATAAGGAATTCGATCCGAGGCTAGAGCGGCGTCTGAGCTCGGACTTGAGAATAATTCTCGGGTTATGAATGCACTTCCACGCAGGAGAGAGTGATTACAGTGAAATGCTGTTTGAAGACGATACAAGAAGTCGAGCGAGATGCTTTTAAAGCCGACTAGATCGATGAAGAGAAAATCCTCAGTGTGGTCAGGTTTAACCCGAAATCCTTCTCTTCACGTTACAGTGGAGTGTGTACTCGTGCTGATTTCCACATCGCTGTCTGTTTTATCCAGCACCTGAACTAAAGTCCACGGTGTAGCCTGAGGGTCGTCTCTTCACTCCGCTCGTCTCTAAAAGCGGAAATAATCACTCGCTTTCTCTTCAGTTTTTTTATTAATATCCTTTTTTCCCCCTCAGTCGTGTAAACTTTATATATTATTTTATGCATTCTTTTATGTATTCATGAATTCTTTATCTATTTTCAGCTGACGACGCTTGGTTTATCTCGCTACAACACAAACTTATCGAACAACTTCATCGGATTCTAACCTTCTTTATGCAGCGCGACTGTTAACTGCTACTGTACTTCTTAAATCTCACTGTTTCTCTGATTATAACTGAATGATTGAATAATCATCGGCTTTGTTTTCGATTTAGAATCTATTCACGATTGTTTAATTATTTAGACTCAATTAAATTTAATACAAGTTCCATTAAAAACCTCTTCCACACCTTTTTCAGAAAATATAAACTGCTTCTGCAAATACTCGTGTTTTGTGAGATTATTTTTTTTCTTCATATTCTTTTTGAGTTAAGTCGCAATTGCGATACTGCCACCAGCTGGCCTGGAGTGTGGAGCGGAAGATTGGCAGAAAAAAGAAATATCAATCTGACCATTAAACAATCCAAGTTCTTAAGGCGAAATTTTGTATTGTGAAACGCATTGTCCCATAGGAAATAATGTAAACGCAGATAATCCGTTCCAGCCACCCAAAAATATTACAAATATTACCAATTTCTGACACCTATAATCATATATTTTTTTTGCACATAAAAGCAATCAAAACATTTATAAAAGACATGCAAATGAAGTAAAATTTGAAATAAATAGACATTAAACCTCACTTAACCTCACTTAACTTCCTCTTGGCACCGGCTGCTTTAAAAACCAAACTGAAAGCGTCTCCCTTTCCTTCTTGCTACCGTCCTATTGAACGCACATCATGATGCTTAAAAATCTAATTCAAAGCTCTAGTCACGTTCACATCATGCTCACGAGTGTGCAAACATTTGTATGTAAGAAAACAGACTGATTGAAACCTCAGCCCACCGTATCACGTGCATGGATTGCTGCACCTTTAATAAGTCAGAAATGTCCGTCTTATTTTTTATTTACGTTTATCAGACGCGACTTGATCAACTTCACCTCCTCGTGCTAGATCACTAGACCCATGAGTACAAGCACCATTCTGTAAAATCCCCATAAAATAAAACCAATCATTCGGTCTCTGGTTGAGAAACGGCTGTGTTTGAACCGAGGTCGGGCCGGTCTGTCTACGCAGAGCCGTAAAACCGGAAAACACTTCCTGGATGATTTAGGACTTGTTAATGAAAGGATGTAAACTGGTTGTGTTTGTCTCAGCTTCGTGTTTTTATCTCCGTGGAACAGTGAAGATCGATGTGATTATTGTTCACGATCATTAAGGAACACTGTTATTGCCACATTACTACACCTCACTCACTTTCTTATTTATTTTTGCTTGAATTTCTGATACATTTTGATTGTGAACTTCAGATGATGTTACACTGTTAAATAACATCTATTTGTATCACCGTAGACGTACGGCTGAGTTTCTTTTACTTCTGACAAATTCGTGATGTTTTCTCGTCATGTCACGCTCGGAGTTTTGTGAGCGTCGCCGAATGTGAATCAGATGTAATTACAGATGCGCGTTGGAAGTTTATGAATTTATCCTATTCATCAAAATATGTAGACAGATACCTTCACAAATACAAGACTTTTCCTTCCATAACCTTGCACAAGACATCAAAAGAACGTTTCAAAACACGCTCAGCTTCCTCGCACACACCTCGCGTCTCTGTCGGCTCCGTCTGCCCTCATCGTGCTGCGATTGTGTCCTGTCTGTGACTCAGCTCTTTCCATTTGTCCAAGTTTAGATCTCCTGATTTGTAAAGGATAGCGAAGTGATCGTCAGAGCGTCGTGTTCTGCCTGTGCCTGGTGCTCTGTGGTAAAGCGTGGGCTCAGCGTGAGCTCATTTCTCCTCGGTCAGCACGGACGCCAATGCTCGGTGATCCCTGGCAGGATCGGGCTGACCGGCGGCGGGAGGTGAGAGCAGCGTGGGTAATAGAGTCGTAATTCAAAACAAAAGCGGTGAGCGAGAGAGATTCCGGAGAAAAATTCTGCAAATCAAAAGAACTAACAGGAAAGTGATGCATCGTGGTGAGACTTTTTCCTGTTTTTATAGTTAGCGGATTAACAAAAAGGCTGAGACTAAAGAACCACATGGAACAAAAGTGACCTCAGTGGCCTAAGCCTTGAAATCTGAGCCAAGGTGAAAATGAACAAACTAACTGTAAAGCAAGAACATGGCACATTGTTATAATGTGAAAATAAAATGTGGAATTACATTAAGTATCATAACATGGATCATTTTCCCCAAACAACATCCACTGATGTGTTTTAAACTTTATATACCATATTAATAAATAATATTAACACCAACCGTTTTTTTTGTTAAATATTGAGATGGTGCATTTTTTTTATCCATTTATGGCACAAAAAAAGTTTATAGCGGCTCCCGGATGTGCGCGCGACTTAGCCCGCGTCAGTTCGATTCGGTAAGCCGATGCAAATTTAGTTTCTTAAGATGATTCACATGTCGAGGTTCTGCTGTACTTCTGATTATCACTTCTGTTACAGCAGCTAGTTATATTATTTCCTGGACATTTCCATTTATTTCCATTTTTATTTCCATTTAAATTTGTTATTTTGTCTTTTGTACAGATAAGTTTTTATATTTATTATATATTTATTGCAAATTTTTATATTTTGTTCCATTTTCTTATGTTTCAGCTAAAATTTCTCTTATTTATTCCACTATTTATTTCTTGTTAATTGTTTCTAATTGTTTAAGGTCACTGGCGGTCGTATAAGCGTTTCACTGCATAGCGTACTGTTTATGACCGTGTATGTGACAAATAAAATTTGAATTTGATTATTTGAATTTAAGAATTGATTCTGTTAAGAATTTAACAGATTTAAAACAAATTTATTAAGTCTCTTAACTACTTTCAGTTCAGGCGATTTGTAATATCAGACGGTGTATTTATAGCGCTGTTGTATTTGAGTGAGGACAGAAAAACAAGACTATTTAAGATAAAATAAAAAAAATAAATAAATAAAATCTTATGGTGGCACAGTGGTGTAGTGATTAGCACTGTCACCTTGCACCGGCAGGGTGCGGGTTCGATACCCGTCTCTGTGTGCATGGAGTTTGCATGTTCTCCCTGTGTTTGGTGGGTTTCCGGGTACTCCAGTTTCCTCCCACCGTCCAAAAAGGTTTAGGCTAAATTGCCTATAGTGTGTGACTGAGTGAGTGTGTGTGCCCTATAGTAGATGGTCCCCCACCTTGCGCCCTGAGTCTCCTGGGATAGGCTCCAAGCTCCCCCGAGACCCCAAATACAGGATAAAGTGGTACAGACGATGAGTGAGATTCTCATAGCCGGTCATTTTAATGGAGAAACAACACGGTGTTGGTGCCTCTGTACAATTCTTACCTCTGACACTGACACTCCTTCCACAGCTGTTCCATAAACAAAAAGTTCACCATAAGCAATGATTTTTCACAGCTCTGTACTGTATATAGACTCAGAAGGTCTGGTAGCCACTTGTCGTTATTCTGGGACGTTCAGCAAAAGCTCTGTGGTTTAAATCTGCTTGTCTAACATGCTAGCGGTTATGCAAACACTGATTTTTATGCTACGTGCGCACGATGCAGCGGTTATGATAATATCTCGGCCGTTCCGACTGCTCATTTATAGAGGTCTGAGATGCTGCGATTTCCATTCCAAACATCGACCCGGCTGCAGCTCCGGTCCGTGTGCAGCTTCAGAGCTGCGACTGCCAAGGATTATTTCTGTAACCTAATAACCTTTTTAAATATAAATGTCCACTAGGTATTCACGATGAGTCACACTATCTGCCGTTTCAGTCTCTGACGTGTGATTAAAAAAAATAAATAAATAAAATTTTCCCCTTCCCTCCTGCTTTTTCTTTTTTAAAACAGGAAATGATCTTAAACTGAACATTTGAGTCACAGCAGAAGTGCACTCAGTCAGATGGCTGGTTGTTCAGTGGTTTAGCGTCGCCCACTTTCAGGGTCTCACAACGTCAGGTGATTTTGATTTAAGTCCATGTTTAGAAACGGGAAGTGGAGTTCCAGTGACACATTGGACCAGGCAAGATCCTTGCACTTTAAAAAGAAAAAGACAAAACTTATAAGAAGGCTTAAAATGAGACTTAAAGAAACATAAAAAAAAAAAAACAATCAGAAGAGAGTAGAAGAGTAATAGTGAATACTGTACTGAAGTTATATGGTGTGTGAGATTGTAAAGTTGGACGTAGGAGGCAGATCCTCACTAAGCTCATGGACTGTATACTCACCAGCATCCTTGAAGCTAAAAAAAAAAAAAAAAGAAAACCTTAATAGAAACCACACAACTACATGGAATAGTTTCCCTTATTTTTTTTTTCCATAAATATTCCTTGCCAATTCCAACCTGTCTCTTTGGGCGACACCCCTAACCGGTCGACCGCTAACAACCGGTGAGCGCGAGGACTATCATGTTCCCCTCCGAGACACGAACGCCAGCCAACTGCATTTCTGTCTCACCTATTCTCACGCAACAATGCAGACCTCGCAGTCCATGGAGTAGAAATTACACAAACGGTAAGAAAGGAGTGTAAACACGTAACTAATATATTAGGGCCGGGACGCGTTAATTTAGATTAATTAATTACACAAAAATATTGCGTAAAAATGGCGGCACGGTGGTGTAGTGGTTAGCACTGTCGTCTTGCACCTCCAGGGTCTGGGTTCGATTCCCCGGCCAGGCTGGATTCCCGTCTCTGTGTGCATGGAGTTTGCATGTTCTCCCCGTGCTTGGTGGGTTTCCTCCGGGTACTCCGGTTTCCTCCCACAGTCCAAAGGTATGCAGGTTAGGCTAATTGCCGTTCCCAAATTGCCCGTAGTGTGTGATTGGGTGTGTGAGTGTGTGTATGTGTGTGTGCCCTGCGATGGATTGGCACCCTGTCCAGGGTGTACCCCGCCTAGTGCCCGAAGTCTCCTGGGATAGGCTCCAGGTCCCCCGCGACCCTGAACACAGGATTAAGCGGTATAGAAAATGAATGAATGAATGATTTTTGCACCGCGGAACGTTTCTCACTGGATGAGTTTCGGCGGACCGATTATACTGGAGCACCAGCTAGCGTTCAGACAAAAACAAACCACAGTGAACATGGACAAAGAAGCTGATGAGACGCTTTGGTTGGCCCTGTGGATGGGAAATTTTGTTATAAAAAACGAATGGATGGAAGCGTCAGGGTTTAATACAGTAGTCAGGGTTTCCAATGTTCTGAATGTACTTGAAAGTTTTGTGTTTTACTTAAAAAAAAAAACAGTTTACAGAAGGTCTACCTACCTATAGGGTACCTGAATTTCTGAAATGTAGGCTACTATATTTCTAAATATTCTATCGCTACACTTAATGGCAATATTGCACTGGTCTGTTGGACTTGGTTGAACAAAAATAAACAATATTTTGTTGCTTAAGCTCATGTATTCAGTCATTATTCAATGGTATACTAAAAATCCATATGAAAAAAACTTACTTCTCACTGTTCTCAGGTGATTATGCGATTAAAATGCGATTAATTTCGATTAATTAATTACAAAGCTAGATTTTTTTTTTTATCGAGTCCCGGCCCTAATATATATGCGGCAGTGTCTCAGCGTGAGTCATTTTGATCCAGTACTGTACAGTATGTGGCGTTATCCTTTGGGAAAGGCTGCTGAACACAACAGTACAGTAAGGGTGCAGTTGCGTGGACATGTTTGTGGTATTTCCCACTGGTGTGCGGTATCCTGATTTGGCACCGTGTAATGTTTCCGTAATCCCAACCCTCTAAGTCTAAGACAAGCATGGACACTACCCACTACCCACTGCATACTATCCCTGAAATAGCGTGTGTTAAGTAGCACTGCCTGTGAATATACATATACATATTTACATATTTTTTATTATGGAACTCATTTCGTGGCCTCGTTGATGAGTAGAGCTCCGCTCAGACATTTCCGTCTCTCCCTTCTTCTCTTTAACTGCACATCAGCACTCACCAGATGGTTACCGCTCGCCGCCATGCCGCTTCGTAGCGAGGCCAGGTTTGCCTTCAGATTAAAGAAATGTCTTGGCAGCGGTACTCAGAGCGCTGGGTCTCAGCCAGGCAGCATTGTATTCACCTGGAGGTTGGTTGAGGCGCAGCATGACACGCGGTAAGGATTTTGGAATCGGTTATGTCGTGCCACGCTTGCCGTTAAATTTCTCATTGTGCACAAACATGCTTCAAAGCTTCATAGAAGTCTAAACCACATTTAACATCCCTTTTTTGTGCATGTTTAACGAGAAGTAAAGCAGAATAGCATCTTGGACAGGACTTCTGCTTTGTATATATAGAACCAGTCCGTCTTGCCAAATCCTGGGCTTTTATTTGACTTTCAGTTATTTAGGTTTATTTTTTTTAAAGAATTGCATAAAGCCATCATTTTTCCTACCTGTATGTAATTGTGATTTTTGTTATCCATTGTGGTTTACTGGACTATACTGAAGCCCCTACTATTTTTATTTTCTGTTAATCCACAGGACTTTGTTGCTCTGTGTTTTTTTTTTTTTTTGGCATAAACCGGCTCGTTGTTCTCATCCAGGGAGAACTCTTTGGGAAGGCATTTCAAATTATCCAGCTGCCTGTACCGATTTACCAATTACTTTGCATGATAGACCAGAAATTGCTTCTACGAACACATCCGTCTTCCCATATATAGACGTAATCAAATTCAGTTTAAAGGATATTTCTAGGAAAAACATTCACCTGCGTTTGTGCATTCTCAGTGGATGTATGGACAGAGCGTTTGTTTTCAAGCTCTTGAAAAAATTTTAAACAGATTGTTTTTCTGGGAAGTTTGATTAACATTATAATAAGCCTAGTTAGTTTGCATTATTCTGCTTTTATTTATTTCATTCATTCATTCATTCATTTTAGTAAACACTTTGCAGTGTCAGTGAACCCAGAATTACACTAGAATAAAGAACCGGTACCGTTAGGGGCTGGGGGCGGGCGTATCAGTTAAAGTTTGTGACCGCCATATTTAACCTTGAGTAGTGTAGACACATGTAGTGTAGTGTTGTATCACTAAAGATAAAGAATATGGAGTCAAAATGCAACGGACAGCAACGAATGCTTTCTAGTAATGATGGTTTGATCCCAAAATAGACTTGGCATGTTGACGTTCGCCATTGTTGTTGGGATGCTGCTCACTAGCATTTTTTTTTTTTTTGCTGCTACGTTGTTGGGAAAGTAAAGATGTACACGGATGGGTACAGTGATCGTACTGACGTGACTATCTGGTCCATGGGGGAAAAAAAGCAAGTTCTCAGAAGGTTTGCTTTTGATCGATCTCTGAACCGGCACCAGACATGAATTATCACCTGGTTCACTTTGGTGGAAAATGGGTATCAGACTCCGGGTCGAACCCGAGACCATGGAGCTATGTGTGTCAGCAATGCAAGCCACTGCAACACCATGCTACTCCGCCTTTTATTTACTGTGTCTTCTGGGGTTCAGGGTTCAAAGCCCGACCTGGGAATACGTACTTAACCAGTGGTGAATGTCATTGACTGGAGTACTTGCTCGCTGACTTCTTCTTTGAAGTGGTGCTCCTTTTGCATGTCATCACCCTGCACTTCACAGAGGAAGATTAAAATATGCAGAGAATATCTACACGCTCATTGATCATCGGTCGACCGAAAGACAGCGCTTTTTGATTTGCCTGACCTAATAAACTTCAAAGTGGCTCACTTCAGCCGTTTTGACATTGTTGTAAGTGAGCCGGCACGAACAAAGTTATAGAAAGTCGTTTCCCTAAAATAGATTATTATACAGTGTAAGTGTGTATTAAAATAAACGATTTAGCTCAAGCAGACATTAGTGGCCTGCCTGAGCTAAACGATCGAAGGGGTGTGTTTGTGATTTCTAGAATGCAAGTGCAGAGTTGTGTCTCTTCTCAGTAAGTCTGTAGATCTATCATCTGAGCATTTGCATGCATCAAGGACGTCCTTTCTCCATCCTATGCATCATTTTCCAAAAGTATTGCCATGTTCCCCCCCCCCCCCAAAAACCTCTTAAAATCCTTTCTGACACTCAGCAGCACCTCTTCATTTCAAACTACATGGATGGAATGGATTAAATGAAAAGTAATGGCTTCAGTACTTTCCACTTTGAAGCAGTAGCAGTGTATGGCTGTTTTCACTGCTGTAAATAAAACTTCTTTCTGAGGGATCATCACTGCTAGATTTATTAATAGCTGAGTGGTTGCAGCACTGTTATTCGTTTTACTTTTTTAAAATCAGGTATTGAAGACGTCTTCCCAGGAGGAGAAATAAGCCAGGGCGAGCTTGTTTAAAATGTCTGGCAGCTTAATCATCTGGCAGGGATCCATGGTGTTAATATTAGATAAGTACGGATGCTTTTTCTTCCTCCAAGTGTGGTCATTTTTCTGTTCAACCATTTAGTTCTCTTTGGTCGTGTGCTCTCTCGAAGACGTGTACAACCATCAGATCTGCGGCTTGTGCGAGGCCTCTTGGAAGGAAGGGCTGATTCTTCTTTTCAGCATACATGAGCCCACAGAAGCCCACAATTGGTTAATTACTAATAGGGGTGATCAATGGTGTGCGTCCCCCCACCTCTAGAACGATTGGACTCCAATGGATGTGGCATTGTTAGTTATGTATATAAATGGTGCTCTGTGATTGACTGGCATCTCATCCTTCTTTCACTTTTCCCATGATAGGTTGGGGATCCAATGCCCCCCTGACCAGATTGTATGTACTGAGGACGAAAGAATGAATGAATTAATGAAACTTGCTTATTCTGATAAATCCTTGCAGTAATGAAATGTATAATTATTTGCTTTGTTATATCTCACCAACTGCATTTTTGTTCCATTACAGGATTATTGGTA
The DNA here is from genome assembly GCA_030522415.1 of Channallabes apus. Classification (NCBI taxonomy): domain Eukaryota; kingdom Metazoa; phylum Chordata; class Actinopteri; order Siluriformes; family Clariidae; genus Channallabes; species Channallabes apus. The sequence goes on from CM060104.1 coordinate 30,217,765, forward strand.
TTCTATGGTGACGTCCTAGCTGGATCCAAGAGGATGTCTCCCCACGTCCTGCTATATTTGCCTAAAGGGAGACATCATCAGCATCCTCTTCCTCTCTGGCATCTGTAAATGGAAACCTGCACACAATGATAGAACACCAGTGATTGCTGGCTTTGACGTTCCTCACCTCACCTTACCTTACCTCACCTCCCCACCCCTTCCCAGTCCCAAGCCTGACCATGCTGCGCTTCGTGCCCCTGAAACTGGGCCGAGTATACCGCTGCCTGAAGCTTCTCTTTATTGTAGGCCTGTTTGTTGTGCTCTTGATGAACACTCACACGCTTCTTGCCTCTTTTCAAAAGAACGAGCTAACAGATCGTCGCTTCATCCATCTCAACAAGTGCCCGGCTTGCTTTGGCACCAGTTGGTGTCGCAAGTTTATGAACGGGCAAGTATCGTTCGAGTCGTGGGGCCGACTGCGTTTTCTCGATGTCTTCAACGTCAAGAACGTCTTCTTTGCCCAGTATGGCGAACCACGGGAAGGCACACGTCGCATCGTCCTCAAGCGCCTTGGCTCCAACCAAGAGCTCGCAGACATTGACCAGAAAATCTGCAAGAGAGCGACCGGTCGACCTCGTTGCGACCTCATCCAGGCTATGTACAAGACAGAGTTTTCCCGACTTAATGGAGACGTTCGCCTCTTGACCCCTGATGTAGTGGAAGGCTGGTCTGACCTGGTCCACTGCCCCTCGCAGAGACTGCTGGACCGGATAGTCAGGAGATATGCTGAGACTAAAGACTCCGGAAGCTTCCTGTTGAAAAATCTCAAAGACACAGAGAGGATGCAGCTTCTAATGACGTTGGCTTTTAACCCTGAGCCTTTGGTTCTGCAGGTGGGTCTTGACATCTCTACTTATCATAGCTCACTTTCTCCTGTGGTTAACTTTAGAACTGTATACAGTACTTCTTCAACACTAAAAGGAACTAAAGGTTTTCACCCGATTGTGAACAGATTAATATCGTCTACTAGGGATACAATATTAACTATATACGATACCTAGGTGACTATTCGAATTGTATTTCGATTCTGTTAGTATCACAATTTTATAAATATCCGGATTTGATAATACATTTCTTTATATTTCATTACAATACTTAACAAGCGTCACAAATCATTCGCTCCAGTCATACAGGATGCTGCAAGTGTGTGAACAGTCTACAGGCTTATAGAACCATCAACCCCACAACCATCAAGTTGCCACTGTTGGGCCCTTGAGCAAGGCCCTTAACCCTCAACTGCTCAGATGTGTAATGAGATAAAAATGTAAGTCGCTCTGGATAAGAGCATCTGCCAAATGCCTAAATGTAAATGTTATAGAAGAACTGCAACATTTTGCCACCTTAAAAACCATATTTAAAAAAATTTTAATTAAACAGTCATATATTGGCAGACAAAATATTCACGATACATAAACAAATATCTATTGTTCACCCTGATCTGAATACATGCAGCGGTGGACAAATAACTAACTTGGACAGTTGGGTGATTGATTATCACGAAGCAACGACTGCATGCTATCTCTTGAAAAATTCTAATCATGATAACCGAGTCATCCTTTATACAATAATTTATTGTTAGCTACGTTTTTTTTTTTAAGTTTCCAGGCAACCAAATCATGACTTGGCAGAACACTGTACCCAATGGCTACAAACTCTACAAATGCTTTCCATGCTCCTTAAAGAATGCTGAGATGTTTCTTCTTCTAAAACAGCCACAATCACAATATTGCGGTAGAAATGATTGTGGGAACATGCGCCGTCCTCACGGACCCTTTGCGACATCTTGACAGAAACCTTCTACCTGTAATGTATGAATTGCTTACTTGCAGTCTGATTATAATGTTTGTGCTTGAATTGGCCTTGATGAGACTCTGAGCAGAATGGAACCTGTCAATGCGACAGGGTGAAATTGGCTCGGGAAGCCTTGCTGCAAATTATAGGCTTTTTTTTTTTTCTTCTTCTTCTTCCCTTTGGCCGTATTCTTTGTGTAGGGTACGATGTGTTTTTACATCTGTGTAAATTTTGGTTGTTTTATTTGCAAGGTCTTGATTGCAGCTTCTATGTATCTCCACTTCAATGGCTTTGCCTGTGTTGTTGTTTTTATCCCCCCTCTGTGTGTGTTTAATTATTTACGCTAATGGTCAGTGGGTTTTATATTCAGAAAACTGCATTTATAACCCGGCACATCTAAAAACAAAAAAAGAACAAAATCCAGGTTTTAGTTAAATAAACCGAATTAGCACGATACATCTGCTTTCTCATCGTTCGAGTCAGTCGTGATATCACCATCAGTCATCTGCAACGTCTTATGTTGAAGCGATAGTAATAGATATTAAAGTCCGTTATTGGCTCTGATTTTCCATACTGATTACACAATCAATTCCAATTTCAGTCGGCATCGATTGCGGCTAGCGAAGACCCAGGACAACAAAAGAGCAGCTTTGTGAAGACGTTCGGTGTCTGAGCTGACCACTGATCTATCACAGGATCCCTCATGCACCTGCAGGCATTTGGACAGACAAAAGAGAGCTCAAGTCCTCAGAGAGTCGAGTCGATAAATTCTGATTAGTCGTGTGCTCAGTCTGGCGCTCTCAATTCTTCTTCTTCTTCTTTACCTTTTACTCATTTGCCTCTTGCTCTCCTGTTTTACTTCTTTTTTTTTATCAACCATGCTTTTATTGTTTTCAGCCTGCTTTCCTTGCTTTGTTTGATCCCGAATTTGATTGAAATTAATGAGTAAACACAACAACGAGTCAAAAACATCTGGAGAACCAGGTTGAAGGTACTGTACAGTGGCCTATGCTGTAAAACCTCTTCTTTTCATTGCGCTCATCGCTCGAAGGGAGTGTGATGTCGGGTGTGGACCAGGACTACGGTTCGGAAGATCACAGGTTCAAACCCCACAACCGCTAAGTTGCCACTGTTGGGCCCTTGAGCAAGACCCTTAACCCTCAACTGCTCAGATGTGTAATGAGATAAAAAATGCAAGTCGCCAAATGCCTAAATGCTCTTGATCTTGAGAAGGGAAAACAGCGGTTGAGGTGAGAATGCCAGTGCACCAAATCCCTTCCAGACCCCAAATCCCATTGGGTTGTGCCGGACAAACGGGCCCCATTAGCAGAGACCCCACCCTGCAATCCACAGCATGCAAAGGATCCACTGCCGATGTCCTGGTGCGAGACACCCCCAGAGGTTTTACGGCGTCATGCCATGAGGGGCCAGACCTCCTCCTGTCGCACCTTACAGAATACTGGGCAGAACGTCTTGTGTTGTAATGTAATGGCTGATCAGTGTACACCAATCCAATTCTTTGGATCTTTGGATAGTCAAGGGCAAGTCAATACATCAAGGGCAGTTGTGGCTCAGTGTGTTAAGGCTCTGAGTTATTGATTGGAAGTCCTGTGGTTCGAGCCCCAGCTCCGGTAGGTTGCCGTTGTTAGGCCCTTGTGCAAGGCCCCTTAATCCTATCTGCTCCTGGGCGCCGTATAAGGGCTGACCCCAGCTCACTAACATAAAGCTGGGATATGCAAAGATTAAAGACGAATAAAGACCGAACTTAACTTAAATATTGGCGCCCCTGCGATCGCCCGCAGGTTGAGTTAGTCAGGACATTCTGAAGCATTCACAATGCAGGAGCAGAGAGTACTCGCTGAGCTCCAGAAAGATACCCGTTATATAACCTTGAATTCATTAACATTTTTTTTAAGGTTAATGTTGTTCATCAGGGTAATGACAAACAAAGTCTTTCTGTTAAGTCAGCAACGGCGATGAACAATATACACACCATAATCACATACATTATAATAATAGGAATATGAATTATATGAAGCATGTGATGTTTGCCACCATTATTACTTCCATTTCAGACGATTTCTTTAAACGACGCCTTATTTTTGTCTTTGCTTCTCTTTATTTTTCCCTTGCATGAGCGCTTGTGCCTCGTCATAAATAGTTAATTTCGCCTTGGACTTGACTTATGCTCCTCAGGAGGAGTGTGTGTGTGTGTGTGTGTGTGTGTGTGTGTGTGTGTGTGTGTGTGTGTGTGTGTGTGGTTTGAGATAAGCCTCTTCCTCAAAGCACTTGGCTGCAAGCTGCACCTGAGGCCCCGTCCCCATCCGCTTCCACTCGAGAGCCCAGGAAGGAGGTGGAAGCTTCTAAAGCAGGGAAAGACAATGAATGTTTGTGAACACTGTGTGTGTGTTTGTGTGTGTGTGAGCAATGTTTAAGCAGTCCTACTCCACGAAGGAACTGACGTCTTGCGAAGCCGAGTACCCGACTCGTTCAGGCTACAACACAGGCGGTGTCTCAGCTTGGCTCAATGCTGAGCCGCGCATTCGAACCCTGAGCTTCATGCGATGGAAATTTGCTTCTTTGTTCTATTTATTTTGAAGTGTAATATATTTTTGTTTCTTGTTTATAAAGAGCACTCCAGCCTGGCGTCCTGCTTCGCTCCGGCTGTTAAATCCCGACCCCCTCCCTCTCGGCTGTGTGAGAAACCAGACTCCCTCTTTGTCTCTGGAACACAATCCCGAGCGTTGTTTCGAGGTCGGCCTGCGACGCGCCGTCCCTCTACAAGCCAGCTGAAAAATGCAGCTCGCCAACAACATTCCCACAATCCCGTGCCCGCCGGGCCGCCTTGGAGAAATAAATGTTTTCAGAAGCTGGAATAAAGAATGTCTCAGTGCCGTGGTTTGGTGTCTTACTGAAGAAATGTGTCTCAACACGCAGCTCAGGTCCTGGTACCTCCCTAACATATTTTCTTTTTTGTCGTCACTCCTCGACAGTACAGCACATGATTGAATCCCCGCCTTCTAACCAATCAGAATCAAGAATTCGGCAGCACCGTGCTCTATAAAAACACGCTAACCTTTACAGAATCTTTCTCTCTTCCACACCAGTAATCTGCCACATCTCATCCATTAAAGCTTCGCCTTTTGTTTTTCGTTTCCTGCTAATTACCTCAGAAAGGGTTCTTCACATGTGCAGGTCAGTAATTCAGCGACCCTCGTTCCCATCACAGGCGTTTATTATGCCGCGGCTCGGACTAGGTCAAGTGCCGGTGTTACTGCGTTTCCGGATCTGAGAGTACCGGCCCTGTCAGACTCTACTCGTGTGTGTGTGTGTGTGTGTGTGTGTGTGTGTGTGTGTGTGCGCTTCGAGCTCCTACTTCTAACCAGAATGTTTTTTTTTTTCTTCTTTCCCATTTAAGCAGCTACTCCATCAGATGCTGTTAGCCCAGAGCATGTGACCCTCCATTACACACACACACACACGCACACGCACACAAACTGGCACATGCAACATCTGCTCAGTCATCCAGACAACAGGAGATGACGGGCCTCGAGGTTAAAAGTCAGGAATTGCTCTCCTCGCTGCTGTTTTCATCTTCGTCTTCTCTCCTTTTCTCACATCCTCTCTTCTTCAGTCTTTTTGTCTCCTCTCGCATCTTCTCCTTTCGCATCATCTCCTCTCGCATCTTCTTATTTTTATTTATTTATTTATTTGGTTTTTACGTTCTCCTTTTGGAAGCTTTTCACCTTCTCTTCTCTTTTCTTTTTTCTCTTGTCTTGTTTAAACTTCATTTCTTTTATCACCGTCTCACATCTTCTCCTCTCGCATCACCTCTCCTCTTGTTTTTCTCCTCGTATCTTCTCTTCTTGAATCCTCTGCCTGATCTCTTTTCTCTTTTCTTCTCTTCCCCCATTCTTGCATCTTCACGTATCCTCACTTGCAACTTCTTTTCTCACGTGTTCTCTTCTTGCGTATTTCTCCATCTTCTTTCCTTCTTCATCTTCTCTCTAACCTTCTTTTCTTTGTTCACATTTTTTCTTTTCTTTCGTTTTGTCTCGTTTCCTATTTTCCCTGTTTTTTTCCTTCTCTCCTTCTTCCTTGTCTTGTCTTCTTATCTTCTCTCATGTTCTCTAGTTTCTACATTTTTTTTGTTCTTGTCTTCTCTATCGGTTTTATTTGATCTTTTTTTTCTCTCTCTTATCATCCGATCATCTAATTGGTGTTTTCTGTTCCTACTCGGATCTTCTCTTCTTGCCTATCTCATTGCATTTTCTTTCTTCTCCTCTCCTTTTTATACTTTCCATGTTTTCACATCCTTTCTCATCAGTGTCTCTCTCTCTCTCTCTCTCTCTCGTCTTTTGTTCCAGTTTCTTATCACCAGTTTCTTTTATGTACCAGTTTCTGTTCTCGTCTTGTCTTTCTGTTTTATCTTCATCCTCCATTCCTCCTGTATTTCTCCATTTCCTCCTTTTCTCCTCTCCTCTGCTCTCAGCTCCCCCCAGCTCATGGTCAGGAGGAAGTCATTTATTTACGGAGCAGGTCGCAGAACAAAAGGGAGGAAAGCGAAAAACAAAGGGGCCGTTAGCGCGTGGGTGAAGCGCGGGAGGGAGAGTAAACAGCGGTGCGTCTTTGAGCGAGCGCGCGGCGGTGTTTGTGTTCGTAGATGAAGCCTGGGCGGCTGTCGAGTGAAAAGAAGCGAGTCGCGTACTCGGTTCAGGTTCGTGCTTCGTTTCACAGAACAGCTGATTTAAGAATCTTTGATGTGTGTGTGTGTGTGTGTGTGTGTGTGTTGTTGTTGTGGACAGATTCACTTATTGTCTCTAACTATTTCCACAACCCTCCAGCGCCCTCATAAAGTAAACGCTGAGCCAAATGACGCGTGACTCCAATGTAAATATACGCTTCCCAGAAGCTCCGCCCCCAAACCTGATCCGGCCCTCACGCTCGGTCACGAACTTTAATAACGTGATACTGTAATGAGAAATTGTGATCAGGGAAAGAAAAGAAGAAATCTCGCACTATCCTGGTTTAATTTTCCCGCATCGCAGGTTCCGGGGCGTGGCAGATTTTCACAGCTCACGTGCGCGTCTCTTACCCGCCAATGCGCTTAAAACGCCGGGTCTTTAATTAGCGCCCTGCTTTTGTTGGGATCTCAGGATTCCCGGCCCTCCGTGTACGAGGAAGGCTTAACCCAGCTAAAGCCCTCTCATTGAGCGGCTCAGACACTCTCTCATTACGCTAAAGTGGAGGCCATTGTGTCCAGCCTCAATCCTGTTAGAGAGGAGGTTTGGGACGAGGCCACGCCCCCTTGCCGGCTGCCGACTGTAGACGAAGGGAGAGACGGGTCTGTGGGTGGCGGGACGAGAGGTGTGTGTGTGTGTGACTCTATCTCACACACAACGAGCTGGCTGTTTGTAACCCTAATCCCGGCCCACGTGGCTCCATAAACAGCAGCTGTGTTTGAAGTAACTGCCCCCTGCTGAACCCCTAACCACCCCCCCCCCCTCCCCCGCCCCCCTTGCGGCCTCTTCCTCTTAAACTCTCGTGCCCACTGCACCTTTAGTTTATTCCTCAGCACACCTGCGCTGGGTGGGCGTGGCTCTCTCCCTATCTTTTTCACTGCTTCTGTCACTTCAACTCTCTCACTCTCTCTCTTTCTCTGCCTCTCTCTCTCTCTCTTTCTCTGCCTCTCTCTCTCTCTCTTTCAATGCCTCTCTCTCTCTTTCACTGCCTCTCTCTCTCTTTCACTGCCTCTCTTTCAATGCCTCTCTCTCTCTTTCACTGCCTCTCTCTTTCAATGCCTCTCTCTTTCGCTCTTTCACTGCCTCTCTTTCGCTCTTTCACTGCCTCTCTCTCTCTTTCACTGCCTCTCTCTTTCGCTCTTTCACTGCCTCTCTCTCGCTCTTTCTCTGCCTCTCTTTCGCTCTTTCACTGCCTCTCTCTCTCTTTCACTGCCTCTCTCTTTCGCTCTTTCTCTGCCTCTCTCGCGCTCTTTCTCTGCCTCTCTCTCGCTCTTTTTCTGATCCTTCTTTTGTTCCTCCATCACCGCGTGCATATCTCTTCTTGTTTTTTTCTACGTCTCTCTCTCTTTCTATTATTTCTGTCTTTATCTCACCCTCCCTCTGTTAGTTTCTTGCTTTCTCTCTCTCTGCCTCTCTTTCTGCTTTCCATCTCCCCCGTGCACCATTCTTCCTCTGTCGTTTACTCCCCCTGTATCTCTATCTCTCCGTCCCTCACCGGCTGTTTTTACGCGGACACTGAGACGCTAAGACGCTAAGTGTTTACGTGACGTGTGCAGTCCTGGTTCTGCCGGGAGACGGAGAAGCTTTGAGGTTTTTATCGAGGTCAGGCTGAACATCTTTCTGATAAACCCCGCCTTCTGCGATATGATTGGTTATGAGAATTCAGACTTGGCTATGATTGGTTAGAGGTTTTACCGGGTGTTAAATACGAGCCAGTAGCAGAATATATTACTTCTGGCAAGAGAGTCGCGTTTACATAATATTTACCTAATAATCTAATCTCTCTCTCTCTCTCGCTCTCTCTCTCTCTCTCTCTCTCTCTCTCGCTCTCGCTCTCTCTCTCTCTCTCTGTCTCTCGCTTTTAATAGACTAAATGTCAAACCTTCACTCCATCCTAGACACTGGTTCTGTACACAGAATTGTGTGTGTGTGTGTGCTCAGGTTTTCTCACCCACTTAATACATCAAAGCCATGGCTTTAAACAATTGTAATTATGTATTATTTTTATAGGTATTTCAGGATTGTGTTTGATCCTGTAAATACCTGTTACACCTTTAATAACTCAGCGCTCAGTGCTGCAGTCTTTATCTCCTGTGTGTCCTCAGTGTGTCCTGTAGCTTTAATGCTATGATTATTATGCCTGGTGTGTGTGTGTGTGTGTGTGTGTGTGTGTGTTTGGCATGGCATAGTGTTTACTCGTCAGTGGAATTATCAGGACTCCTCCTGACTCCCTGGTGGACCGGCCTGCTTTTAAACTTTAATAGGCAGCAAAATGCCAGACGGGCCATGCTCGTGCCCCGGGGTGTGTGTGTGTGTGTGTGTGTGTGTGTGTGTGTGTGTTTGTGTGTGTGTGTGTTAAAATCTCTATTCATCTTTTGCTTTATTTATCTTCTTTAGAGCTCCACTCACTCCGTGCTTTGAAGCAACCCCTTGGAAATGTTTGTTGGGTTTCCCCTGTCTTTGACACTGTGTGTGTCTGTGTGTGTCTGTGTGTGTGTGTGTGTGTGCACGTGCTCCTGCATGCGTGTCTGCCAGTCTGGACTCGTTCTCTGGAGACCTGAGGACTGGAGAACATCACCACGCCCAGATCACCTCTCTGTCACATCGTGTGTGTGTGTGTGTGTGTGTGTGTGTGTGTGTGTGTGTGTGTGTGTGTGTGTGTGCATTAAAATGCTTGTTAATTTCAACACATGGTTATTAGCAGGCTGACAAATTTTATTTGCGAATCAGAACCTCTTTACAATCTCACTAGTATTGTACACAACCACACACACACACACACACACACACAACCACAACCACACACACACACACACACACACACACACACTTCTCACTAGTACACACACGCTGTGTTTCCCAGAGCAGTTTTTGTTTAGAAGGACATGGCATTGTGAGCAGATGTGGGGTCGCAGGTGTGTGTGTGTGTGTGTGTGTGTGTGTGTGTGTGTGTGTGTGTGTGTGTGTGTGTGTGTAGCTTTGCTCATTTCAGCCTCCAATGCACGACTATCTGTCAAAGTCTCGGTTTCCTTCACTCTCTCTCTCTCTCTCTTTACCCCATGCAATTTCTAAAACTGTTTCTAGGGGTTGCAGACAGTCAAAAATTATCTGCACTCTGGCTGTTGAATTTATTTATTTAGTTAACTTTTAGAAAAAAACTAAACAAAAACATAACTTTTCGACATACAGTAATCTCATTGCTTTTCAATACACTTTGTCCATCTGTCGACACACTCTCGTTAAAAAATATTTTAGTCTGATGGAGCGAGATCAGGACCATAGGGAGGACGCGGGCGTGTTTAGATGCGTGTCATCATCCGAGATCGCGACGCCCTCGGATATCAGTCCCGCGTGGTTAATCTGAAGTTCAGTCTTCAGCTCTTCAATAAGCGTCTCACTGTAGCGAGCGCTGCCGATTGTTGAACCTTTTTCCTGACACTGTTCCAATACTTCTGGCCCCCGAGAATCCTCGAAAAAGCGGTAAAATTTTTCAGCTGATGGTCGACTTTGGAACTTTTTCTCGGTCTGCGATTGAGGATGTTTCCGTTCCAGACCTTGCTGTTTACTCTCAGACTCGTAGTGATGAATCCGTGTCTCGTCACCAGTAACGATTCCTTACACTGTCGCCTCCGCGTTGTGTTTGCAGATATCCAAACACTTCTGTTTATCCTCTTCCGTGAGAGGTTTCAGCACCGGGTCCACCCTCAGACCACAAATCAACCATCACTCACTGCACACTGCTCTTCTTTCATGCAAATCACAAGCGGGACATCTCAACTGGTACAAGTCAACTGGAGAGCTTTAAACAGAAAGCGCTGATGAGACAGAATTTTTAATGGAGTGCAGATAATTTTTGACTCATTAATGCATCTGGTAAACGCCCTTCTCCAGAACGACCTCCGTTTTTATCTCATTGTTTATCTGAGCAGGTGACCCTACAGGGACGATTTGGTGGTGCCGGGGTTTGAACCTGAGACCATCCAATCAGTCATTACTATAACCTTGAGCTGCACCAAACCAATGCAGAAATACGGAATGATGAATGATCATTCCTGAATAGTTCTAGGTCTGAGTCAATGAGGGCTTGAAGACGATGAGGAACTCGACTCAGACAGCCAAGGGTAGTGAATTCCTCCACCTCGCCACCAGAATCAGTGTGCCGAGGCTCGTATGTTGTGTGAGCGTTACTTGCCAAGCTGGTTTGGCCTGAGTTGCTCTTGCTATCAGGTCGTTCTCAGGCTTTCTAATGCTGCTTTCATAGACAACACTGGCTAGAGTCCCATTTTGTGCTGATTAAAAAAGGGAGGATCAGCTCAGCAGCTGTCTGAGCTCGCTAGGATTCGACTTTTTGCTACTGCTTGCCTTCATCAGGGTTTAGTTTCTAAGGCGAAGTTTTCAGCAAAACAGCACAGACCGACTGCGGCTTGAGTATGATGATGGTATTCGATCAATGACGTGCACTTGGTGTGAGGAGTTTGAATGGGGGGGGGGTCTAAAACCAACAACCACGGCTTCATAATTTATGAAGTTAATAACTCAGAAATCTGACACTGTTTACAACCTTCTGTATAATCGGAGCTTTGATTACACTGTAAAAAAACCCCATTTTGGTCGAATCAGGAACTCCTCCCGACTCCCTGGTGGACCGGCCAGCTTTTAAACCTTAATAGGCAGCGAAATGCCAGACGGGCACATGCCCGTGCCCCGGTGTGTGTGCGTGTGTTAAAATCTCTATTCATCTTTTGCTTTATTTCGCTTTTTTAGAGACCCACTCACTCCATGCTTTGACGTAACATCTTGGAAATGAATGTTTTCTAAAAAAAAATCCCTCTTCCCAGTTGTGTTGGACTAATGGCACTTAGTATTAACCTAGTTAACCCAGTGTACTGTAAGTATGTATCCAGGGATGTAAACTTTCAAGCACTTTTTGTAAGTCGCTCTGGATAAGAGCGTCTGCCAAATGCCTAAATGTAAATGTCAATTTTTGTTGGGTTTATTGTCCCCGTGCTTGTTGGGGTCCCTCCAGGTACTCTGGTTTTCTTCCCACAGTCCAAAGACAAATTAGGCTAATTGGCGTCCCCACATTGCCCATAGTGTGTGAATGTGTGTGTGCCCTGAAAATGATTGGCACCCTGTCCGGGATGTACCCCGCCTTGTTCCCCAAGTCTCCTGGGATCACTATTATTACCACTATATCAGTATTGTAACTATTGCTATTAATATCACTATTATAACCACTATCACTATTATCACTACCACCACAATCACCCCTTTTACCGCAACCGACACCACTATCGTTACTACTAACTACCTGTGCTATCATTACTGCTGCTTCTATCAACGCCACTAGTACTACTGTTGATTTTATTGCTCCTGCCACTACCGTTACTGCTGTTTTATTAATAAGACCATGACAGATGGTGACTTTATGCAGGAATGAAGCCACAACACTTCTGCAAATCAGCCAGTGCGAATTCAACGAAAATTCCTTGCATAGTGCCTCTTCCTTTTCCCTTTATTTTACTCGCAACACACAACCTTTTCACTCTCGCACTTACTCACGCTCTCACGTTCTCACTCACGGCATCGCTTTTCTTTTTTCTTTTTTTTTTCTTTTTTCCATTTCTCTCCAGATTATCTCCAGCTCGCCGGTCTGGATGGGATCCGGCCCATATCGGGTTCGCCTCCTGAATTCGGATCGTCGCTTTCATTTCACTTGGACACAATTTTTCCGTCTCAAGTCTAAGAGTCACGGCACGTTTAAAAAAAAAAAAAAGCCCAGATTCGTTCACTTTCATCCTTTGCTGATAAATATGTCGTGTTATACATTATTTCTGTCAGTATTTCCTCAAAGCCGAAGCGGAAGCTATAAAACGCTCAGGTCTAGTCTTGCCTGCAGCATCATCGCTTTCAGATGCCTATCTCATGAGATCAGATTGAATTACCTGCAACTCTGAACTGTAACAAAGCATTTGTTCCACGAGGATGAATTGAGAATGGAAAAAAAAAAAAAAAAATCTAGCAGTAAATCGTAGATACTATACAGTATATCTTCTAAGCCTTTAGCTCCTTTGTGGGCGATACATAGGCAGTAAAGTTGCGCAGAGTCTTTCCACTTTTACTGCAAATGCTTGCTCTGACAGTCCTAAACTCTTGAGATGTTCAAGAGATGACAAAAAGGTGTGTGTGTGTGTGTGTGTAAGGACAGAAATGGAAATTTCCCTCCGATCGCTTAGAGACGCTGCTGTGCCGGTTCACGCTCTCTCAGCGATTCAGCATCTTCAGCACTCCTGAATGCCATAGCCTTACATTTCAAGGAGAGTGTACTGTATGTGTGTGATTGTGTGTGTGTGTGTGTGTGTGTGGGGGGGGGGGGGGGTGTAACCCAAGTGTATTCATTTCATCTCACACCTCTGCATCTTGAAGAAGAAGAAAAATACAGCACCACAAACGTGGCACATCTTAACCCCCCCCCCCCCCCCATGTTTTATACTTCCATTAATCAACCAGAGTCGATCGAGTGCGTTCTGCTGTTCGTTCTAATTTATCCCGCTACTTGGACGCCTCATTGCCGGCATTAATGACTTCTGCCGGGTTGCTGTTTAAAGTGCACAGGGGAGGAGGGAAAACTGGACCGGTTGAGCAAGTCAAGCGTTGAACACGACTGTGCACGCCGGCTTTTCAGGAACACAATTAAAGCGCAGCTTTCTTAAAAGCGCGGGAGCGTGCCGTGGCGCAGCGCCGCGGAGCGCGTGGAAGTGTTTGGATGATGCCTCATTTGCATAGTTGCATCTTTAGAGTGATGACAGAAACAGGCCTGAGCAATCCCACACATGTGCACGAGATAGTTGCCAACGGTGCATTTTCATGTCACAGTAATTGCTCGCGTTGCTACGGCTACATTTTGACACGAATTGGAATGTTTTTCTGAAGACCGTCATTTTCCCCCTCCTCTAATGAATAATACGCTACTTATTGTGATGGGTTCACAGAAATGTAATTAGACGACTAAAACGGTGTCGAAGTGTCTGAAATTTGATCGTCCAAAAAAAAACCAAAAAGAATCTAGAATTCATGAATATGCAAATATGCAAATTAGGAGCAACAACAAGAGGTACACATGTTCCCAGTGCATCAGCTTATACACCAGTGTTGCATTACATATATTTGCATATTGGCACTTTTGTTAACATAAGGAATGAAACATTTTGCGCTCTAATAAGAAAATTAGATCACCCTTAGAGTTTTCACGAAAATGTAACATTTACGTAAGTTTAGAGATTCAGATTGTAGAATACTTGATCTGTTCTCCTTCCAGAGGTTTTAATTGTTATAATTAAGCGATGAGTACATAGGATGGAGTGCGTTCTATACTTGGCGGAACTAACCTACTGTACCGCGACTGGCGGAGCTGGCGACTGGCCAGCTAAAAGTAATTCTTACCGCAAAAGAAAGGACGTGGAGGTGTGGACAGTCCTGAGAAACTTTAAACATAAATTAACTTTATATTTCTACTTATTTCACTTTAGAACATCAGCTACTATAACTTCCATGTTCCCGAATAGCGTTAGTGTAAAGCTAGTTCACTATGTAGCGGGTACAATCCCTTGTTCCGCACACCAAGTAGTGCCCTTGATCAGGGGTTAGAGAGGGATTTGGCCTTCAGCCTTGTGTTAGAAGCTATTCAGTGTTGTAACACGTGTTAACCATGAAAAGAACAACATGGATGATTCAGAGGCATTTCAGAATGACGTTGAAGCAAATATAAAGAAGACGAGATTAAGACAACATAAGATGACGATGATTATCAGATGTGTGTTCGTGTTGAAAGTCTTCCCGTGACTGGTTTTGAATGTGGTTTTTGGCAGAGAGCTGTTTATTTCCAGTACCGCGGACCATGCTGACCTACTTTCACTGCTTGTGGCAGAGAGTGATGACTATAGTGAAACGTCCCAGTGCTGTTATGCTCTATTATCACCACTCATTGAATGCCTTGTTTAATCAGATTAGTCAGACGAACTAAAAAAAAGAATTTTATTTATTTGATCTGTTGTGTCTTCATTCAATACTCCACTGTCTTCATGTGCCCACGGTGTATTAACTTAATAAAATTAAATCTACACAAAGTATTAAAAAACTTTTTACGAAGTTCCTTTATGTACGGTAACTTTTGTAAATCCCTGTAGTTCGGAATATCTGCCATCTCGGGTACCACTTGAGAAGCTTTAAAAAGAAGGTAGCTAATTACCACATTTCCACATTTGACAGTCACTTTTATTGAAGGTGACAATTACTCCAGTGCTTTTGGTAATATAGATCGTCTCAGCAGATTTTCAGACATCGAAGCCTTAATGCCTATGGAAAAGGACACACTATCACAGGATAGTGAAAGCAGGAGCTTTTCATTCTTCGCCCCTTTTGAACGTTAGTCTTTGTAGCTTCAAGATAGTAGATTCAAGATTCTTTGGGTCTCAAGTTGGCAATCAAGGACCTGTTGAGCCTTCTGATGGCAGGAGTTTCCCACAAGCAGGGTGGCGAGATCTTGACTGTCTCAAGGTGAGTCTTAAGATCAATACTAACAGGAGTCTATGGTTTCAAGATAGATCCATCATGATTGTGAGTCCTAACGAGCATGTGGATTTCAGGATGGCTGGAGAAGTAGTAGTTTGGTGGCCTCAGGTTGTCCAGATCCAGAGTGACCTCAAGATAAGAACAGCCTTCTTGGTGTGTTTAGAATGATTGTTTCAGGAACAGATGGACATCAAGAGTTGTTGCTCTGAGATAGAGCTTAGAGGTTTCATGATCAGTGCAGGAGCTTGTGATGTCTCAGATGTCCATTTTAGGGTGGCATTATCAGGAAGTTGAAGGTGGCAGAAGGGCTAGCAAGGCTTGAGGGTCTTTTGAAGGAGCTTTTGGTGGCTTAGGATGCTAGGAATTTTCAGCATCAGGAATTTTAGGATCTTGTGGGTCACAGGATGGTAGGAGCTTGTGACCTTCATGAACCCATGAACAGAGGTTTCTGGGCAGAAAGTGGCAGGGCAAGGGTGGGGGTTGGTATGTTTTATGATGGCACGAGCATGACACTGTGGGCTTCCGAATGGTAAGTGTGGGAGTTTGATTGCCATATGATGGCACGAACAGGAATTTGTGAACCTTATGATGGTGAGAGTAGGAGTTTGTGGATCTTATAGTATGTCTTGTATGTTGCACTTTTATGTAGGACTATTAATATTATCAGTGGCCCTTTTGTTGATCCTTTGTGCAACCCTGAAGCGGAAATAACCCAAAATGATATTAATTAATCTTGTGCATTTCATTTGCCGGAGCAGGGCAGCAGAGCCCTAGAAATTCCCCACCTATTGATCAAGTCCTCGGAGGGAGCACTGACTCATTTCTGCTCGCTCAAACACTCCTCCCAGCACCACCACACTTTCCCATTCACTCTCTTACCCCTCTGTCTTCTTCCGTCCTTTGCTCTGTCTCATGCTGATTTCTAATTAATCATGTTACACTCTTCTGAGCTTTTAAGTGTCTCAGAGCTAATTTGGTACAGCTATTGAAGGACTGAACTCTGGGAAAAAGAGATGGAGAAAGTGAAACATTGTTGTGTGCACAGCATGTCTTTGGAGGTGCTGGCCTTTTGTACTTTTTCTTTTTTTCTTTTTTTCTTTTTAGTCTTATCTCTGCTTGGCCCCGTCTTATTTCAGAGACCTCTGATAAAGACTTAAACATCTGATCTGTCGTGCTTCAGTGCGTTTCAGAGACAAAATGGAGACAGACGAACGGAGATACACATTGGTATTGTTGCTGTGCTGTAAAATATGTGTATAAAGTAAGACTCCATGTCCTTCAGTCTTACACACAATAGAAAAATGTTGTTCAGCCAAGACTCACTGACAATTCAATCCTCATGTGAATGGAAAGGCCAGAAATGTTACCAAAGTATATTAATATTTTCATAATTTGTGATCATAGTATTAAAATCTAGTTTTCACAGATTACATTCAATTTGACTTGAGCTAATTTGTGTAGATTTCTATAATAAAAGTTTATTATAGTGTAGTTCCAGACAACATGTGGAGAAGTTCAAGCGGGTAAATACTTATGCATCCACCGTAGGAACCTTTAGATTTCTGTACCTTGCTCAATGTCAGTACATGGAATTGATGGCTGATACCCGAGAAGCTTGAAAGACACCAGCTCGATGTATCTCCATGTCACTGCAGAAGCTTCATATCTCAGCGTCTCAGCTGAACCCTGGAATGCATTTTTACATGGAATGAGGGTTGTGGACTTTTTATTTCAGCACATTGTACTGTACTTGTATGAGTTCCAGGTGAGTTCCTTCACAGCTGGAAAACTTAGAACAACCCAGACCTATGGTAACAGTCCTCAGATTTGATTTAAGACACACTTGAAAAAAAAAAAGAAAAATCAGAACTCTCCTTTATAATCAGGCGTGATGAAGAGAAGCGTGTGTTTATTATTTTCACTAAAAACCTGAAATAAAGCTGTGGAATGAATAAAGCCGGCCGCCTTATCGGAGGGCTCGCTGGGTTCTCAGATTAATGTGTTTTTATTTATTTATTTATTGTAATCTGTGTCGCCTTACTGTTTTTTTTTTTTCCCCTCTAATTGCCGTTGCTCTTTCACATTGTAATGGAGAGCACAAAGGAAAAAACTAATAACCTAGTGCTATTATAGCAAAAAAAAAAAAAAAAACACCTGAGCTCGGCAAGTCCAACACTCTTACATCAGCGTGTGTACGGGTAATATGTTGGCTCTGACTGTTTTGACTAATCAAATTTTTGCCATTTGTCTTCAGAATTTATATTCTGTCCGTGACAAAAAAATTGCTGCTATAAATCACAATGTCAAACTACCACGATTGCTTCAATTATAAAGAATCTATAATATTTTGGATTTATTTATTTATTCATTCATTTATTTATAACTGACTGGTTTGATAAAAAAAAAAAAAAAAAAAAAAAAAACCACATAGTGCCTAAGACTGTTGCACAGTACGATGTATATAGTATTTTATTTCTAATATAAATTGGATCATTTACAAGGACTGAAAGGTTAAAATGTGTCCAGATCATGTTATTGTTATAGTAATTATAATGTCTGACTAAATGGTAGTCATTAATGCTAATTAAATAATAATACAAATTAAAAAAATCTTGTTTGGAAGGTTATGCTTAATTGTTTGCATTTTAGACTGTTATTTATTTATTTACTTTTTATCTGGATGATTAAGTAAATTAGAAAGAATCAAGTGGGAAAGCTTTAGGTTCATTTACATTTGTACAATAAATGTACGAAACAGGTATCCTTGAGCTATGGGAGTACTGTATGTTACAGTTCCTTCTAAATGGTTAATTTTTAATTAACTTAAATTTAAACTAGTTAATTTAAAACATTGACTAGTTCAGTTTTTCCAGTCATGTCTAGTTATAAACCTAATGACTGGAATGATTTGATCTAACTCTGTTGAAGAATATTCCAGGTCTACTCTACAGTATATCCATTTTCCTGCCAAATATCATTATATCAAAGCGCTCTGGCTGTTGAAGTACAGTACAGTACGGCAGAAGTACAGTAGAAACCACCAGGTTTATTCCTGGATAATATTGGTGGCATTTCACGCTACACCAGGAATCCGGCGTCCCCTCTGTTTATAAGACAGATTAAACGTTTAAGTGTTTAAAGGGCACTGTTATCAGCTTCCCTAATGTCAGTTATTATCAAACTCAGTGAGCGTATTCCTTCTTATCTTTTTCATAGCACGCGCCGACATTATTTCATTTCCTTTCCCCATTCTCCGCAGCTTTCGGGTTTAAAATGCAGCTGGAAATTAGAAAAAGGCTAAATCGAGTATCAGAACGGGAAACGGCAAACAGGTTAAGATGACGAAAATAGTAAAGCATAATACAGTACATTCAAACGGATGAAAAGAAACTGAAAAGTAAAAAGGGAAAATTGGAAAAGATAACATCATTTCATGGTGAAAGAGACAGAAGAAATGGAAATTTCAAAAGTTTAATGATAAACGAAGGAGGAAATCCGAACACTGAAACAGATAATAAATGATATTGCAAAATCCATGTTTGAGAATTATTCCCAGAGTCTTCAGCTTTGGCTTTCCTGTCCTCAAAAAAAAAAAAAAAAAAAACGAATGTATTCACGTTCTTCATTTCTTTAACGGTTGCCTGAGTGTGTGTCCAACCAGAAAAATGACAAAAGGAACAGTTACTCCTTGGACAATTTGGATTGATGGCATCTGTTTAAAATATAGAAAGTGAATTTAATCAAGGCAGCAATCTTTTTTTCTTTTTTTTCTGATTATGAATAGACAATTATTGGAAAACTGACTCATATTTATAAACTGATGTGGCTAGCAATATACTACGCCTTGTAACTCTGACATTTTTTAAAGTCTTTTTCTATGTTGCTAAAGAAAATCCACATTTTTAACCATGTTTGTGGAATGGAGGAGGATAAAACACATGATAAACAATTCAGTATATGTGGACGGGTGATGTATGAGAAATATTCCACCATGATACATGGAGACATTTCTACTGCACTACTAAAGTTTACCAGCAAACTGCTAGAAAAACATAAGGAGATTCATTCATCTTTTGTAGTTACTTAGCTAACTAGCTTCTAACACTAAGCTGAATCCCAAATCCCTCTCTAACCCCTGATCAAGGGCACTACTACAGTACATAGTGCACTAAATTATTTTTAAGGCTATTTGGGGTTTTACCCTGGAACCCGGAAGTTACAGAAGCTGATATTCTATATGTGGAAACCTCGTAAGTTTCTCAGGACTGTCCACCACCTCCATGGTTTGTCCTCCTGTCCTTATGTCCAAGAATTTAAAACTACACTACTTTCACCCCTGTAAATTACACTGTCAGTCTCCAGCTCCGCTAGTCGAAGTTACAGCAGTTAGTTCCACCAGGTGGGGAAGGACATGTGTCTGCAGGCAGAGCAAAATGGTTAAAAAAACCAAACAATGCTCTCAAGTGCATGATGGCGTCGCAGCTATGCTGATATTCCAGCACGACAGCACTCACTCTTGTGTGATCAAGTGTCGCAGTATTGATATTGTTGTTTCTCCTGATCCTAATACATTCATATTCATTTTGAACAGCCTTATGCTTTTCTACTTTTATAGATTTTGTTTGTTTGCACTATTTTGCTTCATCCTTTTGTCTCCTATAGCCACTGTACACCTTTAATATAACTTTAATCCATCTTAAACTGAGGGAAAATTCTACGATTAATCACTAATTGATTGTTAACTTGTTCATTTATCATTTGAGCAAAATGTGTGAAATTTGCAACCGTACTGTTAAACACGTTGAGATGAAAGAGTAGAGACTATGTAAATATCGTACATGTGATGGAAGGACAGGACTCGACATGTTCACTGATAACCTTTTATAATTTAGTTCGAAGAAAAGAATTCATTTCATTTCATTTACAGCAACTTGCATTCTGTATCATTGTACCTCCAAGGGTTAAGGGCCTTGCTCAGGGGCCCAAATGGGTCACACTGGTGCTGCTGGGGTTCGAACCTGGGACTTTCTTCACAGTGGTCCACACTAACACCTGTGCCACCCCTGCCCTATAATATAATAATAATAATAATAATAATAATAATAATCATACATTTATTTTCTTATTTGTTTGTAGCTTTATTTAAGTAACCAACTGGCTATTTATTAAACAAGTTTTGGTCTACTTGGTTAGGTTTCTCTGTGACTAGAACATGACAGAGCAGCGCATTCAGGAACTTCTGCTGTCCTGATGTTCACCCTGCGGTTTGTTTGTTGCTGCCCTCCAGGTCGATGTATTTCCCTCCACACTGGACTGTATATGATGGCGCGCTTTGCTTTTGGGTTTCTGCGATTCTTCTGTCTGATCTGTTTCCTTTTGTAGCCGGTGTTGTTGACGAGGCTGGTTTGCTCTGACCCGCTTCCTGTTCTCGCACTTTTAAATGCTCTAGTAAAAGTGTGTTCTTTTATGTCTGCTGTCACAGATGAGTTCCTCCAGCCTGCGGAGTGAAGATCCTGTGAATTGTGCAGACGCAAAAAAAAGAAATGAAATATATTCTATAAAGTGTAGCAAGGTGCCTCACTAGTGACTAGATCCCAGTGCTGGTGCTAATTTGCATGTGAAATGTGATCTATTCATCAGTGTGTGTGTGTGTGTGTGTGTGTGTGTGACTTTCATACAATAGCAGCATTATTAACAGTGCATGCAAAGTAGAAAAAAGTATTCCGATGATCTTCTTGCTGTGTGCTAATTGTTCTGAGTAGCTGTGAGATCTCCGACACTCCTGCAGTGGAACAGCAGGGGAAGCCTGAGGCACTGAAGATAAGAGCGCAGAATAGGACTATACACACGTGTCCAAGTGTGTGTGGGTATATACATATACTGTGTGTGTGTGTGTGTGTGTGTTTGTCTGCGTATGTGGGTTTGTGTATGTGGGTCTGCGTGTGTGTGTCCGTGTGTTGGTCCATGTGTGTGTGTGTGTGTGTGTCCAATTCTAATAGTGTGCGCCGGCCTATATACGCCTGTCTGTCTGTGTATAATCTTGTTATTGTGTAATTCATTAATACACACTCTGCGTGAGCGCTGCTGAACGTAGTTCCCAGTGCCCCGCCCCGCCTCCACTCTAACCTCGTGAGACACACACACACACACACACACACACACACCATATGTGATGTATACTGTACGTGTGTGGTTGTTCAGGTTGATGTACCTCAGCTGCAGCGTACACTAACATACAGCATCACAGCACACACACACACACACACACACACCACAAATCCCAAACCGCCCAGTGCTGCTCGCGCTCATTATTGAGTCATTCAGCTGATGTGCTGATTCAAACAAGCCAATTACTGCCCTCCGCTTTACAACCTGCCCCGTGTCCGCCTCTGCCTCCGCCTCTGCCTCTGCCTCCGCCTCTGCCTCTGCCTCCGCCTCTGCCTCTGCAAGTCACCAACATTCCGGCGACTGTAACGTGTAATTTAACAAAAAAAGGCGAATCTCTGAGGCCCGACCTTTCATTCCGCTTACCTGTAGCTCAGAGAGGGATTTTTGACCTCTGTTTAGTCGGCTGTATTTTAGCACAATTTTACCAGGAAAAAAAAAAGTATTTTTTTTCTCATGTGCAACAAATGTGTGACATTTTAATACGCATCTTTGGCATTACATCATATTATTATTATTATTATTATTATTATTATTACTACTATTATTATTCTAATATATTTATATTTTCACTTTGTCTTTACAGACACTTTTATAACTTTTTGGCCTTTTTTTAACAGAGAATTACATTATTAATTAAATATAGATTTATTTTTTCCTACTGAACTAGTTCCTTTTTTCTTTTGCTATGTTGAACCCCGTGACCGACCCGAGAAATCATTGTTCCGTGCCATTTGTCATCTTTTCTCCTTTTTCTTTTTTTTAATAAATTAACATTTATCAGTGATTTTTTTTTTCCTTTTATTACTTACTTTATTTAATTACCGTTCCGTTCATTTAACCAGGAACACAACAGGTTTCACACTTTCTTCATTTCTTTTAATAGTCTCTCTCTCTCTCTCTCTTTACTTTCTCCTTCCTCTACCAAACAAAGCTGGGACGGAATTATTATTCCTCACTTTCTTTCCTAACGAGTTCCTGTTATTGTCTTTACTTTTTTTTGTTCTTGATTAGCTGTTTTTCTTTATTTTTTTTTCGCTTTTTGTTCCTCATTCTTTTCTAACCAAAGTCGTTGCTTTGTGAATAACTTCATCCAAATGAAGTGATGTTTAATGCAGTTCTACTTCCTCCCTCTCACTGATGTAGCTGACTTTATTTATTCTACACATTTCCCCTGATTAATTCTAACCACATCACACCTTTTATACACCACTAGTTATGAAAAGTTCTTATTTTTCCTGTTTTTTCTTTGTTTGTTTTTTTTACATTTGGTTGGTAAAGTGGCTGTTTTTTGGTTTGCTTTGACATTTGGATTTAATTTCTACATTCTAGAACAATGCTGGATTATTTTTCTAAACTAAGAAATAATACACATGGCATTAGATAATTAAGTAAGAACAGCAACAGTCTGCTGTTATTATAAGACATGATATAAGTTATTATCTAGCAGGAACAGTATTGTGTCGAGTGCAAAAACCCATCAAGCTCCATGATGATGAAACTGTTAAGTTAATTTAAGAAATGTTCATTTCGAGTCACCAGCTTCAGGAATCACCAGTTAACAACCAGCACCTCAGATTAGAGGCGTTATGAAGCTTCACAGAGCAGAAGTAGCAGAAACATCTCAACATCAACTGTTCAGAGGAGACTATTGTGTATTTTGACTCTAATGTAGCCGTAATTCAGTGTCTTCACTTTTTGCACCTTTGCACACTTGCTTACAATTATTATTATGATTATTATTAATATAATTTTTCTGCTTTTTCATGCCCCAGTGAAGCCCCTTTTTTGTTTTGTTGAGTTTCTCACTTTGTAGAATAAATATCTGTTGTGTTGCTTTAACCTCGTTACCCGTGAGGTTGGAGTGGGTGATGAGGTTGGTACGAGGAGAGTATTAGCTCTTTCACTATTTTGCAACTTTCCCAGATAAAGTAGCTGTTTAATGCAATTCTGCACCATAAATCTCATTAAAACTTTACTCATTTCTCACAGTAAAAAATCTCCCCTGCTAAAAAATTACACTCTTTCCCTTAACATGTTTTATTTTTATTTTTTCAGTCTTAAATAATAATTAATTTTTCACCCTCTAATGTAAGTTTCCTTTTAGTATTTCTCATATATCTTTTTAATAAATAGCTTTTTAAATAATATATTAAAGATAAATAGATGCAGAAAAAAATAGATTAAAATAAATATAATCTTAGGTCATATTTTGATCTTTTGTTAATCGTGTCTTATATTTAAACAGTTTCCCCAGCGCGAGTCGCTACAGCAGGATTTCTCCAGGCACTTTACTTACTGCATCCTTCAAGCTGGCCTTCAAATATATACATTTTTTATTTTTCTACCAGATTTTCTAAATTTATATTTAGCTGTTTTTGTACTTTGCTCGCATATTTTTTAACCATAATCTACATTTTGGTTAAAAACTGAGGTGCAAAACACAAACACGCACAAAACAACGAGGGAATAAAAACATTCAGCCCTAAAAATGCAGAAAACTAATTAACATACCACAAAAAAAAATTTATAAATAAAAACACGTGGACAAAAAAACAGCAGTCCTGAGATGCAGCTTAAAAATTCTAGAAATATGTCATGACCGAAATCATCACCCATGTCCGTGGTTTACTAAACTGATTATCTAATTTTAATAAAAAAAAATTTTTTTTCTCAACTCACAGAAGCAAGCAGAATCAAAATGCTGCCGTTTTGATAAACCATGAACGGCTGATGGTGTCGGTCATGACGTAATTTCAGAAATATTAAGCTGTGTGTGTGTGTGTGTGTGTGTGTGTGTATTTATTTGTGGTTTGCACTTCAGGGCTGAAAGTTTAGTTTTCTCATTGTTTGTGTCCTTTTTCTTTTAATTAACATCCAGTGCAGCAGTCAGATGTTTAACCAGCAGCCGGCTCTACTCTACGTTCCGGTTAAATTGGACGTTGCACTGGAAGGAACTCGTCCCTGGACTACTTTAAACTCTTTGTTTCTTGGCAGTGATGATTTTAAGTGTAAAATATCTGCAGAGTCTTAATTGATAATCGCACACTGGGGTCTAACATGGTCCTGTTTTATCACCTGCAACATCCCAAGAGGGGGTCTAATTTGTGGATGTGCTGTTGCCAGGTTGGGGGAAATCCCCCTCATACACAAAGAAAAAAATTCACAGCTACAGAAAAAAAAAGTCAAAATTTTTCCTTCACATATCCTCAGAAGTTCGGGTCAGAGGGAGGGTTCGTGGGAGGATTAAGGGCCTCGCTCAGGGGCCCAACAGTGGCAGCTTGACCATGCTGAAGCTTAAACTCTTGAGCAAACAGTCGTAGCCTTTGCCTGGTTGTTTCATTTACATTTAGGCATATGGCAGATGCTCTTATCCAGAGCGACTTACATTTTTATCTCATTACACATCTGAGCAGTTGAGGGTTAAGGGCCTTGCTCAAGGGCCCAACAGTGGCAACTTGGTGGTTGTGGGGTTTGAACCTGGGATCTTCTGAACCGTAGTCCAATGCCTTAACCACTGAGCTACCCCTGGCCCACCCCTGGTTTCACCCCCGAGGTCTCCATCATCACCCCAGGGAGCGTCTTAGCCAAATGGCGGGGAAGCAAATATCTACAATTCAATTGATTTGATGAATCTATTTCTTTGATATTTTCTCTTTGTTCTGAATATTCTTTTTTGCAATATATTGAAAGTATTTACAAATAGGATTTGCCTGAATTGATTTAAAATGCAAAAGTTCAATAAAGTTTTCCTGGAAGCAGTCGGAATGATAATGTGAAACACAAACAGAGTAAAAACATCAGAAATCGATTTAAAGAATGTTCGGCTCTGTGCTTTAACGTGCACGTGTTCGTGTTTAAATGAAATACGAGGCGTGACAGCAATTTTAAAACGGTGAAGCAAATGGTGTCTGAATCAGACTGTGCACATTACTTTTGCATAATTTGCAAGTTGATGCAGAAGCAAACTGGAGCACGAATTAATAATATAAAACACGCAAACTCGTAACTACTCAAATAAAAAAAAAAAATGTGGCTTTTGTTTTTATTTCTGTAGAAAAATATGCCATAAATTCCTTCTTGTTGAGGACTTTTAAAACTTAAATAAATAAATAAATAAAATTAAATCAAAAGTAAATACAGATTATTTACATTAATAATAATTATTAAATAAATTATGTTAATAAATTAAATTATATAAATATATACAATAAAATTCACTAATTAATATAAATTTTTTCATCCTCCTAAAAAGAAAGTAATATTCTTATTAGTGTGTCCTTATAGTCTTACAGTCTGTATGTCGTACCATGAAAACGTTTCCCCCAGTGCTGTCAGACGTTACCGTCAGGCCTGAGGTTAAATTCCCGAAAAAAAGAATCAGGCCGCTAGAAGTGACCGCTCTGGGAATCACATTTAAATGGTTCAAGATGCTCTTTTACGATAGTGTTCACGTCCAAGAATTGTGCCCCTGAGTACAGCACTCATTTATAAACCAGACAGCTGTTAAATCCACAAATATGATGAATAAGAGCAGCTGGATCTAAATCACATGTTCTAATATGATATTCTGTAGTTTCCATAGTAACAACTTACACGAGGACGTGTGAGGTTAAGACTAATGATGATTAGCTACAAGAATAAACATGGAATTTAAAAGACAAGTTTGTGGAAGGAGTCTCCAGTGTCAGGGTTCAGTTCCTGCCTCGGGGTCTGTGTGCATGGAGTTTGCATGTTCTCCCTGTGCTTGGTGGGTTTCCTCCAGGTACTCCGGTTTCCTCCCACAGTCTAAAGACATGCACATCAGTTAAAATGCCGTTCCCAAATTGCCTGTAGTGTGTGTGAATGAGTGTGTGTGCCCTGCCCACCTCTCCAGGCTCCACGCGACCTTGAAGTTGAATAAATGAATGTAATTGTTGCCAAGACACGGCCAAGAGCGACTGGTCGAATGGTTGAAAGATTATGATATAGGAATATAATTTATTATAACCAGCAGATGATTTTTTTTTTTCCGATTAGATTTGGAAATCAAAGCGAGGTCAAATGTGTGAAATTAGTAGTAGCTTCACTAGTGTGTTCATGGCATGTGAATCTTAAAAAAAAATGAAGTAAATTTTATTCTTATTGTTGTTTTCCTTGTAGAGTTTCCCGTCAGACGAGGGCTGGCCGTTCGCCAAGTACCTGGGAGCATGCGGCCGCGTGGTGGCCGTGAACTACGTCGGCGAGGAGCTCTGGAGCTTCTACGAGGCTCCGTGGGAGAAGCGCGTGGACCTGGCCAAGCAGCTCCTGGACATCGCCGAGCAGCTCACCAACAACGACTTCGACTTCGCGCTCTACCTGCTGGACGTCAGCTTCGACAACTTCGCCGTGGGCCCTCGAGACGGCAAGGTCATCGTCGTGGACGCCGAGAACGTCCTGGTGGCCGACAAGAGGCTCATCAAACAGAGTAAGGACACTTTTCTTCCCCTCCCCCCTCTCCTCTCGGTCTGATTTGCTCTTCGCTCTTCAAAGGCACCGAGCTGCAGCCTGAGGCTGTGTTTTCGAGGGCCGATCAATCACTCCGGTCTGATTTGTTTTTTTTTCTCATGAGCGCACCAGCGAAGCACAAGGCAATCTATTCAATCCCAGATATCTGCTGGTGCTGAGCGCTGATGCCCGCTGACGTCTCACTCGCAGGCGTGTAAACACACCGGAGGCTCCATCCTTCAGCTTCTTCTCGATTCGGAATTCTTCATTCTGATTGGTCAGGAGGTGTTGATTAATTTTTTATAGCAGAAGTCTCGACAGTAATGCGGCTGATGGTGAAATCACAGCACCTGCTTATTATCGTTTCTATCGTGATGAGTTTAAAAGTGTATCCGGTACATAATCAGTGCAGCTGAAGCTTCGTGTAACGAGACGTACTGTGTATTTAGAATTTAGGGAAGGAGACTCAAGTGACAGATGAAGTGGTTAACCTGTAGCTTTAGCATTTTAGACACAAGTTACACTTCTGAGGGTGGACAAGTGTCAGTGTTTTTTTGATCTCATTATGGTTTAGAGCGAGGAAAACAATGCTGATGAGGAAGCGGTGTTTAATAGCTGCTAGAACATAAATCATAACAGAAACTCACGTCATGGACGCAACACAACGTTACCGTAAATATAAACAGATACAATTTTATTTATGTGGTTTTTTTAAGTTAATTCGTTTATTTATTTTTATTTATTGATTTAATGGTGTTTAATTTGACTGTTTATTGTTGCAATGAATGTTTTCTGTTTTGTGTGCTTTATTCTGTGTGTGTGTGTGTTTTTTTTTTTTTTTTTTCATTGATTTGTTTTCCTCAAGTGTTGTTTTTTTGTGTCACGTTTTGCATTTTGATGCAAAATAACATTATACAGTAGCATTTTGATTTAAGTTTTGTTTGGTGTTTAGATTTTTTTGTTTAGTTTTTGGTGTTATATATTGCTATTTGTTCCAGTTTTGTTTGCTATTTTTGTATTTAGTTACTTTTTGTTTGCATTTTTTGTTTTACATTCAGTGAAGAAAAAGTGTTTTTTGTTTTTGTTGCTGTGTTTACATTTTGTGTGTGCGTTTTTGTTTTTTATTTCAGTTTTTGTTTAGTGTTTTAAAATTTTTTGGTTAAGGTTTTTTGTTCGTTGTTTTTATGTTTTATGTTTCACTTTTTGTTTCTTTTGTGTTTATATGTTTTCTTAGGGGTTTTATTGTTTTGTGTTTACAGTTTTTTTTTTTTTTAAGGTGGTGGTTACTTTTCTGTTTAATGTTTTTTTTTTTTATAACAAACCTTTGCTTGTTTGTTTTTTATGCTCCCTATAGTGTTTTTTTTTTTCCTTTTATGTTTTATTCGATCAGATTTGAGGTATTTTCCGATCCGACTCACTGATGTTTATTTTTTTCCCTTAATGTTCTACACATAAAAAATACAAAATACAAAAAAATACAAAGTCGCATAGCTTTATTAGGATCATTAAGCTCAGCATCGGCTGTAAGAAAACACCAGGCATCCTGGCGGAAACACACACTTTAAAAAACATTTCCAGCTGTTAATAAAGTTTAAACAAAAGTGGGAAGACGTCGTCTGAGGTCAGGTGTTGGGAAGAACTCGGAGCTTCTCGACTATCAAAACAATATGCAAATATTTCTCCGAACAGCACTTGGTATAAATATCGGCTGCTGGAGTCTTTGTTCCTCATCGTGTGACCTAAAGCACACTGAGGGTTCTTCGGTGTCGGAGACGGATCTCCTGAGACCTGCTGATGTACTGTGTACTGCTATTGTTTTCCGGATGGAGAAACTCAGATGAGGGATGAGTTTCAAACCCCTCTCCTTCTCTCTCCCTCTCTCCTTCCATCCCTCTCTCCCCCTCTCCCTCTCTCTCCCTCTCTCCCCCTCTCCCTCTCTCTCCCCCTCTCCCTCTCTCCCCCTCTCCCCCTCTCCCTCTCTCTCCCTCTCCCTCTCTCCCCCTCTCCCCCTCTCCCTCTCTCCCCCTCTCCCCCTCTCTGTCCTTCCCTCCCCCGGATGCTGCTGACTGCATCGATTCGCCCTCCCTCCAGCGGGGCTGTCGAGCTTCACGCTGAGTTCCGCTTCCTGAACATTTGCCACCTATTTCCCGCACTAAACATGCCGGTTCCCCCGGAGGCCCGAGACGGATTTCAGACATGTTCTTCAGCAGCTGAGGCTTTGATAGGGGCAGAGCTGCGGATCTGCGCTGGAGATGTGGAGTAGTGTAGGTGTGAAGGGGTGAAGGGTGGGCTGGGGATTTCTCAAAGCCTCTCCTTACTTCCCTCCTTCCTTCCTTCCTCCTGGACGCCCCCCTCCGTCTCTCTCTCTCTCTCTCTCTCTCCCTCTGTGTCTGCATTTCTCTCTGTGCAGGTTCCAGAGCTGTGAAATCGATGTAGTTGTCTCACAGTTGCGTTGTATTGCCAGTGAGAGTTTGTTTTTCAGTTTTTATTCCAGAAAAATGTTTCCACCAGTAAAACTTCATGAGTCTGTATAAAATGCGCCGCCTGATAAGACGTTTTCCAAAATAAGACAGATGGGGCAATTCTGCAGTGTGTGTGTGTGTTGATGTGTAAGAGAGTTTGTGTATGCATGTGTGTGCATATGTGACCGTAAAACTGATGGAAGGTCTGATGTTCAGGCGCGCTCGTTAGTGAACGGAGCCCTTTTGTACCGTCATGTGTGTCCCTTTACCGTCGTATGCTCTCGTGTACATTTCTCACACACACACACCGATATTCACACTCCTGTGACTGCATTTCATGCCAGACAGGAGAGGCGAGAGTCTGTCTGGATAAAAACTATGTGCAAAATAAAAGCATTAGTCGCATTTGCAACCATTTCAGTCGCCATCTGGCGTGTGTGTGTGTGTGTGTGTGTGTGTGCTTGAGTTAGGCTATGTGCAGGTGTGCAAGCATGTGTGCAAACGTGAGTGAGCGAGAAAGAGAGAGAGGATTTGTGCTCGTGTATATTTGGGAGCACATGTAAGTGTGTGTGTGTGTGTGTGTGTGAGAGAAGCGTGTAGACTCGGAGTCAGTCCCTCCTGAGCTCAGTCCTGTCCCGCTGCCAGCAGTCTAACAGAAGCAGCTCTGTGTTTTGCAGCTCACAGGAAGTGGAGAGAGTTCACTCGCGAGGACACGGCCTCTTCCCGCCGGCTCGTCCTCTCTGCACCGGCTCCGATCCGCAGAACCCGCCGTCACACGTTCCCACCGGCACCGTCATGCCTACACTCAGGGTGCAGAGATTAATCCACGCTGCATCGACTAAAATCGATAATTAGTTTAATTGGAAACGAATTTGATTGTCGAATTTATCGTTGGTGTCACCGCGCATCGTTTTTCGCGCGAACTGCGAGCGAGCGCTCTGACGTCATGAAGGTGTCAGGCTTACTGGAGCCGGAGGGAGTAATTAGCGCCATGGCGAACACCTTCACGCGCAAGAATTTAAAGTGTGGGAACATTTCACTCTTCACATGAGCGAAACAGCCGCTGGCGGGGGGCGTGGCCGAGCCAGGCATCGTCGTGAAGGCCGCGAGTGGAGAAGGATTCGCAGAGTCGGGTTTTTCATTTCCAGTTCTCTTTAATCAACGCCTGTTAACCTGCGCACGTCTTATTGCGAGCTTTTCAGCGTTTTTTCTCCTTCATGCTGTTGTGCTCCACCACTCTTTTCAGCTCACAGCAACACACACACACACACACACACTAATTAGCTGTATTCTCCTCAGGTGTGTGCGTGTGCTTTTCCCACTTACCTCACTCTCAGGCCGTCACGCTTCACTTCGCTTGACTCCGCCCCTTTCACTTGACCACGCCCCTTCGCCAAAGTCAACGTATCTCCTACAAATACCATCGTTAGGCTTTAATTACTAGTTAAACTTTATTTCACACACTTTGTTGTTCCTTGGTTTTTAATTTTGTTTCATCTGGAAAGGTCTTAATTAATATTAGGGCTGTCGATATTAACGAGTTAACGCATGCGATTAATCTAAAAATATTAGTTTTTTTTTTTTTTAAAGCAAATAAATCATACGACCACGTTTGACCATAACGGCTTTCCGTAATCTCGGCGCGGTATACACGGTTGCGTGTGATAATGACACGTTTAACTCTGATAATAAGATGAATGAGGAAACATCACCAGATATACATTAAACATAAGATGTGGGAGCGGTGGCCCAGGCAGCTCTAGCTAATGGCTCTAGCTAATGTAACATTTGTTATACGTTAAGGTTTTCGATATTATAAAACTTGTCTGTCAAGCATTTCTTTATTTAAACATTGCACATTTATAATACAAGTGAATCTGAGTATTTTGAAATTGCGATTAATCGCGATTAATCGTAGGGATTAACAAAAATTTAATCGTTGACAGCACTAATTACAAACAAAGTTTTTATCTTCATGTTGATATTGATAGTTTCCACATGCACAAACGCAGCCTCAGGCTAAAGTTAAAAGCTGATAAACTAAGTAAGAGCTATAGAGTAATTGTGGCATTCGATTAATCGATTCAGCAATTGACAGATTAATCGATTATCAAAATGCTGGAATGGTGAAAACTTCAAAGTAACTTATGTAATCCGCTCTAGATTAGATGAACATCGTAAATGTGACTAGTCGTTAGTTGCAGCCCTGGCGTACCTGATGTTCCAGAGCTCCCCCTAGTGTGCAGATCCTGATGAACGTCTCTGTTTCAGTGATCCGGAAGCAGGTACAGTATAAGAGAAACAGCCTTGGATTTATTTCCTCAAGCAGCAGCTCACAGGTCTATCGTCTCTATGGTAACTGATTATTCACTGCGACTCCGTCTGGCACACCTGATCCAAAAGTACTAAGTGTTATTAAATTTGAAATCAGCTGATGGCACTGATGGTGTGACTCGCTGTAACCCGCAGCGTGTATTAGTTTTTAGCCCAGACGGATATTCAGATCTGCTAATCCGACACCGAGTCCGTTCAGCGCTCAGCATTTCCCCTACACACGAGACGGGAAGGGATTTCGGGTCGCCGCCGGTGTCTGAGGTCTTTCAGGACAGGATGTTTGTGTAACTCGGCCAGGCGTAAAGCTGTTCGGCTCCTCGACGCTGACTGAGCTTCGCCCCGTAGAGCAGCTCCGGTCCGCTGGAGAAATACGAACACGCGACTCCTTCTTTATTCCTTCACCTCTCCTAACCCCCGGGTGTAAGTGTAAATTAGAGAGAGAGAGAGAACATGGCCTGGAGTCTCTGAGTGCATGAGTATGTGTGTGGGTGTGTGTGTGTTTTGCAGGAGGGGGTGTTTGGAATATTGGCTGTGATTGTGTCTGACACTGGAGCTTGTTTGAATTGGAAATCAGGAAATTTGGGTTGCAAAATTTGGTTAGAGGGGGATTAAGTACCGCTGGAGTTCTTCTGCTGGGGAAAATTGCGGATTTTAGTTCCTGTTCTGATCGTTTTCCTTGAGGACATGCGCACAGCACACACACACACACACACACACACGTAGACACGCGCACAAACTCTGTGGTAGTTCTGAGGCTAATGAAGCAGATTGGCGGTCCAGGCCCATGTGGGAGATGCAGAAGTGCCGACTGGTGAAGAATTGGCAGCAGTTCATCTACACTATCATCTCCTCATGGCAGATACTCTTTCTGGCAGGATGGAGAGATTGATTGATCTCTCGGAAAAGGAAGGATTTCTTTTCTTCTGCAGTGCATTACGGGCTTTTTCGGCTCATCGGCCCCAGTGGTGTACCTCTACCTCTACCTGTACCTGCGAGTGTCTCTTCTATGAAAATGTTACTCGTTTTACACTCATTGCTCAGGACGTTTAAACCCAGGTATTAACGAGACGTTCAATGGATTAGAAGTGAAGGCAACCGTACAGAGATTTAAAGCAATGAATGAATCTGTTTAATCTCTAGTCATTATTTACTGTTGTTTCTTTTTTTTAGTCTCATCCCATCATTACAGAAGAACTCCCGGCGCTGTTAGGCGTGAAAAGTATTTGCGTAGCATAAATGCATAGGTGCCAATAATTGTGGCACTTTCGAACTGAAATTCGACCTTTTTCAATACAAAAATATCTTTTAATAAGAGTTCTATTGTTATCTTTACCAAGGGTGCCAATACTTATGAGGCTGGCTAGGTGGAAGCGGGGGGGGACCTTTAACAGCATACCCTCTAATTCACGCCTGCTTCTTTCTCACAGATAAGCCGGAGAGCTACGACATGTGGTACGAGAGCCGCTTCGAGGAGTGCGACAAGGAGGCCTGCCTGTCCTTCTCCAAAGACGCCCTGTGCTCAAGGGTCACCGTCGACCATAACTACTACGCCATCTGTCAGAACCTGCTGTCCCGCTACGCCACGTGGAGAGGCAGCACGGGGGGCCTGCTGCACGACCCGCCGGCCAACGTGGTGAAAGACGGGCACCTCGACGCCCTGCTGGAGGAGTGCGTCAAGCCCAAGGCGCGGTACGGACGCTTTGCGGCTGCGAAAGAGCTCCGGCAGTATCTGGCCGAGCTCAGCGGTACGGTCAGGTAATGACCGAGGCGGAGGTTTACCGAGATACTAACTGCTGCTCTCTGCTCTCCGGGTGGCCGAGGAGCTGTTTCAGAGCGAAGGAGAGAGGAAAAACATCGGCGAGCTCTGATAGCTGTGTTAACGTTCCAGCCTGCTGACTTTTTAGAACTTGTGATAGATCATGATGGCTGGATGAAGCTCTCCATGTTTTTTTTTATGGAATGAAAGAACACTTTTTTTTTTTTTTTTTTTTTAAACTTGATTTCACGATGGAAGGAGACGGAAACTTGCTAGTGTTTCAGTCTCAGCTCAGAGAGTTTTGCGGTGAGTCTCTGAAAAGAGAAGCAGGAGCTGTCGTACTTTCTTCCAAAGCGTTGCTCGGTTCGCTGAGACGTGAGCATGCTCAGAAAGGACAGCTGGAGAGTTCGGCGCACAGCAGCTCGGGAGAAACCAATTTCCAGGCCTCGTCACTAAATCGCAAGACTTCCAGCGAGCTGATGGTTGGCAGTCAGGCAAAGACGAGGGTTTAGAGCTGAATAATGACATACAGATGGGTTTGTTTTTACGTATATACCAAAGATCCTGGATATATGTTGCTCCGATTCCTGTAGATTTCAACATGCTGAACTGATTACGAGTGCCCGAGGCACGGCAAAACCGACACTTTAAAAAAAAAAAAAAATCCAGCGAGGACTGAACTGATTACGGGACGATTCTCTGTTCTGAATAAATAACCACCAGGTCCGGCTCAAACCACTGTTTGAAAGCTGAGACGCCGAAATGCAGCGATGTGCCGGCCCTACCGTCCAAATTAAATTCTCCAGCTCTGAAATTGATTTAATCACACGTCTCTGACACTTAACATCGGTTAACCTTCAGCTATCAATCTGCCATTTTTTTTTTCATGTTTCTGCTGTTTTTTTTTTTTTTTTAAACAAATTAGCAGATTAGGTTTGATTTTACACATGGTGCACCAGGGAATTAGCCCTGTGTGTGTGTGTGTGTGTGTGTGTGTGTGTGTGTGTGTGTGTGTGTGTGTGTGTGTGTGTGTGTGTGTGTGTGTGTGCGGAGGCGTGATTCAAATTGTAAAATCATTGATCTCTGAGCTTTGGGGGAGGGGCTGGAATCCGAAATCCAGATAATCACTTCAGCGTAGGACATTTCGCCAAGGACATGGACGCAAAGGAAAGACGTTGCCGTTTTTTCTCTACAGAGTGAACTTGAGTTCCTGGAGATCTCCAACCTACAGTAACAGAACCTGCTTCCTTCTCTAATCTAATCTCCGACTCGAGCTCTGCTGTATCCGGATCCACATGACCGTGACTCCTCACGTCAGGTATTAGATCAGGGCAGGAATGGGGTTCCACACGGTTCCGCGTCTCCTCGAACCTCCAAATGTGGAAAAGCAATAAGTGACGTTCCTGCGTTGTCGTTCTCCACCGTATGACCCGGTTTCATCATCTCCGAGATCTCTGCTCTACCTGGGACTCATTTGCACCTTTTTAGCAGCGGGTGCGAGCGTTTTGTAAGTGCGTTAAAAAAAAAAACTAAATGGGGGGAAAAAAAATAACCGTCTGCTTGTGTCGTAATTATTTTTCATCGAGTCATATATCAGCGGTGTCTGATTTTACTGTGCCTTTCATTCGAAAGTTGTATCCACAACTTTTCAGTGGGTTTAATTGATCAAATAAATGAATCTATCTATCTATCAATCTAGATATCTTGTTTTCTTTGATTACCAACAACGCACAATGTGTGAAAATGATTTCCTCAGTCTCCCAGAACCACTCTTAATGAGGGAAGAAAGAAATGATAACCTGGTCATTCAGGTCATCAGCTGACTTCATTTTATTGCCCCATAATGTTGCCGAGTCTAAACCTGAGCGACTGAATCAACCCCAGATCATAACACTGTCTCCAGAGACTTGTACAGTGGACACTATGTATGATCACTTCATACGCATCCCTTCTTACCCTGACACGCCCATCACTCTGGAATAGGCTCAAACTGGGCTCATCAGGTCACATGACCTTTTTCCATCGCATCAAAGTTCAGATCTAGCAAACTGAAGCCTTTTTCCTTATGTCTCTCACTAACAAGTGGTTTTCTTATGGAGACACAGCTGTTTAGTCCCAGTCCTGTGAGTTCTCATCACATTGAGTGTGTGTGCATGGAATTGCTCTTACTTTCACTATACTTTCACTTAATTTCACATTTTCCACATTAGTCAAGTGTTCAGGTGTTAATAACATGTTGGACAGCCTTTAATCTAGTCCCAGTCATTGTAAATCTCTTAAGATTGTTTATTTGCTTAATCCAGTCTTGTAATTAGAATTTTTTTTTGGCAGGGTAGTGTGGTCATTTATTTGCATTTGCAATACTTTCCTCCTAATTTTTTATTCTTTATTATCTGCAGATGAGCGCTCCTCACTTTTATTGCTGTTGCTCTGACCATCATCATCACTGTGCACAAGGTTTATTAAAAGTAAAAGAAGTGCTTTGATTAAAACAACACTGTTCTCTTAAACATATGCATATTGGAATAATTGTGATGTACTGTATATACATATGATGCCTAGTAATAATGTGTCGGTTTGTGTATTATTGTTGCTGTGCTTTTCTAAAGGTGGTTTTCAGCACTAATGTCACGAGGAAACAAAAGTAGAGACAACCGTCTGTTTTTGCTTTTCAGCTTCGAAAAACAAGACTAACTCGCTCTCCATTGTCTAACAATGTTCAACATCCTGTTAATAAGAAATGCAGTGACAAAAGAAGAAATCCAGATAAAATAAAAGCGCACACATTTTTAACTCGACCTCCCAGAATGCAGTGCAGTTATAGTAAAAAAAAAAAAGTCAGGAACTATCAAAAGTAAAATTTGCCTAATGTAATTGTATTTTGTATGTGTATGTTCGTGATTGTAATGCTCATGTCTTTTTTGCAGATTTTCTTAAGTGCAGTCCTATTCCTTGGTCACCCTACTGTATATTGCTCCGACTAATGTTAGAGACGTACAGTAACTCAATCTAGTTAGTCATCTATGAGATATTGAACATGCAGGTTGATAGCAGTATTTAGGATGACGGACGAAGCGCTGGAAGCTGATCTGCATGAACGGGTGAAGACATGAGAGAGCGGGACACACTAAGGCTATGTTCTCATTACAAGACACGTTGTTCAATTCTGATTCTTTGGTCAGATCGGATTTGCATGTCATAATAGAGTACATTCGTAATTATACAGTAAGTGACACTAATGTGGACATGTCTGTCTTTTGAAATGGCAAGTATGTGCACATTGATATGTATTGACTTACATTATGTGTTATGTGGGATAAAACACACACACACACACACACACACACACACATATATACACACACACACATATATATATATGTGTGTATATGTGTGTGTATATATATAGATGTGTGTATATACACTACTGTTCAAAAATTTCTTTGTTATTGTTTAGTGATTTATTTTCTACATTCTACAACAATACTGGGGATTAAAACTATAAAATAACACATATGGAATTAGGTAATTACGTAACAACAAAAACACCAGTTAGTTGTTATTTTAAGACACAGAGGTCGGCCTTTCTGTAATAGTTCTTGCAAGAACAGTATTGTGTCAAGTGCATTTGCAAAATCCGTCAAGCACCATAATGAAACTGTCTCTCATGAAGGCCGTCCCAGGAGGACGAGACCAAAACCTACCTCTGCCGCAGACGAGAAGTTCATTTAGAGTTATCAGCCTGAAAAATGACCAATTAACAGCAGCTCAGATTAGAGGCGTTATGAAGTCTTTACAGAGCAGAAGTAGCAGAAACATCTCAATATCAACTGTTCAAAGGAGATTCATGCATTTTTGGACGCCTTCAGCAAAACTTTACAATGTAGAAAGAAATAAACATCAGGAACCATCATGGAGTTAGAAAGTGTTCTAAAACTTTTGAATGGTAAAAAATGTGTGTGATCTAGGACAACATACAGTACAGCCCTTAAAAAGCTGATCTGCAGATACAGGTAGGATTAAACAAATCTTCAGAATTGAGTAATTCTGAGGCTGATAATAAGGTAAAACGGCATCGTGGGAAATGTACGAAATCGTGGTGAAAATAGGCCAACACAACTTTTCATCTTGGTATTTCATTATACACTAAAGCTGATGTGTGAATTATAAAGATTATGCAAGTCATTCATGCAGAGTTTTCCTTTAATTTGCTTGATTGGCCATTTGGGTAACCAGCTGCAACAAAATTATTATTTACATCACTTCTTGATGAAGTGCTTTTCAATTGATGAAAAAGCAAAAAATTAAAAATAAAAATGCACGCACAACCTATTCCATTACACAGGGATTTTTATTATTTTATTATTTTATTAATCATCACCACCTGAAGGCAGTTTATCAAAAAAAAGTTTCACAGAGAACTTTGTGTCTCTTGTCTTCCTTATGGACTCAGTTGGTAGTATAATTACTTCAAATTGATGTGCGTTGATTATAAGCGTAACCTCATCAATAATAGTTAAGACTTAACTTCTAACTGTCAACATTCTGTGAGTTTTGTGTATTTATACAGTATGTAGACATGTACAGTACAGTATGTGTGTTTATCAACGCCTTATGAGCTGTTCTTTCCTGAATAACACAAATGATTGCTGTTTTCATTTTACCTTTGGGAGGGCATGCTGTGCCAGTGGAACATTAACACAATTACAGTTTTATACTAAATGGGTAGGTTTGCTTAAGATTTTAGTTTTTGCAACAGAAACAGGCAGTAAATCTGTAATTCAAATTCCTGTGGAAGTGTCATTTACAAACTACTGCTATTATTTTCTGATATGGTAAGGAAAACTGATCAGGCTTTATTTAGAAGAACATTTAACTGTACAGAGTCGGACAGAGAAAATGTATACAAACTTCAGGGGAAAAACTTGCAATAGTAAAATTATTGCTATATATGATAATGTTATTAATATTGTATTAATATACATTAGTGTTTTTCTTTATAATATCTATTAAAATATTATTTTATATAAATATAATAATTATATATATGATTTATTATTATTATTATTATTATTATTATTATTATAGGAATGTATGTTTATACACTCACTTCATTAGGTACACCTTGTTTGGACTGGGTCTGACCACTTTTTGCCTTCAAAACTGCTTTAATTCTTTAAAACTGCTGGAAACATTCCTTAGATTTCTATTTTTTATTTTGCTGCATATTGACACGACAGCATCATGCGCTTCCTGCAGATTTGTCAGCTGCACATACGACATGATGCGAATCTCACATTCCACCACATCCTGAAGATGCTCTACTGGATCGAGATCTGCCGACTGTGAAGGTCGTGTGAGTACACTGACGTCATTGTCCTGTTCAACAAACCAGTTTGAGGTGATTTTTTATTTATTTTTTTTTGTTGCTTTTTGACAAACAGTACCATGTTATTCTATGGTTTTAAAAGGATGGACATGATTAGCAACAATACTCAGACATGCTATAAGACTTAACCTTCCCACACCATTACACCACCAGGAGCAGCCACAACAGGATGGCTCCATGTTTTCAAGTTGATTGTGCCAAATTCTAACACGTCCATCCGAATTTTGCAGCAGTAATCGAGACTCATCAGACTAGATAACATTTTTTTAGTCCAATTTTGGGGAACCCATGCAAATTGTAGACTTGGCTGAAAGGCGTGCCACCCGGTGAGGTGTTCTGCTGCACTTCGTTGTGTTTTGCATGCAGCGATGCACGCCGCCAGACCACAGTTGCAATAAGATGTTATTTGAGTTACTCCTGCCTTTCTATCAGCTCAAAGTAGTCTGGCCGTTCTCCTCTGACCTCTATCAACAAGGTTTTTTTTTCTCTCTCAGAGAACTGCTGCTCAGTGGGTTTTTTTTTTTTTTTTTTTTTCCTTTTCAGACCACACTCAGTAAACCCTAGAGATGGTGTGTGAAAATATCAGTAGATCAGCAGTTTTGAAAATACTCAGACCAGTCTGTCTGGCACCAACAACCATGCCGTGTTCAAAGTCACTGAAATCACTGCAGTCCTGGAGGACCGCCTGCCCTCAGGAATCAATCTGGTAGCTCCACCCCCTCCCCCAAATTAGCATAATATCAGAAACCTTACTACTGGAATATTTGGTGCAAAACTAAATTCATGCAACATTTACTGATTGCTTTTACTCACTCTTTTTCATCTATACTGTACCACTTTTTCCTTTAGGGCCGCGATGGGCCTGGAGCCTATCCCAGGAGACGAGGCATGGTCCACGACCCTGGACAGGGTGCCAATCCATTGCAGGGCACACACACATACACATACACTCACACACTCTTTCACACACTACAGGACCCAGG
The DNA here is from genome assembly GCA_030522415.1 of Channallabes apus. Taxonomy (NCBI): domain Eukaryota; kingdom Metazoa; phylum Chordata; class Actinopteri; order Siluriformes; family Clariidae; genus Channallabes; species Channallabes apus. The sequence goes on from CM060104.1 coordinate 30,257,463, forward strand.
AGGTGCACGGCGACACTCCCAACCCCTATAATTGCTTCTATTTTCCCTATATTTTTTTGTAGAACATAATCAGAGGGCGCTCCATACTGTAGGTGTGTAGATAAAGCAATAAATACATTCCAATACTGATTCACTACATCAGGGATTAAAATTAACATCAATCTAAAAATTATTTTGGGGAGGTAACATAGTGATGTAATTACACAGACAGCACAGTTTTATGGATTGTAGACTCCATGGCCAAATACAAAATAAATAAAATATAAATAAATAAAGTCACACACTAATATTTCATTGGAGCGTCTTTTGATTACAGTTGAGGCATCATTTTAATAAACTTATGCAATGGAAGAGTCAGACCACTGTGTAAAGTTTTCTCCAGCACATCACAGAGACTCTCAATGGGGTTAAGGTCTGGCCAATCCATGTGTGAAAATAACATCTCATGCTCCCTGAACCATACTGTCACAATTTGAGCCCAATCACTCCTGCCATTGTCAACTTGAAATGTGCCTTTACCATCAGGGAAGAAAGAATCCATTGATGGGGAAAAACCTGGTCATTCAGTACAGTACATTCAGATCATCATTTTTTCCCGACAATATAATGGTGCTGAACCTACTGTAGACCTGAGCAACTGGAGCGACTCCATTCTTGTACGGTAGACATGTTGGGTGCATCACTTCATCTGCCTCCCTTCTTCCCCCCGTCAGACCCATCACTCTGGAACAGGGTAGATTTGGACTCATCAGACTACATGATCTTTTTCCAATGAGCAAAGTCCATCCTTTATGCTCTCTAGCAAGCTGGAGCCAATTTATTTTTCAATTAGTCTCACTGATAAGTGGTTTTCTTAAGGCTACACAGCTGTTTAGTCCCAATTCCTTAAGTTTTTGTCATATTATGTGTGTGGGAATGCTCTTACTTTCAATATTAAACGTAGGTATGAGTGTTTTTTTTTATTTTTTTTTTAGTTTTTTAATGATTTAATTTCACTAAGCATTTAAGTGATCTCCCATCATGCTCATTCAGGATGTTTTTCTGACCACAGTTCTTCCTCGAAGATGAGACTGTAGTTCACCGCTATCCTTCCAGGTGGTAATAATTTGTTATACAGTTCCTAACCCAATATCAGTTGTTTCAGCAATTTCCTCAGTTATTTTCTTTTCTTGAATGGATGGATTTAGTTGCAGGAAGAGTTGTTGCTAACCCTAACCCTAACCCTCTTCTGAAACACATAGGATATTAAAGGTCCCCTGTAACACGTTATCATAGGCCTCTGTTTTCCCCTAAAGTGTGTGTGTGTGTGTGTGTGTGTGTGTTTCAACGCTCCAGATGAAATACCTCTAAGATGGTGCACTTCTCCTCCTCCAAATGTGCTGTTAAATGAGCTATTGCTGAGCCACATCCTACCAGAGAACCGCACAACTGAGCAACAACCCGAGGGAGGGGTATATTCTTAAATGAGGTCACAATGGGGGGAAATTGAACTGGCTTGTTTAAACCTAAAAAAAATTATTTAAAAGTTGTTGTTGTTCTTCTTCTTTTTTTTGTACATGTACCCTGCAGATCTATTTGAATGTTTAAAACGAACAAAAAGTGAATGTTGTGCAGTATGTCCTCTTTAAGATATGTGTGTGTGTGTGTGTGTGAGTGTGTGTAAAAGTGAAAGTGTTACTTCATTCATAAAGACTCTTGAGAAGGAAGAAAGTGGGCGGAAATGGTCTGAAAGCTCATAGAAAATTATAGCTTTTCTCTACGTGTGTGTGTGTGTGTGTGTGTGTGTGTGTGTGTGTGTGTGTGTGTGTGTGTGTGTGTGTGTGTGTGTGTGTGTGTGGATAGAACAAGAATAGTATCCTTGCCTCGAGCTCCTACACTATAATTTTGGCTTTGTGTTTCACCACACCCAGCAGTTTGCCAGAAACATTATTAAGCAATAATCCACACATGCACGCAGACACATGGTACACATTGTGTTCTTCGTCTGAGCTTTGTCACATTAATCTGACTGTCTAACAGAGAGGGATTGTGGGGATAACGAATCTGTCTCTGGAGACCTCGGCCCTGCCTGTTTGGATAAATAAACATGAATCTGATCCAACCCAAGAGGATTTTATCGGTGGTGTGCCGGATAAAATAAAATAAAAAAACGATGGTACTTTTCTACAGCGGCACAGTGGCGTAGTGGTCAGCACTGTCACCTTGCACCTCCAGGGTTCGATTCTGCGTTGGGTCTGTCTGTGTGTGGAGGTAGCATGTTCTCCCTGTGGTTGGTCGTTTGCGGATACTCTGGTTTCCTCACACAGTCCAAAGACATGCAGGTTAGGATAATTGGTGTTCCCGAATTGCCTGTAGTGTGAAAAGGAGCATATAAGGCTCTGTACAGTAAGTGTGTGTGTGCCATGTGATAAATTGGAACCCCGTTCAGGGTGTACCCATCCCCCCCACCCCTGTGCCCTTAATCTCCTGGGAGGGACAGGCTCCAGCCCCCCCACAACCCTGTATATAGGATGAAGAGTTATAGATGATGAGTGAGTGAGTACTTCCCAACAATGTGCCGAACCACTTTGAATTTGTTCTGCACACTGTAGTCCAAAAATTCTTCAAAAACAACACACGGTTCCTCCGTGTATATAAAAATAAATTCTAGGGGGGAAAAAAATACCACTCTCTACACTCTTATAAAGATGGTTCTCATTTGGGTTTTAAGCTAGAACCAAAGTATTTTTTGGTCCAAAAATTAAGATTTCTTAATCTTAATGTCTTTATTCTTTTCTCTAAAGATGTGCAATTTACAGTAAAGTATATTCCCAGTCTAGATCTAAAAAAGAAGGGAATTTGAAAAAATAAAAAACAAAGTTTCAAAAATAGTTTGCATCAGCATTTTTTAAAACAGCATCTGTGATGTTAAATGGTTTTCTAAAAGCATTCTGCATATTTAAAGGTTCCTTGCTTTGATCAATCAATCAATTGATTAATCAATATGGCGAAGTGGTCATAGTGTTGGACTGATCAGAGGATCCCGGGTTTGAGTGTCCTTCAAATTCAACTGTTCGGATACAATCAGACATTGAGCTGGCAACCCCACCCTGTATGAAACAGGAATGGAGAGTATTCGTTGCCCAATGTGCCTAGGCATGTAGATCTCTCTATAAAAAATGTTTTTAAAAAAATTATATATATATATATATGGGGGATCTACATACCTGGGCACATTGGGCAACGAATACTCTATAGTATCCTATACATATATAATAATTTCCATTAGTAGTAACACTGTATAAGCACCTACAGTAGATGCAGCTTCATCTCTTTTTCTTGCATAAGGCTAAACCCCTACAGGGCACCACATCCTATTGTCTCCACTGATACAGCTCCCATTATGGCACTTCATTATCGTTTCTTGCACAAAAGGGAACTCTAAAGGGCGCTGCATCATTTAGTCTTCACCGGGGGGGCACCTTAGAGGGCATTCAGTCACTTTCCCCCCCCTTATTTAATGGTCAGTGTATCATGACTTCTCCACTGTACAGGAACCCTGGAGAGCACTTCATCATGTACTATACAGTAAATGCACTTTGCAAGCCATGTCAATAATTATTCTTTTAGATAAGCTGTTTATGCATGAAAGAGTTTATAACATGTAAGCTTTGAAGAGAAAACTAAACAAGGCATGTTTGGATGTATTAATAATGAATTAATTAAATGTCCTAAATGTTTATATTCAGTCCAATTACGTCAAAAAAAGTCACTTTTTCAAGTTGCTTCTTGATTTATAAAATCTTCATCCATATAAAAATGTACGCATACAAATGTTAAGTCATTTCTATAGCTGCTTACACCATGCTTATGTAAAGGACCATTAAAAAAAATAAGTTAAGTATCCAGAATAAAGCGGTATAGATGATGATGAGTGAGTGAGTGAATCTCTGAACACGGAAATTACTTCAATACAACTTGATATTTAAACGTAGGTATTTTTTTTAACAATGTGTTTTAATAATGCTCATTTTTGTCCCTTCCATGAGTGAAGGAGAAGTACTTTCCTTTTTTTACAACATTTTTCTTTAAATTCTTAAACAACGTCTAACAACGTCGAGACAAGCCTATAGTAGCCGTGCTCCTCAAGTTAAATGTTTCTATAGAGAAACTTTTTGCTTCTGCTTAGGTTAGAAAGAGCCATCAGCTGTTCACGGCAGCTCCAGACAGCTGGAGTAATTGTTCCCCATGTTGTCTGATTGTACCTGTGTCCTCTGGGCAGACAGACTACCTTTTAAAACATCCTCTTAGCTGTCAGCGAAACACGCTTTAAATAAGAAATATGTGGGTCGTGGTGCCACTGTTCTGTGCTACATGAGCTAAATCTGAACATGAGCGTGGCCTCGCTTGTCAGATTGCTGGTTTCCTAAAAAAAGACCCAGATATCTTATTTGGGCCAGACAAGGAAAAACCCTCTGTGGCTTTTTCACATGGGAAGAGAAATAAGAATAATAAGAAAATGCAGCAGAAATAAAACCCAGAGTGACTGTGTGTGATTCTACGATAATAAAAATCTCCAAAGAAAAAAAAAAAAAGGATGAGTTCAAATGATTGAATTATTAATATCATACGACAGCGATACCGAGATCCTGGCTGTTGATTGGTGTTAATTTTCAATAACAGAAGCTCTGAAATTATTTCCAGCTGTTATGCATATCCCAGGTTTGCATATATTAAGGCACCTGCTCGAATACGTTTTGTGTCTATAGTAAAAATGTACACCAAGACAGTGTAAGAAAAAAAAATTATAATTGTTGATATGGTGAAGTTTTCTCCAAAACTCTTAGGACTGGGATTAAACAGATGTGTGTTCATTAAAAAAACATCAGAACAAAAAGGCTTAAAGATAAAGATTGGACTTTGGAGTGATGGAAAAAGGTCATGCGGTCTAATGAGTCCAGGTTTAACCTATTCCAGAGCGATGTAGCAACAAGGGAAGGGCATGAAGCAATGCACCCATCATGCATAGTGTCCACCCATCATCCACTGTACAAACCCCTGGAGACAGTGTTATGATCTGGGGTTGCTCTAGTTGCTCAGGTCTAGACTCTAGAGGCAATAGTCTATAATTATGTGGCAATAAAATGAAGTCAGCTGATGACCTGAATGTATTGAATCTCCAGGTTATCACATCTATGAAGCTTTTCCTCCCTGATATATTCTTGCCCATATTCCAGGACTCCAATTGTAATAGATTAATGAGACAATTACAATATTGATATGTCATGTTGTCACATTGTCACTATGTCACTCGTTTTCACGTTTGCACGTGCACTTAATGTTGTCTCTTTTGTATAAAAACATAGATAATGCTTTGTTAACTTAAAATGTCAGTCTGTCTTGTCCCAGCTAGCCAACTATATACGTAGGTCTCTATGTTAGCTAGTTAGTTTCTGTTAATTTATGTTATGTTGTATGTACAGTAGCACCTTGGTCCTGGAGGGTCGTTGTTTCGTTTCACTGTGTGCTAAACTGTATATAGTGGCAATAAAAGCCTACTTGACTTGACTTGAGTGGTTCATGTCATTGAGGAATCATTTACGCGGATGAACTAATCACTACTGAGTCCTGACATTAACCCAACTCGAGAAGAGTTTGCCTCTCTCGACATACAAGAGGCAAATACAAGATTTTGGCCAAACGTAATGTAATGAATGTTGTGACATTGAATAAAGTTGTCGAAAAACATTCCACTGTGTCAATCAATGTTATTATGTTAGCAAAATTATCAGGTTATTCTTTAATAAATGGATATTTAGGCTCTATGAAGGCTTAGTGGACCACTGTCGCCTTTCTCCTCCAGGGTTGGGGTTCGATTCCCACCTCTGAGTTTGCATGTTCTCTCCGTGCTTGGTGGGTTTCCTCTGGGTACTCCGGTTTCCTCCGACAGTCCAAAGACATTAGGCTAATTGCTGTTCCCAAATTGCCCATAGTGTGTGCTGTGTGAGGCTCGAGGCCGTTTGCCCTCATATATACGAGATTTATAAATGAAAACAAACAAACAAAAAACATATTCAGCATGTTTATGAATTACCTTCATATAAAAGTAATGCTTTTTTTTTTAGAGCATGCTGTTATTGGAAAATAATACAGTTGCTTTATCACACCAGTGGTTGTTGATTATATTTTGTAAAACTGTATCTGCAAAATTTTATTAATTACTTAATTAACTAATTAGTGAATGAGAGGGACCGAAGAGGAACGGTGAGGCTACAGGGAGCAGAGGTAAAGAAGGTGCAGGGTTTTAAGTACTTGGGGTCAACAGTCCACAGCAATGGAGTGTGTGGAAAGGAGGTGAAGAGGCGGGTACAGGCAGGTTGGAATGGGTGGAGAAAAGTGTCAGGTGTGTTGTGCGATAAAAGAGGAGCGAGAATGAAAGGAAAGGTGTACAGGACAGTGGTGAGACCAGCGATGCTCTACGGCTTAGAGACAGCGGCACTGAAGAAAAGACAGGAGACAGAGCTAGAGGTAGCAGAGCTGAAGATGTTGAGGTTCTCTTTGGGAGTGACAAGGATGGATAGGATCAAGAACGAGTTCATCAGAGGGACAACCCATGTGAGATGTTTTGGAGATAAAGTCAGAGAGGCCAGATTGAGGTGGTTTGGACATGTTCAGAGGAGAGATGGTGAATATATCGGTAGAAGGATGCTGAGGTTGGAACTGCCAGGCAGGAGGTCTAGAGGAAGACCAAAGAGGAGATTTATGGATGCAGTGAGAGAGGACATGAAGTTAGTTGGTGTGAGAGAAGAGGATGCAGAGGATAGGGTTAGATGGAGGCAGATGATTCGCTGTGGCGACCCCTGAAAGGGAACAGCCGAAAGACAAAGAAGACTTAATTAACTAATTAACTTTTTACTTCTTTTTATCCTCACCAATACAAGCAATTAAAAGCCTGTTTACATTAAGACACAACAACAATGCACAATAAATATACACATACACATAAAAGATAAGCCAACTCTTGGACAGAAATGAATTCCGGGTCCTTCGTGTGCAAAAGTCTGCACCCCCTCGTCTGTGTGATATAAGTGCTTTCTTAGAACTTTTCTCGCCCACATTTTGTCTTCATAACTGTCTCTAACCTCTTGTATATCTTCCAAGCCCTCAATTTTTTTCCTGAAGTGTCTCTTCTAAATCTGACAGATTGCTTGGCAAATCTGTCCATTCTTCCTGACCCATGGGTCACAACCCTGCGACACACTGCCTTCTTCAGATCAGCTCTGGAGACAGATAGGGTCATGGCTAAGGGTTGACAATTTCCTTTTATATTAGTTTTTGTGGTGTTGTCTTGCTGCAGGACACACCTACTGTACAGTATGTGTCATTTTAAAGGAGTAAATTGTAAAACAAAAGTGTAAAATGTTTAGTTAGGTATAGTGAATGTTTTTCATTGCATAATCTGGAAATGCAGCATGTACTGTACAGCGCCTTGCAAAGGTTTTCATATCCCTTGAATTTTCCACATTTTGGCACGAACCAACCATAAATGTAAATGTGTTTTATTGGGATTTTATTTGTTAGACCAGCACAAAGTGGTACCATAATTGTGAAGTAGAAAGAAAATCATAAATTTACAAATAAAAATCTGAAAAGTATGATCTGCATTTATATTCAGTCCTCTTTACTTTGAACTAAAAACCAGCGGAATATTTCAGAAGTGTACTTAGTATATTAGGGTCCACGAGTGTGTAACACCCGAGTGTAAAGGGCGTTTTCTCACTGGGGTCCAGGAACCGTTTCTGAGCAAACTTGGCCTGGAACGATTGCGGGAGTGAGTGGTTTCGGTGGACGATTCATGCGTCCCTGACCCCGGAAGGCTGGACATACAGTAAGTACTGTACTGTACACACTTGTGATCAAAAGAGGAAGTGACGTAGTTACTGTTTGACTCCGTACAAAACACACCGCACACAAAACATTGATGCATGGTGAGGTTTCAGGTTCAATAGTTTCAGCATATCAGCTAAATTTGAAAAGTTACAATCAACAAGGTAAGGCAAAAAAAAAAAAAGAGCACAAGCATCTCTCTTATAGGAAGGTTGTCTTCTTGATAGGAGAATTTGGCAGACATTCCTGGTCTCTCCAGGTCACAAGGACATGCTACCATCACACCCCGGACCTCTCTTGAACCCAGATGATCCTGGGGAGAACAGAAGTACGTGATTAGATATTTATTATATTTATCTATGCTATTGGTTAAACTTTACAGCATGCATTATATTTATTTGTAGTGTTTCTTGTATTTCACTGTACTTAACTGTATTTCTTGCATTTCTTTATTCATTCTTTATGAATCTCGCCGTTGATTTTGTCACACAAAAAAATAGAGCATTAACAGGTGTAACAGTTTATGACTTGTGGTTTCTTCTTCTTCTTTCTCATTTTGGACAGCAGAGAAATAAACTACCTGTCTACTGCCACCTATTGTTTCCGGTTGTGTAAATACGCATGTGTGCCCGGGATCGGAACCGATGTTACAATGTGCACACAGTCCTGGAGGGGGAGAAATCGTGCTCGGAAACGGAATGGAAACAATCATTCCCAGTGAGAAAACGCCCTTAATCTCAGTATAAATACAGCTGTTCTGTGAAGCCCTCAGAGGTTTGTTGGAGAACATTAGTAAACGTACAGCACAATGTTGCCCAACGATTAAAGTCATGGCAAAGTTTAAAGCAGGGTTAAAATATTGGGATAAAATATCCCAAAAATTAAATATCTCAGAGAGCAATGTTCAATTCATCCCCTTTGAAATAAAAAGAGTATGGCACGACTGCAAACCTACAAGACATGGCCGTCCACCTAAACTGACAGGCTGGGCAAGGAGAGCATTAATCAGAGAAGCAGCCAGGAGGCTCATGGTAATTCTGAAGGAGCTGCAGAGAGCCACAGCTCAGGTGGAATCTGTCCACATGCCAACGTGGCATTTATGTAATAGTGGCAAGAAGAAAGCCATTGTTGAAAGAAAGCCATAAGAAGTATCGTTTGTAGTTTAACATCGTTCAAGTGTTCAAGGGGTATGAATACTTTTGCAAGACACTGTACAAGCTCTGGTTTCTGCCCAACTTCCAAATGGGATAAATTCATTTCAAACTGGGAAAAAGATGTTAAAAAAGTCATTTTCCAGTAAAAAAAAAAAAAAAGAGCAAGCAGACAGGAACTTGTGTTGAATTTCTTAACAAGTGCTTTATCTTCACTGATGAAAAATGGTGGAGGTGGAACATGGATGCACACATCCCTTCCCCCATTAGCGGAACAGATAGAATAGCTTGGCTTGGCTGGAAATAAGATTTTCTTTCCCTCCTCCATCCTCCAGCAATCCCATTACCCAGCATGTTTAAACCAACATCATCATCAGCCCTGTGGGGGAGGCTGGTAGGGGGTTCGGCTAGACAGATGATTGGAGCTTCCCATCCTGCTAGTTACCTCCTCTGGTTTTGTATCTTATCTCTCCTGGCGCGTCTACACGCGCACACACTGTCGTGATTACAAGCACCATTTATTCTTCTCATGCACCGTTGGAAAACAACACGCTGTGGCTCAGAGCCGTGGAGTTCGTGCCATTGGAAAGTCGGGGGTTATGTTTTTTTATTGGCGCTGTTGTAGGAATGAAAATGTAGACAGTAGCATGACAATCCGTAGATTTAATACCAGGACCAGGATGTATACTCTGACTATTTCCAGTTGCTCAGCTTTCTGGTCAGATTGTGTTTTTGCCTCTCAGTTACAGCACATTCATCAAGATGCAATAAAGAAGGAAAGTCTGAGGTCTAATCGATAAACGAATGCACAAGTAATGAAAAAGTGAACGAGTTCGATTAAACAGGGATGGCTGGTTTAAATGTGTTAGCAGGGCTAACACCTCTCTCTCTCTCTCTCTCTCTCTCTCTCTCTCTCTCTCTCTCTCTCTCTCTCAACAAACTGTGTATTGATGCACTTGATGTTAACAAATGGCTTTACTGTTTTTACTTATGTCGAACTGAGAACAATAACACCACTGATCATTAATTAAAGTTCACCGAATGTTGTAAAGAAGTGAGACTGAGATTTCCTTTTAGCTCAAACAGCCATGTCACATCGTTACACTTAGTGAACCGTTCCCTAGACTTCATGTTTATCAGAGTTGATTTAATCATCAGCACTGGTTGAGAAAGTCCACATAAATTGTGAAGTAGATCGCTTTCTCCATCAATGATTAAAAAAAAAAAAACAGACAATGTAAACAAACGATTCAACATCTGAACAATCAATGCATAAACTCAATCAAAGGACCGATATCACAACTATAAATATTGTACTTATATGTAATATTGTAATTATAAAAACTATATTTCTCTGAGGACTTGACAATTCGATATGGGGATGATTCTATCTACTTAGAAGATGGTTCTGGCCTCGACTGGTGTTAGCAGCTGTTTCTCTGAGGACTTGACAATTTGATAGTTCAGGACTGGAACTTTCTACAAGTCTATCTGAGTCTCCAATAACTACCTGGACTCCATTTTACATCAATTAACATCAACTATTATAGCTGAACTGGCTGCCACCTAACACACTGTATAAATGCAGATAATTTCCTGCTATCTGTTTCACCCAGATGAGGATGGGTTCCCTGTTGAGTCTGGTTCCTCTCAAGGTTTCTTCCTATTACCATCTCAGGGAGTTTTTCCTTGCCACTGTCGCCCTCGGCTTGCTCACCAGAGACTATCTGACCATTTTGATTCATACACATTCACATTCCATACAAACTTAAACAATTCTTTTGATTGTGTTAAGCTGTTTTGAGACAGTGTCAATTGTTAAAAGCGCTATACAAATAAAATTGAATTGAATTGAATAAATATTGTGTCTTCATAGGAAGCAGAGATCAAAGGTTGTGTTGGGCAATAGATACTGTATACAATACATACTGTATATATCCGGCATTTCTATGGGAGTTATTTGCAGGGTCGGGTTTCCAGCTTGATGCCCGATTGTATCTAAGCACTTGGGGTTCAAGGGCCTTGCTCAAGGGTCCAACAGTGGCAAGCCCTCGGCGTCGGGGCTCGAACCAGGGACCTCCTCCCTTATGGAAAAAAATATAATGCAATATATTAAATAATACATTTCCATCTATAAGAAACTAGTGCTTATATTTATTAATATATAGCAATATATGATTGGACCATGTATGGATATTTCAATAAAGACAAAAAACATTATTCATTCATTCATTCATTTTCTACACCGCTTAATCCTGTGTTCAGGGTCGCGGGGGACCTGGAGCCTATCCCAGGAGACTTCGGGCACTAGGCAGGGTACACCCTGGACAGGGTGCCAATCCATCGCAGGGCACACACACATACACACACTCACACACCCAATCACACTCTACGGGCAATTTAGGAACGCCAATTAGCCTAACCTGCATGTCTTTGGACTGTGGGAGGAAACCGGAGTACCCGGAGGAAACCCACCAAGCACGGGGAGAACATGCAAACTCCATGCACACAGAGACAGGAATCGAGCCTGGCCGGGGAATCGAACCCAGACCCTGGAGGTGCAAGGCGACAGTGCTAACCACTACACCACTGTGCCGCCCAAAAAACATTATATTTATACTTATAATTGTTCTGTTGAAACATTATTGAAACATTATGCATTTTTAAGAATTATACACACTTTTACTTTGTCGGTGTGCCCTGATTAATGCCTATAAAGTCCATTTTATTCTAACTACATCAACATATAAGCATATTGAAAAAAAATATATATAAAGAAATTAATATATTCAATTACATTTATTTAATGTTATATAAATTATATAATGTTAAATATGGAATTATATACATTAAGATAAACATTGGTGAATTATGTGAATATCTTTTTTTCTGTTAATTATTAGTTAGTATCAGTTAGTGTAGCAACGAGGAACATTAAAACTATAAAATCTTTTTTCAATTCACCAACACTAAATTATTGAATATATTGACCGTTAATATTTAGAGAAATATAGTTTCTTTGTGTAGAGGCTGGTCCAATGCAGTCCAACACCTTAACCACCAACGCCTCCCCTGGCCACCTGCATACAGTAATAGAATGTAGATGCGTAGTAGAATTGGTTTGCACTCTGATTCAATATCATCATGACCAGCCATCAGTGCTGTTAGTGAAGCAGCAGCAGCAGGTTTTAAAACTCAGAAAGAAAAACAAGCCATGACATTGTTAGCATTCTGAAAGGAAAAAAAATAGAAATTGTAAAGTTGACTCTCCGCTTTCTTAGATTTTATAACCAACATCGTGATCTTCCTTTTCACTACAGGAAGACGGGCTTCTTTGTGAGTCACACCTTGGCTTTTTTCTTTTATTAAAAATCAATATTTCAACCTCTCTCTCTCTCTCACTCACACACACACACACACACGCACACACACGCATACATGCACGCATACAGTACTCACACAGCATGTGCTCGAGTCTTACCGATCATCCTCCTTCCCATGGCCTCTCTCACTGCTCTCTGTGGTTCTTTCAGCCCCAGAACCCCCACATTCACATTCGTCTCAGGCTATATTTACACCACAGCTTGGAGGGACGTCATGTGGGGCACACTGTATCATCAAAAACAGGGAACGACCCATTCAGGATCCAACTGATCCTAAAATTATAGTTCTTTTTTTTTCCAATCAACATGAACGTTTGAGCCTGCTATACAGTACAGTTATGCCTCTGTATCCATGGGGGATTAGTTCCAGAACCCTGACCAGATATCAAAAAACTGCAGATGCTCAGGTTTCTCATGTAAAATGGTGTAGTATTTGTCTATAAACAATCCATATACACACATCCTTGTCTCACTCTCACTCATTTCCTATATCGCTTATCCTGTACTTGATCATGGGAGGAGAGCCTATCCCAGGGGACTTGGGGTACTAGGCGGGGTACATTGCAGGCCACAAGCATGCACACACTCACATACAGTACTGTACACACAATTTGGAAATGCCTGGACTATGGGAGGAAACTGGAGTAATCAGATGAAACCCAAAAAGCATGAAGAGAAGCTGCATACTCCACAAACACAGAATCCAGGCAGGAATCGAACCCTCGACCCTGGAGCAATGAGGACACAGTGCCGCACATCCTTCCGTATATTCTAAATCATCTCTAGTTTCGTTATACTACTGTACCAATGCTATGTAAATAGTTGTTGTATATCATATTGTTTAGGGAATACAGATCCAGGATTTTATGTATTCTGCCTCTCAGGCTTAGAGGGATTGTCTAGATAGATTCATTTCTTTTCTTTTTGTCCACGGAAACAAGTAGTAAATGAAAATGACACAATGGATGAGGTGCCACTCCCCCTTATTTCAGTTTCTGTCCATTGCCTATTCCCACTCACTGTCCCTGGGTAAATACCGTTACTTGCCGTGTTTGTTTGGATAACTCCTAGGTTTAAAACACCGCTTTAGATTCCTAGAAAAAAAAGAAAAAGAAAGAAATACGCCACTTCACTGAGCGTTTTACTGACCTTTTGTTATTGCTGCCCAAAGCTCCATGAGAAAATAAAATGCCCTAGAATACCACCACTCTTTCAGTTGCACTTGTGAATCACCCTCTCCCATTATTACTTGTTGCCCAGAACCTTCCCCAGCATCTGATCTTCATGGCAACCATTAACAGGTTAGCGCAGTGCCAGGAAAGTAGGCCATGTGCTAAGATGTCTGAAAGGTTTCCATTAAAAGCCTTGGCTTCTCATGTCTTTCTCAGTAGGAGACAGCTAACCTGTCTGGCTTGAGGTGTAAAGCTCAGAGGGAGCAAAAGAACAATGTGATGAACACAACACTGGAGCTGGCAATGCTAAAAAAAAATAATAATAATAAAAAAAGCCATTCGCTCCTGCCATGCTGTGACTGCACGCTCTGACATCATATGATAAGTGATAAATTTAGGATCTTTCTCTACTCCATCTTTGACAGTTCGTGTATGGGCCGGTGTCTCACATGTCTCCTGTTCTCATCTTGAGCCGGAGAGTGTGTTTGACAGAAGTGTGTCACAATCTCTGCACGTGTCACTTCCCCTACTGTCAGGCTGACATCAAACGGAGTCCACTAGCACCTCAGAGGGATTCTTCGTCAGGAATGAACCGGCTGGGCTCTAACGCTGCTGTGATGGAGAGAAAGGACTCTGTGATTCTTTTATAAAGTACAAAGTCAGAGATATAAAACGTGACATTTTACGAACGCTTTTGACAACGCAGTGCTTTTGAATTCTCCAAATCAGGCTTTCAAAACAGCACCTTCTTGACTCCTTGGAGTTTTGAAGCTCACATTCATGCTCACTCACTCACTGATCTCTACCGCTTTATTCTATATACAGAGTCACAGGGGGGCTTGGAGCCTATCCCACGAGGTGGGGTACGCCATCACAAGGGCACACACACTCACACATTCACGCACTACAGGTCATTTGGGAATGGGAATTTGAGAACAAGCAAACTCCATGCATACAGACCCGAGGGGGGAATCAAATCCGGACCCTTGAGGTGCAAGGCGACAGTGCTAACCACTAGGCCACCGTGTCACCTCACAGTAATGATCTCATTCGAATATAATATCTCTTCTATAGTAACACCTTATTCACAGGGTCTTGCATAGAATCATGTACATGGAAGTTATGTTCCCTAGCAAGGCTACACTCGATGCTGCGTGAAAACGCTATGGGAACCAGTTTGTCGCGTTGCCGGTCGTTGAAGCATGCTGTGAAAACACGCCAAAGTTTTTGGCTATATATAACCTCGACAGGTGACGTCATCTGATTAGATGTAGGTGGAGGTTATAAAAACAGGTGAGCCGGCAACGACCTCAGATTTTTTGTCTTCAGCCTTGTTGTGAAGCGTGCTTGTGATAAACCAGCAAAATAGGAAGGTGTTTAACTCACCGATTTGACGAGTTTAAATCCCTCCGTGTGTGATAATCCATATCGGAGTGCGATCTCTACACTGCTTCGACTAGTGCTGCGCGCGCCGCGCATTCCGTGAGAAGCTGCGAGCCGCCGCGCGTTCCTGGCTTAAAACTCGTGCATCTGACAGAGCTGCGGCAGACGGAGGTAAGAAAACTCCTTTCTTCCGCGCTGTCATCACGAGGATTCCTCTCTTTTTTACCGGAGATGAAAATAGCCTTAAGCACTAAAACAAGCAGTAGACGGCAGCTTCTGTCGGGTGGCCGGGGGGCGGAGCCTCAATGACGCGCTCTCTCCCCCCCCACCTCCTCTCAGCTCTCTTCATATGAGTTAACCCTTTCATGGAGTAGGCTGTATTCATGCTGTGTTTTTCATGCCATCGACTTGTTTGTTTATTTAAATATAGTCGATATGGAAACGCGGCATTGTATGATGACGCCCAGATAGCAGAGACGCTTCACAGGCTATCTCTCTCCTGGGACATCATCCTCCCTGGTAAGCTTATACTTCCTTTCTAGCTGTGTAGACTTTTATCTGCCCTAGAGGGAAAAGCTTTCAGGCAGTGGGTCAGCTTGGTGCTGCACTGCACACAGGAGGTCAGACTGATTTAAAAAAAAATATATATATATATATACATATGCGTGTATAAAATAAATGGGGGTGGCCCCCCCAATAGGGAAAGGCACCCAGAATTCCTTTTTAACGAATATGTGTTCTCCCTGGCACCCCCAGGAGGTCGGTGTTTTGCTCCGCCACCACTGGTGTTCGGGCAACACCAGTCTCCAATAGGCTGTTAGTTCTTCGGTTTTTCCTGCCATGCTTCAGGATGCCGAACATCTAACATCCCCCCCCCGTTTAACCAAGCTGCCGAAACTTTTGCCCTTTTAGGAGAAACTGGCAGCGTGGAAGCTACTGCCAAGTATATCTCCTTGGGTACTAAGCACTGGAGAGAGGAACTACAGGATTCAGTTCTCACTTCACCTTCTGTGTTTCAATGGCGTGGCCTCCACTTCCATGAAACCAGAAAGTGCGCATCTGCTGACAGGCTGCCGGGAAGGGGGCCATGGAACATGTTCCCCCACCAGACAGTGAGTCAGGCTACTACAGTCGGTATTCTTGGTTCCCAAGAGGAACGGGGGCTGCGTCCAATATTTCAGATTCTGCGGGCTCTCCCGCTACCTGAAAATCAATGAATACAGTTCAGTTCTTGACTGTGAAGGTGATTGCTCTCAACCCTACCAAGCGATTGTTTCTGACAATCGATTTAAGGACGCTTACTTTCATACAGAAACATTGCCACAACACAGGGAGATCCTGAGGTTCGCTTTCGGGGGCGAAGCTTACCAGTATCGGGTCCTTCCATTGGTCTAGCTCACCCGCACACATACAAAATGCACGGATTTAGCCCTGGTTCTTATGGGAGTCCCAGGGCATCCGGTGGCTAGTGCTTCGACATCAGCATGTCGTCCTAGCTCATCTCTGTTCTCAGGATTGGGACCCAACGCCACGAAAGCGTGCTCTTTCCTGTGCAGAGGACAACACATTGGGTGCTTATGGGATTCGGTCGTAAGCGGGCACAGCTGTCTCCCGCTCGTATCGAACCCATTCTCAACACCCTCAAGGAAAACAAGCTAGACCAGAAAGTGACCATCACTTTCAGACATCCTAGCTCTCATGGCAGCTGTATCCACGGTAACACCTTTGGACCTTCTGCACATGAGAGCATTCTAAGTTGTGGCTAAGAACCAGGGGATATCACTAGGGCCAATCCCCAATATGGGTTACGCGCCAGGTGCTTCGTACCCTTTCTACGTGGTTCAGACCCCGGTCTCTACTCTGGGTCCCACTCTAAGTTCATCTTGTCGTCGCTGAGGCTAACGACAGATGCTTCCCTCATAGGCTGGGGTGCGGTCTCTGATGACTGTCCAGCCCAAGGGAGCTGGAGAGGCTATCTTTTCGCATGGCACAGCAATTGCCTCGAAATGATGGCTCTATTTCTGGCCCTAAAGCACTTCCTCCAGCAGTTGAGAGGCTGCCATGTCCTAGTGCGGTGGACAACACTATGGCAGTCTCATATATTATCGCCAGGGCGGACTGTGCTCGCGCCGCTAACAGCTAGCGCACCAGGTTCCTGTCCCTCAGAGCGATTTACATTCCAGCATGGATGCGGGAGCAGTAGTACTGTCCAGTCTACCTCTGACACACGGGGAATGGTAACCCCACTCCGAAGTAGTCAGGGAGAGATTTTCATGTAGCAAGGCGGACCTCTTGCCTTCTAAGATATGCTTCGCCTTTTACTGCTCTTCAGATTTACGTCCACCGCATCAGCTAGTGGCGTAGGTCTGAGCAGCTTCTACATGTTTTGGATGAGAGATGCTATTGCCCTCTCCTATGAGGCGCGTGGGTTCACTTCGCCTCTGGGAATCAGGGCTCTTTCAACCCTGGGGATTGCCTCATCTATTGCATTAGCAAGAGGAATTCCCCTGCAGCAAGTATATGCTAAGCAGGTAAACCCAGTCCACTGCCGAATTGTTTCAGTGCTGGAGTTTCCCTCCTCGGGTCTGTGCCCTAGTACTCTCAGGACGTACGTGACTGCATCCTCTCTCAACTATCTTCCGAAAGCTCCATAAACCCAACGGGCACCCTATTGCTCTTGAAGCCTTCTGTCCTCCGCGCTTACAGCTTCGGAGCAGGAGAGACTTCACTTGCTGTTTCCAGCTTGTGCTCTTCAGATCTACGTCCACCGCATCAGCTAGTGGCGTAGGTCAGAGCAGTTTCTACATGTTCTGGATGGGACATGCTATTGCCCTCTCCTATGAGGCGCGTGGCCTCACTTCGCCTCTAGGAATCAGGGCTCTTTCAGCCAAAGGGATTGCCTCATCTATTGCACTAGCAGGAGGTATTCCCCTGCAGCAAGTGTCTGCTAAGCAGGTAAACCCAGTCCACTGCCGAATTGTTTCAGTGCTGGAGTTTCCGTCCTCGGGCCTATGCCCTAGCACTTTCAGGACGTGCGTAACTGCATCCTCTTTCAACTATCTTCCAAAAGCTAAACTATAAACCCAACAGGCACCCTATTGTTTTTGAAGCCTTCTGTCCTCCGCGCTTACAGCTTCGGAGCAGGAGAGACTTCACTTGCTGTTTCCAGCTTGTGCTCTTCAGATCTACGTCCACCGCATCAGCTAGTGGCGTAGGTCAGAGCAACTTCTTCATGCTCTGGATGAGAGATGCTATTGCCCTCTCCTATGAGGCGCGTGGGCTCACTTCGCCTCTAGGAATCAGGGCTCATTCAACCAGGGGATCGCCTCAGCTATTGGATTAGCAAGAGGTATTCCCCTGCAACAAGTGTGTGCCAAGCAGGTAGACCCAGTCCACTGCCAAAATGTTTCAGTGCTGGAGCTTCTGCAGTAAAAGCTTGTCCTTGGGCTTGTGCCCTAGTACCCTCAGGATTTTCTTAGCTGCATTGTTGAAGCCTTCTGTCCTCCGCCTTTTACAGCTTCGGAGCAGGAGAAACTTCACTTACTATCCAGTATGTGCTTTTCAGATTCACGTCCACCGCATCAGCTAGTGGCGTGAGTCAGAGCGCCACTATACTGGGTGGGAGACGCATATTGCCCTCTCCTATGAGGCGCGTGGGTTCACTTCGCCTCTGGGAAGCAGGGCCCACCCAACCAGGGTATCATCCCAGTCTCACCAGCAGGAGGTATCCCCTGCAGTAATTGTGTGGCGCGAAGGGTTGGTTCCTCCCCGCACACATTTCTTACATTTATAAATCTGGATGTTCATGCTACTCCGGGCTCACTGCCCCCGAGTTAGCTGCCCAGGCATAGCTCTGAGACCTTCTTGGCTTTGTGCGCACACGCTACACAACCTTGGGGTCCAGACACCTGTAGTGCGGCGGCGTTGGTATTCTCGTTCCCATAGCGTTTTCACGCAGCATCGAGTGTAGCCTTGCTAGGGAACGTCTCGGGTTACATTTCTGTAACCCTGTTCCCTGAAAGGCGGGAACGAGATGCTGCGTCGCAATGCCGCACTACCACGTGACCGGACGGCTGTTCAGACAAATTAATCTGAGGTCGTTGCCGGCTCACCTGTTTTTATAACCTCCACCTACATCTAATCAGATGACGTCACCTGTCGAGGTTATATATAGCCAAAAACTTTGGCGTGTTTTCACAGCATGCTTCAACGACCGGCAACGCGACAAACTGGTTCCCATAGCGTTTTCACGCAGCATCTCGTTCCCGCCTTTCAGGGAACAGGGTTACAGAAATGTAACCCGAGACGTTTTCTAACATGGCGAGTTTTCAGGACAAAGGAGTCTGCACTTTATGGTTTATCTGTTTTATCCGTAAACTTCAGGACTGCGAAAACAAACAAAGGTAATAACAGTTTCCTGTTAAGAATCGTTAAGACTGTGATAACAGGAATTAACTTGTTTCACGGATGCTCCGCACCATAAAATGCAAGGTAGAAATATAATTAACAATCTGTTATAAAGTACTGCTATTGAACTATAACAGGTGTCATGCCACATTACCTCAACTGCTAAACTGCTGTTTTTTGTGATCCACAACACTGACATGGATGAAAAGGTGAAGGCTAATTGTTAGTACCTACAACAGTGGCACAACTTTCACTTACGAAGGCCCACATTTATAGAACAGTATTCCTACAAGTGACAGTGAAGTACCTGGCTGCCTTATTTCCCGTGTAGCGCTCAAGCCTGGTCTCTCCCTTTCCCTTTCAGTAACGCTGTCATAGCTAGTCCTGCCGGAGTCTCTGCTTTCTCTCTGCAGAAAATATACATCAACCTTATCAATGACATGACAGAACACATACCTTACTATTCTCTCTCTCTCTCTCCCTCTCTCTCTCTCTCTCTCTCTCTCTCAATGTACACATGGTGCTCCTGAGATACCATTGATCCTGACCCCCTCTCCCCTCCAGACCTGTCTGTTCTTATCAAATAGAGACCACTCATTGCTGCTGTGGATGATTATATATGGACTTGTGGATGGTGTGGATTTCTTTAGACTGCATTGATACTAATAGTTTTTCTGATGGCTTATAACTGCTCTGATTTTCTCCATCAGTTAGGAACCACAACAAAGTGGACAGCATTCATTCATTCATTCATTTTCTATACCGCTTACTCCTGTGTTCAGGGTCGCGGGGGACCTGGAGCCTATCCCAGGAGACTTCGGGCACTAGGCGGGGTACACCCTGGACAGGGTGCCAATCCATCGCAGGGCACACACACATACACACACTCACACACCCAATCACACACTACGGGCAATTTAGGAACGCCAATTAGCCTAACCTGCATATCTTTGGACTGTGGGAGGAAACCGGAGTACCCGGAGGAAACCCACCAAGCACGGGGAGAACATGCAAACTCCATGCACACAGAGACGGGAATCGAGCCTGGCAGTGGATAGCATGTTAACCGAAAAAAAAAACAGTTGCTGTTACAATACAATTGCTCTTTTGATGCATACCATGTATCTGGCTGGCTCATTAGGGAGAAATTGAATATGAATTTCCTCTTTTTGTGTTTTAAATTTATACATTATGAGAAATTTGCATTTCTCCAAAGTTGCTTTGTCACAATGTTCCTTTCTTAAAAATGCTATACTGTACAAATACATTTTAATTTGAAATGGTAATGTTAATGTTTTTTTTCCACCACTGTGTTTTTAATTAATTTCCTATAATAAAGGACACCATGTGTTTTATACCTCGCATACTATATCTCATTCATCTATTCATCGTGTTGCAGACAAGAGTGAGATCTATGCTCTCTTCCCTCCACTTGGACAGTTTTCATTTAAAATGCCTAAATGAAACATCAAGAACAATGTATCACTGAGCATTTCAGATAAAATGCTTCTGGTAAAGACTTCAAAATGAAAAATTCAGTCAAATGCAGTGCTATTTCACCTGGATGATTTATACATATTTGTTACACAGCCGCACTTATCCAAAGCAATTTATGTCCTGAGCCTTTTGATCCTTCTGAAACCAGCACTGGTTCTCTGGTGGTTTTGAGATTTTAGAGTACTGTATAATTACATTGCATTTTTAATGCTGCAGCTTGAAGGTCTCTAGTTTAGCGCTGAGCTTGGTTTACCGTCTTTAAGGAGTTTGACATGTTCTTCTTGTGTCTTAGGATTCTCTGGTTTCATCCCATTTCGAGTGGATTAGGATTGATGAAAATAAATGATGCAAACCTTCAGCAACGTGTGAGTGTTTGCGTGGAAGTGTGTGCATGAGGTGGATCTGTGTCTCATCCGGGTGTATTCTAGCGAAATCAATATGACACTGAACAGGATAAAGTGTTAACTGATGCTAAAATAAATTAATGAACTAATGTAATAAGGACCATTATGATCCTTGACCATTGGGCCTTAATGACAATACAAGATGGTATACTTGATCCAGTATAGTTTGAGTTAGTTAGTTAGTTTTGTGCAAGTGATTTACACTCTATGGACATACAGTATGCATTTGGCCAAAACTGTGATGACATTGTATCCAAACATATATACTTCAATATGGAGTCGGTCCTTCTTTAGCAGCTATAACAGCTTCCTCTTCTTGGAAGGCTGTCCAAAAGATTTTGGATTGTTTCTTTGGGAATTCGTGTCCATTCATTCTGTAGAACATTTACAGTATGAGGTCAGGCTTGGATGAGAAGGCTTGGCTCGTAATCTCTGTTACAGTTGATCCCAAAGGTGCTCAATGTGGTTGAGGTCAGGGCTCTGTGCAGGCCAGTCAAGTTCTTCCACACCAAACTCATTAACCCACTTCTTTATAGTGCTTGCTTTGTACATTGGGGCATGGTCATGTTGGAATGAAAACGTTCTTTCACAAACTGTTGCCACAAAATTGGAAGCATAGCATTGTCCAAGATGGCTTGGTATGCTGAAGCATTAAGCTTGCCCTTCACTGGGGATAAGGGACCTGATTGGAACACCTGAATTCAATAATTAACAGGTTTGGACAAATACTTTTGCCTATATACTGTATTATATTTTTATGGTTCGAAACTTTTGTGTTTGACTTGTGCTATCACTACTTCATAAATCCAGCTACAATCCACTCAAGGACATAACATGTTACAGTATGTCTTATGCTCTATGCCCAGGCCTAGTGGTTAATCTCTGCTCTTTCCCTCTGTGTATCTTCTGAATCCTTTTTTTTAGGGTCTGTGCTTTGAGACAACAATTAAGGGACCTCTTGTGTGTGAATGCAGCAGTTTGAGTCTCACTTGTTCTTTTGTTTCTGTGTTCTGTGAACCATCCTCAGCTTCTCCCAGTGTGACCTAAAACTTCTTATTGATCTTGAGATGTAGCTTTACGCCCTAGATATGGTTTTCAGGGTGTTGTACTGTACACAGTCCTTCTCTCTAATATTAGGCATGCTGCGAATGTTGAAATACTTGACCTCTACTTCTTCATCTTTTTGGTTTATTGTCAAATTGGGAAACCAGCTAGGTGCCTACTGCCACCTAATGTACTGGAGATGTAAACACGCAAGTGTACTGGGGTACATAATAATAAGGATAATAATAATGTCAAAGCTGCCGAGTGGGGGAATGGGAAATGGGAGCAAGTGTACCCAGGTACAGTATGAAGTGGTATCATGCCTAGCATAAAAGTACCCTTAGTGGATAATGAATATTTTGGCCATAACTTTAGGTGGATTTGCATTTATTGGCTTTGGAGGGGATTCAGAAAGCAGATTGTCTGTTTTATTTGGTGATTTGTTGGTCAACGTAGCATGATGCTACATAGCATTTGGTGGTCCAGTTTGTGTTGAGCTCTTTGACATCAGGCTACTGTGAAATAACTATTCATAATACACTATCACCTTTGTAACTTTCCCAGGGGACTCAGGGTACCAGGCAGGGTTTTCCCCTGGAGAGGGTGCCAACGCTTCACAGGGCACAAAAGCACACACTCATTTGAGCAATTTGAAAACACCATGTAGCCTATCCTGCATGTGGAAGGAAACCAGAGTACCCGGAGAAAACACACCAACCTTGGGGAGAGAACATGCAAACCCCATGCACACCGACCTCAGGAAGGAATCGCACCCTGACCCTGGAGTCACTACACCACAATGCTGCCCAGGCACTTTTGCATCTTCATATTTAAAAAAAAAAAATGTTATGCATAACATGTTATGGTATGTTTATATAAAAAAAAACTATAAAAAAAAATCTGTATAGACAGGACGTGAGTCTGAAAATAACATTAAAACCTTACACAGTGTTACTAGCACATTTCTATCTAAAATCCATGTGTGTGTGTTGGGGGGGGGGGCTAAGCATGTAGCCAGATGACACTTCCTGCACAAGAGGTATTCACAGATCTTAGAAACAAAGGGATTAACCGAACAATTTAGGTCACACATGGCGGTGGCTGAAAACAGGATCCAGTTCATATAAATCCCTCAGTAAAGAGCAGGGTCAACGGTGGTCAAGCTATTGGCTCAAGGACACTCAAGCTGGGTGTTACACATACACAGACTGCATGCTGCATTGGTGAGGACATTCTCAGCATCATGCTGACTTTATATATATATATATATATATATATATATATATATATATATATATATATATATATATATTTTTTTTTTTTTTTTTTATTATTATTATTTTTTTAGAACAAACTCCTTATGTTGTAAAATTCGGGTCAAGAAACAGGAAGTTTTTATTGTGCCCACATTCCTGAGAGATTTCTCCCAGTGCTCTCAAAAGGACCGATTGTATCTTTAAACTGCCGGCATCGTGCAGTAATATCTCTTGTGGATAAGCAAGCTGATGTCTTTTATTACAGCGGCGGGAATAGAAGGAGCCAGAGCTTTACTGATAAAGAGCCGAACAACCAGGAAATGGGCTCTGACCTCCACTTAGTCTGACACGATCCACTTTGCACTTGACCCACACACAAAAAAACACTAACTCACACAGGTGTCCTTTTGCACAACCCCAGCTAAACCCCAGCTGTTATAACACCACTGAGCCTTTTGATGACGTGTGGCCCAAAGAGAGAGCTAAGTAATGCCGCACTCATCACCCGAACCCGGCGCCGCTGTAATTATCCCGTACGCTGCCGCTAATGGATTCCACGATGGAGTAGACGTTGGGACCGTGATTATCATTGTGGTATCATCAGAAGCAGATTACGCTGCTCAAACTTTTGGTGCAAGCCTCAAGGGTCAGAGTTGGTGGAGTATGATGTGCTGAAGGGACTTTAAAGCTTTTTTTTTGTTTCTTTAGCTAGGGACGAAGACATTATAAAAGTATCTGGAATGCTTAGTAACTTAATGCAGCATTGCTCTGTTTAGTCTGGTTCCTGCTTTGAAAGGATATTGCAGCGTGTTTCAACCTAATTTCTATTCATTACATTTGCAGCGTATATATGCGATCACGACAAACAAGATTTTCACACATTCTGCTTTACAGGGAAAAGAACAGGGGGAAAAAAAATACATAATGAAAGTCCAAAAGCAGTTCGTGCACTATTGATACCAATTGCATTGTTTTTGTTCACCAGAAATCTGCTGAAAATCAAGATGTGCATCTTGATTGGGATTCTGTGTCACATAAGTGATAAATTTGTAGTCAAATACAAATTACTGGCCCCCGAGAGAGAAAAGTGCTCGCCCTATCATCTGGAAATCGCTAGTTCGATTTCCGAGTGATGCCGTAGCCTCCCCCAGCCGGAGGCCTGGAGAGAGCTGATTGGCCAAGCTCTCTCAGAGGGGTGGGATGGGAGGCAGTTAGCGCTCTTACATCAATCTTGGCTCTACAGCTAATCATGGTCGTCTGTGAGCTCACACAAGGTGTATAGCCCTATCCTCCGAGTGTGTTATAGTATGCCACCCCCAACGGTGGGTGGGACAAACGGATCCCCAATGGTGGGACCACAAAAATATGTGGTCAGTTGGCATCACGTGGTTCAGAGGTCACGTATTAGTGCCAGGTGGGAATTAGATAAGACTTAATTAGGGAGGAACTCAGGAAAATCAGGACCAGTTTTATATTGGAGTGATTTAACTGAGGCTGAGAAGCTGTCAGGGGCAGGATTAACACAGTATACTAACACTGCTGATGTTTCACCTTCCTGTGTAAACTTCAAAGGGCAATTTAGTCTACCTAATCCACCTACCAGTATGTTTATATGAGGTGGGAGGAAACCAGAAGATCCACAGGATGCCCACGCAGACTTTTGGAGAACTTGATAAAACTGGATCAAGCTCAGGATTTAACAAGGGTGTCTGGATGTGATGGTCATTGGTGACTCAGTGGTTTCTTGACTGCCATGTGGAAATTCAATTCTCACCCAGTGCCCTAAACCTCAGCCACTGGATGCAGTACCAGTCCCAATTGCATTAGATAGACTGTTTACTTGTCAGTGCTGGAAAATGTGCTGATTCTTACATGCTAGAAAGGTTGAACATTTAGTGTTCATTGATTTCAACTATATTTCACATCTTTACATCATATTGCAGACATACTGTAGTAATATTAGTAATTATTATGGAATTTAACCTGTAGTGCTGTAAGATGGGTGGGAGGCGTTAAAATGATGGCTTCTTCATCTAAAGATAGAGTACATGGTTTTATAAACACATCACTGATATAAAACAAAATACATATGTGCATACATTATATAATTTGTATTTTTAGTGAGGTGGCCATGAGAAAAAACACAGCCTAAGCTCTTCATTTATTTATTTATTTTTTCTTCCTCAAAGCGAGGTCTTCTTTCTCATTCTGACAAACATGCCTGCCGTCCTCATGGACTTCAACTGCAAATGCATAAGGTCAATAACGAGTCAATATTTACACCAAATAACTGTGACATATGAGCAGTCCCGTCGGATTCCTCTTCTAGAGAGCTGTGTGATGGCTGAGATGGCACACAGCTGCAGATGTGACACAAATGCCAGGTCTCATATGAGTAGAGAGCAGGGACAGAATAAGACAAAAGAATTTGGCCGTCTCTGTGAAGTACACACAGACAAACAAGAGCCTCAGGAATTGTAGGGGGGGAAAAAAACGATAGAGTAGAGCAATGAATCACATACTGGATGATGCTAATCCTATACTGAATAGGTTGGTTACGAATTGTCACATTATACAGATGTAGTGGCGGAAAGACAGGGTAACTCGGTGGTTAAAGATGTTGGACTATTGATCAGAAGGTCGCAGGTTCTAAGCTCGGCACCTCCGAGCTGCCAGTGTTGGGCCCTTGAGGAAGGCCCTTACATGCTCAGATGTATAATGAGATAAATTATACTCACAAAAAGGCTGTCATGGGATGTTATGATCAGGAGGTTTATTTTGTCAATGTAACCGCTGGCTTGTTCGTTCATTAACTCTCTATACTGCGTATCCTGTACAGGGTCATGGAAAGCCTGAAGCCTATTCTATCCCTACACACACTCTTTCACACATGGGCAATAATCCTAATATGCATGTTTTTGGACTGTTGGAGGAAACTCATCAAAGCACAGAGAAAACACTTAAACTCCATGCACACAGACCAGAGGAGGGACTCGAACCATACTGTAGACCCTGGAGGTGCGAGGCTAATGCATTAAACCTTACTGCTGCCCTGGCCTGTTCAGTAGAGATCTAAATCTATATGCATATTTTATAAAAACCTGCATTGTCACCCTGTCTACTGTTAAAAGCTATGTTAAATATAGAAACATTCATTGAATGTCAATAATCCTATTGGTACTGTAAAAACATTCTGAATATCATTTCCGATGAATAATATGATGTACATAAGCTATATAAGGTGCAGAGGCTTCCCAGAAGATGGTAACTGTTGTGTAATGGAGAAGAACTAGCTACAGGGTCAAAATTTGCAATGATAAATTAGAAGAAAATGGGTTACTGGGAAAAAAAATAAAAAAAAGAAATAAAAAACGCTGCCAAAAAAAGCTCAAAGCACACAATTTCATCCATTTATACTCTAGCGGATGATGAAAGCATTACACGAGTTTAACATGCCTTGGTTTAACACAATACAGTCTTAAAAACCAGCCTAAGTAGAAATAAGACTGGGGCAAGCCCCGAAGCAAGTGTACCAAATGAAATCATCCTTAGTCAGCTAACAGTGCAGAACTACCCTCATATCCGCCAATGTTTTACACACATAGAGGGTAGATTAGAGGCAAGTCTTTACTTCTGCTCTAATAAACAATAAACTCTATCCTTCAAATGTCTTTATGTGTGAAAGAACATACTATAGGAGTACCGTACCATGTAGTTATAAGATTCTAGATGAGTGCTGAATGTAGACCTCGGGCATTTGGGAGCTCAGACTGTATCAATCTGAGCCCCGTACTGTATCTCGTCCCTCTGGGCCGGAAAAGCTGTCCAACATATTGAGGTAATAGAAACCCCTGGGGCTTTTCATACAACAAAGTGATTGTTTTTGTGTGTGTATGTGTGTGTGTGTGTGTGTGTGTGTGTGTGTGTGTGTGTGTGTGTGTGTGTGTAGGCAGAATAATGTATTAAAACAAATGTATTAAACCTCCATGTGCTAAAGAAATCCTTAAACTGGTCCTGCTTAAAATTACTCCTGATGCCAGATCTAATAGTCAGGGAGACAGTTTCTCAGTAAACAAGGTTACTGTGGTGTGTATGCTTAGAGCTGCTGAGAAGTTTTTGTACTTGAACTGGATTGTGGATATTGTTCTGGCTCAATTTGATCATGTTTGCATTAGTGAGTTGGTAAAATACCATGTTTTTTTTCCAGTATGCTGAACTGGTCTTCATGTCAATTTAAATAATTTCTGTCATATTGAACTTTCACCTGCACAACACACAAGATGTTATATCATTTCTATCTGTTATCGCCCAAATGAGGATGGGTTCCCTGTTGAGTCTGGTTCCTCTCAAGGTTTCTTCCTAATGCCATCTCAGGGAGTTTTTCCTTGCCACCGTCGCCATCACCCTTGGCTTGCTCATCAGAGACATTTCATTAATTCGTCTCATTATTATTATCTGCACATTTTTCTCACACATTCCAATTATTTTCTTTTCTATAATTATTATTATTTTTTTTTAATTTTATTTATTTATTTATTTTTTATTATAATTTTATTTATTTATTAATTTATTTATTTATTATTATTATTATTATTATTATTTTTTTTTTTTGTTAAATTTCTTTAATTTTTGTGAAGCTGCTTTGAGAAAATGACCATTGTTAAAAGCGCTATATAAATAAAATTGAATTGAATTGAATTTTCTTTTTGCATGCACAAAAAGTATGAGAAGGAGTTATTCCGACTCCCAACATCTGGAGATTGTGAGTTTGATTTCTGGTTGATGTCTGTGTGGGGGCTACAGTCAGTAAATGGTTGAGATTGAACAATGACATACGTAAATGAAGCCGAGGATTTTTGACTCCTTCTTGGTTAGTCCTGATTTTGGACTTTGTATTGGAAATGAGAAAAGTCTCTCTTGCAATGTGACCAATCAAATCAGGTCAGGAATTAACTAGTACAGGTTAGTTTTGTGTTATGACCAATAGAGTGCAGGAGGTGAAATGCATCAAATCTTCAATTTCATCAAAAATCTGTTAATAAAATCTATGCAACATACAGTAGTTCATAAAATAAGTCTCATTGATTCTTCAACAGAATCAATAACGTTTTAATTAAAAATTATAAATAATTAAAAAATTCTAATAACAGGTTTCTGAGACGCTCCTCATAATAAAAACACTGACCATATCTTAGCAACCAGACATGACACTGTACCAGAAATTAAAAAATGTGAATATCACACTGAAACAACTCAATTTAATGCAACTTTAAACCTGATTTGATGTGATGAGTCATGTATGTCTTGAATATGCCTTTTTTTCCTGATATATTACCTTTTAGACCAGGGGTGGGCAATTCTTTTTACCCAGGGGCCAAATGAGAAGCAGAAAATATTGTAGAGGGCCGGGCATTATTTACAGAAGCTGGTAAGAGTGTGTGTTATTGTAAGATAATGAGAGAATGAGGTTGTTTTACAAAAAAACTGAATTTATTCAATGAAATTATGCAAAACAATGGTAAGTGTGCAACATTTGTAACTCTTTTTCAGTCACATTAACACCACAATGCATTCTGTTTTTAACTTTCTTAACTTTCTATTAAGATACCAGAATATCTTTGTATGGCAATAATAATGTAACATAACTCAACATTTTTGTCCAACTGTCAAACAGTGCAGAAAAAAATCAAAGTAAACATGTTTCAGTGTTTTTTTTCTTGTTCAGTGAGAGAAATCTAGTCTCTGTTGAGCTGTTGAACAAATGCATCAAAGTCAGGTTGAATGTTTTAGGTGGAGATGTGAAGCACATCTGTTATGTATGGAAATTTTTGAAAGTAGGTTTTATTTTCTTAATTCTAAGAAACCTTTCACGGGCCAGTCAGAATCGCCCGGGTCTGTTTTGGACACTCGTCTGGTCCAGCAGGAACAGTACGCACTCCACTCTTTAATGTCTCTCACCTTTCTTCCATATTTAGAGAGTAAATCAAACTTTTTTAATGGACAATCAGAGGAAGCTGTCAAACATGCTGTAATGTTGTCATTCACTTTGCAGGTTTTGTTTGCCATAGCATAGTTTTTTAATTAAACTAAACATCATCTGGATTTTTTTCTTCTTTATAATAATATCTGTATAAACTGCAGGCTACATTTCAAAAATAGGTAAAAAAAATGCAGACATGCTAACCTGTTTTTTTTAATCCTTTATTCCAAAACAAGAATTATTACAATTCATGAAGGCCGCTGCCGCTTTCCACGGCGGTGAGTGCGACGGTAATGAGCAGTCTGGTTGTCCACCCACTGTAAGTAAGTAAGCATGTCTCTTATTCATTATGAGGGGGTGGATGTACTTTTCATTTCATTCACTTTTCATTTAATTTCTACTGTACAATGCTATTAATATCATGATTCTAATTGTTATTGTTGTTGATTAATTTCATGTAATAAAAAATATGACAAGGGAAAAGAAATATAACATTATATCAGTATTAATGCACTCATTCACATTTACATTTCTATAGTAACAAAACAATTTACTATGACTAAGAGTATTATGGTCGATGATGATTATTATACAGTTAACAAGTGAACGTCTAGAGCCAATGCTTTACAACAATCAGAGACAATCATATACCTGAACTTTAACTATTGCAACATGCGGAAAGCTTCAGGACAGAGGATTTTATGCTTTGGGGTTTTTCTATACATATATCATCACAAGGTGTGTTTGTCCTTTTAATTTTAAAAGAGAAAAAGGGAGGATGAGAAAGGGAAGACTGCTTAAAGGCATTAAGTGATAACATGACAAAACTTGCTTCACAGACATTCCACAACATTAAATGCAATTACTGTATGTTTATGGCATTTCACAGATGCCCTTATCCAGAGTGACTTATATTTTTTTATCTTATTTCTCACCTCATCACATTTCTGAGCAGAAGAGGGTTAAGGGCCTTGCTCAAGGGCCCGTCAGAGGCAACTTTCTGGTGGTGGGGTTTGAACCTAGGACCTTCTGATCCACTGAAACTACCCGAAAACAGATTACCAACAGATACAACAGTCATTCTTTAAATAGTAAAAAAAAAAAATCTGACAATTTGAAAAACACCAGTACATTCAGGACACGCTATTATATGGAATTAATCAACTTTAGCGTGTAACAGAAATTGCTTTATGAGTCAGATCACATCCCCCTGTTGTTGATTATTTTCCTGTAATAGCATGTCCCCAAGTGTTTTTCCCCCTTAAATACTAATAAAGTCTGCTTATTGCATTAACCAGCAGACATACAAACTGCAACATGTGGTTTTGGAATATACATGACCTTACCCTGAAGCTAACAAAAAGTTTGATTTAGTGGGAGGAAAAAAAAAAAGAATAAAAAAGAAAAATGTCAGATTAAATAAACTCTAGCCTTTCCTTCGTGTGAAATTGATTGCAGTGACAGTGCATAGCTTTGGATTTTTATTAATAATAAAATTGAATGATTTTTTTTTTCTTTCCCCCACTTCATAAAAAATCACTGGCAGAATCAGGAAAAGTGATTTCAAAGCTGTATGGAGCTGAAAGGCCCGGGGTGTTGGTTAAGCAATCTGCTTTAATTTGTTCAGCACTATGTATTTTCAGACCAAATGATATGAGGGAATGTAATTTGAGTGAGTGTAAGTGTGGGCTACTTTCATTTCAGAGTCCCTCTTGTTCACAGCCATGATTGGTGACTTATTATCAAGTGCAGAATTATTGCAGCATTATGGATTTAACCCTGGCTGAGAGCTCGAGCTGTGAAGGACTGACACGTTTAATAAAGTAAAGCAGCATGACTTTTAAGTTTCTTGCTTAAGAAAGTCTTATTTAACTCAGATTTGCTGCAAGGGTCAAACCCTGGTTTTATCTATTTATTAAAAAAATAAATGATGGATACGGATGGTTTAAGAAAACATTGCATTAAGAAGATTGGAAAAGTCACACTTAATGTACATGAGTTAACTGCGCGTATTCAGTCTTCGCCACACAAATTAAGTGTAGAACCAATTTAATGTACTGTTTTGTGCAATTTTATATTTAATTGTATAATTACATTGCATAATTTGTAAGTTGCCATATCATGAAATTAACAAAGTGCCTTAGACCTTATGATAATTCAATACAAATTTGGTGACCATTATAAATATTATTTTTAATTATCATAACAAGCTGTCATAATTATTTCTGTTCTTCATATTTATTGCTGCAGTACTTTGACTACATCCTTCTCTAAAACTGTTAAAATATTAACTAACAAATAAATTCGCCCTCCAATTTATACAGTTCATCTACTTGCATCCTCTAGCTACAGTAAGCATAAACTATTCCAATCTTGCCAGCCAAAGTTTACCTTAATTAATGTTACCTGTCAGTGTCTCGTCGCACTTAGATGAAGTTCCAAAGGCATCGCAAAAATATCAAAGAACGCAGCATGAATGGGGTTAAAATGAAAAAATGTGCATTAATCAGATCATACTGCTTCCTATGACATCCCTGTCAGGTTCTCAATGTGTCTATCATGTTGTCACTCATTTCTGTTTACGCATATGATCACACACTTACAGTAGATGAGATCGGACCGAGTTATTACTATGTCTGGTCAGATAGCACCGTGCTCTCACTAGGTACTTATCACATCACATGCTTACTACGCTGTCACTGCATTTGGTGGGTTGGTATAAATATCATGACATGCATAGTACTTTTCATCACAAAGTGATGGTGTGAGGAATTGGATCCAGTATTTATATTGAACTCTCAGAAAGAGACACGGGGCATGGGTATGGGGTAAGGTAGCTGTCGAAAAAGATGTGCGTGTACCAAACTGCACATACTGTATGTTTGTACTGTGTTTGATTTGGAGGCGGCAAGAGGCAGACGAGGAGAGTGCAACAGAAACTGGACGAAATCAGGTAAAGAGCTTATATATCATCTCACATTGTCCTGTAATATAATTTTCTTACTATATTACGAACTCATGAGCAGTTTGTGAAATCGATGTATCTTCTGCTCGATACATAAAGTCTGTGAGCCTGTGATGTATTTTTGACAATAGAGTAACGGTTATCAATTCGTACTTAGAATGTAGAAATCCCAAGCGTAAAATCGCACATGTATGATTTGACTTCTACGAAACCAAATTTTTGAGTGCATATTATTAATTTATGCACAACCTTAGGACAATATCTACGAATGTTTATTAGTATACGCACAACGGTTTTGACGGCTACCTTACCCCATACAGTACATAGGCGCCATAAATGTGGTAAGCAGCAACATGAATTTAATTTAACATAGCTTGAATCTAACATTGTTATAGCACATGCCTGAAGAGGGCGCTGTGAGAACTTGATTGATGTAGCAGGAACGCAGGACATCATAGCAGGACATGTACAGTAGCAGGACATCATAACGACAACTCGGTCAGAACACCATGCAGTCTTTCCCACCTGCACCATGCTTGTTGCACAGCAATGAAGTCCGTGTTAGTTATACCGTTAATGTCATCATTAATACACCCTTATTAAGTTCTTCAAGCAGGTAATCACCATTTTGTTGTTGTTGTTGAGGCAGTTCTTACTGGTTTCTCCTACATTCTACATTTACAAGCTCTTAATGTATTCAGCTGATTTTTTTTGGAGGCGGGAGTGGGAACGTACGTACGTAGCTCAGGGTGACAGGATTCAAGAAGTAGCTATTTGGTTTTAGTTGCTAGCCCGTTCACTAGCAACGTGTTACGAGTTGAAATATGACACCATGTAATTAGACCAAAGCATGTATATGGTACACATTAGCTTCTTTAAACAAGCTTACAAATGGGTCACTTCAACATTGTCAGAAACATAAAGAAAAAAAGAACAGGAACTAGCATTGTTAGCAAAGAAACAATAATTACTGCTGTTAACAAGCTCATATTAGCTAAGTAACAGCTGCCCTTATTCAGCATGATGCTCAGAAGTGCTTAGCATCAGTTTTTCTGTTTTAATTAATTACATCTACTGCACATCTGCTCTTGAAGGACACTTGTTCATCTTGGAAGCATCCTGTTTCTTATGGACCTTTGTGCACTTACCTTACCTTACCTCTCACTATAGTGAATACTGTAGAAAATATCACAAGCAGGTACTAACTAAAATAGCAAAGGTCATAAACAGGATTATTATTATTATTATTATTATTATTATTATTATTATTAATTTATTTAAAGTGAACCACATCTCTATACCAATTATGAACTGGAGGGATGCAGCTAAAATAGAGGAACATCTGTCAGAGCCAGAATTCACACACCATGCTGACACTGCTCATTTTCCTTTAGTTTTCCTTATCAAAGAGATTTTCAGACATAACTGAAACAACAAGAAGAAGAATTGTTTTTATATCCAAATATACACACCACCAGTTGTCACTGCTGGAAGATGTTAAAGGTCTCCCGTCAAATTGTGCCGCATCCAGAACACTGAAGTTTCCACTTGTAAATATGGCTTTGTCAGCTGTTTAAGTGCAATTTCCAAGAAGGAAAATTAGTATCTCCAAGTTCCCGACATCACTCGATTGCAGCTTAAGTACAGGGTGAAAACTGGCTGGGACTTAGTGATTTGGAAAGAAAATAGCTCCAGTAGTTCTATTTTTCCCTAGGTGCGAATAGCCTCTGTCTAATTACACATATATTTATTTTCCATTTATTTCAGGCAATTTGCATTCATACAGGTCCTTAGCATATTGTGATAAAGTTCATTATTTTCTGTAATGTACTGATAAACATTAGACTTTCATATATTTAAGATTCATTACACACAAACTGAAGTAGTTCAAGCCTTTTATTGTTTTAATATTGATGATTGTGGCATACAGCTCATGAAAACCCAAAATCCCTATCTCAAAAAATTAGCATATTTCATCCGACCAATAAAAGAAAAGTGTTTCTGGTGGCTCTGGATGTTTCTACTCCAGACTCAGTCCACTGCTTCCGCAGGTCCCCCAAGGTCTGGAATCGGTCCTTCTCCACAATCTTCCTCAGGGCCCGGTCACCTCTTCTCGTTGTGCAGCGTTTTCTGCCACACTTTTTCCTTCCCACAGACTTCCCACTGAGGTGCCTTGATACAGCACTCTGGGAACAGCCTATTCGTTCAGAAATGTCTTTCTCTTGCTTGAGGGGGTCAATGATGGCCTTCTGGACAGCAGTCAGGTCGGCAGTCTTACCCATGATTGCGGTTTTGAATAATGAACCAGGCTGGGAGTTTTTAAAAGCCTCAGGAATCTTTTGCAGGTGTTTAGAGTTAATTAGTTGATTCAGATGATTAGGTTAATAGCTCGTTTAGAGAACCTTTTCATGATATGCTAATTTTTTTTTAATAATTTTGGGTTTTCATGAGCTGTATGCCACAATCATCAATATTAAAACAATAAAAGGCTTGAACTACTTCAATTTGTGTGTAATGAATCTAAAATATATGAAAGTCTAATGTTTATCAGTACATTACAGAAAATAATGAACTTTATCACAATATGTAAATTTTTTGAGAAGGACCTGTATTTTTTAGATCTACAGTGTTGGTGAAAAGTAACGAGGCACTAAAAATTTGTAATAAAGTTCATAGTTCTAATACAAATTTATTGAATCTAATTGTACATGTATTTTATTACACAGGAAAATGAAAGCAAATCTTTAAATTTCAACGTAGGCACCAGTTTCCTCAAATGGCCAGGGATGGAATGGACAGTCTCTGAAGGAAGTTGTTTGGGATATTGCAGAGAAGCTCCTGAATCCGTGCCTCCAAGTCCTCCAGACTTTATCCTGTGGACCTCTTCCTTCGCGTGAACCCCACTGGAAAAAAAAAAACATGGAGTGAAATCTGGACTTCCTGGAGACCATTCATGAGGTCTGTATCCTCCCAGTCAATGTCCTGCTGGTCTAACCATGCACGCACAGTAAGAGCAAAATGGGTTGGTGCTCCATGCGGTGGTGATACTACAAGATCTATAGCCATTAATAATTGCCTAGTTAATTTTCATTAACATGTTGCATATTTCTTGCAATTTCCTACATGAAGTTGTAGCACAGGCACACAAAAGGGGCGTTTTCATACACAGGGAATTGGATGTGGAGCTAATGCTGCTCACCTGTGGCCGAAGGCGTGCCCTAGCGGTTTCTGTTTCCCCTTGGACAGTGTTTTGGTCACCGGGCAAGTTCCCGCGCATGCGCGATCGCAACGCATGGGAACCCGGAAGTGACGTGGGTCACATGATCCGGGTTAAAGCCGGAACCGGCATTGAGGCCGGCACGGAGAGATGATGACAGCGCGCCGCTTTTTGAGAGAGACTGAGAGACTGATTGTGGATTATTTTGGTTTAATTTCATTCAGTACCCAGCTCCTTCCGTTTCTCGATCTCCCAGACCTACCATCGTCATTTGGTGAGATCGAGCCATCTCTCCAACTTCACCATTTCACCCCAATTGCCGTTTTTCAGACACTGGACTTTTATACACACACTCACACACCCGCATACCTCGCACACACATTTTTTCTATTTGTATTATATTTGTATATATTGGTTTGTGGTGCACCGTGTTTGTTTATTTATCTGTCTGTCTTGTTTAATACACTTGGTTTAATTTATTATAATTGTTTTGTGTCGCGTCGTGTTTTGTCCAGCTGCGATTGCGCAATACCGGAAGTAGTGTTTTCAAGCCCCTGTTTAGATTCCCGAATCCGTTTTTTTGTAACCAAGCGGTTAATAAAATCCAAGCGTTACATAGTGGTGGACCGTACGCACGGGGAGTCTGTATTTTGGGATATTTTCCGGTTTTGTGTGATGTGGCTGAACAAAATGGACGATAATGTTAACATCGCTAATGCTAGTGCTAAAGCTAAGGCTAATGCTAGTAGTGCTGCTAAGGCCGACTGTGTAGTAGATTATAACATGCTGGTTGATGTAGAGGATGCATTTAATGCACGCAGTAACCCTACAACTAAATTAACTTCATTGATTAGTTCTTTATATATATCAGATAGCCATGATAATGACAATGAAAATGATGATTTTATTGTTCATGGGACTGATATAGAGGTAGTGCACACATTACGTATGGAACTTAATCAATGCAAGATGGACATGGTGGCGCTTACTGATAAAGTGAGCTCCATGGAGCTGGATTATAGACAATCCCTGGACAGCAGTCTCAACCGGGAAATCAGTCTGCGTGACGCAGTGGACGCGAGCTTGGAAGGGCTGCAGCGCTACTGCCAGGAGGCTCTCGATAAAATGGAGAGAGCCATCGTTGACTGTTTTCTGCGACGGGACGTCATCTGGGAAAACCGGATGAAGAGACTGCGTCTCACTAGTACGCCCACCACACACAGGTAACAGGCCTGCACCCTTGCATCCCCTCCAGCTCCTGCTCAACATCTGCCCAGCACTCCAACCACTACATCCACGGCCAAGGTAAACCCACCAAGCACTACTAATGGCAACGACGTTCCTCCTGGTGTTCCAGCACACTCCTCGGCTCTGCTCTCCTCCCCACTTTCTTCTTCTTCTCTTAATGCTCATCCATCCATCGGTGTGGAGTTCCCAGCCTTCTGCGACGCGTCAGAGACAGCTGAGGTGAGGAACTTCATCGAGCAAGCAGAGAAATACATGGAGATCAGAACCCTGACCCGCCCAGAGCTGCTGGGAACCCTCGGCACGGTTCTACGAGGGCCTGCTCTGAGTTGGTGGAAGGCGGAGAAAGGCAAGGTGAAGGACTGGCAGTCTTTTAAACAGGCGTTCATGTCAGCGTTCATACTGGACGACGACCTCGACGAAGAGGAAGACAACCTGAGGTCTCCGGTACAGCGGCCACAGCAACGCCTGGGAGACTCCGCCAATGATCACCCCGCCCTCTGTCTCATGGGGAACCCTGATATCTCAGAGGAAGAACCAGTGAGGCGAACCATGGATAACAGCAACGCGAGAGTGGCGCTAAGAGGAGCGGCGAGCACCATGGGACAACAGGTGGAGAGAGGCGCTAGGGGAGAGAAAGACTGCGTGGACCGCTTTATTCCGGGTCCACATGCCATACCCCGAGCACCCCCGCCGTTGAATGGAGCTGACACCCCACGTCTACCCACCACGTCCACTAAAGAGGCCTCCAGCTTCCCGAGCGACCTGAGCGAGATCAGCAGAGCCCAACAGAATGACCCAACGATCACGAAGCTGCTCTCCAAAGATCATCAAAGAGGCACACAAGATCAGAGGGTCACCTTCGAAGGTCGTCAGGGCGTGCTATATCGCCGGGTACCGGTAAGAAAAGGAGAGAAATTTCAGCTCGTTGTCCCCCAGTCGCTAATAAAGATTTTTCTTCAATATTACCACGACAATCCTCGGGGAGGACACTGGGGACAACTGAAAACCCTGCTGAGGGTACTAGAGGTGGCGTGGTGGCCGACGGTGCGGAAAGACGTCTGGCGTTATACAAAATCTTGCAGCGTTTGCCACCGACACAAGGCAGGACAATCATCATCACCCCGACAAAGACCTATCATGGAGGAGGGCCAACGAAGAGCAGAACACCTGAGATCCAGACAAGCCAGATGTCACAATACCCGGGGGGAAGCAGCGCACTTTCAACCGGGAGACTTGGTGTGGATCCAAACTCGACCTCCCTCCTCCACAACAAAAAGATATTCTGCAAAGCGAGTGCCCAAGTGGGAGGGTCCAGCAGAAATACAAAGAGGACCGAAAAAATACACAAGGTCTTGGGGATACTCACAAAAAGCCGATCTGTACAGTGTGGTGAATTTAAAGTGCTTGTGCGGACATTCTCCTCAGACGCCGGAGGCTTGGGGGGGGGGTCTATGTAGCACAGCCACACAAAAGGGGCGTTTTCATACACAGGGAATTGGATGTGGAGCTAATGCTGCTCACCTGTGGCCGAAGGCGTGCCCTAGCGGTTTCTGTTTCCCCTTGGACAGTGTTTTGGTCACCGGGCAAGTTCCCGCGCATGCGCGATCGCAACGCATGGGAACCCGGAAGTGACGTGGGTCACATGATCCGGGTTAAAGCCGGAACCGGCATTGAGGCCGGCACGGAGAGATGATGACAGCGCGCTGCTTTTTGAGAGAGACTGAGAGACTGATTGTGGATTATTTTGGTTTAATTTCATTCAGTACCCAGCTCCTTCCGTTTCTCGATCTCCCAGACCTACCATCGTCATTTGGTGAGATCGAGCCATCTCTCCAACTTCACCATTTCACCCCAATTGCCGTTTTTCAGACACTGGACTTTCATACACACACTCACACACCCGCATACCTCGCACACACATTTTTTCTATTTGTATTATATTTGTATATATTGGTTTGTGGTGCACCGTGTTTGTTTATTTATCTGTCTGTCTTGTTTAATACACTTGGTTTAATTTATTATAATTGTTTTGTGTCGCGTCGTGTTTTGTCCAGCTGCG
This sequence comes from Channallabes apus, assembly GCA_030522415.1. Classification (NCBI taxonomy): domain Eukaryota; kingdom Metazoa; phylum Chordata; class Actinopteri; order Siluriformes; family Clariidae; genus Channallabes; species Channallabes apus. Next base: position 30,296,495 of record CM060104.1, read on the forward strand.
ATTGCGCAATACCGGAAGTAGTGTTTTCAAGCCCCTGTTTAGATTCCCGAATCCGTTTTTTTGTAACCAAGCGGTTAATAAAATCCAAGCGTTACAAAGTCATTCAGAAGTGTGGCCTCAGCAGTCTTACACACAGTAAAGCCATGAACCTTAAGACCTTCCTTTATGTGTACTGGTACACAAAGCTGCACTGTTTCACTGAAACACACTCCCTCAGTCACTGCACTGCTTATTACTGGAATAGCATAATGGCAGTGTTATCAGGAAAACAGCACAGAGAAGAAGGTGCCCTTAATTCGCCATCCCCTGTGAGATGTAATGAGTTTAATAAGGCCGTTTGTGCATGCGCACCACCCCCTTTCTCCCTCTTTGACTCTGTAGGGAGCCTTTCAAGGACTGGACTAACATTTCCCACCAGTGCTCCAGTGTCCATTATTGAGAATTGAGAAAGAAATCCGCATAGGGACACATACGTAACACAGTAAATCAGGTTTTCAAGAATTAACGAGCCCTTCAGCGTTAGTGCAATTTCTGGATTGGCACATTAGAAAGAATCGCTACAGGGTTATGAATAGTTTTGTTCAAACTCTGCCCGCGTAGAGAAGAGCTCCGAATCGATTTATTAATAAAGCAGGAGGTGAAAGTGTAGCGCTCAAACATACAATTTATCATCCAGCCATAACGGATATTGACAAGGGTCATTAACTTAGTAAATGAGATTATTTCATCAATTGCATCCACATACATACACTTACCTCACAGTGTATAAATCACCACACCGTTTTAAACAAATTATATGAGAAAAAAATGGGAATTGAACCAAATTACTCTCACTGAAAGGTTTTTATCTGGAGGCTACGCTCAGAAATCAGCGTGATCCTAAGGGCATCCATCCGATGGTTCTAAAGCACAAACTTTTGTTTATTTTAAATTTTTTTCCTATACTTTTTCACCTCAACCTTGCTGTGAGTCAAATGCATTTGTGCTTGACCCAACAACCCTGGATAAGTGGTTCTGGCAGATTTCTTCCCCGGTGCCCAATCGTCCATGTTCAACGGGACAAGGAATTTGTGTGGTGGCTCTTTTCTGAGGCTGCTTCCACCCACCAGGGCCTGCAGCGGCACTGAGACTGATAGATGGAGGTGAAGTTTACTGTGCAGTAGTGTTGGGAGGATAATGGAGCCCAGCGGATAAGAAGCTTACTGAAAACTCTAAGATGTGGGTGGTGGTGGATGACAAAATAGATGCGGGAGTCAAAGGAAGCGAAAAACAAGCCCTGGGGAAATCTAAAGCCCTGTGATGGGGATGAAATGGTCGCAAGATGTTGCAGATTGACGCAACGGATCGGTGGGAAAAAGGTGCTGTTGAAAAGATTTGTTTGCAAGTTGGTAAAATACTGATGCAATAAGGACTGAGACTTAAACCATTTCTAGACCTAAACTGACAAGGCTGTGTAAGTCTTTATTTTTTCCAGAACATTTAACAATTCGGCTTAAATGGAAAAGGAGGGAAATGGGCCGTCAACAGCTCCAAGCACAAGACACACCATTTCTCAAGCAAAAAGCCACACAGAACAAACAGTTTCATCCAAAACAACTTACTACAGCTGCATTAAACATAAAAGCATTTTACTAAACATCTGTCTCTCTCTTAGAGGTATACATAAAGCCTGGGATATCAAGCAATCCAACGAAAAACTCTTGGGAGCAGGCATTTTTACTTTCTTGTGGACAGCCAGATGTACCAGGACACAAGAAAGGTCATGTTCAATGAGACTATATTTGCTTCTGGCATGTAGCCCTGTGATGCTTTTCCTGCTTTCATTCTTTCATGTCCAGTTAATGCTTTATCATGGTCAGGGTCATGGTTTACATTAGTAATTTGTTCATATTTTGTGAAATAACAACAAAGACTGTCTAAAAATATTGCAGATAGGAGGTGGGATTGTTCACAGTTTGTGTGGGAGCAGATGGGGATGGTGAAACGTTCAGCAGTAATTGGCAGGATTGGTCAAACTTTTTGTGAAAGTGGGTTGGATTGGTTAGACTTTGTGTTGGAGTGGGTGGGATCAGTCAACATTTCTGTGGGTACAGGTGGCTTTGGAAAAATGTTTTTCTGTGGGAGTGGGTGGGATCAGACTTTAGAATCCCGTTACGAGTGGGATGGGTTGTAGAATGTCCTGTAGAAGAAAGAGTAGGATTGGGCACATTTTTGGTTGGAGTGTATGAGATTCACCAAACTTTCTTCATGTGGATTTGGTCAGTCTTTCAGGGGAAGTTGATGGTGTTAGTCGAACATTCTGCAGGAGCAGGTGGGGTTTGTTGCTTTTTCTGTGGAAGCACATGTGATTAGTCAGATGCCCTGCAGGAGCAGGTGGGATTGGTCAGTCTTTCTGTGGGAGGGTTTAGGAATAGATTTTGCATGAGCCGGTGGGATTGATTATTCTTTCTGTGGAAGTGGGTGGGATTAGTCAAGCTTTCTGCAGAATTAGGTGGGATTAGGTACCCATTTTGTAAAATTACATGGGATCAGTCAAACCTTCTGCAGGAGCCGGTGGAATTGGTCATTGGAAGGGTCTAGGACTGGGGCCTCATGTATCAACACGGCGCTTTGTTTACACCAGTTTTCACGCTCACGGTCGGATTTACTAACACTGAAATTAAAGTGAGAATGTGCGTTCTTCCACGCCAACTTCGTGTCTGGCGTACCTGTATTTCTTGGGTGTGTTTGTTTTATTTCCGTTGGCGACTCCTAGAGGCAATTATGTTAAATTGCACACTACAGAGTATCGCACCAACACATGTGAAAAACATTGCTATTAATTTATAATTGATAAAAATGGTTAATTGACAATATTTTTCTACCAATTATGTGATTTAGAACATATAAAAGCATTTGCAAATGTATACAACCCTTAGGCTATGGCAATGGCAGTGTTGGCCTTATTAGAGGACATTGTCAATGGCTGAATCCGAAGTGAACACATTTTTAGGGATCACAGTGATTTTCTGGCCCTGAAGTGCAAAACAAATTAACAAAACGGAAAACAAAATAACAAATTCAAAACCAAATTAACAAAATGGAAAACAAAATAACTAATTCAAAAACAAAATATCAAAACACAAAACAAAACAACAAAACACAAAACTTTTTATTTTTTGTTATTTTGTTTTCGGATTTGTTAATTTGTTTTCCATTTTGTTAATTTGTATTACACTTCTCGGCCAGTCTGACACAAACCGGAAAAGGTAGGTATAGTTTGCAAATGAAATGCTTACCGCTGATTGGACGAGACATCTGTCACTCAAGATATACAGGAAGTACTGCAGTAGTGGTAGATTTGTATGTGTATGAATGTGCAAACATTATTGTGGTTTCAAATATGCCGTTGTTACGGTGGCCCTGAAGTCAGTTTTGTTAATTTGTTTTGTACTTCACGGCCATCACAGTTTAAAGTGAAGCAGAACACACGAGAAACAAAGATAGAGAAACAAGTTCCTACTTCCTGTATATCTTGAGTGACAGATGTCTCGTCCAATCAGCGGTAAGCATTTCATTTGCAAATTATACCTACCTTTTCCGGTTTGTATCGGACTGGCCGAGAAGTACAATACAAATGAACAAATCCGAAAACAAAATAAAACCAAAAACAAAACAACAACACCCCACCACACCCCTCCCCCCAAAAAAAATTGTTTTGGGTTTTGTTATTTTGTTTTCAGTTTTGTTAATTTGGTTTTGCGCTTCACAGCCACCGTAGAATATGCATGGGATTCCGCGTACGCAGTGTTTCATACATCAGATTTTTTTACTGCGTAAGCACATTTACAGCTTTGTCCATACGCAATGTTTTAGTATGAATTCAACACAAGTCTTTGGACATGAGGCCCCTGGTCTTTTTTATTTTATTTTGCGTGAGCAGGTGGTGTTGGTCATGCTTTCTGTGGAAGTAAATATGATTAGTCAAACCTGTAAAAGCAGGCGGGGTGGTCTCTCTTTCTGTGGGACAATATATTATAATTTCTGTATGAGCAAGTAAGATTGGTCAGTCTTTTAACTTACTGCAGGAACAGCTGAGATTGGTCACTTTTCCATGAAAGTGGAATGGATTGGTGAAATTAGTCAAATATTTTTCAGGGGTGAAGTAGATCAAAAAGTGGAACACATTCCCCTGAACACCTCTATCCTTTGCTACCATTCAAAAGCACCAGAATGACAGTAATAATAAAGTTGGATCACTTTTGTCCCATGTTGCCATTCTTTTAAATTAGGCAACTCTCTGAGAGCATTGCCTCTTTGGGCTCTTGTTACCTGGGTTATGAAGAGCCAGTCTGAGACTTTCAATAGGTCTGAACTTGTTGTGAGCTTTAATGAAACCCTCCGAGGTGAGACAGCCCTTGCTTATTGAGATAGATAGTAGTTTCTCTTATCCTCACAGCTGTTATTTGGTGCCAACCAGAAAAAAAAGTAGTTTAGCAGACCTGGAGGAGCATGAGCCAACGTAAAGTGTGAGAAGATGCGCTAAGATGAAGAAATAAATCTGACAGAGAAATAAGTCATTCTCAAAATGGTCTTATATATATATATATATATATATATATATATATATATATATATATATATATATATATATATATATAAAGGACTATTTCACCTGAGCTATGACTGTTCTATTACCAGTGACAGAGGTGCTAGTGTCTATGATACCGTATAACCACAGTATTTACCTTTTTAGATTGCTTGCTATGGTTATATAGGAGACACATGAAAACTGAGCTTTTCTGCATTTTCGGATAAAACTGTGATCAGGAAAACCGTGGATATGGACACTTCGCCTAAGCAGAAAGGATGCAGGACGTAAAAGGTGTGCATTTACGTTTGGTAATGGTTACTTATGCTACTCACTGCTGATTTTATCTAGATGAAATTTGACCTGCGAATTTACAACCCATGATTTTGTGAACCAATAGGAAACATAATGGTGCACACAACCATCTCAGACACTAAACCTTGCTAGGGATTTATTTATTTTTTTTTTGTCTTTTTTTGGAATGTTGGCACCCCTGCATTGCAACAGTTATATTACAAAGTATTTTATATCCTTTGGAATTAAAGTATTTTTAGGAAGCCGAGGACGCTTGGGGATATGTTAAAAATCCAGAAGCAGCAGGAAGATTTCCTGCATTATCAAATGCTCAGAAAAGAAAGAGCTTGGCTAAGGCATTATGTAAGATCAGCTCTAAATGTTCTTGCTACTTGGTGTAGTTTGAAAATCGTAGGTAAGATTTCAAGAAGGTTCTATTTGCCATGTTTTAAGTCAGCCAGAAAGTCCAGATTTTGTTTTCTTTCTGTTTTTTTCATCATCTTTTTACCTTTGGCTTTGAAAACTAGGAATATATATATATATATATATATATATATATATATATATATATATATATATATATATATATATATATATATAAATAAAAAAATCATCATGGATGTTTGACAAAAATGTCAACATCATCTCAGAAACTTGAATAGCCTCCATTTATTTTCCATTTATTCAGCCTTTCTGCAAGACAAAAAAGACCTCAGGGCTGTGTGTGGTCACATGTTCTATGAGTGAAGTATTTAAATGAAATAACATGGGTGGTCAGAATGCTATTAAAGGCAAAAGAGAATGAACTTAATTCACATCATCTTGTGAGGTAAAGCCGTGGCGGTTTGCAGCTGGTCAATGCCCCACGTCACATGCTATGCTGATCCTTAGCCAGTACTACAGCATCTGTTTATTCCAGATAAATCTTGTCAGTGCTTAACAGCAGCTGTTCATTTTCATTCATTTTTAGCAAACAAGCAAAACACTGTTCTGAGGATTCCTTAAATAATCTCTCTCTTAAATAATTCATTTTTATTCCCTAGTTTTATGGAGGACGATTCAGTTAATTAGGAGTTTTTGGGGGCAAAAATTGAAGAGATGTTCAGAGAGCAGCACCATTATAAATTAACTGCCTCAACCCCCCCCCCCCCCCATGGTGTGGTGTGTTGTTTCAGACAGCTAGGTGAGAATGATCGCCATCGTCAATGCATTTCCTCAACTGTCTATAACCATGATTTTGTTCTGGATGAGATGTGATTACTAACTTTCTCTGGAAGAAAAGAGGAGAGGATGGGCTGGCGGAGATAGTGACACACCTCTGAGCTGGAAGAACAAAGCTCCAAAGAGGATCAATATCAATTTACTCAGGTTTCCTTGTGCTGCCTCGGCTTTCTGTCTTAATCTAGTTTGTTGCTTGTTACGTCTCTCGAAGGAAAACTTTTTCCTTCTATTGGTTTCTAGGCTTATCCTACTGTAGGCTAAGATTCCTGATCATGTAATGGAAACATCAGTGCGTGTCAGGCTTAAAGCTTTAATATACTGTATTGACCAGGATGAAAGGTGGACTTGTATGGAGGTGGTTATTAAAAAATGAATTAATAAATGATATATAATATATACTGTAGCTTTAGTAAATTCAAAAACATGTCCTTTATGAAAACCAGCCAACCCATATGAAATGTGTTTCTTTTCATGTTCATGCCATTGCATGGTAATCAAGATGAGAAGGAGGGAAAATAAACAAACAAACAAACAAACAAACAAACAAACAAACTTTAAAATAACTAAAGCTCCGCTGCAGTGACTTTTCAGCTCAGAGAAGAGAGAGAGAGAGAGAGAGAGAGAGAGAGAGAGAGAGGAAATATCTTGCTATTTTCTAATTATATAAGGCTGCATGTGCAAATCAATAAATCCTGACAATCTGTATGTTTATACTTCAATTGTTCCAATAGACATACTGTACATTTTTATCAGGCATAAAAAATTGGAGTGCAATTTCACAGTAAGGTACAGTATGGGCTAAAAACATTCAATTAACACCTCATATTTCTTAACAGATTCTACACTGATAAAGTCACAGATTTTCTCTAGCCCATAACAACAAAATATAAACAACTAAATAATAATTAAGCATATATAAATACAGTATGCTTAATATACATACAATTTCATTAGCATTTCAAGGTAATTGCATTATCTGAGTATGTGTTAAATTTAAACAACTGGGTTGTCTGTAATGTGATTAGATTCCCAATAAAAAATCCTACTGTACATTTAGGACATTTTTCTTTACTCTGTAAAATAAAAAGTCTTGCTGCTGTACATAAATAAGTGTGACGGTGTATCACTAATTGGCATGCCAATCATAAACATATACTTTAAATATAAGGAATAAGCACAATGTCCTTGCCAGGTACCAAAGTCATCTTTAAAACTAGTGCAAACCACAAGTCTTTATGCAAAAAAAAAAATGTTGAGACCAAATTATTGGCCTGCATCAAGCAACGAAAACAATAAAATCATTAGAATTGGATGAAGAACTCTCCAATGCATTATTGAAACCTGGAAGGATAGTGCTGAACCATTAACTTCACAGAAGAAATGTGGTCCAAAAATTCATGAATGACTGATTTTGGAAGTTGCAATAGAAAAACATCTGCAGTAGAAATCAGAGCTACATTTAACAGTGAACGTAAGAGCAGTTCCACACACACACACACACACACACACACACACACACACACACACACACACATACACACACAGACAATGTGATGAGAACTCACAGGATTAGGAATAAACAGCTGTGTGGTTATAAGAAAACCATTTGTTAGTGAGACTAATCAGAAAAAAAATGCTCAGTTTGCTTAGGAGCATTAAGATTGAACTCCAGTGGGAAAAGGTCATGTCGTCTGATGAGTTCAGATTAACCTTATTCCAGAATGATGTGCCAGGTTTAGAAGAAAAGTGCATGACGCGATGAACCCATCATTGCAGTGCCCACTGTCCAAGCGTCTGGAGGCAGTGTTATGATCTGGGGTTGCTTCAGTTGCTCAGGTCTAGACTCCGTGACCAGGTTATCACATCTATGGAGTTTTTCTTCACTGATGGTTATATTCCAGGACTTTTGTGAAAGAGTGGTTCTGGGCTGCATTGGACAGAATACTGTATGTCATTTGGCCACCACACTACGTGTACATATATCCTAATCAAAAGTTTCACAATAATATTTTTTAAGGATCTTAAAAATGAATTAATATAAAACCTGTATGCAAATATCAGGATAATAATAATAAGGGGTTGATGGAGTAGATTATTTTCCATTTAGTTTTTTCCCCTGCTGCTTTCCTTAACCCAGGGGTGGAAAAAAAAATGGACAAGAAATTGTGATGAAGTGAGAATTGTGCCAAAAGATTACTCTTTTAAAGTTGAAGTAACAGCATAAAATAGACTATATGTATATTTATGTATAGGTATATGAAAGATTAATAGTTTGTACATTTACAGTAAATGTAATAAATCATTCACAGATCATCCATAACACTAAATTGCAAAACATTAATCCCAGTATGTGCGGCACGGTGGCTTAGTGGTTAGCACTGACGCCTTGCATCTCCAGGGGCCAGGTTCAATTCCTGGCCAGGGTTGATTCCCCCCTCTGTGTCCCCTTGGGGCATTACTCTACCAGACCTCTTGTGAAGTGTGCTGTGGTGTCTGGCACCAGGTGATTAGCTGTGGATCCTTCAACTTGAACTGTTTGCCTTCTAAGCCGGCTGTGGTGGACGGAGTGTTCGGATACATTTCTAATGTGGCCATCCTTGACTTTTTTCATGAATTTGTGCTACATTGGTTGTTGCTAATTATTAACTGACATTAGAACGTAGATTATTAAGCTGCACAGGAATGTGCAAATCTTACAATGCAAATATATTTGTGTCTCAGTAACTATTCATGTAAAGTTTTTATTTTATTTTTTAGATTTTATTATATTATTTACATATATCTCTTTTTATTTGACATTTGTTGTTTTGTTGACAATTCAGATCATTCACTGGTAATGATAAGTGGATTAATCAGTTATTGTCTTGGTCTGGCTGGCACGGTGGCGCATTGTTCCGCCTTTGGGTCTTTTTGTGTACATGATCTCCCTGTTCTTGGTGGGTTTCTTGCAGATACTATTAGGTAGGGTTGTTTTTACATTAGGGCCCCGGGATCATTTCCGATAACACTTGGCACACAACAACCACTGAACTACAGTAGATAGCCATAGCTGATAAAGTAGGAAGGTAAACGAGAGAATTTTTTCTAAAATATCAATAATTTTTGCCACAACACAAAGACTGTCATCCTCATTTTCTTCTTTTTGTGTTTAATGGCAGCTCACAAACCAACTAGGTGCATACTGCCACCTGCTGTATTGGAGGGTGAAAATAAACAAGTGTAAATGTAAATGCAGGCCAGTCGGGGAGTGAGGAGGGGCGTGGAACAAATCAATCGTGCCTAGTGTGAAATTAGCCCTCAATGTATGCAGATTAGATTAATTGCTGTTTCCAAATTGCCTGTTGTGTGCGAGTGAAAATGTCAGTGTGTGTATTCTTGTGCCGTGGAAGTCTGCACTGCCCCGAGTCCCCTGGGAAAGAATCCAGGCCTCCTGTGGCTCCGTACAGGATAAGTGGTGAATGAGTGTATTGATCAGGTCAGAACCAGATCAGGCATCTACTGGAATACAAACCAAATGTGTTCAGCTGTCCTTTGTCATTGTGTGAGTGTCAGCTCCATAATGACTGCTCCTGCAAAAGTATGTTAGGCCTCAGGCAACAAAATCAACCTGACATAATGTCATTTAGAGTCCGCGACTGGCTTATCTCAGGTGACCGAGAAACATCAACGTTCAAACTCCTCAGACGAATCATCTCCATTCCGTTTCAGTAGAGGACAAAAACAACGCTGTCATCTTCATTAATCTGCTCTAACTGCAGCTCTACCAGGACCTCCATGACATGAAACAGCACAATACCACGGCTACACCGTCAGAATCATCGAGTCCTAACATAACCATCACAATCTCATCCATCCATAACATCACTTAGTGCAGTGCCGTGAACATCGAGCTCTGAACATTTTTTTTATGAATATGTCACACTCAGAAATGGTAATTAATGAAGTAAGGAACTAATGGCGTAGCGTTTTAATCGATGGAGTGCACAGGAGAATGCATAATAATCAGCCAGCCAGTGCAGATGCACCGGCGCACGGCTCTCATTAATAAATCTGCGAGTAATGCTCATCAGAGGGTTTATTACTGATTAATCTCACCATCTGTCTGTCTCTCGAGCCTGAGCCCTAGAAAATGGTGCTTGTGTGTTTCATTGTTCAGATACCTAGGTGATGGATTAGTGGAGTGGCCCTTTGAGGATATCCTTCATACAGGTAACAACTGTGCAGGATTAGACTTTTGGAATTTGAATAGAGACAGGGAACGGATTTGGGATCTGTTTTTAAATGGAAAATGAATAGAGCTGGAAAGTTTTCATTCATGGCCAAAGAAGGGGAAAAAATCATTTAAAATGAAGATTAAAAAGTAAAGGACATGACTAATAAATCTGTGCATCACATTGTCTACAACTTGAAACGTATTGCACTATTTAAGGGTAGACCAGTTTTTAATGTGCACATACAGTATGTGGATGACATTTGCATATTTGTCACACTTAAATGATTGAGATCATCAAACACATTTTAATATTACACAGAGATAACCTGAATGCAGTTTTTAAATCATGATTTTAATTATTATGGGGAAAAAAGCTGCCCAAACCTGCATGGTCCCATGTGAAAAAGTAATTGCCCCTTAAACCTGTCAACTGCAATTTGCGTTTGCAATGAGTCTTTCGCATCACTGTGGAGGAATTTTGGCCCATGAATGCATGAAATGGTGGCCGGACATTCTCTTTCAGTATTTTCTGGTAGAGCACATCGTTCTATCAATAATGGCATGCCATCCAGGTCCTGAAGCTGAAAAGCAGCCCCAGACCATCACACTACAGTACCACCACCACTTTTGATGTTTTTTTTTTTTTTTTTTTATCAAATGCTGCGTTAGTTTTACGCCAGATGTAAACAGGATGCACACCTTCCAAAAAGTTTAAATGTTGACTCATGAGTCAACAGAATATTTGCCCAGAAGTTTTGCCAAATGTGAGATGAGGCTTTGTGTTCTTTCTGGTAAGCAGTGGCTTTGGCCCTGGAACTCTCCCATGAATACCATTTCTGCTCCCAGTCTCTTTCTTATTGTTAAATCATGCACACTGACCTTAACTGTGGAAAGTAAAGTCTGCATTTCTTTAGATTTGTTCGGGGTTCTTTTATGAGCTCCTGGATGAGTCGTCGTTGTCCTCTTGGACAATTTATTTTTGCCTCAAGATTCACCACTGTGCCAAGACTTTCTCATGTCAATTACTTTTTCTTTAGATCACAACATGGTTTTAGCATGTTTAGCATGTTTGACTTTAAGTGATTTCTTGAATAAACAGTTCTGGCAGTAATCAGGCCTGGGTGTGGCAACTGAAATTTACTGTAACTCAACTTTCCAAAGAAATGTGGCTAATCACAGCTCAATCATGATTTCCTGCATTTTCTATTAACTTATTTTCTATTTATTTATGTATTTTTTTATATTTAATCTTTTTCTATATTTCATCAACATTTGTGTGATGATCTGAATCATTTAAGTGTGACAAAAAATTAATAAATAAAAAAAATAAATATATATTCATTCATTCATTTGTTCAGGGTCGCGGGGGACCTGGAGCCTATCCCAGGAGACTTCGGGCACTAGGCGGGGTACACCCTGGACAGGGTTTTATATATATATATATATATATATATATATATATATATATATATTGATATATAGATATTTATTATCTTTTTTTTTTACAGCGCTGTAGATCTTACCAAAGTTTGTGATTTTAGACCGTCTTGAAGGTTTATCCAGGCTGATAATGACAAATTATGCCATAAATATGTTATGCTGTGAAGCATGTGTGCAATCCGGTCTCATTATAACTGTGTGTTTATCTTGTTCTTGTTTGATTACATTATTTTGCTGCTGTTTTCCAGAATAGTTATGTAACAGTACTTGATTAAAAAAACATAGTCATATTTTTTCTCCAACCATTTCTTGGCACAATATTAGAAAGGTAACCTAGTAAAATAAAGAGTGAGTCATAATTCTTATAATGCATCTTATGCTATTCTGTGACACATTCACAGCACAGACCCTTTGGGATTGCTGGTCGCTGTGTTTCTTTCCATGTAGCAAATAGAATGAGCTGTGAGCTTCTGGAGTACACTGTCCTTGGAGTGTACTGTTGACTTTGGTCAGGGCTTAATTTAATCTGGAATACAGATGGATGTCATTTACATGCTTAAACTAGAAGAGAAAAGGTATAACGAATGTAAAACTGTGTAAAACTCTAGTGTTGTTAACCAGTGACGGGCTGGTGTGATGAATATGAACACAAAGCAGGGTTAATGTTACTGCATGGAAAAAAAAAGATTATAGTCCAATAACAGCACTTTAAAGTGGATTTAGCACAGCAATATTGCAGATTATAGTTACAGCAAGGATAAACGTCATATCCTAACCAGATGCTCTTTTTTTCTATCTTTCACACAAATTGTATTAGTCTTTAAATGTGAAAAAGTTCAAAGATGATCACACTCCTGCCAGTCCTTCCTTCTACAACCTCAACTGACACAATCAGAAGATTTTTAGCTTACTTTCAGGGAATTTAGATATCACCACATTGTGACCTCAGTATAAAGTTTCACATCACTATATAACTAGAATTGAATTGAATTAAAATAATCATAAATTCCATTAGAATAATAGTAAGGTCATGATATTTTGACTATATAAAACTGGGACATGACAATTGTCATGGACAAAAGTTTTAAGAATGACACAAATGTGAATTTTCACAATGTCGTCTGCTTAAGTGTTTTTAGGACTGGCTTTAGGACACAGGACTGATACTGTAGTAGTGCTCACCTTTTCTTCTCCAGGAAAAACATCAGGGACAGACTCATACAAAAGGTACAGGGGTTGAACTGCTTGAGGACTGGGATACAGTTTGTTTTTTTCTGGATGCTCCAAACAACGGGAAGTGGATTCATTAGAGAAAATGTCTTTACCCCGGTCCTCAGCAGTCCAATTCTGTCCCTGGTGTTTTTCATGGGGAGAAGTGGCTTCTTTGCTGCCCTTCTTGAAATGTATGAAGGTGAACGGTACTATCAGTCCTATCTCATGCCATCAGTAATCATCCTAAAACCATTCGTGTGGGGTTGCTTCTCAGCCAAGGAAGTGGTCTTGCTCACAATTTTTCCTAAGAACACAGCCATGAATAAAGAATGCTAAAGAAACATCCTCTGAACCCAATCTTCTCCCAACCATCCAAGAACAGTTTGGTGACAAACAACACCTTATCTGCAATGATGGAGCTCCTCGCCATACTGCAAACATGATAACTACTGTAAGTGGCTTGGGAAACAGCGATTCACAGGATGCCAGGGTGAATTGCGCAGGTCTTGAAAAAAAGTGTCAACACTGCAAATATTGACTCTTTGCATATACTTAATAATTTCTATGATATTGATTGCCTACTGTATATGTTCATACGCAATTGTAGTACAAAAATTTGTCCATAAATCATCCAAGTCAACTATTATCCATAAATAGATGCCATCCTTGAGATTTTGTGGTGTACTTGGTGTTGAAACAACTCACACAAGAGCATAAACAGAAGCGTTTGGATATCTGCGAACAAAAAAATGAGACATGGATTCATAACTGTGAGTCTGAGAGTAAATGGCATCCTCAATCGCCGACAGAGAAAACGTTCGAACGTCAACCATCAGTTGGATCATTGGCTCATCAATGCTTACAGTTTTCAGGGATTCTCAAGTTCCAGTATTGGAACATGTTCATGTTGAAAAATGTTCAACAATCAACACTGCTCGTTACAGTGAGACGCTCATTGAAGATCTGAAGACGAATCATCGGATTGCTATCCAAGGGTGTTGTGATCTTGCATGATGATGTACATCCATGCACTTCTGCCCACACTATCACTGAAAAATTATGCATTTGTCTATCCTAAAAGTAAATTAAAATAAAGTCTACATCCAGAGTGTGGATAATTTTTGACTCACCCACATATAATACTGTGGTCAGAATGGCACCTCTGCATTTGAGAGTGTCTTAGTTTTAAAATGATGAATAAAAACATTAAAGTCAACCCTTGTTCTTTCAATTATATTAAAAGTCTACATTTTACAGAAACAATAAGCATTCCATTTCACAGATAAAAGGAACCAAATTAAAATGAAATGCTCCTTCACAACAGTCTTGACCACAGAAATTTCAAATTTCCAGCTTAACTCAAAATTCACTTTGGTTCATTGTGAGTTTTACGTCGTCTGTCACAGACCGATAGTAAATGACGACATGCTTTCTTTGTAAAAGTGGATGATGTGTTCCGTAGCTGACCAGCATTACGAGCTTATGAGAATCTAATTTAAAAGCAAAATTTAATACGAATACAATGCTTCGACTTCAGACTCAGGATAAAACAGGTTAACCCATACAAATTGTAACAGACAAGAGCGATGTTGTTAAAAAACGTCTCTACAGAGTGTAAGTGCAGATGAGGGCACTTCAAAATCAGGCCTCATTGAGGAAGAGAGGAGTGTGTGCCCTCCCTCCCTCTCACCAGTGGGGTGTTATCAGAGCTGACAGCACCGGGTGCATGCTGCTGCTGCCAGATTCTCTTTGTAGTATTCCATCTTTTTCTACACACCATGTTTCATACAAACACACACACACACACACACTGAAATGTTAATGCTGCCCTCTGAAAAAAATCAACCTGACGCATATCCACCCCCTGTTTATGATAATGCATACATGTGGAAGGAGCAGAGTGGAGGAGAAAACAGGATGAAGAAAAAAAGACAAAAAATTCTGACACCTTTTGAAAAACTAAAGCAAATTAAATTATGCTGGGAGAAAATTAAGTTATAAAAGGAGTATAGGGACAAGATGGTGCCAAGGACATACTTTCTTTGGGGAGATAATTACAGTGAACAAGTTACACTTTTACAAGTATTGCAATCCTTCAGGTATTATTCTTTCCACATTCAGGTTTTGTTGATTTGAAGTGGATAGTAATGGTAAAACTAAGTAAAATTAAATTTTCTTTCTTCAGCATTGATGACCATATTAGATGTTGTCATAAATATTAGATTTCTTATCACTCTCATGTGACATGCTGCTTCTACATGCCTATAACTGAATACGGATGTCAAAAAGGCCAAAAAAAAAACAACCAAAACTGTATCTCATACAGTCAAGCTGTGGATCGCTACAAGCCACTCTGCCACATGCAGGTAAGTCACAATTTCCATACGACTACCCAAGGCTCATTGGCTCAATCATTATCCGGTGTCGCCCAAATGAGGGTGGGTTCCCTCTTGAATTTGCTTTGTTCTCCCAAGTTTTCTTCCACATGCCATTTGAGGGAGTTTTTCCTTGACATTTGGTACAGTATGACTCTCCAGAATTTGTATTCCTTTAAAGCTGCCTTACAGTATAATAATGTCCGTTGTTAAAAGCTCTACAGTATATAAATAAAATAAAAAATTTTTTTTTTACAAATTATTAATAATTTTGTGGCAATATGTAGCAAATAAATGTGAAAGTTGGAGCTAGGCTTAGCTGCTAGGATGCTCTACAGTACAGTATATCCCTGGAAATGCATTTCCATGTCAGAATCATGTGTTCCCTTTCAAGGCTACACTTGATGCTGCGTGAAAACGCTATGGGAACCATTTTGTCCAGTTGCCAGTTGTGAAGCATGTGTGCCAACACGCCAAAATTTGGCTATGTATATAACCTCGGTCAGGTGACGTCATCCGATTAGATGCAGGTGGAGGTTATAAATACAAGTGAGCCGGCAACAAACCTCAGATCATTTGTCTTCAGCCTTGTTGTGAGCGTGCCTGTGTTTAAACCAGCAAAATAAGAAGGTGTTTAACTCACCAATATGGCGATTTTAAACTAGATATCCCTCCGTGTGTGATAATCCATATTGGAGTGCGATCTCTACACTGCTTCTGTTAGTGCTGCACGCACCCCGCATTCCGTGAGAAGCTCCGAGCCCCCGCGCATTCCTGGCTTAAAACTCGTGCATCTGACAGAGCTGCGGCAGACGGAGGTAAGCTCCTTTTCTTCCGCGTTCTCATCACGAGGATTCCTCTCTTGCTTAGCGGAGATGAAAATAGCATTAAGCACTAAAAAAAATCAATAAATAAATAAATAAAAAATTAATTTAAAAAACAGTAGACAGCAGGTTCTGTCGGGTGGCCGGGGGGCGGAGCAAACCCTTAACCCTTAATGAGTTAACCCTTTCATGGAGTAAGCTGTATTCATCCCGTGTTTTTCCTGCCATCAACTTATTTATTTATTTAAATATAGTTGATGTGGAAGCGCGGGGTTATATGATGACGCCCAGATAGAAGAGATGCTTAACAGGCTATCTCTCTCCTGGGACATCATCCTTCCTGGAAAGCTTATACTTCCCTTCTAGCTGTGTAGACTTTCATCTTCCCTGGAGGGAAAAGCTTTTCAGGCAGTAGGTCAGCTTGGTGCTCTACTGCACACCAGGACGGTTTTGCAGGCCTACCAGGCTGGCCTGCTGAGAGACTTGAGTACTGGCGGGGCTCTTCAAGATAAGGCATATTGGAATTATGCCGAGCTACAGAATTGTCTCTTTCGTGCAACAAAGCAGACGGCTCGTGTTATCGGCCGTTTTATGGCTGCTAAGGTTTTCGCAGGAGGCACCTGTGGCTAAATCTCAGGCGCATCAAGGATAGGATTGTGCATTTCTCCTTAATGCCCCTATCTCGCCTTCTGGCCTGTTTAGCGATGTCGTTAACTCAGCCGCCACTAGTTTCTGGGGCGAAGTTATACGAACAAGCTTTTGGGAAATTCCCTCCCCGCCGTGCTCAAGAGTCGGGATTGTCGGCCACCCAGTCTTGACCGGGTCTGACTCTTGCGAGGCGTAAAACACCCAAGAGGTCAGACCGATAATAAAAATAAAATAAATGGGGGTGGCCCCCCCCAATAGGGAGAGGCACCCAGAATTCCTTTCAAACGAATATGTGTTCTCCCTGACACCCCCAGGAGGTCGGTGTTCTTGCTCCGCCACCACTGGGGTTTCGGGCAACACCAGTCTCCAATAGGCTGTTAGTTCTTCGGTTTTTCCTGCCATGTTTCAGGATGCCGAACATCTAACATCCCCCCCGTTTAACCAAGCCGCCGAAACTTTTGCCCTTTTCTGAGAAACTGGCAGCGTGGAAGCTACTGCCAGGTATATCTCCTTGGGTGCTAAGCACTGGAGAGAGAAACTACAGGATTCAGTTCTCACTTCACCCTCTGTGTTTTCAATGGCGTGGTCTCCACTTCCATGAAACCGGAAAGTGCGCAACTGCTGACAAAGCTGCTGGGGAAGGGGGCCATGGAACATTTTCCCCCAACAGACAGTGAGTCAGGCTACTACAGTCGGTATTCTTGGTTCCCAAGAGGAGCGGGGGCTGCCTCCAATTTTTCAGATTTTGCTGGCTCTTCCGCTATCTGAAAATCTATGAATACAGTTCAAATGTTGACTGTCAAAGTGATTGCTCTCAATCCTACCAAGCGATTGATTTCTGACAATCGATTTAAGGACACTTACTTTCATACAGAAACATTGCCACAACACAGGAAGTTCCTGAGGTTCGCTTTCGGGGGCGAAGCTTACCAGTATCGGGTCCTTCCTTTGGTCTAGCTCACCCGCACATACAGTATACAAAATACAAAATGCTTCGTACCCTTTCTATGTGGTTCAGACCCCGGTTTCTACTCTGGGTCCCACTCTAAGTTCATCTTGTCATCGCTGAGGCTAACGACAGATGCTTCCCTCACAGGCTGGGGTGCGGTCTCAGATGACCGTCCAGCCCGAGGGAGCTGGAGAGGCCATCTTCTTGCACGGCACATCAATTGCCTCGAGATGATGGCTCTATTTCTGGCCATAAAGCACTTCCTCCAGCAGTTGAGAGGCTGCCATGTCCTAGTGCGGGTGGACAACACTATGGCAGTCTCATATATTATCGCCAGGGCGGACTGTGCTCGCGCCGCTAATAGCTAGCGCACCAGGTTCCTGTCCCTCAGGGTGATTTACATTAAAGCATGGATGCGGGAGCAGTAGTACTGTCCATTCTAGCTCTGACACACAGGGAATGGAAACCCCACTCCGAAGTAGTCAGGGAGAGATTTCATGTAGCAAGGCGGACATCTTGCCTTGCAAGATATGCTTCGCCTTTTACTGCTCTTCAGATTTACGTCCACCACATCAGCTAGTGGCGTACTGTAGGTCAGATCAGCTTCTACATGTTATGGATGAGAGATGCTATTGCCCTCTCCTATGAGGCGTGTGGGCTCACTTCGCCTCTAGGAATCAGGGCTCTTTCAACCAAGGGGATTGCCTCATATATTGCACTAGCAAGAGGTATTCCCCTGCAGCACGTGTCTGCTAAGCAGGTAAACCCAGTCCACTGCCGAATTGTTTCAGTGCTGGAGTTTCCGTCCTCGGGTCTGTGCCCTAGTACTCTCAGGACGTACGTAACTGCATCCTCTCTCAACTATCTTCCGGAAGCTCTATAAACCCAACAGGCACCCTATTGTTCTTGAAGCCTTCTGTCCTCCGCGCTTACAGCTTCGGAGCAGGAGAGACTTCACTTGCTGTGACCAGCTTGTGCTCTTCAGATCTACGTCCACCGCATCAGCTAGTGGCGTAGATCAGAGCAGGTTCTACATGTTCTGGATGAGAGATGCTATTGCCCTCTTCTATGAGGCGCGTGGGCTCACTTCGCCTCTAGGAATCAGGGCTCATTCAACCAGGGGATTACCTCAGCTATTGGATTAGCAAGAGGTATTCCCCTGCAGCAAGTGTGTGCCAAGCAGGTAGACCCAGTCCACTGCCGAAATGTTTCAGTGCTGGAGCTTCTGCAGGAAAAGCTTGTCCTTGGGCTTGTGCCCTAGTACCCTCAGGATGTACTTAACTGTATTGTTTGAAGCCTTCTGTCCTCCGCCTTTTACAGCTTCGGAGCAGGAGAAACTTCACTTACTGTCCAGTATGTGCTCTTCAGATTTACGTCCACTGCATCAGCCAGTGGCATAGGTCAGAGCAGCTTCTACATGTTCTGGATGAGAGATGCTATTGCCCTCTCCTATGAGGCGTGTGGGCTCACTTCGCCTCTAGGAATCAGGGCTCATTCAACCAGGGGATCGCCTCAGCTATTGGATTAGCAAGAGGTATTCCCCTGCAGCAAGTGTGTGCCAAGCAGGTAGACCCAGTCCACTGCCGAAATGTTTCAGTGCTGGAGCTTCTGCAGGGAAAGCTTGTCCTTGGGCTTGTGCCCTAGTACCCTGAGGATGTACTTAACTGCATTGTTTGAAGCCTTCTGTCCTCCGCCTTTTACATCTTTGGAGCAGGAGAAACTTCACTTACTGTCCAGTATGTGCTCTTCAGATTTACGTCCACCGCATCAGCTAGTGGCGTAAGTCAGAGCGCCACTATACTGGGTGAGAGATGCATATTGCCCTCTCCTATGAGGCGCGTGGGTTCACTTCGCCTCTGGGAAGCAGGGCTCACCCAACTAGGGTGATCGTCCCAGTCTTCATCAGCAGGGGGTGTCCCCTGCAGCAATTGTGTGGCGCGAAGGGTTGGTCCTCCCCGCACACATTTCTTACATTTATAATCTGGATGTTCATGCTACTCCGGGCTCACTGTCCCCGAGGTAGCTGCCCAGGCATAGTTCTGAGACCTTCTCGGCTTTGTGCGCACACGCTACACAACCTTGGGGTCCAGACACCTGTAGTGCGGCGGCGTTGGTATTCTCGTTCCCATAGCGTTTTCACGCAGCATCGAGTGTAGCCTTGAAAGGGAACGTCTCGGGTTACTTTGCTGTAACCCTGTTCCCTGAAAGGCGGGAACGAGATGCTGCGTCCAAATGCCGCACTACCACGTGACCGGACGTCCGTTCAGACAAATTAATCTGAGGTTTGTTGCCGGCTCACTTGTATTTATAACCTCCACCTGCATCTAATCAGATGACGTCACCTGACCGAGGTTATATACATAGCCAAATTTTGGCGTGTTTGCACACATGCTTCACAACCGGCAACTGGACAAAATGGTTCCCATAGCGTTTTCACGCAGCATCTCGTTCCCGCCTTTCAGGGAACAGGGTTACAGCAAAGTAACCCGAGACGATCTCCTTGGAATCCGCTTACTGAATGCAATCCAAGTGTAGTCCTGTATCTTTGATTTAACCCCTCATATCTCTAAACTGACACAATTATAGATGTTTATTAAGTGCCTCGTTATAGCATATGGGATCTGGCAGGTCTGCCTGAGTGTTCCATCTGATCCCTTCAACTGATGGTGGGTGCCACAATTTCCAACCTCCTCACTTTTCAATACCACGACATTGTAATGGTCTCTTACAGTAATTGTTTCCATGGATGATATGCAACAAGGCTGTTATCTGTCCTAGCAACCAAGTCCTACAGTCCTGACCAATAGTCATACAATTAACACCACATAAACTTAGTACATTAACATTGATTACCAATTATATACAGTACCAGTAAACTGGTGATGGGATCATCAAGGCTCACCCATGCCTGCAGGGACCAATGACCAAGCCATCTGGTCTGATCTAATAAATATCCCAATGTAACACAAATTTCTAAAAAGTCAATGCTGGCACCAAAATGGCACCAGAACACCAAGTGCACCACAGCCTGCTGCACATGGCACCATGAAGTCAAAGCGCTCAAACTCCCAGATCTAGCTTCAATTGAGCACCCCTGGAATGTGCTGGACAAACAAATTCATGGACGAATCACTCCACAAATCACAGCACCCAAAGGACCCACTGCCAAACCTTTGGTAACAATAAACCCCAAGAGGTCTTCTGGAGTCATGCCCTGATGGACCAGGTGGCACAAGGGAAATCCTGTGCATAATGTCTTGCTTTGGTTTGATGTTATGACTAATTTGTGTACTTCATTACCTTAGGAGGCACAAGATGGCCTTTTGTCAAAGAGGCAACCAAGTGGGCGAGACTAACCTTCAAAGTGGAAATGGAGTTTGATGAGTTTGTATTATGTATTATGTATTATGTATTATTATGTATTATAAAAGTATTATGTCCACGCTGTGATCTCTTTGAGCTTCTTCTTCTTGACCTACTGTATGGAAGTCATCCCCCAGACTTGTTTAGACACTTAGCGTGTTATGCCATATTTTATCCACTTGCCATCAGAACTGACAATAGAAGTCTTCATATCAATTCACTGTCATTGTAGTAAGCTTTCTCTATAAACTTAAGTGTCCTACAATTACAATCCCAGAAATCTTATGTT
Organism: Channallabes apus; assembly: GCA_030522415.1. NCBI lineage: Eukaryota > Metazoa > Chordata > Actinopteri > Siluriformes > Clariidae > Channallabes > Channallabes apus. The sequence goes on from CM060104.1 coordinate 30,317,893, forward strand.
TAATGTAGCCTTATGAACGTAACCTTTATGTAAAGTGTTAACGTTGCATTGCTTGCTCCATCCTAGTCTCTTAAAGTGTACAGAAGCACCTGTGGAAAACAAATTTACAATCACACACAATTAAATCTTACAAGCCTTTGGAATATAAACAGGGCATTAAATACGTTGTGAGAGTTTTCAGTGCTAATTCACATCAGGACAGATAGGTAATGATGCGGCCTTCTTCTCTGCATTTAATGGAGGGAGGTGAAAGAAAATAAGAGCGTGCAGAGAATGAAAAGGGGAGGAACACATGCTATGAAAGCTAACCTTCAGAACGGGATCTCAGGTTGCTTAACAGAAGCTTAACAAAGCAATGCTCCTTTCTTTCCACATCAGGTTCAGTAAATCTCAAGCAAGATCAACTTCAAGCAAATGCTAATTTCCTTTTAAAGAAGATCCTACTCTTGAATAGAAAGTGTATTTGCAGGATATTTTCATATAATGTTTGTATTAAAATAGTGTATTAGCCAAACTCCTGCTGTCTTTTAAAGATATAAAAATCAATATGAAGTTTGATTTTGGTTTTGATATGTAATTATTTGTTGTCATAAGGTAGATTGTTTTGGACATTTGTGAAACCGAGCACTGCCAGAAGGAAAAACACACAGATTGTAATAAAGAACATTCAGACATCATGTAATCTGCAGTGATTTGAAAAGGAATCTGTGACATACAGACTCAAGTTGTGAATATTTTCTTTATTATCCTTTGTTTCCCTGAAGAAAATAAATAAATATATAATTATTACTTATTAATATTATTAACTCTAAAAAATATATATGCAGTGTTTGATCTCATCATGTAGGGCTTCAATACAGAGCAGGTACAGTGGTGCTTAAAAGTTTGCGAACTCTTTATTGTTGCTTTTTACCCTCACATTAATTAGGCCTAAAACATCATCCTTACCTAAGGCCTACCTAAAAGTTGATAAAATTATATTGAAAATTCTAATATATAGACAATTCTATTTTATATATAGGCTCAAAATCAGTCAGTATCAGTCAGTATCTGGTGGCCACCAGCTGCTTGAAGTACTGCAGTGCATCTCCTCCTCATGGACTGGACCAGATTTGTCAGTTCTTGCTGTGAGATGGAGGGATTGTGTGTTCCTGGTGTGACTCGGGCAGTTGTTGTGGCCATCCTGTACCTGTCACACAGGTGTGATATTCGGATGTACCCATCCTGTGCAGGTGTTGTTACACGTGGTCTTCCACTGCGAGGATGATCAGCTGTCCTTCCTGTCTCCCTGTAGCGCCGTCTTAGGCGTCTCACAGTGCGGACATGGCGATTTATTGCCCTATAGCCACATCAGCAGTCCTCATGCCTCCCTGCAGCATGCCTAATGCACGTTCATGCAGATGAGCAGCGACCCTGGGCATCTTTCTTTGGGTGTTTTTCACAGTCGGTAGACAAGTCTCTTTTAGTGTCCTGCGTTTTTAGAACTGTGACCTTAAATGCCGACTTTCTGTAAGCTGTTAAGGTCTTAACGACCATTCCACAGGTGCATGTTAATTAATTGGTTATGGTTAATTGAACATGCATGGAAAACATTGTTTAAACCCTTTACAATGAAGATCTGTAAAGTTATTTGGATTTTTACAACATTATTGTTGAAATACACAGTCCTGAAAAAGGGGTGTTTCTTTTTTTGCTGAGTATATATATAGAGAGAACCTAAAATAGATCAATTAAAATGCAAATCAAAAATACACCTTGTCCAAAGTAGAAATTACAAATGTTACAGATAGAAACAATCTGAAACAAGCAACAAAGCTGCCCATCCATCTTTAGTATGTACTGTGTACTGTATGTGTGGGTGTGTCATCAATAAGTCATCAGCTTTCTACACTGCTGACTGTATCTCCATTTTGCATCAGGCAGCATCACACCACCTCACTATTAATTATTTTCCTATAACACCACATCGCAAAAGTGTTTTATTCCTTCCACAAACCATACTGAGAGTCAAGTAAGACATCTGTCTAAGACATTCTTTTTCTCTGCAAACTGTAAGTCATCTACAATTATTACTGAAGAGCACTGCAGTCACTCCCTTCTTTACCTTTAGCCTTTCTAAATGAGTAGCAACTAATGCAAATGGAATCTAATTTTCCAAACGAAATTATTTGTGTAAGAATGTGCAAGACAGCAAGTGATATTAGATTACAGTGTGTTAGCAGGGGTTGGCTAATAGCTCATTAACTACCTCAAAGTACGAGAGTTACTGAAGAACACTCCAGAGTACAACTGGGGAAAAAACATGACGGAGAGAGCTTCATGCCCGCAAAACGGAGGCGAGACTCACATTCTATTCTATTCTATTCTATTCTTTCATCTTCTATACCGCTTTATCCTGTATTAGGGTCGCGGGGACCTGGAGCCTATCCCAGGAGACTCTGGGCACAAGGCAGGGTACACCCTGGACAGGGTGCCAATCCATCGCAGAGCACACACACACACACATTCATTCACACACTATGGTCAATTTAGGAACGCCAATTAGCCTAATCTGCATGTCTTTGGACTGTGGGAGGAAACCGGAGTACCCGGAGGAAACCCACCAAGCACGGGGAGAACATGCAAACTCCATGCACACAGAGACGGGAATCTAGCCTGGCCGGGAATCGAACCCGGACCCTGGAGGTGCAAGGCGACAGTGCTAACCACTACACCACCGCGCCGCCTCTATTCTATTCTATTCTATTCTATTCTAAACGTTTTATTTAACTCATGGGTCCTTTTAAAAATCGATTAGAATTATAAAAAATTATGCGGGGTTTGATCTCATCATGTAGAGCTTCAAAACAGAGCAGCTCCAGTGGTGCTTAAAAGTTTGCGAACTCTTTAGTGTTCTTTTCTTTTGTTGTTGCATAAATTAGGCCTAATATAGTACATCATCCTTTCACACAAGCCCTAAGTGTTCTCTAAGAGTTCACAAACTTTCAATCGCCACAGTAACAGTTGGCTGGGTAGTTTAAATAACATAAATAAAAATTACATTAATAACACATACTAATACAAATAATACAAAGCCAAATTAATGACATTTTTAAACTTACATCAATGTTTTTTTTTTTTTTTTACAGTTATTCAGCCTATAATGGGCAGTAGAAAAATTACCTTAATTACAATCATTATCATTAGTCATTATTATAAGGCAGGGATATGTTTGATTTTGAGATGAAGTGCATTTAACCACTTCTTTTTATACACTACAATGGCACTGCAGGACATTTAACTGAACCGATGGACACACACACACACACACACACACACACACACACACACACACACACACACACACACACACACACTTAAAAATCTATAATCTATTTATGGTACAGTATATTGTGTGTGATTTGCAGGTATTAGAGAGATGCTATCAGAAAGGAGGAGTCTCCCAGAACTTCTGGGAGAGGTGAGATGACTTCATAACTAGTTCTTACTCATGATTATGATCTAAAGTATCACCTGTGAGTTTTGGTGCAGTAGAAAGTTGGTTGTGATTTACTAAAAACTATGATTTATACAATGTTTACAGTTATTAATTTCAAGGCTAACAAGCTCTGGTGGAAACTTGCTAATCCTGTTTCTTTCATGAGTTTGTTTTATCAGCAGTCTTGATAAGTGATAAACTGGATTTTTTAAAAAATATATATATAAATGAGAAGATATCTGTGCCAGGTGTTTGTTTTTAGATTGATTTCATTTGCCTTTTTATAGTAAAGTTAATGTCAGTGTTATGAATATTCTTTAAAATGCCCTTAAAAAGTTATTCAGATGAAATCAAACAAAATCCGTCAACAGTCATTGCTGGAAGTCATTCGAATTTCTCATGAGATTAGACTTAGCAAACAACCCTGCCAGTCTTCCGTTATGTCAGCTTATATTTATAGACTAGTCAAGATATGTTCGCATACACACACACGCACAAACACACACACACACACAAAGACACACGCACACATATATTCAAGCTGAAAGGAATGCATTTGGAATAAACCTGCATGTCGTGTGCCTGAGCGGCCCTGCGGGGATCTTTGGTAAGAGTGTCATCCTTCGAAAGGAAGGATCTAAATAAGTGTGTCAGCAGCAGTCAGACAGCGATGGATGACAGCAGTCATATGATGCGTGTCACCTGGCACTGAAATCCAAATAGAAGAAAGTTCCTGACTGCTGTCGAACGGACAGGGATGTCACTGGATCACTCGACACTCTGAGCATAATTACAGTGCTATCTTTGATCATGGAGACAGCATGATATTTTTGTCGGTGGAAAATAAAAATCCATCAAATACTGTGATTTTCTTGTTTATCGCGTTTCAAATACAGACAGTATTGGAGAAGAAGCTGGAGCTGAATTGCGTTCGATCATAGCTATTAAGCGAAAAAAAGTAGAAGAGAGCAAAACTTTGAGCATTTATTCATTTATCAGATTTTTTGCAGTTGTACTTCCTGTTTATGAGAAATATACCATGCTGTTTTTTATCTCTGGGTCTCTGTTGAAAATTAACATCATGCAGTTTGATACTAAATTAGACTAATTATTCACTGGTACAGTGAAAATCTTCATAAATGGTGTAATTAATGTGGCAAATTACAGAATTCCTGGTTCCCTGAACAAAGGTGGGAAAAAAATATAAAACATGAACAAAGGTGCAAAATATAAAAGATAACCAAAAATCCAAAAATAACCTGTACACGAGGAGGTGGGGTAATGTCATGTTACGTATTCTCTGAGCTTTTTGTCCATTTCAAATCTGTCATGTTGGTCAGAGTGTGTGTATGCGCTTCTGAGACTCCTTATTTTATCTATAAAGTTGCCACTAGCAATAATCACATGTGATAAGCTGTGTCTTCTATAATGACCGAAAAATTCACTAACACCTGACACTCACATCCATTATGGCCACGAGTTTTGAAGCACATAACTGTATAGAATGTCTTTGTAGGCTACTGTATGATTTTACAATTTCCCTTGACTGGAATTAAAAGGCCCAAACCTGTTCCAGCATAACGATGTCCCTGTACACAACCTGAGCTCCATAAAGACATGGTGTGAGAAGGTTGGAGTGGCCTGCACAGGGCCGTGACTGAACTCAACTCCAATGAACATCTTTGGCATGAACTGAAACACTGGCTGAACCCCAGTGGCTTTGCTGTTGCTCTTATACAGTAGCTGAATGAACAGAAATCCCCACAGCTACATTACAACATCTGGTGGAAGGTTTTCCAGATGTGTGAAGTGCAACAGTAAAGTGGGGTCCAACTCATCTATGGTAGTGAAATGGGATGTTCAGAAATGGAACATGGGACTTACTTTTTCGATAAACTTAAATAAATGATTGAGTCAGTAAAAGTGAAGAAATCAACTAATGAAATTATTAAAATGCTATAATAATGGTTTTAGTAAAACCTATACAGCTAGTGCTGAGCTGTTAACTTTGTAGAAGAAATGTGGTCTGGAAAAATGTGGTCACATTGCATTGAAATTAAAAGGACAGTTAAAAAACGATGCTTAATGCTTAACAGTAAGAGCATTTTCGTGAGACTAATGGTAATGAGACTAAACAGTTGTGTGACCATAAGAAAACACTTTGTTAGTGAGACTCAATCATAAAGATTGGACTTTGGAGCGATGGAAAAAGGTCATGTGACCTGATGAGTCAAGATTGACCCTATTCCGTAGTGATGGGCGCGTCAGGGTAAGAAGGGAAGCACATGAAGCGATACACCCATAATGCATAGTGTCCACTGTACAAGCCTCTGGAGACAGTGTTATGAACTGGGGTTGCTTCAGTTGTTCAGGTCTAGACTCAGCAACGTTATATGGTAATAAAATGAAGTCAGCTGACCACCTGAATGTTCTGAATGACTGTTTTATCGCATCTATGGAGTTTTTCTTCTCTCATGGAATGTTTTCCAGGACTGGGAGGATGAAGGATCATTTTCACAAATAAAAACTAAACAGCACATTGTGCGCTGTAATCAAAAGTGAAGGTGGTTGAATGAAATCATAATCATCTTAAAATTATTTCAGTTTTGTCCATTAAGCTAAGCCAGTCTCTAATGTCCTTCAAGCAAGCAGAGATTTTGTCAATTTGGGCAGATGGAGTAGGTGTGCAGATAGAATAAAGTTGAATATCGTCAGCATAAAAGTGATAGTTAAGACCATGACATTGAAGGATCAGACAGAGTGGGATTATGTAAATTGTGAATAATAGTGGGCCAAGAACAGATCCCTGGGGAACACCTCGCTTCAGGGGGACGGTGCATCTTAACAAAATCTTCACACAACATTAACTTAGCAGATCTGAGATTTAGTTGAGTTGTCTACTAACACTGATGGGAAGGGTTTAAAGAAGATAGCCTGTGTCTCTGAAGCAGGAATTCTGCTTTTATTTAGAGTAGATCTTGTTGCTGTCTAGTAAGCCCTAGAGGGATAATGAGATATGTTTTATTTTTCATGGCAAAAAGTAAAGTAAATTAAGGTGGATAAAAATCTAATTGCATATGAACTCAATGTTATGACACTAAAGGTTTAGGATAGCATTTGTACCTTTTCTTATGACTGAATTAATATAAAATCTAACAAGCTCTAACCCCACCAACCTCGTTCGATCCAATTCACACAAATCTTTCATGAGGCCAAAGAGTATGAAAAGGGGAAGTAATATGGAGAGAGAGAGAGAGAGAGAGAGAGAGAAGTGAAAAAAGCAAGAAGCAAAGCCAGACATAGAAATTGAAACAGAGAGGAAGAGAAAGAGACAGGGAGGGAGACAAGAGTGAAATGAAGGGATTACAGTCCATGAATAGACGACTTGTCGTTTCCGAAGCTGATGTTTTTCATTTGGGATCTGTGTGAGGCTGAAACTTAAGTGAGATGTATTATTCCTCCCAGCTCACACCTCTGTTCGAAGGCCATGCTTTCAATTATAGAAGAAGCTGAGGAGTGGAGTAGGAGAGAAAAGACATTTCTTCATGCATTCTCCAAAAGTGTTGAAACACACACACTTCTCAAAATGCGTTTCGACATGTCACAGTCTTTGCATCTAATTCCAAATAAGGCAGAACGGTTTAATTCACAAAATATTCCTTGCAGATAATTAAACACATTAGCACACCGACTGTTGTGTTAGTGCTCACATGAGCTACTCCGGAGAAAAGCTGAAACAAAAGCAATTGAAGCAGATGGGTCTCATGCTGCTGTCACAGAGAGTTAAGGTCATCCTCTTATTCCTTTCTCTAAATGCCAAATTATCACATTGGTAACATACGATTTGTTTAACTTACAGCTACAAGTAAAATGGCAAGAAAAAAAATTCCAAAAAATGGTTATTGTAGACAGGAAAGTCTGCTGCTATGACTTCCCAAAACTGATTACTTCCAAACACTTTAATTGTGTAACCGTTCTGAACTGAAAACTGTATCAAAATGTTTCAAGACCAGTTTTGTAACAAGCCAACAGATGGCAGCAACAGTCATAAGGAGCACCGACCTTCATAAGTCAGCGTGCCAAAAGACATCATTCTGTGTACATCGGGAGATGTTCAACTGGAGCTATTTTCATCGTGTGAGTTACCATGTCTGCCATTTCCTCATGGACAGCAAGTTAGAACTAAGAGGGAACATGACATTCTGTGTGAAACAGAGCAAATCTGCCAAAGAGATGTTTGACGTGATTTGTCAAATTCACGTGGATGCTACAATGAGTCGTTCAAGGTGTTTTGAGTGGCACACATGCTTAAAGAGCGGGAGAACATCACTCGAATGAGAGATCAGGAAGACCTTCAATGAGCTCAACCCCTAAAAAACTTTTCTGCCATTGTCATACGGAGCAGTCCAGGCGATCCTCACATGCGTTCTTTTGCTACCCAGTTAATGTGCCAAGAACTCCGTCTCCAAACTTCGTGGATGACCCGTCCTCCATGTCAAGGATCATTACCAGTGAAGATACATGGGAGTATGGTTACAACCCTGAAATGAAACAACAGTCTTCACAGTGGAAGAGCCCATCATCTCCACAACGGAAAATGCAAGGCAGGTCCGCAGCTTGACCGAGTGCATGCTCATCATCCTTTTTGGCATTGTGCATGGAGAATTCGTCCCCAAGGGCCAGATCATTAATAGTGAATTCTATTGCCAGGTTTTACGGCACCTGAGGGAGGACATACAGTACATCAACAAAACAGAGAAATTATAAACACAGTGCTGGGCTCATCAGTACTAATTCACAATCTGCTCCTTCACCACATGTTTGCTGTATTCCCGTTTGAATCTGGTTCCTTTTCAAGGTTTCTCCTCATGTCATCTCAGTGAGCTTCCTCACTAGGTTTACCTCTGGCTTATTCATGAGTAATCTACAGTAAATCTACATCAAGATCTCCTTTCAACTGCTTTGAGTCTATAGCACTTATTTAGAAAGTGAGCAAATTCTGATCACATTGCTAACCTGAATCTCTCATGCTGGTTTCCACACAGGCCACATAGGTGATTGTTCAGTTCCTTGTCATTTCGAGACTGGACTACTGCAACTCACTCCTGGCAGGTCTGCCTCTGTGTGCACCATTTAACCTCTTAAACTGATCCAGAGTGCAGCCACTACATTAACACACTCCTTCCTGTATCTGCATCGGATTCATAATAATGAAACATGCCTACAAGGCCAAAACCAGACCCGAATCTGACTACCTCAAAGCACTTGTTGCATCCAATGTTGCTCCATGCTCCATCCAATTTCTCTATTGGCATTGGCCAAATTGTGATTTTAAACATCGTTATTGGTCTCACAATTTCACAATTTGTACATCCTTAAATGAGAACTTTCTACTTGATGTTGAAATCCATGAAAACTATTGTAGTATTGTATGTATCAGCAATTACACAAATTTGAAGAAGTCGATCAATCATGTCAGTTAGTCATATTTATACTGTATGTAAATTTGTGCAAATTTAGAAATTGAAATTGTGTCTATGTCTTTAAATAAGTCGTCAGTTTCCTTTTGGATATTGTTCTAAGTAGAAGCTTCTTTTGAAAACTATGAACCCTTAAAAAAAACTTTAAGTATTTAAATGGGGAAGATACATTTAATTTCCTTCTATCTTTTGGCTATTTATTGGTCTCTCTCTCTCTCTCTCTCTCTCTTTAGTAATACCTCTCTGTTGTTTCTCTCTGTATCTCTAGCGTGTTCACCGCTGTCAATCACCGCCCCCACTGTGAGACTGAAAAGAAAAAGAAGAGGTCATGCTGCAGTCCAGAGATTTGGCTTCATAAACATGACACGTTATCAATCTAAAATGTTCCCACTGCAACGAGGATGCATTCATTTATTTATTTAGCAGCATGGTAATTAGTTTAAGAGCTCAGGAGAGGGCTGTGTGGGCTGCTCTGCAATAGATTTTTTCTTTTTTTTTTTTTTTTTGTTTAATATATTTTTCCTCCTGGTCTTTTAAGAGTGCTTACTTTCCTCCAACACATAACGAGCTAATGTGACAAAAGCAAAAAGTCATGAGTAGCCCACCATTAAAAAAAAAGAGCTAATGCGTTTGAATCCTGTGTTGCTGCCTGACATACATTCATTTTAGCGAATAAGTGGTATAGTTTGAAGGCATAAATGATGTCTAAAAAGCCTTTAAAAAAAAAAAGCCAAGCCGATTACACGGCACCGAGACGATACATGATTGTGCTCCGTCTTCATTTGTCCTCAGAAACAGATGAAGAGATAGAGATGAGACGGGGAAAAAAGAGAGAAAGCCAGAGATTCTGAGTCATGCATTAAATAAGTGCATGCTCATTTACAAAGGCTTAGACACCCTCCTCCTGCTCCCCCTTTTAAGATTTGTGATATGAAAGGATCTTTACTAATGGCAGGTATGAGTCATGTTTCATTCTCAGCATCAGGACTACGCCTCTGTCACTCGTAATGACCTCCAGTGAAGACAAGCTGTAGGTTTCTTCAAGCATAACCTTCCTTTATCATCGGCTCACGCACTAGAGACCCTCTCTCTCTTTCTCTCTCTCTCTCTCTCTCTCTCTCTCGCAGTGAATCAGGTTTATGCTTTAAATTGCAGGGGTGATCACTGGGGCGGCAGATGGAAACAACAGCAATGAAGCTGGAAAAGGAAATGAATATGTGCTGAGCAGCTTTCAAAAGCTTTCCCTTCTGGGTGAGTGAGCTAGTTAATCATTGTGTATAAATATAGAAACCAAGCAAAAATACGCAGAGCGTTCAGGTCAAACCGGGACTTGTGATAAAATGTCTGGTGTAAAAGCAATTAACATGTGCAGAAGACATTAAGACCAGTACGCAGTATGATGATGAGACTCTTAGCTGCAGTAAAACATTTTAAAGAAAACGTTTTAAAGAACATTCAGCGAGTGGAACGTCTGGTCCTTGAAAATCGACAGAGTTGCAGAAGAGAAGCATCTGTCTGTGGGAACTGTACACACAATCATTCACACATTACAGGAACTCGACTGGGAGTTATTGCCACACACCCCATACAGTCCTGACCTCGCTCCAAGACATTTTCATATGTTTTGGCAAGAGATTCCTGGGAGGCCGGCGTTTTGGTTTGGAGTGATGCTGAGGCAGTCTGATCATGGCTCTGAGAATTTTTTTAACTTGATGATATTAAATGTATGTATATACTGTATATATACACTGTGTATATATATATATATATATATATATATATATATATATATATATATACACAGTATACACATTAGGGTAGCAGGGGATTATATGGAGAAATTACCTAAAATTAAGGAGTTTCTACTCCTATAACGCATCTCATACAATATATTATTTATTTGAATAGCACTTTAAACAGTTGATATTGTCACAAAGCAGCTTTACAAAAATCCAGATGTAGATTTAGCTTGCTAGTGAGTAAATCAGAGAGAGACAGTGGGACATGAGGAAGACACCATGACACAAAAAGGACTCTTTTTAAAAATTATTACAATATACAGGTGTACTGTAGAAGTGCATGGGAAATATTATACAGATTAGAGAAGTAACCCAATACAAAAATATTACACTGATTCTTTCCCCCGTTTTTTTAAGAAACCTTAAAAACTTTTATATCAGAGAAACAAACTAACAAAGTCAGAACAAAATTTATAAAGTAAAATGATAAAAACAAGCTTTTTCAAAACATGTTATGAAAGCACACAACCGACAACAGACCCGTACACACTAATACTATTGGGATATGAAGACCAAAACGGCCGTATTGTTCACTTGTGCTCGCATTTTCTTTTTAGTGCAAAGATTGGTGAAGGTCATGAGGTATAATAAAAACAACTGCACAATAATCAGTGTACGGGGGGTACCAGTACACCCCTACCAGTACACCCCTACCAGTACACCCCTACCAGTACAGCCCCACCAGTACACCCCTACCAGTACACCCCTACCAGTACACCCCTACCAGTACAGCCCCACCAGTACAGCCCCACCAGTACACCCCTACCAGTACAGCCCCACCAGTACACCCCCACCAGTACAGCCCCACCAGTACAGCCCCACCAGTACACCCCTACCAGTACAGCCCCACCAGTACACCCCTACCAGTACAGCCCCACCAGTACACCCCCACCAGTACACCCCCACCAGTACAGCCCCACCAGTACACCCCTACCAGTACAGCCCCACCAGTACACCCCCACCAGTACACCCCCACCAGTACATTTCTCCTCTACCAGTTTCAGTCTCAGTAGTAGACTTTTCTTTTTCTCTGGGTTTGTTGCATTTTGGTAAGAATTGCTTCTGATCATGTAAGGTTTTGCATTGTAAGGTTTAGGCCACACCCACTTTAGGGCTGCAGATATATACATTTTATGCACAGACTACATTGTGTTACACATCCTGATACAGATAACATACAGCTCTCATTAAAATAATCAATTAACATTTTATTTACTTAACGATGCACACATATTAATCCACACATTGTATATAATCTGAAAACATGACAAGCAAAACAACCTCAAAGAAATATTCCACAATTGTTCTACGTATTGTCATAGAACAATTGCCTGATACTGTACGTCTTCCATGTCGCAATGCACTAATCGTCTAGCTCCCAAACTGGGAGAAAAGGACACAAAGATACACATGATGTGTCTGATCGACACACGACTTGACATACTGTAGGTTTTGTGTCGGATTCCTTCCGGACAACCCTTCCATTTTATCCAGGCTTGGGACCAGCACTGCATCCAGTGCGTTAGGTGGGAATTGAACCCGGGCCTTCCACATGGCAGGGAAGTAACCTACCACTTAACCACCACTATCCTACAGTACAGTATGTTGCATATGGGGCTACCATGAAAATATACAAGTGATATAATATGTTAAAATAAAAATAAATAAAATAAAAAAGGGAAATTATTCTAGCGTCTCACAGCAGGGACAAACTGAACACACAGAGCATAGTACTACTTATCCAGACAAGGGCTAACTGCCCATCTGGTTGGCCCACACACACACACACACTTCTTCATCCCCATGATTTGTCTGCACTGGGAGAAAGCAGCTGCCTCACCTCCGTTCCTCCAAAGAACTAAATGCTCCACAGGCTCCAGCTTCCTGCAGCTATCAATTTGTCAGAGAGAGAGAGAGAGAGAGAGAGAGAGAGATTGAGGGTTAGACATGCAGAAAGCGAGACAGACAGGGGAGCTCTAAGCCAGACCCCTTGCAGAGATGACAGATTCGGCTTTGCATGCACTTACCGCTACTCCACTACTCCACTACTCCACTACTGATCTCCAAAACACCACATTACCCCATCCGCAGTCTCGGACAAGTGGAGCATGACAGATTCCACAGTCACCTTGAGCTGAACAGAAAAAGCAATCAGAACTAAAATATCAATCTTTCTAGTGTTTGTATTTCCTGCAATTTATGGAAGTGTTTATTCCGTTTAAAATATTATTTTCTTAAATGAAATTTAAATATCTCTAAATATTCAATTATGATCCTTTCGAGTGGTTATGTTACATTGTCGTCAGTATGAAAACATTCAGGTTTCAGTTTGCATTCATTTTGTTATTGATGAACAAAATTCTATTCCAATAAAAAGTTTAAGCCTGAAATTAGTCAAATAAATGGAAACAGGCTTCATGATGTTCTAATCTTACTCTATAACAAGCCCTGTATTTGAGATTATTTCACTTAAAATGAAATAAATGTTGTTCAAAGCTGTAACTTTAGGTTTTCCCTAAAAATCATTAGGGCATGGGCGTTTACGATTTATGCTTTCTTGCTAAAATGCTTTAATGTTAATTTCAAGAGAGAAAGACAGAGAGGCCTGTAAGGAAACAAATTACTATAACTTCTATGACATACAGGGGTTGGACAATGAAACTGAATCACTGGCCAATTTAGTGTTGGAGGTTTTAATGGCTAAATTTGACCAGCCTTGTGTCCGATCTTCATTGATCGCACATTCCACCAGTAGGACCAGAGTATGAAGGTTTGATTACCAGAGTAACAGCACGGTTTTGCTTAAAATATTGCAATGCACACAACATTATGGGTGACATATCAGAGTTCAAAATAGGACAAATTGTTGGTGTGTGTCTTGCTGGTGCATCTGTGACCAAGACAGCAAGGCTTTCTGGTGTACCAAGAGCCACAGTATCCAGGGTAATTTCAGCATATGACTAAGAAGGACGAACCACATCCAACAGGAGTAAGTGTGGACGCAAGAAGAAGCTGTCTGATAGGGATGTCTGGGTGCCAACCCTGATTGTACCCCAAAAGACATAAAACCACAGCTGCCCAACTCACTGCAGAATTAAATGTGCACATCAACTCTCCTGTTTCCACCAAAACTGCTCGTCTGGAGCGCCACAGGGTCAATGTACATGGCTGGGCTGCTATAACCAAAGCTTTGGTCACTCGTGCCAATGCCAAACATTGGTTTCAATAATACCAGCAGCGAAAATCTTGGACAATGTGAAACATGTATTGTTCTCTGATGAGTTAACCTTCACTGTCTTTTCCACATCTGGGAGTGTGTAGAAGCACCAAAGAAGCGTACCACCCAGACTGTTACATGCCCACAGTGAAGCATGGTGGTGGATCTTTGTTGGTTTGGGCTGCAATATCATAGCATTCCCCAGGCCCAATACTTCTGCTGGATGGGCGCGTTACTGCCAAGGAATACCGAACTAATTTGGAGGACCATGTGCACCAAATGGTTCAAACCTAAAGGCGGTGTTGTGTACCAGGATAATAATGCATCAATACACACAGCAAGACTGGTGATAGAGTGGTTTGATGAACATAAAAGTGAAGTTGATCATCTCCCATGGTCTGCACAGTCACCAGATCTAAATAGTATTGAGCCACTTTGGGGTGTTTTGGAGGATCGAGTCAGGAAATGTGTTCCTCCACCAGCATCACGTAGTGACCTGGCCACTATTCTGCAAGAAGAATGATTCAAAATCCCTCTGGCCACCGTGCAGGACTTGTATCTGTCATTCCCAAGTCAAATTAATGTACATATCGTACTGTGTATGAGACGAATACATTTTTCATTTGAATGTGAATTTACCATGCAGCCCGTGTGTTTGTCATCCTCCTCAGTAAATATAATCACCAAAGCATCTTGGATCATGTACTGTTTTGTAAGCGGCCATGGATGTGCACATGACTTACTCTAGCTTTCTGCCACACGTGCTGTGATGACCTACATCACATCAGACTTTAAATCTACAGTATACTGTAGAACATGAATGGAAGGACATGCAATGCATTTAACTATTTTAGATTTTTCATTTCACTCAGATGAGGATGGTTCCCTGTTGAGTCTGGTTCCTCTCAAGGTTTCTTCCTATTGCCATCTCAGGGAGTTTTTCCTTGCCACCATCACCCTCGGCTTGCTCATCAGGGACAGTCTTTTCCTGGATGTATACCTGCCTAGTGCCCCATGTTTCTAGCATAGACCCGCTGTCATCTCAACCAGGATGAAGCACATTGTTTGAATGAACAAACACAGCCACTAGCCATCAGACATAAAAACTGCACTGCTACATTTTCACACTTCTTTTTCCTGAGCCAATAATTGACCTTGTTTTAAAGCAAAGTAATTTAAGTAATGCATTAAAAAAAAGCTTATTTTGCAATACTTGCAATACTTTTGCATTCCTCTCAGACTGTACATCCAAATCTCTGTAATGTAGGACATTGTTTGAGTGAGAGGGGCAATAACAGCACAGCAAAGAGAAGAGTGTGGAGACATAAACAGGAGAAAAAAAAGAGGAGCAGTGTGGATATTGATTATTATGGTGAATTTTATGGTAAGTGCTGAGAATACTCAAGAAGGCTCAGTCCAGCTCTTAAATTTGGAGCAGACACACAACATTTCCTGCCATAGATATATACTGATGCTTTTTGTGAGTCAATATTTGCTCAAGGTGTTGCTTTACAGACATAGAAGTAGGCTGGAGACAGCGGAGAAAATGGAAGTCCACACGAACATGAGAGAAGCCAATTAATCTGGCGCCTGCATCCGAAACGAGCCGAAGGTTGAATCCTTTGCTTCTCTAATTAAAAAAGACTAAAAAATCCTAGACTTACCCTTCTTTACTAAAGCACACGTACTGTAGTATCATGCACTGAATGAGCATGCTTCTTAATCCTCATTAAAATCACAGTTTTACACCTGGCTTGTACAGGCTTTTAGCCCATTGAAAAGAACAAGGTGTTGAGT
Organism: Channallabes apus; assembly: GCA_030522415.1. NCBI lineage: Eukaryota > Metazoa > Chordata > Actinopteri > Siluriformes > Clariidae > Channallabes > Channallabes apus. Next base: position 30,333,664 of record CM060104.1, read on the forward strand.
GAAAACAACTAGCAATATAGAACATAAATTTATACAATTTTCATGAATTCTGAAAATCTGATTTGTGAGAAGTGTGGCTGCTAATCACAATTTTATACTGTATGGTATATTAATGCATCTGATATGATAGTAGCAGTTAATTCACAGGAAGATATAGTATATGGCATGCATAAGAAAGTCTTCAGGATACAGTCAGGCATTCTGCACTTCCTAGAGTTTTTGGTAATATGACAAGGCTTTTTTGTCTTATTAAATTCCAGATGAAAAAAAAAAGGCTATTTATAGCTGTGGTAAAGTAGGTGATAAGAAGAACTACCTTGCTGTCCAAAAGGAAAAAAAACTATACAGTACGTATCACTCCATGTCATAGGCATTCTAACAATTGTTAATCACACAATCTGTTGGTAACAGCATGAGGACAGAGTAGCTGCCTGCCAAAATCCACATTGAAAACCAGTCACAGAAGCACTGATAGCATTATGGCAGGAACGCTGTACCCATAGTAATATCTTCGTAGTCACTCTAAATTGTCCCTGAACCATCCATGTTGTTATGTTAACAGATTCTAACATAAGACTGAATCCTGAATCCCTCTCTAAACCCAGATCAAGGGCACTACTGTCGACGATGGCGACAGTGACAAGGAAAAACTCCCTGAGATGGCAATAATAAGAAACCTTGAGAAGAACCAGACTCAACAGGGAACCCATCCTCATTTGAGTCATAACGGATAGCAAGGTTTAATCTGCAGTCATACTGTCTGAGACTGGAAGTGAGTTTGGTCTCAAGACTTCCACCACCTTTATTCTTTATTCTCCTCACTTATTAATTATACTAACTGTCAGTCACAGTTGCAATAATTTTCTGATAATAAATGCTGTTTGTGGATCTCTCACTCACTCATTGTTCATGCTGCTTTATCCTGTGTACAGGGTCACAGGAGGCCTGGAGTCTATATCCCAGGAGACTTAGGGCACAAAACAGGATAGACCCCGGACAGGGTGCCAGTCCATTGCAGGGCACACACACAAACACACTCTCACAATATGATCAATTTGGGAACACCAATTAGCCTAATCTGCATGGAGAACATGCACACAGAGGCTGGAATAGAATCTGTCCGGGAATTGAACCTGGACCCTGGAGGTGCAATGCGCCAGTGCTAACCACTGAGCTACCATGCCACCTATTTGTATAAATACTATCACACTCAAGGTCATGCTGTTGTGTTAAATATCAGCACAGCTGTGATATATCCAGTACTCGGGCTGCACCTGGTGCCTACATGTGGATTACAGCCATGCTAATATTCAGTACAACGTCACTCCTTGTCATGTGATATTGCTTACATATACAGTAACTGGAAAAAAGAGCCTTTTTTATTTATTAAACAAAAATGGTGCCACGGGAGACTTTTTTTTTTAAATAAAAGATAGGCTACAAGTGCATAAACAAAGACGTGCAATAATAGAATAATCCACACTAAGACTTTGCAACTTTATTTATTTTTTTCTACAAACGCAGCAGGGTACTAATGTGTGAATTACTCAACAAATAACTGAAAACAGCTGCACACAATTCAGGAATCAAGCAAATAGCAAAAGAATGAGCGGAGACACAACCAAAAACAAACACATGGCACATGTTGCCATGGAAACCGGAAATCAAATGGGGAATCCGTGACAAATTCAGCATGGAAACAATAACTCATCTTCTTTCCACCACCCTGCTATTGATTATTTTCCTATAAGAGCATGCCTGCAATGTTTTATTCCTTCCATGTTTGCAGAATCACATTCCTACTCAGCTAGTTCTCATCCCTAGCAACCTAGGACCTTACATTAATTTTTATCATTTTTTTCCTTTTACTAAATAAACACAAGTTCCATGAAGAACTGCATCTGTGGGAAGCCCAGGCTGCACTTTCCCATGGTTTATTTTCTACTCATTACAGTAAGACCAGCACTGGGGGCTTTCCTGTTCCCCATTGGTTCCTTTCCTCCTTCTAGTGCTCGGTCCTTTTTTTTTTTTTTTTTACTTTTTCAAGCCAAGTTAAGTTGCAGAAGATCTGAGCAAGATTTATGTCTCAACTCCATGTGCTCGTCACTTTATCTGCATGCCATGCTACCGATGTACTGCCTATGGTGACGAAACAATTATGTGTTTACTGCAACCAGCTGGGATGGTGTTTAGTCTTCCAGGTCAACTTGAATCCTCCAGTTTTAGCAAGTCAAGGCGAGTGGAAACATTTCTCCACTTACTGTACAGTGTGGATGCAAAATCGCTGGCGTTTAATGAGGCGAAGTGATGAAGTATTGCATTATGTGTACTCTAGTCTGTACTGTTGGTTTTGAGTTATTATAGAAGATGTATACAGTAAGTTCATGTGGACAAATCTCACATTGGCAACATTATACTAAATCCTTTTGTTAATATTTATCAAAAACATGTTGATGGTGATTGCAATAATGTGCTCGTAAAAGTAGTAAATACAATGCAATTTACGCAGAAAAACAAACAAATAAACATGCAATATATCAGGCAAAAGTTTTACCTTGTATCCTAATTTTTTATTTCTTTCTGCATTGACACGTACAGGTATCTACTACTGTACTTGTGCTCTGTAAAGCCTTCATAACGCCTCTAATCTGTAGTGCTGTTTGGTAATTGGTGATTTCAGCACTTGAAACCAGAATGGCTTCAGAAGGGCCTTGCTTAAGGGACCAACAGTTTGCCAGTTTTGTGAATTGAACCCTCATCCTCCTGGGTAGTAAACCAAAGCCCTAAGCTTTGAGTCCACTGCACAGAATCTGCCTACAATGTCAGAAAAAAAAAGTGTGAAATGAAAGTATGTCTAATCCAGGACTTACATATTGACCTGTTTACATTTGCTGAAAGTTTGAAAGTGTTTTTTTTTTTTTTGCTTTAGTAATGTCACTCCTAATGGCGTACATACATTATGGAACCCTTTTTCAGAGACGGCTCTGAACATATTACATTGATCTTGGTGTGAGACATCACTGGCTAACAGTCTCCTTTTTGTACTGTAGTACCTCTTCCACAAGGGGTCTAATGTGCCATTTTCTACTGTGAAAGCAATTGCTTGCCACTTGTGTCACCTCCCATCTTCTGGGTCAACAAACAAGACTGTTGACTCAACTGTTTGATGAATCAGAACAGAATTGCTGGTAGATCAAATTCTTTTGTTACAGCATTGATCATCCGTTTAATACAGCTTTAGTCCTCTGTGGAGCCTTTATGGATTGGCCTTGGTCACCTAAAGGACTCCATGAGAAGTTTGCTGTCCGTCGGACACGCTGAGACATGTTCAACCAGCACAAGGGGTGAGATTGCTGCAATTTTAAATCGCCAAGAGCGCCCAGGTAAGGCAATCGATTTCGGCTCACTGGGGAGTTCAGGACAGCAACTGATGTCAAATGTGTTCAAAAATGAATTCTTTACCGAGCAGCCAGATTGTCAGAAGAGTCATAGTTGTGGGGAGTAAGGAACAGGGGTGGGATGTGGAAGCAGTTCAGCCAAGCAAAGTCGATACGAGCCTGTCAGGCAGCTGCCAATGGCCAGGCTCACAGTGGAGGTTGCCAATTAGCATGCCCCTTTTATACTGCCCACAGAGAGCTGTGGAAAGAACCCAATACACCTGTCAATATTTACTGTTCCAACCAGATGCATAATTTGGTGCCATCTGTTCGAGGTCTGCGTGTACTCAGGGATCTAAGATGGTGACAGTTCTAATCACCCCATCCTAATGGGCATAATCAATTCATAGGCTGTGTGTAGCTGAAAGCAGGCGTTCGTAATCATTCTACTGCCTGACTTTGGGATAAGCCTTGGGGATACAGAGTCTAAATGAATCATGGAACGGTACTATTCCAGATGTTACCACCTGCTGCAACGAGTGTAGGCAATTTTTATTGATTAGTGTAGGCTATTATTATTTTATTCATTATTACAGCATTTTTATACTGATTATAATATGCAATTTATTGAAGTTAATATTGTACATCTAATACAAGTGTTTCTAAAGTGTTTTGCTTTACATATAGAGGCTGGGTAATTATTTATTGATGAAGTATCTCTGGAATTTTATTTCTGAATTCTTTTGGCAACTGTATTTATTGATATTGACATATGGTTATGTTTAGAAAGATTGTTGTACACTGAAAAAAATGTGGAGTAGGATTTACTCAAAAAAAGTTAGGAAAGTTTTTTCACTTAGAAAATGTGAGTAATTTCAATAGAATTTCCAAGTAAAAACTAAAAACAAAGAACTGTAGCTTTAATTAGAAAATCTCAGTAAAGTTTACTTGGAATTTCCAAGTAAAAACTAAAAACAAAGAACTGTAGCTTTAATTAGAAAATCTCAGTAAAGTAAAGTTTACTTGGAATTTCCTAGTAAACTGTATTGACTGTTTCTTTATATATTTTACTCAAGGAATGCTTATAAATGTTTTTTTTTTTTACACAATAATTCTAGTTATCTTATTTTAAATGGAGTAACCTTTACTTTAAATATTATTTTAACATTTGATGTTGTTTATGTATTTAAATGGTGGTCAATAAAATAACACTGACATACATTTTACTTGAAATCTTTTATTTCTTTGAGATTCTTTAACATGAAATAAAAAAAGTAGTAAAATTGCAAATGGTACACTATAGTGCATTTTACTCCAGTAAACTTTTTTTAGAACAATCACATGTGCATTAAAGTGCATAAACATTTAAACATATAAAACCTTTAAATATAACATGAACAATTTTTTTTAGAACAATCACATGTGCATTAAAGTGCATAAACATTTAAACATATAAAACCTTTAAATATAACATGAACAATTTGCAGATATAAAATACAAAAGTATAAAAGTGCAAATAAATGTTAAACTAGTATACTATATATAGCTGCCTTTCTTGCAAAAAACAAAACAAAAAAAAAAAACAGTAAAACAGCATAAGTGCAAGTACTGTAGTGCCCAACTAGATTACAAGCTTTCTATGTAAAGAGTAAACCTTTGTAGAAAACTTTAAAGCATCTAGCCCAAGAAAGATTTTTTGGAACACTTCAAATGTTTTTCTCAGCTTTGGGGGATAGCTCAAATTTAGGGAGTAAATGCAGCCCATGAGTAAAATACATGCATTTGTGAGATTTTTACATCCCAGCAGCACCTCAGTACCCTCGATGACAATGATGACATCAGATATACTGGCATCTTCCTCTTCTACAGATCTGCTCAGTACAATGATTTTCATGACATGACGGGCGAAAGTATCCTTAATCATGTCTCTGCTGACATCCTGTGAAATATACAAATCAGAGCAAAGTGGTTAAAATACTGTACAGTATCACCTTATCAATTTCTATATATAGCTATCATACCCAATAGTAGAGGTAAACAATATAAATAAAGTTCAATGTAATATTTGCCTTGTACAAGTGCATTTTAAAAACTAACGTTAATCCTGTGTGATTAAGACGCGAAAAACAGGGTGATTATTAAATTTCAGCAGCTCGAACTTTACTGGGACAGAATGCGAGAACACGACAGGGCAATGCCTCTAGCTAAGTTTGCACGGATGTTAAAACTCATTTTTACAATAATCGTCTGACAAGATTAAGGTCATATGTGACCTTCTAGATTTTTCTCTCTCTGACCCGGTTTATCCCACCCTTCATCAGCACACGCACTCAGGACTTGGATGATGTTGCAATTTATTGCATTTCATTAGCACATTAGCACATGGCAAAACCAGGTACATCAAAACGGAAATAAAAGTATCAAAATACCACAGATATTGAACAAAAATACACTTGACAGATGAATCAATACCTATGCTGTTGAATACCTTTCAAACAGTGCCTGACATTTCTTGTGAAATTATATTTTTTACTTTTATTGTGGAGCTACAACAGATTGCAACTTACCCACAGCAGTTCTCCACAGCTCTGCTGCAGACTGTTCGAACACAGTGGGAAACAGCGCCTCTAGCGTAACCAATAGGAAGCGCATTCACATTAACGTAGGATTTACTTACAGAACTCATATTTATATCTGTGTAACATTTATAGTTAACTCTGTCAACTATATTAATAGCTTCATTTAGTAATGTTTTAACTCTGTTTAACAAAACTAAGATTAAGTTTTAACGTTATCCAAACATCTGTTAACACTGTTAACATGAACACTTTTAGCACTTGTACCTCAATAAAAAAAAGAAACGGTAGGCACAAACCACTGGGGCTGCAGATAGCTTAATAACTCTACACTTTTCTGCAAATATATTTCAATTAATTACTTAGCATATTAATAACTTACCGTGGTAAAATTCACATTAGCCGTGGTGAAATCTCTCTTCCTTTCCTCTGTGCGCGCCACTTCAAACTTCGGAGCCAAAGCGGAAGTACGTCACGAGTCTGCGTGCACGTAGTCCATTACCTCGCCGAACTGAGTACATTTTACTTTAAGTTGTTCAGTTTTGGTGTGATTTGATTAGATGGCAAACACTAAGTAAATATTACTGAGGAGATTGTATTTAAATTTACATATGTATTTTAGTATAATAAATTACAAAGAAACTGCAAGTAATGTACTGAATTAAACATGACATTTTTAAGTAAAAAGACAAAATAGTATTTGTTTGTAAAACATACTTAAATAATGTTACCATTATTTACAAGGTCAAAAAATCACTTTTTACAGTGTAGTTTGCTTTCTATAAAATGACAGTGAGAAACAACTTAAGGTTAAACAGTAAGTTTTAAGTGTTTCCTTCCCAAAAGTCTTTTACTGAAATAAAAAAAATAAAACCAAGTGTAGTGTAGTTCACGGTTAAATTTCAAAATATATGTTTAAAAGGTTGTGTCAGCGATACAGGGACAGCTTACATAAATGTTATGGTCATATGACCCAAATCAAGTAGTCCTTATAAACTCTCACTCTATCTATAGATACTGTGTATTGCTTATCCTGATAATCACATAATCTCAGAAGGCCTAGAGTCCATCCCAAGGGACTTGGGGTGCTACAGTATGCGCGGTACACCCTGGACAGGTGCCGATTCTTTAAAGGCCACAAGCAAACACACTCACGGGCAATTTGGAAACACCAGTTAGCCTACCCTAAATGTCTTTTTGATTGTCAAAGCAAAACTGTGTACCTGGAAAGAAACCCAAAAGTACATGCAAGCTCCACGCACACAACATGAGGGAGGAATCAAATCCTTGTCCCTGGAGGTGTGAGGCCACTGTGCTACCCACTATGCCACTGTGTCATCACTTATATGTATAACTTGTTATAATGAGTCTAATGCATGCAAACAGTTTAAATGAGATGTATAAATAAAGTTAAAAATGAGGTAAAATGTAAATGACCATGAGCATATTTTGAAGACAATCGAAATTATTTTAATTTATACCAAGACATACAGTATATAAACAGTACACTTTTCTCCAGAAGGATCACATTATTGATGCTTGATTTCTTACTTAATTTTAAAGAAATGCATGCTTGTTTGTTTTTTATTGATTATAAAAACATTTTCAGATAATTTTGACAGACTGCAGATTGTACTACTACTGGTTTGTAATACTATTAGTTGACTAAAGCTGCTTTGTGCAAAAAATCAACCAAATAGGTGAATTCACACTATTGTGAATATCGCGTTACTTTTGGTTGAGCTAAATATAACCTGGAAATAATGCACTGTAAAAGTACCATAGTGAAAAAAAATGCAAGACTTAACAGACATATGGCTAAACATTTTATCCTATCCTAATAGTACTTAAAAAAATGTCAGTATAAGTTCAACTCTAGGCTCTTCTGTCTTTCCCCATCATTTATAGCATAAAAGACCTGGGTTCATACTGTCATCTCTGTTTATTTTAAAGAAGAACATCAGAGGTACTTCGAAGGACCCAGTGATACCTCCACATGATCCTTATGTATTCAAGAAAGAGGGGGGATTTTGGCTGTGGTTATTTCCTTGTGAAAGATCCTTGGTAATGATCTAAAATAGAGTGTTGTTTGGCTAACCTTTGTGCTGTTATATTTTCAACATCTTTATTATCTGAAGTGCCTTTTAAAATACCTGCAGCAGAGATAAAAAAAGATGAAAGTAGGTCTCTTTAATAGTGCCATAACACTGTAGTACATCACTGATGTATAGAAATACTTCAAAGGTCCAGTCTTGCTCTGGTAAATCTTTGATAGAACATCAAAACCATGTGCACATTTAACATTTATAACGGTAAGCCTTCAGGTTTTTATCCTGGGTTTTAATGTAGTTTTGAGTCGTAAAAATATTCACTACCAGTTAAAGTTTGGACACTCCTTCTAATTCCATGGTCTTTCCTGATTTTTATTTCTTTCTACACTGTAAAACAATGCTGAAGGTGTTTATCCTTTCTTCTTTTCTTTTGATCCCTAGCTGGCGTTTGGTCTGGATCGTCTCCTAAGCCCGTACGCTGCTGTGGGTGCCAATGGTTGTCGAATATCGTTTACGATGCACTTCCATGCAAGACGGTCATTGGCGGTTGTTCTGGCCTCGTCGATATTTAGTCTGTGATTTCTGATGTCGTCTTCGACCTGTTTGAGCCACGTTTTCTTCGGCGCCGTTCGTTTGATTCTCCATTGGGTGGGTCGGTCACGCCAGAGGAGTTTTTGTGGTAGCCGGCTCCCACTCATTCTGCAGACATGGCCAAACCATCGCAGTCGCCGTTGTTGGATTTGTTCCTCAATCAGTGGCTGTTGTTGGCATCTGCGCCGGATGTCCTCATTTCGTAGGCGATCTCGAAGTGATATTCGTAGAATCTGGCGCAGGCATTGCATTTGGAAAACTTCGAGTTTGTTGAGGTCCGCCTTCAACACCATCCACGTTTCGGATCCATAGAGTAGAATCGACAGGATTAGCGTCCAGAATAAGCGAACTTTTGTCGGGATGGAAATGTTGGTCTGCTTCCACAAGCACCACTTTAGGGAAGCGAATGCTGCGGTTGCTTGACCAATTCGACTGTGGATTTCTGCCATGGATGCAACTTTCTTCTCCTCGATCAGTGAGCCCAGGTATTTGAACTGCTCGACTTGCTCGATTTGGATGCCGTCAAGATGGACGTCGGCCGGCAATCCATCTGTTGTCAAATCCTTTGTCTTGTTAGTGCTTATTTTCAAGCCATATGATTGAGCGGTTTTGGCGATGTCATAGAGAATGTCCGTGGCTTCGGCATCGTCCTCAGCCAGCATGCCACTGTCATCGGTGTTTATCCAAAATAGAGTTGATATTGATATGTATCTGCTACTTACTGTATGCTCTGTAAAGCCTTCATAATGGCTCTTAGGTGTTTTTTTTGTGTGTGTGTGTGTCCATACTGTAGATCTTGAACATGTTGTAAGATTTGATTTATTTTATTTTATTAATATATACAGTATACTGTGTATGTACACTCACCTAAATGATTATTAGGAACACCATACTAATACGGTGTTTGACCCCCTTTCACCTTTAGAACTGCCTTAATTCTACATGGCATTGATTCAACAAGGTGCTGAAAGCATTCTTTAGAAATGTTGGCCCATATTGATAGGATAGCATCTTATAGTTGATGGAGATTTGTGGGATGCACATCCAGGGCACGAAGCTCCTGTTCCACCACATCCCAAAGATGCACTATTGGGTTGAGATCTGGTGACTGTGGGGGTCATTTTAGTACAGTGAACTCATCGTCATGTTCAAGAAACCAATTTGAAATGATTCGAGCTTTGTGACATGGTGCATTATCCTGCTGGAAGTAGCCATCAGAGGATGGGTACATGGTGGTCATAAAGGGATGGACATGGTCAGAAACAATGCTCAGGTAGCCCGTGGCATTTAAACGATGCCCAATTGGCACTAAGGGGCCTAAAGTGTGCCAAGAAAACATCCCTCACACCATTACACCACTACCACCAGCCTGCACAGTGGTAACAAGAAATGATGGATCCATGTTCTCATTCTGTTTACGCCAAATTCTGATTCTACCATTTGAATGTCTCAACAGAAATCGAGACTCATCAGACCAGGCAACATTTTTCTAGTCTTCAACTGTCCAATTTTGCTGTTGTAGCTTATCCGCCTCAAGGTTGTGCGTGTTGTGGCTTCACAAATGCTTTGCTGCATACCTCGGTTGTAACGAGTGGTTATTTCAGTCCAAGTTGCTCTTCTATCAGCTTGAATCAGTCGGCCCATTCTCCTCTGACCTCGAGCATGAACAAGGCATTTTCGCCCACAGGACTGCCGCATACTGGATGTTTTTCCCTTTTCACACCATTCTTTGTAAACCCTAGAAATGGTTGTGCGTGAAAATCCCAGTACCTGAGCAGATTGTGAAATACTCAGACCGGCCCGTCTGGCACCAACAATCATGCCACGCTCAAAATTGCTTAGATCACCTTTCTTTTCCATTCTGACATTCAGTTTGGAGTTCAGGAGATTGTCTTGACCAGGACCACACCCCTAAATGCATTGAAGCAACTGCCATGTGATTGGTTGATTAGATAATTGCATTAAGGAGAAATTGAACAGGTGTTCCTAATAATCCTTTAGGTGATTGTATATATATTTTATATAATATATATATTTTTATATGCAGGTAGAGTCAGGGAGAACACACAAAATAAATTGATGGTTTGTTTCCTAATGGCAGTTGCCTGAATGCTTATCACTGATTGAGTTTCCCATAAGAATGTAAGCGGTCCTTCTGATTTCAGTGATTTTCAATGGTTCCTCCATTACATTGAAATGTTTTCTAATTGTAATAAAAACCAGTGGTTAATGGTTAAACCGTGATTGCTCTAATTCTATTTTTTTAGCCATTAAGATTAGATGGTATCCATAACATTCATTGATTCACCTTCTGTGACTGGCTGGTTCTAGGCATGTTTGCAGTTAATTTGAGCCAATGCTGAGTACGCTGGGCATGAGCCTGGAATACACCCTGGAACAGACACAGGAATTTAGGCTATAGGAACAATTTACAGCCACCAATTCACCCACTGGCATGTTCTCTTGGAATTGGAGGAATGTAGAGATCCAAAGCAAACTACTGCAGACAGAGAGAATAAGCTACCTCACATACAATAATGTGAGATAAGGATTGACCCAGGGGCCCTGGAACTATGAGCCAGCAATGCTACTGTCTTATTTCCATCGCAGCTCTTATACTCCTTAAAACGTCTTATGTCAAACAATTCCAAGATTTTAATGGTGATATTGGCCTGATATCATACACATGGTATGTGATGCTGTGTGTACTTCTGGCAAACTAGCTGAGGGGTTGTGATTAGTATAGTTTTAAAGATATACAGTCATGACCAAAATTGTTGGCACCCCTGAAATCTTTCCAGAAAATCAAGTATTTCTTTCAGAAAAGTATCGCATTAACACATGTTTGGCTATGCACATGTTTATTCTCTTTGTGTGTATTGGAACAAAACAAAAAAGGGAGGAAAAAGGAAAATTTTACATAATGTCACACAAAACTCCAAAAATGGGCTGGACAATATTATTGGTACTCTGTCAAAATTATGGATAAATACGATTGTTTCAAGCATGTGATGCCCCTTTAAACTCACCTGGGGCAAGTAACAGGTGTGGGCAATATAAAAATCACACCTGAAAGCAGATAAAAAGGAGAGGAGTTCACTTAGGCCATGTCCACACGTAGCCAGGTATTTTTAAAAACAGAGTTTATTCTGTATAAAAATAATTCTGTCCACACAACCTACGTTAAAAATATCTTTGTCTAAATGAAAATGCAAAACACCCTGTTAAGTGCTGTTAGGAGCCTCCCTAATCAACAGTGGGCCAATCAGAAGCCTAAACAAAACGTCAAAACTTGTTGCGCTTCGTAGAAGTCTGACTGGTCTCGTCCGAAACAGCCGTTGCTGTCTGCTGTCTAGTTTACTGTATGTACTGTATGTCCACTATTGACACCAAAGCTGATGTCAAATCAAGGAGATTGGCTCACAGACAATGACATCATCGGCAAAAGGTGACATTACAACAAGCCAAAATCTCAGTTTCCCCTGTCCACACAACACCACTGTGAAAATCTTCACTTCTGTCTTACAGAAAGAGAAAAGAGTGTGAAAATTGTGTGAGGACTTGAGAACCAAAATTGTGGAAAAATATCAACAATCAACAATCTCAAGATTCCAAGTCCATCTCCAGAGCCTTTGTCCGCAGTGCGTAACATTATCAAAAGGTTTGCAACCCACGGCACTGTAGCTAATCTCCCTGGGTGTAGACGGAAGAGAAAAATTGATGAAAGGTTGCAACGCAGGATAGTCTGGATGGTGGATAAGCAGCCCCAAACAAGTTCCAAAGAAATTCAAGTTGTTTGCAGGCTCAGGGAGCATCAGTGTGTGTGAACTATCCATCGACATTTAAATGAAATTAAACGCTATGGCAGGAGACCGAGGAGGATACCACTGCTGACACAGAGACATAAAAAAGCACAGCTTACTACAAAAAAAACTACAGATTGCCAAAATCCTTCTGGGAAAATATCTTGTGGACAGATGAGACCAAGGTAGAGCTTTTCGGTAAAGCTCATCATTCTACTGTTTACTGAAAATGAAAGGCCTACAAAGAAAAGAACACAGTACCTACAGTCAAGTATGGTGGAGGTTTAAAGATGTTTTTGGGGTTGTTTTGCTGCCTCTGGCATTGGGTGCCATCATGAAACCTGAGGATTACCAAAGGACTTTGGGTCACACTGTAGGATCCAGTGTCAGAAAGCTGGTTTTGCGTCCGAGATCTTGGGTCTTCCAGCTGGACTATGACCCCAAACATGTAGGTTTACTCTGTAGGCAGGTGTGTGAAGGGGGGAGGCTGGTGAATTATCATTGCTAATGGAGCTCAGACTTTCTCTGTGCTATAAAAACAAGATGTTTATTCATTACAGAATACCATGTGCATACTCAGTCAAATCAAATCTGGTGGAAGTTTAGAGCAACCGCTAGTAAAGTTGAATGAAACTAGGCTTACAATTATCCCATTACATATGAACAGTTGAAGATTAAGGACTCAACAGTGGCAGCTTGGTGGTGTTTGGGCATGAACCCATGACCTTCCAGTCAGTAGTCTGACATCTTAACCATTGAGCTCCCCCACTGCAGTATGCATGTTATGGAGTGTGAAACATTGCAAAGTCTTGGCTCTACTCTTGTTTATCTTGTATTTGGATTGCTTTTGACCTTGTTGAACCTGATTTGTTTTTATTTTTTTGGGCCGCTTTGACCTGCTCCTGTATTATCACTGTGGATATTTGGATTGTGCTTTCACACTGCCTCCTTGCGACCCTTAAAACCTCTTGCAGATGAATCCTCATGCTGCTTCTGAGTTGACGATAAGTACCGCTCTTACGTAGGTTTCATGGATATGCCTTTATTCTAACTAGCATCTCAAAGCTCACTAAATCATTTTCATCAAAATGCAATGCTATTCACTTTTTATTAATGATTGAGTGATACATTCAACAGAATTATTTAAATTACACACTCCCGCTCACAATCTACACTACAGCAGTCTTTGTGCATTCAGAATTTGCAGAGCAGCTTTTTTCTCATAAGGGACTACCGTTTGTTCAGTGTGAACTGTATTATACTTACAACTGGCCTAGTTGTTAATCTACATCCTATTCTGCACAAAGCAGAATTTTTACATTCTTGCAGATTACAGTCTAATTGGCCAATAGTTTTTCAGTGTATACACTGCCAGACGGTTTTCCAAGTAAGAAAGTCTCTGGATCAGAAAAAAAAAGTCCTGGCATGAAAAATTTTCCTTTAAGGCAGTTAGTGGTGACTAAACACGGGACCCATGTCTGTTTATAGACTATTGCTTGATTGCCTGTAGTGTCAGACATATAGTACAGCCTCTTTCTGTGCAAGTCGGTTCTGTCCATGTTTATGATGAAACATAAGACTCTCTAGTGACAAATAGTCCATGGTACTACTAGTCTCATAGATAAGCAGTTAGTAAACGGATTTCAGTTACATCTTCAAAGTGTCTTCCTTCCTTAAGTGTTGTTTTGTAAGAGACATTTGTGTACTGGTTTGGGAAAACCTGTCAGATGTAGCTGTGGTTAAAGTGAGGAAAACATCTTGAATGATGAAAAATAACTTTTGTTTTTTGTTTTGTTTTTCTGCAGTTTTTCTGCCAAGAATATATTTTGATGATTTCACTTAAAAATAAGTATGTTCCACAAAAATTAAATGAAAATGTCTTTATTTAGGCTCTGTCGTACACCCTGTAAAGGTTCAATGATGCAACATCTGCGACAGTAAATGCAACCAGTTCCCTAGCAAGGCTACACTCGATGCTGCGTGAAAACGCTATGGGAACCAGTTTGTCGCGTTGCCGGTCGTTGAAGCATGCTGTGAAAACACGCCAAAGTTTTTGGCTATATATAACCTCGACAGGTGACGTCATCTGATTAGATGTAGGTGGAGGTTATAAAAACAGGTGAGCCGGCAACGACCTCAGATCATTTGTCTTCAGCCTTGTTGTGAAGCGTGCTTGTGATAAACCAGCAAAATAGGAAGGTGTTTAACTCACCGATTTGACGAGTTTAAATCCCTCCGTGTGTGATAATCCATATCGGAGTGCGATCTCTACACTGCTTCGACTAGTGCTGCGCGCGCCGCGCATTCCGTGAGAAGCTGCGAGCCGCCGCGCGTTCCTGGCTTAAAACTCGTGCATCTGACAGAGCTGCGGCAGACGGAGGTAAGAAAACTCCTTTCTTCCGCGCTGTCATCACGAGGATTCCTCTCTTTTTTACCGGAGATGAAAATAGCCTTAAGCACTAAAACAAGCAGTAGACGGCAGCTTCTGTCGGGTGGCCGGGGGGCGGAGCCTCAATGACGCGCTCTCTCCCCCCCCACCCCCTCTCAGCTCTCTTCATATGAGTTAACCCTTTCATGGAGTAGGCTGTATTCATGCTGTGTTTTTCATGCCATCGACTTATTTGTTTATTTAAATATAGTCGATATGGAAACGCGGCATTGTATGATGACGCCCAGATAGCAGAGACGCTTCACAGGCTATCTCTCTCCTGGGACATCATCCTCCCTGGTAAGCTTATACTTCCTTTCTAGCTGTGTAGACTTTTATCTGCCCTAGAGGGAAAAGCTTTCAGGCAGTGGGTCAGCTTGGTGCTGCACTGCACACAGGAGGTCAGACTGATTTAAAAAATATATATATATATATACAGATGCGTGTATAAAATAAATGGGGGTGGCCCCCCCAATAGGGAAAGGCACCCAGAATTCCTTTTTAACGAATATGTGTTCTCCCTGGCACCCCCAGGAGGTCGGTGTTTTGCTCCGCCACCACTGGTGTTCGGGCAACACCAGTCTCCAATAGGCTGTTAGTTCTTCGGTTTTTCCTGCCATGCTTCAGGATGCCGAACATCTAACATCCCCCCCCCGTTTAACCAAGCTGCCGAAACTTTTGCCCTTTTAGGAGAAACTGGCAGCGTGGAAGCTACTGCCAAGTATATCTCCTTGGGTACTAAGCACTGGAGAGAGGAACTACAGGATTCAGTTCTCACTTCACCTTCTGTGTTTTCAATGGCGTGGCCTCCACTTCCATGAAACCAGAAAGTGCGCATCTGCTGACAGGCTGCCGGGGAAGGGGGCCATGGAACATGTTCCCCCACCAGACAGTGAGTCAGGCTACTACAGTCGGTATTCTTGGTTCCCAAGAGGAACGGGGGCTGCGTCCAATATTTCAGATTCTGCGGGCTCTCCCGCTACCTGAAAATCAATGAATACAGTTCAGTTCTTGACTGTAAAGGTGATTGCTCTCAACCCTACCAAGCGATTGTTTCTGACAATCGATTTAAGGACGCTTACTTTCATACAGAAACATTGCCACAACACAGGGAGATCCTGAGGTTCGCTTTCGGGGGCGAAGCTTACCAGTATCGGGTCCTTCCATTGGTCTAGCTCACCCGCACACACACAAAATGCACGGATTTAGCCCTGGCTCTTACGGGAGTCCCAGGGCATCCGGTGGCTAGTGCTTCGACATCAGCATGTCGTCCTAGCTCATCTCTGTCCTCAGGACTGGGACCCAACGCCACGAAAGCGTGCTCTTTCCTGTGCAGAGGACAACACATTGGGTGCTATATGGGATTCCGTCGTAAGCGGGCACAGCTGTCTCCCGCTCGTATCGAACCCATTCTCAACACCCTCAAGGAGAACAAGCTAGACCAGAAAGTGACCATCACTTTCAGACATCCTAGCTCTCATGGCAGCTGTATCCACGGTGACACCTTTGGACCTTCTGCACATGAGAGCATTCTAAGTTGTGGCTAAGAACCAGGGGATATCACTAGGGCCAATCCCCAATATGGGTTACGCGCCAGGTGCTTCGTACCCTTTCTACGTGGTTCAGACCCCGGTCTCTACTCTGGGTCCCACTCTAAGTTCATCTTGTCGTCGCTGAGGCTAACGACAGATGCTTCCCTCATAGGCTGGGGTGCGGTCTCTGATGACTGTCCAGCCCAAGGGAGCTGGAGAGGCTATCTTCTCGCATGGCACAGCAATTGCCTCGAAATGATGGCTCTATTTCTGGCCCTAAAGCACTTCCTCCAGCAGTTGAGAGGCTGCCATGTCCTAGTGCGGGGGACAACACTATGGCAGTCTCATATATTATCGCCAGGGCGGACTGTGCTCGCGCCGCTAACAGCTAGCGCACCAGGTTCCTGTCCCTCAGAGCGATTTACATTCCAGCATGGATGCGGGAGCAGTAGTACTGTCCAGTCTATCTCTGACACACGGGGAATGGTAACCCCACTCCGAAGTAGTCAGGGAGAGATGTTCATGTAGCAAGGCGGACCTCTTGCCTTCTAAGATATGCTTCGCCTTTTTACTGCTCTTCAGATTTACGTCCACCGCATCAGCTAGTGGCGTAGGTCAGAGCAGCTTCTACATGTTTTGGATGAGAGATGCTATTGCCCTCTCCTATGAGGCGTGTGGGTTCACTTCGCCTCTGGGAATCAGGGCTCTTTCAACCCTGGGGATTGCCTCATCTATTGCATTAGCAAGAGGAATTCCCCTGCAGCAAGTATATGCTAAGCAGGTAAACCCAGTCCACTGCCGAATTGTTTCAGTGCTGGAGTTTCCCTCCTCGGGTCTGTGCCCTAGTACTCTCAGGACGTACGTGACTGCATCCTCTCTCAACTATCTTCAGAAAGCTCCATAAACCCAACAGGCACCCTATTGCTCTTGAAGCCTTCTGTCCTCCGCGCTTACAGCTTCGGAGCAGGAGAGACTTCACTTGTAGCGTCCAGCTTGTGCTCTTCAGATCTACGTCCACCGCATCAGCTAGTGGCGTAGGTCAGAGCAGTTTCTACATGTGCTGGATGAGACATGCTATTGCCCTCTCCTATGAGGCGCGTGGCCTCACTTCGCCTCTAGGAATCAGGGCTCTTTCAGCCAAAGGGATTGCCTCATCTATTGCACTAGCAAGAGGTATTCCCCTGCAGCAAGTGTCTGCTAAGCAGGTAAACCCAGTCCACTGCCGAATTGTTTCAGTGCTGGAGTTTCCGTCCTCGGGCCTATGCCCTAGCACTTTCAGGACGTGCGTAACTGCATCCTCTTTCAACTATCTTCCAAAAGCTAAACTATAAACCCAACAGGCACCCTATTGTTTTTGAAGCCTTCTGTCCTCCGCGCTTACAGCTTCGGAGCAGGAGAGACTTCACTTGCTGTGTCCAGCTTGTGCTCTTCAGATCTACGTCCACCGCATCAGCTAGTGGCGTAGGTCAGAGCAACTTCTTCATGCTCTGGATGAGAGATGCTATTGCCCTCTCCTATGAGGCGCGTGGGCTCACTTCGCCTCTAGGAATCAGGGCTCATTCAACCAGGGGATCGCCTCAGCTATTGGATTAGCAAGAGGTATTCCCCTGCAACAAGTGTGTGCCAAGCAGGTAGACCCAGTCCACTGCCAAAATGTTTCAGTGCTGGAGCTTCTGCAGTAAAAGCTTGTCCTTGGGCTTGTGCCCTAGTACCCTCAGGATTTTCTTAGCTGCATTGTTGAAGCCTTCTGTCCTCCGCCTTTTACAGCTTCGGAGCAGGAGAAACTTCACTTACTATCCAGTATGTGCTTTTCAGATTCACGTCCACCGCATCAGCTAGTGGCGTGAGTCAGAGCGCCACTATACTGGGTGGGAGACGCATATTGCCCTCTCCTATGAGGCGCGTGGGTTCACTTCGCCTCTGGGAAGCAGGGCCCACCCAACCAGGGTATCATCCCAGTCTCACCAGCAGGAGGTATCCCCTGCAGTAATTGTGTGGCGCGAAGGGTTGGTTCCTCCCCGCACACATTTCTTACATTTATAAATCTGGATGTTCATGCTACTCCGGGCTCACTGCCCCCGAGTTAGCTGCCCAGGCATAGCTCTGAGACCTTCTTGGCTTTGTGCGCACACGCTACACAACCTTGGGGTCCAGACACCTGTAGTGCGGCGGCGTTGGTATTCTCGTTCCCATAGCGTTTTCACGCAGCATCGAGTGTAGCCTTGCTAGGGAACGTCTCGGGTTACATTTCTGTAACCCTGTTCCCTGAAAGGCGGGGAACGAGATGCTGCGTCGCAATGCCGCACTACCACGTGACCGGACGGCTGTTCAGACAAATTAATCTGAGGTCGTTGCCGGCTCACCTGTTTTTATAACCTCCACCTACATCTAATCAGATGACGTCACCTGTCGAGGTTATATATAGCCAAAAACTTTGGCGTGTTTTCACAGCATGCTTCAACGACCGGCAACGCGACAAACTGGTTCCCATAGCGTTTTCACGCAGCATCTCGTTCCCGCCTTTCAGGGAACAGGGTTACAGAAATGTAACCCGAGACGTTTGCCTAACAATGACTAAAACCTAGCCAGCTGATTTACTCACGCAATAAATATTACACATTAATTAAGTTGTTGGGTAGCTGTGTAACCCTATCACCCATAACATTAACACCAAAGCCAGGAGAATTGATTAACATTGATTGTCTGAGTTACAGTGGCTTGCAAAAGTATTCGGCCCCCTTGAACTTTTCCACATTTTGTCACATTACAGCCACAAACATGAATCAATTTTATTGGAATTCCACGTGAAAGACCAATACAAAGTGGTGTACACGTGAGAAGTGGAACGAAAATCATACATGATTCCAAACATTTTTTTTTTATACAAATAAATAACTGCAAAGTGGGGTGTGCGTAATTATTCAGCCCCCTTTGGTCTGAGTGCAGTCAGTTGCCCATAGACATTGCCTGATGAGTGCTAATGACTAAATAGAGTGTGCCTGTGTGTAATCTAATGTCAGTACTAATACAGCTGCTCTGTGACGGCCTCAGAGGTTGTCTAAGATAATATTGGGAGCAACAACACCATGAAGTCTAAAGAACACACCAGACAGGTCAGGGATAAAGTTATTGAGAAATTTAAAGCAGGCTTAGGCTACAAAAAGATTTCCAAAGCCTTGAACATCCCACGGAGCACTGTTCAAGCGGTCATTCAGAAATGGAAGGAGTATGGCACAACTGTAAACCTACCAAGACAAGGCCGTCCACCTAAACTCACAGGCCGAACAAGGAGAGCGCTGATCAGAAATGCACCAAGAGGCCCATGGTGACTCTGGACGAGCTGCAGAGATCTACAGCTCAGGTGGGGGAATCTGTCCATAGGACAACTATTAGTCGTGCACTGCACAAAGTTGGCCTTTATGGAAGAGTGGGAAGAAGAAAGCCATTGTTAACAGAAAACCATAAGAAGTCCCGTTTGCAATTTGCCACAAGCCATGTGGGGGGCACAGCAAACATGTGGAAGAAGGTGCTCTGGTCAGATGAGACCAAAATGGAACTTTTTGGCCAAAATGCAAAACGCTATGTGTGGCGGAAAACTAACACATCACATCACATTGATTCATGTTTGTGGCTGTAATGTGACAAAATGTGGAAAAGTTCAAGGGGGCCGAAAACTTTTGCAAGCCACTGTATACCAAGATCATTGGCACCCAAGGCTCACCCACACCCAGGAGGCCAGTCCATCTGGGCCAATCCCATAGAAAAGCCAATGCAACACAACTTGACCAAAAAAGTCGATGCTGGCCATGATAGAAAGACCCAGAAAAGTCTTTGCATCAAAGCCGTCTGCATATGGGACTTAGCAGGCAAAGGGTCAAAGCCTAAACTCCTCAGATCTCAATCCAATGAATCGCACCATACAAAGAAGTAAGATTCATGAAAGCTCCACCATACAACCCACAGCACCCAAAGGATCACGACACTAACGTTCTAGAGTCAGACACCACGTGGAACCACACGTCAAATGGTCAAAGCTGCCCTTAGAACTCTGTCTAACCTACAGTACAGTGTTAATACAAAGAAATCACATTCTGTAAGGTTGAGTATTTTACACCTTGTTTACACTAAATTGTACTTCTTTTGTCGTCAGACAAATACACTCCCTGTTCGGTAATCGGAGAGAGAATCACATATGAGAAACGAAAAAGTAGATCAGATAAAGATGAAGTTTTGTCCCAAACGATTCCAGCGCGTTAAAATTCACTTATACTTATTCAGCGCTGTTATTTCAGCGAAAGTGAAAATATAAACTAATCCCAGTAAAAATATTCACTTTATCTTCTCTAATTAAGATCTATTGGTGCAGGTGTTTGTTCGCAGTGAGCAAGTAGCGCATTAAATGTCTTATTTTAAAGTAGACACAACTGTTCATAACTTCACTTTTACTAAACATTTTGATTTTACTTATGGTGCAGGTTAAACTTCAGGCAGAGATCTAAGTATTGCAGAAGATTCATTAAATTCTGTCCAGCGGGCGATTTAAGTTGCACAGACATGTGCGCAGTGCGCTGCCTAAACTAATGGGGCATAAAACTGTTCATACATTTCTATAATTCCAAAGTACCTCCAAAGTTGCATTAAAGTGTGCGTGATGCTGTGACAAAATCTGGCTGGACAGACATACAGACAGACAGAAAATATCTGAGACTGCTTTTGGGTCCTCAAATGTATGAAACGTAAAGAAATAATTGAAAGAACAAGTTCTGACAAATGTACATACAAAACCTTTCTTTAATTTATTTAGATTTTTTACAATTTGGCAGTAAAGCTGTTTTTCCATCAGTTGATATGGTGATAAATATAAAGTACTTACAGTACTATACTGTAAGTGTGGCATCATTCAGAGAGATTTTAAATCTAAATTGTCTACCCTTTACTCTATAACCTGACTTTAATATGCTTAAACTTTACTTCTTATACACAACATGTATGAGAAGGAAAAGCGTTTTAGCCCAGGGAGATAGTTTTCATAACTACAGAGTTAAAATATCAATATTTTCCCATAACGGGTTTTCCAAGTTCACAGCACATTTTATTACCTTTATCTAAACAGAAGTGGGGGAAGATTAAGCCTTTCGGTAGAATTCATATCCATAGTCTCAGGTGCTTTTCGGGTATTATATTCTGCTCAGATTCACATGTATCTTGCAGAGCGCTGAGTGCAAGTCTCTGTGTGTGACCTTAACACGTCCTGTCTTCTGGGATATTCCGGGTTTTCACTTGACAAATGAGATGACAATAGCACAGTTCACATAACACTGAATACATACTGAGTGACCTTGAACCTGTATTTCAGCCATGAACACACACACACACACACACACACACACACACACACACACACACACACACCAGATAGAGTAACACCAGATAGATGAATGAGGATGAGGTTATGTCCTTCAACTGGTGTTTAATTTCATCCTCCATCCACATTTAATCCATCATCTCACGCTCATTCATTACATCCCGCTAGCATCTGTAAAGTGTACACACTCTTAAGAAAACCATCTCTGTGGTTAAGATGTTCACTAAGCATCTAAAAATATTTTAAACCGATGTAGTATATTTTATATACTGTATTATGTACAATTTTGATTTAAGAGGAGCATGGTTGCCAAATCCGTGAAAATTACACTATACTTTCCCAAAGCGTATATGCTTCTTTCATAATTCATCATAAATCTAAATGCTTATTATATCTACAATACATAATACATTAACAAGAACAAAGTGACATTCAATACAAATTAAAAAAACATTTTAAATCCTTTTTTTACTTTCCCCTTATCCCACGCCCAGCTTAATGAGGATTACAATGATGTACTGTAAATCATATGCTACAGTATGACAGAATTTGAAGCGACTAAGATCATCATCAAAGTATCAACTAAGGGATGATATTTTGGAAGGATGGTATTCATTACTCCATTACTGTTTTTCCATTAACATTTGTTAATCGTCTGTCTGTAAATAGATAAGAGGTATCAGAACTAACTCACTCTTAACTCTAAGCGCCTGCATTTGCACTAGAAATAAATCCACTTGTCTTGACTCGACTTATGGGAGTGTAGTACCTAAGCTTAGCCTGTCCAGCCATTCTGAGAAATGAGGAGCGCTAGAAGTCAAAATTTATAGCATACACCCACTATACAGTGTAAACACATCGCTTTTGCTGCAAGTGTATTAAAGCTTGTATTCCTTTCGATATCCTCTCTGCTTTGTACTAGCTTCATTGGCACACTGGCGAACTGTAATGTATCTAGTCAAATTTAATGAGAAGTACAGCTTATAATGTACAGGGCCGCAGGAGGCCTACAGCCTATCAGAGGAGGCTTCAGGCAAGAGGGAGGTTGGCACACACACACACACACACACACACACACACACACACACACACACACACATACACAAACTATGGGGAATTTGTGAACACCAATTAGTCTAATCTGCATGTTTTTGGACTATGGGAGGAAACCGGAGAACCCAGAGGAAACCCACCAAGCACGGGGGGGTCAGGAACATGCAAATTCCATACACACAGACCCCAAGGCAGGAATTGAGCCCGCACCTGGTTATCCTTTGAATTCTTCTTCTTCTTTTTCTTCTTCTTCTCATTATTAATATTATTATTTAAATATAGATTGTATGTATAATTTTAAACCTTTGAAATGAGCAATCATTAATTTCCATGCTAAAACAAACAAACAAACAAATACATCTGGACCTGGTGACAAGGCCTGCTTAAAGAATTTCTAGAAATCCTAAAGCACTCATTGCCAAGTCTGCACAGCTCAGAACTACAGCATTTTGAGGTGAGTCTAGGGACAATACCATGATAAAACTCTCTGTCTATAAAATGAAAGGAAAATGCAGAGTGACTTGTGAGCTGGTATGATGCTCGTGGAACGGTAAAGGTCCATTTAAACACACTGCTGTCAAACCAGATGATAGCCTTGGGAAAAACAAACTGCAGGAGGCTTCTGCTATGTACTGTATGCTCATAAAGCAATTTATATTTAAAAAAAAATAGCCAGCCACCTGTATTCAGCACAAAAATGCTTTTGTATTATTTAAAGTTTGTTCTCATTAACTCATTAATCCATAGCATAGGATTCAAACGCTGATATCAACTGAAGTCCATTATCAATCCAGCAAGACTTTGGAAGAACCTAGCTTCAGGAGATACAGCCAGTAATGTTTATCATAAAGCTCTTTATCTTTGTTGTTTTAAAACGTTTGAGAGGTCAGACAGGGCAGCCCGAGAGGCGACTCTGGCCTTTATTTCCCTTATTGAACTGGAAGGCTGAAGCTGTAAAAGCACAGTGCAGAATTGCCTGGAGCTGTCTGTCATCAAAATCACTTTCACTTGACTATGCTGGCCTGGATCACTTCCTGCCATGAGACCTGAAGTACGTCTTATTAAAGTAAAGAACCTGGTATTCTCCAGACCATTTTCCATTTTTATCCTTTATTGTCAATACCATTTAATTTGGTTTTGACATATAAACGTCTATCAACATCCATTTTGCTCAAAACTTTCACCTTAGTTGATCCACTGTTCTAGTGTAAGCCTACTGAATGTGGGAAAGTTGTCAACCTTTTTAAAACTCTATAAAATGTAAGAAACAAACAAAGTAGGATAATAATAATGATAATATTAAATAATGAATAAAATAAGATCATGTCAGGTCAGTCAAATGTTTTTTTCCAGACTTTCAGTTCAGAGTAACCTTGTTGTGAAACAACATGGACATGATCACCATATGGCACTGCTGAGGTGTTATTGAAGACCAGGTGGCTTTGATAGCAGCCTTCAGCTCATCTGCACTGATGGGTGTTTCTCATCTTTCTCCTGACAATAGCGTATGGATTCTGTAGAGTGATCAGGTCAGATGAGTGGCCTGGCCAGTCAAGTACAGCAATATCATGACCAGGAAATTAGTTAGTTGTAGTTTTCAGGTGCTGCTAGGAAAGATTGAAAATGGCGTTTTCTTATCAGCAGATGATAAATAGCACATGAACTGCTCTACAATCTCCTGCTACAGTAGATGACTGTGTTGACTTTGGAATTGATGGTGGACAAACACCAGCAGAGGCCATGACAGTCCAAATTGCCAGTCATTGCCTATTGTGGAAACTTCCCACTGGACTTCAAGAAACTTGAAACTCCACTCTTCCTTCAGATTTTGGACCTTGATTTACTTCCATCTGAAAAGAGTACCACTGAACAACATTCACGGTCTTTCTCTCCTTAGCCCAGGAACAACACTTCTCTGGTTCAGGAGTGGCTGACATAGGAATGCAACAAGTGTAGCTCATCACATAAACATTTCTGTGTGTGGTGGCTCTTGATGCACTGACTCCAGCCTCACTCCACTACTCCCAAAGTCTTGAATTGACTTTGCTTGAGAATCTTCTTAAGGCTGTGGTCATCTCTGTGGCTTGTACACCACACATTTCTCTTCCAGTCAATATTTCATGAATATTCTTCGATACAGCACCTTCTGTAGTCGACCCTCGATGTGTCAATGATCATGTGGACAGAAAAAGATAAATTAACAAATATATTTAGAGGTATATACTGTACAAACTTACCTTTTTGACCAAGGTTTGATACTGATGAGGTCAGTAGACTTGACATACTATAGACCCAGGTCCAGGTGCATACTGTACAGATTATGAATATACAGTATGGGAAAGGGTTGCATAATGCAACTGAAGGTGAAGTGAAGTTACTGTTTCCACCACACAGTTGATTCTTTCCCAGCACATCCAGTCATTTTTTTTAAAAACTATTAATTAATTTTAAAAATTACATGCAAAGCCCCCTCACAAATTTCAGACAAGAGCCGTTTAAACCTGGATTAAATGAAATCAGACGTCCTAATGCATGTGAGCACCGATTAGCAACTTGAGCAATCTAAGGCCTGTAACAGTAAAACTGTGAAGCCTCATTTACATGAATAATGAGTTATTGCGGCTTGTGGATCCGCCTCAAACACACACACACACTCACACGTGAATGCCTCTCTGCAGGACACACACACATACACACATGTCAAAACCTTTTCCTCTCGCTCACTTTGCAGGCATGACAGCCTAATTAACCATCTTACTGCGTTCGATGCGATGACATGGAAATTGAGCAGGGATGCGTCTTTAAACGCTGTACTCGTGATGGATTTACTTTCAGAGCCATTTTCTTCAACGCATTGTCATTTTGTTTTCATGCGAGGCATTTTTTGTTCTTTCTTTTTTTTATTTCTTTCAAATCTATCTCTAATTAAAGGATGCAGCATAAAATCAAAGCGTTTTACTTGCGTTTATCTACTTGATGTTTCTGGGTGGTATTTCATCTGGCTATCTATCTGTCTGTCTGTATGTCTATCCACCCATCCATCTATTTATTTATTTATTTATTTAGAAGGCACAGAAAACGTCAGCTGGACAAGTCTAGTCATTGATGAATGAGTCGTTAATGGAGAAGATGCTGTGTCAGTGAGATACTCCAGTAATCAGGCACACAAATGAAAACACATAAATGCCAAAATGTCATCTTCAATGATCAGCTCTGTCTGTTTTGTGATGTGTTGCATCAGCGTCTGCATCTTATTCTTCCAACAGCACGAAGTGGTTAAGTGGCACGGTGGAACCTCAATGGTCGAAGGTTTGATTCCCGCCTGGAGTCAGTGTTTGTGGAGTTTGCATGTTCTCTCTATGCTTGGTGGGTTTCCTCTGTGTATTCCGGTTTCCTCCCCAACAATCCAAAGACATGCAGATTGGGTTCATTGGCATACCCAAATGACTCATAGTGTGTGTGTGTGTGTGTGTGTGTGTGTGTGTGTGTGTGTGTGTGTGTGTGTGTGTGTGAGCAATGTGATGGATTGGTGCCCTGTACCGGTGCCCAAAGTCTCCTGAGATAGGTAACCCGAGATGCTTTTCTGCTCATAATAGTTGTAAAAAGTGGTTATGTAAATTACTGAAGCTTGAATCAAACTATTTCCTTGGTACTGCTCACTTGTTGTTGTTGTTGTTGTTGTTGTTTGCTAAATCAATAGGCTGTTGCATGTAAAAATATGCAAAATAATTACAAACTGAACTTCAAATATTATCATTCTTTTTAGCACAGACATCCGATTTCTTTTTTGTTGCATGCTTTGGATACCTTTTAAAATTTTAGGCTTTACAGCTGTTTTATATGTCACATGCATGGTTGTCAGCAGAAACATACAATGCACATCTTGCTAATGATGTGTATTTATCTGATAATGGAATGATGGATAGGATTTGGCTGTAATATGAGTCGCCCATCCATACTTTAGTTCATTCATTCATTTATTCCTTCATTCATTTATTTTCTATACGGCTTTTTCTGTACAGGGTCACGGGGAGCTTGGAGCGGTGAGGTACACCCTCGACAGGATGCCAATCCATCACAGACTAAATTCCATTAGCCTAATCTACATGTCCTTGAACTGTCAGAGGAAACCGGAGTACCTGAAGGAAACACACCAAAACATGGTGAGAACATGCACACTGCTCCAATGCTTAAATCGAAACGTCAAACCTAGAGGCTTAAGGCCACTGTAATAATCACCATAATTTAGTAAAACCTAAATTACATTCATGAAATCTTTAAACCTCTTCATAAAGCATGAAAAACACACACACACACACACACACATTATATATATATATATATATATATATATATATATATATATATATATATATATATATATATATAAAATCACTGTACATTTAGGAGCATAATTTGTATTTTTTATTCTTTTGCCATAACAAAGTATAAAATTGTACCAACTGCCAGCTAATGTGTCTGCTAAGAGCTTTTTATGGCCTCAGTAGACTCCATGCTCTTGCCTTCGGCTCCTAAGCAGCCAGAGATCAGTATCGATTTCTGGCCTTGTTGAAGCCTGTCCTCCTGGGGTATGGCACCGCTGATGTTCTCATTTCCCACTCGAGTGCCATATTTGCTCCCACAATGGAGATTTGCTGTCGACAAAAATAAAAGAAACGTTGTAACAGCTATACAACAAATGCTGCTCCGGGTTCGTTTTTCTGTTCGGAGCGCAGCAAGGAGCTGGGGATGTGCAATCGGCAGCCGTGTCCTGGGACGCCCTTTTTTTTTGTGTAAGGTATCAGAGTCCTGCTGAAGCTCAGATTGACGAGTGTGTGCTCACTATCTGTCAGGTGGGGAACGGAAAACAGAGAACAGAAAGCTGAAGTAAGAAGCCAAAAGAGAGTGCGGAAATAAAAACAAAGCGAAAGGTTTATGAGAGGTTTTGATGTGGTGTGGCGACAGATGTGGTTTGTGTGTCGAAGCAAAAAAGAAATGTCTTGAAAGTACAATTACAGGCAACATAGATGATATATTTATGGCAACAGAAACATTAAAGGCTTTTTTAGCAGATGAATAATATATGGAAGCAGTGGTAAGAAAATAAAACTACTTCATGTTTGCATATCGAATTTATCATTTTTTACCCTATTACTAATTTAGAGGTCTTTGAGGTGTTGGGTCAAAATCTACTGACAAATTTAAACAATATAAAGTCTTTTTTAAAGTCGACATATTCCTTTAAATTATATTTTAATCATTTTCATCATTTAGATGAATTTTCAGGGTGATTATATAAACAGAAGAATATGAGACAAAAACATTGTCTGCATTTTGTGCTCTTTCAAGGATTCTATTTACTGGGGGTTTAACAAACTGATTAGACTCCCCTTAATGTGACCTCATATACAGTAAGACTTGTTCTTCAGCTCTGCATACAGTAGCTCTGCACAGCCCTGCTGTTAGGGCGGGCCTATGTAGTAACTCATTTGCATAGTCACTGAAATAGCTTGTTTGGAAGAGGAGTGAAACAGAGGAAGATTGAAGTGTAAAGAAAAAAAAAGAAAGCATTATCTGAGGTCTATTTCAGCTGCATATTTAACACACACAGCTCTGAGATCGGTGACACGGTGGTGTAGTGGTTAGCACTGTCACCTTGCACCTCCCGAGTCCGGGTTCGATTCCCGGCCAGGCTCGATTCCCGTCTCTGTGTGCATGGAGTTTGCATGTTCTCCCCGTGCTTGGTGGGTTTCCCTGGGTACTCCGGTTTCCTCCCACAGTCCAAAGATATGAATGTTAGGCTAATTGGCGTTCCCAAATTGCCTGTAGTGTGTGTGTGTGCCCTGTGATGGATTGGCATCCTGTCCAGAGTGTGCTGGGATAGGCTCCAGGTCCTGTGACCCTGAATACAGGATAAAGCGGTATAGAAGATGAGTGAGTGAGCAAGCTCTGAGATCTGTGTTTAAAATAGTCATGTACTGTATGTGAGTCTTTAAGCTCTATCCATATTTTTGAATCATTTCTCAGACCCAGAATTAACAATCAGTTAAAGTTGCCTGGATTTTTAATAGACATATTGTTTTAGAAACACATTTGGATTTATTTTCTACATTCTAGAATAATACAGTTTTTCTTTTCTTTTTGTTTTCTTTCAAAATTAAGACACCACATATGGCATTAGGTAATTAACTGCGACAACAACAGCAACAGTCAGTTGTTATTTTAAGACATGAAAACCAGCCTTTCTGGAACAGTTCTTGCAAGAACAGTATTGTGTCAAGTGCATTTGTAAATCCCATGATGAAAGTGTCTCTCATGAAGACCTTCCCAGGAAAGCAAGACAAAAACTCAGCTCTGCTGTGGAGAAGTTGTTCATTTAGAGTCACCAGCCTCAGAAATCATCATCAGCACCTCAGATTGGAGGCGTTATGAAGCTTTACAGAGCAGAAGTAGCAGATATACATCTCAATATCAACTGTTCAGATTATTGTGTATTTTGGATAAATGACTTCAGTATTGTTTTACAGTGTAGAAAGAAAGTAAAAATAGGAATGACCATGGAGTTAGAAGGGGTGTCCAAACTTTTGACTGGTAGTGTATATCATTTGAGCTGCAGAAGGATTATCTGGAACAAATAAATGATTTTATAAAACAAATCTAAATTCCCTGATACATATATTTTGGGAATGCACACATACTGATGCTTAATAATTAGAATTCTGGTAAATAAATTACATAATTAGTTAACAGGTGTTCTTTGTGAGCTACAGACTTTCGCTTTATGGCACAACAATCTATATAAATACAAATGTCAGGTTTATAGTCCAAATGAAGTGGATTGCATCAGGTGAGATCTGATAAAACGTTGGTATCAAAATGGAGGTTATCGAACCAGGAATCTGAAAATACAACAAAAAATAAGCCAAAATCCGACTTAATACCCGATTTGATGTGATGAGACACATATTCGTTTGTTTCCTTTAAGCCAGGGATCTCTGTAATTGAATTAGATTTAAAGAAAGTCTCAAGCCAAATAATGATATTTGGTAATAGTATCAATAATAAAGATATGAACTGGCATGACATGGGTGCCATTACATACTTCTAAAGGATGTTTAAAAATGTATTTTTAGCCATTATTCCTGAAATTCACACTACACCTTCCAAAAGCATATACGCCTAGAGATTTCTTTTTCTGAAGAATCACATACTGTACAGTATAAACCTCACAGCTCCTCACACACTGCGGGTTGTAGATCAGTGTATGACACACACACACATGGCAGCATATAGTATGAAATTAGCAGGGGACAGTGATGAAAATATCTCCAGCTTACTCATACCAATTTGATTGCTCTATTCTCTTTTCTGCAGATGCTCTGAAAGGTTTTGTTTCACATCTTGGCCATTAAAATACTAAACAGCAAGACCTTATATTGTGTATATTTATAAGACATACTGTAACATATGAACACAAATCAACTGGGAAATAATAGATGGATGAACTGTAAGGTACACTTGCTGCTTCATATCGTATTTTTTATTTTCTTTGCCACACTCCAGCTCTGCTTTGTCAGTTTCGTATCTTGTACATTTACAGCATTTGCCAGGCCGCCTTATCCAGAGGAACTTATATTTTATCGTATAACTGTATATACAGTACCTAAGCAGTCAAGGGTTAAGGGCCCACCAGTGGCAACTTGGTGGTGCTGGGGTTTGAACCTGGGACCTTCTAATATTTGTCAGACCGTTGGTCTTTGCTGTTATGTATATTTGCATAAATCTGGACTTTGCTCTCATAGTCTGTGACTTATAAAAGTTAAATTATATCAACATTTTTCTAGGAAAAGTCCTCAAATTCAAAATTGGTTCACAAACATACAGTACACTGGATACACTTCTGTTCTCCCAATCCAGATCATACAAATCATCTGCAGTTACTGCCACAAAGAGTGACCGAAGATCCTGAGTAGACAAGCCATAGATCATATATTTCGGTTCCACCTCTTATCCATTCAACACTAGACATGTCGCAAAATCCCAATACTGTATTATAGCCAAGGTGTACTTTTATATTAGAGCACTGAGAGGAGCACATTTTCTTCATAATGCAATTTACAAGACCTCTGTTTGGAACACCAAGGGCACCAAAACCTTAGCAGCAAATCATACACATTGTAACGTCCCATGCATCAGACTTGTTTGTCCAGCACATTTCACAGATGCTCAATTATATTGAGAGCTGTAGAATCTGGAGGCCGAATCAACCCCTTGACCTCTTCGTCCTGTTCCTCAAATCATCCCTGAGCAATAGTTGCAGCGTGTCAGGCCGCATTATCCTGCTAAAAGAAGCCACTGCCGTCAGGGAATACTCTTTCCTTGAAGGGGTGTACCTTGTCTGCAGCAATGTTCAGGTAGTTGATATGTGTTAAAATAACATCCAAATGAAAGACAGGACCCAAGGGGTCTCAGTAGAACATAGTGCAGGACATCAAACTGCCTCTGCCAGCTCTCAGCCTTTGCCAGCTCGCAGATAGTGCATCTGGTGCCATGGCTTCCCCAGTTATGCTCCTCCATGATGTAAAGGAAAAATTATTCATCAATGTTTTATCCAGTTTTATGCTGATGTGGTCATTGTAGGTGCTTTTGGTGGTGGACAGCCTTCAGTTTTTCAGCATCTTAATGTATAGGATATCTTCTGTGGGATCAGAGCAGACAGCCTAGCAAGACTCATGCATAGCAATGAGATTTGAGAGCCCATGACCCTGTCACCAGTTCATTGGTTGGTCCTTCAGTGGACTACTTTAGTAAATATTAACCACTGCAAGACACCTGATGATGTGGAGATGTCCTGATCCAGTCATCTAGACTAGACATCACAATTTATCCACTTGTTTAAGGCATTCAGTTCCATGATGCATACTGTACACACACACACACACACACACACACACACACACACACACACACACACACACACACACACACACGCTTACTTTCCTGGGAAGGTCTTCATGAGAGCCAGTTTCATTCTGGTGCTTGATGGGTTTTAAAAATGCACTTGGCAATACTGTTCTTGCAGAGCCTGTGCTTGGTGGGTTTCCTTCAGGTACTCTGGTTTCGTCCCACAGTTCAAAGACATGCAGATTAGGTCCTAAAATGTCTGTAACAATAGGAATAAACAAAATGGTCACCATTGGCCTCAATGGTCTCTAGTTGGCCTACAGACGTTCCTAGTTGGATGGATGGATATAATGTAAATTTTGTATTTCTTTTTATAATTGTAGATACATTTTAATTACAAACTTATTTGATAGTTGCAGTTTGACCTTTCACAAAACATTTGCACTTCACTGTTAAATTAGGCTTCACGCACAACTCCCTAAAACACCCTCCAGCACACACCTAACCCTAACCTAAAATGAATTACACAAGGTGAATACACAATAGTGTTCAATTTTGCTGGAAAATCTTTAGACTCCCATAAACAGGAAAGACATTATCCTGCCATTTACCTGAAGACAAATTGATTGACGAGCTGCGTTAACCTCTTAAAACCCATCTTTCAATGTTCTTTGTTTTGTTGTTTTTTCCTTCACTGTTTCTGTGTGCTAGCACTTGAAAACTATATTGAACATAATCAGTGTCTTTACACACTCACATGAGGTTCTGTCAAAGGTACACACACACACACGCACACACTCAAGTGTTCTCGTTCCCCTCAAGGACAGTGAGGTCTCATAAATGAAAGATATAATACATAATGTTTTGTTTTATTATTGACCACACTGAGTAGGCTATATGTTTACACATATTCTGATCTCAACATTACAAAACACATTTATGAATAATGGATCTTATTCTTCACACTTCTGGGTTTGCAAAAGTAGTAGCATTTTAAAACTTTTAGTGAACAATTGGAGCAAAAACCGCTTGCAATCACTCTAGTGTTCATGAGTACTCAAATAATTTAAGCAAACACCCATAATTGAGCTTTTATTCATTTTCTATCAATGTGTTTGTTAGGCAGGAAAGGATTTTCAGGATAAAGGTGAGCCTTTTAAGATTTTAAAAGGTGGTCTGCATGTCTTTAGAGAATCTGACTAGACTTTAAATAACTGAAACAAGGGACTATACTTTGTTGATTTAAACAGACAGATAAAACATCTGTGTGTATTTTTTTTTCACAAAAGTAAAAAAAATCCAGCAGTCAAGCCAAAATGTATCTGTCTATTTACTGCATCTTTTTTTTACTATCGTACAGTATGTCTAAGAAAACAAATAAACAAACAAATGTGGATTAAAAAAGATCCATTTTCAATCATTATTTTGTCTATTTGTTGTCTAACTGATCAGTTAAACAGGGAGTCCCAGACGTCTGGATCCATAGGCAAAAAAAAAAAAAAAAACATATTTCAAAATATAAATTCCAGCAAATTGAGGCATCCTGGGTTTCATGACTCAAGAACTTTTAACATTTCATGAAGGGAAGTCAGTTTTTTTTTAAGTATGTCTTAAATTAAAAGAATTGAGGTACATACTGTATAAGTGCATTACAATACTGTAGGTTTTCGTTGTTATAAATGTTCATATTCTGCACTCTGATCGTGAAGTTTGTCACTAATGACAGTCATAGAGTATCCAAGATGCTCATTAAAACACATCATCAATTTTCCTACTTACTTTCAGAAAGTCTACCTAAGGCAATTTAACACTTTAAAATAGCAAAGGGACATCAAACCATTTTATTAAAAACACGTTTTTATTAATATTTATTAATTACTACTTTTCAATGTTTGACAGCATTTTTTTCCATGTATCTAAACCTTTCACATTCATTCATTCATCTTCTATACCGCTTTATCCTGTATTAGGGTCGCGGGGACATGGAGCCTATCCCAGGAGACTGTGGACACAAGGCAGGGTACACCCTGGACAGCGTGCCAATCCATCGCAGAGCACACACACACACACACATAATTTGTTTAAAATATATTATACAACATTCAGTTCTGACTGAGCAATCTGGTTAGATGAGTGGTGATAACAGAGCACGACAGCACTGAGTTGTTTAATTATATGTCACTCCGCATCACAGGTGTTCTAACGATTGTTAATTACACTAACTGTCAGTCGCCAGCATGGCAAGTAAATCCGCAATGCTGGAAAGAGGGTAGAGCAGCTGCTTGCCAAAACCCACATTAAAATCAAAACAACACAGTCTCTGGGGTTGAATCTCACATGGAGTGTGGAACAAGGGATTGTACACCCTACATAGTGCACTAACTTACCATTTCACACTAAGTAGTGCACTTGATTAGGGATTAGAGAGAGATTTGTGATTCAGCCTTGTGTTCGAAGCTAGTTAGCTTTGTAGCTCATGTTAACCATAAACAAATCTTTGGAGGCATTTTAGAATGTCTTCAAGATGTCATAATATTATAAGATGTGTTTTCTTGTTGAAAGTGCTTCAGTGTCTAGTGAGCTGATGTTCTAAAGTGGAATAAGTGGAAATATAAAGTCAATCTCGTAAGATTTTTTCAGGACTGTCCACCACCTAGATGGTTTATTCTTCTCACCTGTGAGCTACATAGTACCGGTAACAAGATAAAAATGACTCGCACCCTTGTTTATTACATTAACAGTGAGTCACACAAGGCCAGTCGTGGTTAGCTAGCACTGTCTGCCGTTGAAGGCTACGTGTTGACGGACCAAAATAACTGGTTAAATAAACAAACAAATCATAATCGATTTATAATAAATGGCGTTTATGGAGTTCATACTCGAGGTCGTACTGTACTGTTGTGCTGAATATCAGATAATGTCTTCTACATGCCTCCAGGTGCATCACAGCCATGCTGATATTCAGTACGACAGCACTCCCTCGTGTGAGATATTGCTAAATTATATTGGGCCTTTTAATGTTTTTTTTTTCAGCATTGGCACTAGTTTTGCTGAGACAGAAGAATGTGTTTTTTGGGCAATTAACTGCTAATTAATTGTTTGTTCAGTGATGCCAAGACCCTCACCTTGACACCACTGAAGAGGCAAGCAGAAGGTTTTACAGTCCGAGTTAAACCTTACACTCTGGAAAAACTAGTTATTGTTTAGAGACGACATCCTGTGGGGGTGTTTAAGCGTTTTTCAATATTTAACTTGAAAGGAAATTATATATACTTAATACTTTATACATCAAAGTAAGAAAATGGCGTGTTTATAATAATCCACCGATCTGTCTGTGTCTCTGTGAGCATCTGCTAGAAGTACACCCTCTAACGTAAATCAATGAGATAATCTTCTCTTCATTAAATTGTATTATATACACTTTTTAAAAACTTTTTGATATGTTTATATCCTTTATATCAGCTTCATAGAGGATTTAATTTGTGTAGTACAAATAGCTACTGTATAATAAAAACACACAAGGCTATTTAATGTCTGTTTTAATATGAATTTATGCGCTGTAACCCGTCAACGTTGATGTGATAGATGCTTTAAAAGTGCTAATTAGTTGACAGAGGAGAGAGAGAGAGAGACTATAATTAATTTCAGTATTCTCACATGCTTTCCTTTGCTTGACACCTTATCAAAACAACGACGAGTATCCTCTTCACACAGATTGCTTCTTCTCACGGGATGATTCACGACGTGCGTGCGTAATCAAAGAGGTGGAAACTAGACAGACAAACACCTGGATAGACAGCTGGATAGATTTATACATAGTATATCACAATTTTATATCTACATTATTTGGCCATAAGTATGTGGACACCTGACCATAAGACCCATATATTCTCATACATTTCAAAGCACACAATTGCACATATTTTAATCATGTACTACTGTATGGCTACATGTACACGCTGTGAGAGTTCCTGTTATTGCTATCCAAATCTATTAAGCTATTACTTTAGAAGCAATATACAGTACAACATATTGTATATAAACAATATTCAATCCTTATATGCAACTATAAACATAGTTTGTTTATTTGCTAGAGCTGTTTTCATTAACAATGCTCACCGTTGAGATTTCAGCGGTAATGTTATAGAGAAAAATTGCTTTTGGCAAAACTATGACATTTATGCAAACGAATATCATTACACTATATAGCCAAACGTATTTGGCTGAACCTGTTAATTATTCAAATCAGGTGGGTTTCCAATCAGGCCCCTTATCCCCAGTGAAGTGCAATCCAAGACATATTGGACAATACTATGCTTCTAAAATTGTGGCAACAGTTTAAAGAAGGCCCTTTACAACTACAACATGACTGTTTCCCTGTGCACAAAGCAAGGACAAAAAAGATGACTTTGGCATGGAAGAACTTGACTAGCCTGAACACAGAACCCTGACCTCAACCCCATCGAGATCCTTTGGAACGAACTGGAACGGAGATTGCGAGCCAGGCCTTCTTGTCCAACATCCGTGCCTGACCTCATAAATGCTCCACAGAATGAATGGACACGAATTCCCACAGAAAAATTAAATCTTGTGGAAGTTCTCCCATTAAGAGTGGGAGCCGTTAGAGCTGCAAAAGGAGGACAAACTCCATATTGGAGAGTCAAATACAGCGTATGTTCAAGACATTCCATTGACATTGTTAGAACAATAGTAAAAAAATATTTGTTGCAAATAGGCAGCATGATAACATACTGTAGTAGCCATTGTGGCTTCGCACCTCCAGGGTTGAGGGTTCATGTTCCAACTCAGGGTCTGTGTGTGTGGAGTTTGCATGTTCTCCCTTTGCTTGGTGGGTTTCCTCCCACAGTGCAAAGACATGCAGATTAGACTTGGTGTACCCAACCTTGTGGCCCGAGTACTTTGGGATAAGTTCCAGGCCCTCGCCGACCCTATAGCATATGAGTTGTATAGGGATGAGTGAGTTGCTAAAAATATATCCATACTATAAGGAATCTAAGATTAAATTTAAATATTATTTTTAAAAATCATATAAATTACATTTTTTTCTACAGATTTTGTACCACAAAACTTCAACCTCTATACTGAGCTCCCGCCCTTATGCAAAGGATGAAAAACACGAAAGGGAACTTTATTTTATGGTGGAACACCTGGCCCTGGTGCACTATGCTTATACTTAACACTGAGTGAGACATGAAATAGTTGCTATGTAGGCATTGTTCTCAGTTTATTACAGTCTGTGAAATGTGCTTGACTTTACCCAGCTAAGCAGAAAGTATAAATATGAATCCAAGGGTACAGCATGAAGAGGATGTTTTACTGAGTGATTTATCAAAACGTGTATTAGGGCAAAACCTTTTGAAGTACAAGTTGAGGTTCAAAAAGAGCTTTGTTTGGATTTTATACTGTTATGTGTAAAAGTTAGGGCCCCCTTTTACTCTGTTATTTTTTCTGTAAGATATAATAAAAATCATATATCAAACATCATTACTTACAGTATTTAGCAAAAATTAAGCAAATAATTTTTTTTTTTTAGCAGCAATAACTTGAAGTAATTGTCTTCTGTGCGACTATATCAGTGCCTCACATAATTTTGCTTTAGTTCATTGAGCCTAATGAACTAAAGCCCAATAAACCTAAAACCCTGTGCTTGACCGTGGGTATGAGATGGTTTTTCTGAAATGCTGTTTGTTCTTTTACCAAACATGTTACCTGGGCATTAAAGCCATTAAAGCATTAAACTCCACTTTCTTATTATTTGTCCACAGGACATTGTTCCAGAAGCCTTGCGGTTTGTTCAGATGCAGTTGTGCGAGTCTGAGTCCTCAGTCATGGTTCTATGCTCTTTTTAGACGAGCTTTCTCCTGGCAACCCTTCCAAACAAACTGTAACTTTTCAGCCTTCTACTAATTGTGCTGCCATAGACTTTAACATTTTTGCATTACTCTTATAATTGCATGGTCTCCTTCCTGGGAAGATTGGCAACTGTCTTGAATGCTTTCCACCTTAAATAAATGTTTCTCACAGTAGAATCTTGAGCTTTAAATTGCTTGGAAATTGTTTTATAACACTTTACAGTTTAGTGCAGCAACACTTGCTTCTCTAAGACCATTGGCTACAGTATGTCTTCTATGTGCTTGTTTGAGTTTGCTTTTGCTTAATACTAAGACCCACTATCATCAGATTGTTATTTTTTATTATGTATTTGCACAAAACAAACAAAAAAAGATCAAGAGTCAACAACTTTTATACATGACTGAAGTGCCATGACATTTGATGAACAAATAAAATAAAATAAAAAAGAATTGCATATTTCTCCCAAGTAAAATAATAATAATAATAATAATAATAATAATAATAATAATAATAATAATTGGCACACTTATGGTCTAAAAGAAATAAAATATTAAATCTGTCTGTGACATGGCGATGACATATGATCCATTGCTAAGCAAAGTCTTACAATTATTATCTTCTGGACAGTGTTATTCCTGTTTTACCTTAACAACAGTTAGTTTGAGTCCAGTACTTTGGTCTAATAGACAACATCTGTGCTCTTGCTGTTATGTCTCAGGTTTATTTCTCAGGCAGGGAACTCTAACCTCAGCCACAAACCAGAGCACCCTTATTGCCGGTCTCAATTCAGGATAAATGGGGTAAGTGGTGTCAGGAGGGGTGTAAAACCCTGTGCCAAAACAAATATGGAGAGCTGGTGGTTTACTGTGGTGACCCCTAATGGGAGCAGGCAGTAAAAGAAGTTTAAAAGGGTGGATAAGTGGTGCCCGAAGAGTGCTTATATTTGGTGTAACTGGACTGAGATGTTTCACTTTGTGTTCAGCAGACTGATACTGTAGTATAATTAAACTCCTGATTTTTTCTTTCATTCTTTTTTTTTAAAATAATGATTGTATATTACTGCAAAACCAATAATGAGGGAATATGAATTTTACCCATTTATAGTCATATTTAACATTGTGGAACGTCATGGTCCTAGGAGAAGTGTAAACCGCTCCGACATGAAGACTTACCCATGTTAGACAGCACAGAAAGTGTTAAAATTTTGACATTGAAGAGTTATTAATTAAGTGTTAAACTCCTTCTAATGCAAATGCTTTACCGTGCTTTAACCACTAGACATTCTATGATAACTAACATGATTTACGAGTTTGTTTTTATTAGTAACATTATGTGGAGTGGTTGTCATACCGTACATGTTGCTTGTTAGGTCACTTGTAAAATGAATAGTTGTTACAGTAGGAATTATTATTTTTCAAGCAAACACTTTAATTCACATTACTGTCAGAGCTATAGGACAACCCAAATCAATACTTACTTTTGTAATCAATATTAAAAAAAATATATTATATATATATATATATATATATATATATATATATATATATATATATATATATATATATATATATATATATATATATATATACTGTAGATTGATAAACTGTTGCATAAGCATGAAAAATATTAAACAACCATCTGCATATACTTGCAACAATTTCTATTTGTGTAGGTCAGAACTGTGTTTTTATACTCTGCATATTAAGGTTCTAGAGATCAGTTTACTACAGCAGTGACACTCAATCAGAATGAGCCATGTTCAATAAAACAAAAACTAGTCTATACAAACTTTATTTTGAATTATTGATTTCTGTCGCAGCTTTAACACAACCATCAGTTTTACAAAACTTTTCAGTAATTATACTTTTAAACAAATACTAAAAGATGTACTGTAAAATATTGCACCTGACATCAGTACAATTTTAAGATAAACAAATAGAAATACTTTAGAAATCTTACTGACAGCAATTGCGACATTGTTTAGTTTATTGGGAGAAGAAGAAAGAAAAAACATATAAATATATTTTCTCCCTTGCAGCTTAAACTACAAATCAATACAAGAGACATTATATGAAACATTTAACAGCATTCATAATTTATCCTCTTGTCTTTCTGCGTCAGGAAAAACTTTCCTCTACTTTGGGAGAAGTTGAACTAGTGACCGTGCCAGTAAATTTTCTTCAGCTCTGCATTTTTTAGGAATGAGGAAAAAGAAACCGTCAGCATCTATTGACAAAAAAAATCTTGCTTTTCTTTAATAAAACTACCTTTGGGGCTTTGCTGCGCCTCAACTGTTTATTTATTAAAGCGATGTAAATGAAAAGGAATTTGAGCTTAAAATAGCTTTATCTGCATTTTATATATTATACTTACGCAATATCACACAAGCTGGAGCGCTGTTGCAAGGCTGTAATGATATCCAGTACAACAGCACTCCATTAAGATGTAATAAACCAGGGTGAGATTAGTTTTAAATTCTTCCCAGAACTATATAGTCAAAGGCCTCTTGTTCTCTTGTCCAATCAGATTATTCGGTTAGAACGAGAGTAACTGGGTAGCATTGCCATCTTGGCTTATTGTTAGTCAGAGTTTCTGTTTTCACAATGTTGATGTGTGTTGTCCTGTCATGTCTTGGCACACGCGTTGTCCCTGGGACAGACCATCGCTCCATCACAACCCTGACCTGTTTAGTGAATGAGTGAGATTTTACTTCACTTCATATTCATACAGTAAATTCTGATTAACCTAGAGGAAGTGCTGCACAGCTAATTTACTACTCCTATGGAGGTAGTTCTGATATAAGAAAAAGTACAAATGAAAAACTAGAAATGAAAAGATGTCAAGAATATGTCCCCTGGTGCTGGGCTTTGACTCAAAAAAAAGGAAGCTTGGGGGGGGGGATGTTGCATTTTCCTCTCTTTCTCTAGTGTTAACCAGAGGCCTCGAACAGGGTCAGGAATATGTAGCTCAGGGAGCTTATTAAAGTATCATGGCAAGATGTTCTGGCATTTTTAAAATCTTGAGCTTGTTTTTGCCTTTGGCACAGCCGTTGGCACTTGCCCCTTGTTCAAAGCCATAGGCAAGGCCAGCTGTGGTTAGACTAACAACAGTGCCATGCTAATGCATTCCCTGCCTTATTTCTCTTATTTACAGTAAGTTGTAGCCAGTTTTTCCATTCAGGGTAAAAAAGAAAGAAAAAAAAAAAAAAAAAAGCTAGAGTTACCTTGAAGCAAGTTTTACCTTGAATTTCCATTCTGAAGCTTAGAATTTGAATCTTCGTAATTACACTAATGATATTTTATACAATTGCATTTTATGAATTATTTTGTAAAGAAATTCTGTGTTGACTTTTTTTTTCTCCTTGAAATTCTTTCATCAACATGTTGGTCTATTTTCTCTCTTTTTTTCCTTTGATAGCACTGAAGTAAAATTAAGTGCTTGCTTCATTTTTACCCACAGAGAGTAATGCTGTGGTGCTTTATTCTTTAAATCTGTCCAGGTCTCACACTCAAATGGATCAGTTTTCAAAGCTTTACTTTCATGCCAATACCACAAATGATGATATCACGCCATCAGAGCCCTTGCTTTAAATTAGTGAGACTAGTTTAAAAACTTTAAAGTAGTTTTTTTTCACAGCACTGTGGATGGATGGATGGACGGATGTGTAGATAGATAGATAGATAGATAGATAGATAGATAGATAGATAGATAGATAGATAGATAGATAGATGAGTTTAGGTTATATATCATGTTCCTGTTTACAGTATGTGGCATACATCTCCAAACTTCCTAAATATTGCAATACCATTGTATTGTGTATTCCCTGGTGATTCCCATCTCTAGTTATTTGATCAATTTCTTCTTACTCTTCTAATGTCAATAATGTGAAAGAATGAGTGATGAACTGACAGTAACTAGATTTAAAATCTCGTGAATAGGGAGGCATGCTGACTGTAAGAGCCATATCGTACTTGTTATGAATTTGTTGTTGTGTTTATTTTATTTTATTTGTTATTTCATTTATTCTACCTTATTCTAGTCATTAGTTAAGAAGTAAGCATTAAGTTTATTACATGAGCCATAAGCTCTGAATGTGTTAGTTAAGCATCCATTTTGACACTTGTAAGTTGGTCTGTGATGTCATTCCACTATGACATGTATTTGTATGACTGTCGCATAACAGAAAAGTCAGTTTAGATGCGGAAGGCTACGGAAACACAAGCTTTTGACCGTAAGCTAAGAATGTAAGATACAACAACTAGGTTGTTGTAACCGTAGGCTACCCGTAAGCAGCCCGTAATACAACAAAAGTGTTGTTATACAGTATGCGTAAGAAATTTATAAGATGCAGCAACTGGTGTCTGTAATCACAGTGGATTTACTCAAGACGACTGTGTGAAGTGTTGATTCTTTGATGCTGACAAAATAAACTACAAGAGACAAAGAGATCGGACTTCTGATGTGTGAGTGAAACTTCAAACCAAAGATACGCGTCAAAACTAGTGAAATAATATGTCCGCATCTACACTGACCAACCGTTTAAAGTGTACAGGCAGGGTGCTTTGCTCTCTCCTTTTAATATTGGCCATAAAGTCTGGTCTTTTCCAGGGGAAGTAGAGGTCAGGCTCTCTGGATATACAGTAGCAATACGTATGTCTGATTTGCATCAGCTATGCGCTTTATTTGTCTTTGAGCACCACAAAGAGCTGGAGCACACACACACAAAAAAAAGACCGTTATGTATAGATCCACTCATTGCTTATGTCCTATAGAGAGAAATGTCAAAGATCTCATTTCCTCTTTTTTTTGTTAGGTAGTTTCAACTTTTGTCAAGGTGTGTGTGTGTGTGTGTGTGTGTTTCTGTGTGGTATGGCAGCACACTCATGTCAGATGGGTATTGGACAAAAAAATCAATAATTCTCTTGTATTTTGTAAGACCTGGCTATGTGTAACAAGTATTAGCATATTAAAGGTCAGTGCAACAGATTTTTATTTTTTTGCTCTAGAGCCCAGCTTCTTCACTTTCTGACAGGCTTCTTGTGTTTTTACATTCACATTCCCCTTTCATCATATGCCTTTTTGTTATTATATATATATATATACACAGTAGGGGGATACATATGTTATCCCTTGTACAGTCATATATATTTATCACTCAGCAAAAAAAGAAACGCCCCTTTTTCAGGACTGTGTATTTCAACAATAATGTTGTAAAAATACAAATAACTTTATAGATCTTCATTGTAAAGGGTTTAAACAATGTTTTCCATGCATGTTCAATTAACCAATTAATCAATTAATTAACATGCACCTGTGGAATGGTCGTTAAGACCTTAACAGCTTACAGAAAGTAGGTCACATTTAAGGTCACAGTTCTAAAAACGCAGGACAATAAAGAGACTTGTCTACCGACTGTGAAAAACACCCAAAGAAAGATGCCCAGGGTCCCTGCTCATCTGCGTGAACGTGCATTAGGCATGCTGCAGGGAGGTATGCGGGCTGCTGATGTGGCTATAGGGCAATAAATCACCATGTCCGCACTGTGAGACGCCTAAGACGGCGCTACAGGGAGACAGGAAGGACAGCTGATCATCCTCGCAGTGGAAGACCACGTGTAACAACACCTGCACAGGATGGGTACATCCGAATATCACACCTGCGTGACAGGTACAGGATGGCCACAACAACTGCCCGAGTCACACCAGGAACACACAATCCCTCCATCTCACAGCAAGAACTGACAAATCTGGTCCAGTCCATGAGGAGGAGATGCACTGCAGTACTTCAAGCAGCTGGTGGCCACCAGATACTGACTGGTACTGACTGATTTTGAGCCTCCCTTCATTCAGGGACACATTGTGAAACATTTTTAGTTTATGTGTTATGGTGTTGACTCTTTTAGTGTTCATACAAATATTTACAAATTAAGTTATTTATATATATATATATATATATATATATATATATATATATATATATATATATTACTGTACAAGGGATAACATATGTAAAAAATTGTAAGCACAATGAGCACTTGAATAATATTGAATATAAAATATGTATAATATCAGGATGTATAGCAGGATAATGGCCACCCAAAGCTCACCAAAGCCCACAGGAACCAGCCCATTCGTTCTGACACAACAGAAAAGTTTATCTGCTGGAAAAAAGTAAATGCTGACCATGATGAAAAGACACCAGAACACACAGGGCATCACGTCATGCTATTTATGGGGCTTAGCAGGCAAAGAGTTCAAGGTCTCAATCCAATCAAGCACCCATGGGAGCACCGGACAAACAAATCTGATCCATAGTAGTCTCACCTTGCAAATTGGATCACTTAAGGGGTCTGCTGCTAATGACCTGATGTGAGACAAGAGGTCATGTGCAGTCATGCCCTATGAGGCCAGAGCTGTTTTAGTGGCACAGGATGGAGCTACACAATATCAGACTTTATGTTTAAATGTTTTTTTTAAACATTATCATATATACAGGACTGTATAAGCAATTCTAGAAATGTATATAAAATAAAAAATGAATGGAGTTTAAAACCAGGAAATACAGAACATGAACACAGTACAGGTGTACACATAATAAAATGCATACGAGAAACAAATAACAAGCATGTTGCAGTTTTGCTTATGTCTTCATGATGTCAGCCTGATAGAGGCTTGGAACATTTTTATTAACTTAACAATTTAATTAAACATGACTTCGAAATAATAAGGATTTTGTTTGCAGTTCACTGATTGCTGTTTTCTGACTATTGTATGAGTTTAGTGTAATCTGAACATGTGGATATGTTTACAGTGGCTTGCAAAAGTATTCGGCCCCCTTGAACTTATACACATTTTGTCACATTACAGCCACAAACATGAATCAATTTTATTAGAATTCCATGTGAAAGACCAATACAAAGTGGTGTACACGTGAGAAGTGGAACGAAAATCATACATGATTCCAAAATTTTTTACAAATAAATAACTGCAAAGTGGGGTGTGCGTAATTATTCAGCCCCCTGAGTCAATACTTTGTAGAACAACCTTTTGCTGCAATTATTACTATTAATTCAATTCAATTCAATTTTATTTGTATAGCGCTTTTAACAATTGACATTGTCTCAAAACAGCTTTACAGAATCAAAAGAATTATTTAAGTTGTATGGAATGTGAATGTGTATGAATCAAAATGGTCAGATAGTCCCTGGTGAGCAAGCCGAGGGCGAAAGTGGCAAGGAAAAACTCCCTGAGATGGTAAAAGGAAGAAACCTTGAGAGGAACCAGACTCAACAGGGAACCCATCCTCATCTGGGTGAAACAGATAGCAGGAAATTATCTGCATTTATACAGTGGGTTAGGTGGCAGGCAGTTCAGCTATAATAGTTGA
The DNA here is from genome assembly GCA_030522415.1 of Channallabes apus. NCBI lineage: Eukaryota > Metazoa > Chordata > Actinopteri > Siluriformes > Clariidae > Channallabes > Channallabes apus. The sequence goes on from CM060104.1 coordinate 30,378,604, forward strand.
TGTTAATTGATGTTAAAATGGAGTCCAGGTAGTTATTGGAGACTCGGATACACTTGTAGAAAGTTCCTGTCCTGAACTATCGAATTGTCAAGTCCTCAGAGAAACAGATGCTAACACCAGTCGAGGCCAGAACCATCTTCTAAGTAGAGAGAATCATCCCCAGACACCAGACGCATCCCAAAGACACACACGGGGCATCCATGCGACAAGACCTCCAACCAGAAGCGGGGCACCAGGATGGGTCAGACAGGTCCGGAGGGCAGAGGGAGTCTGGATCACTGGCAGCTCAGGGATGACATGTGTAGCTCGACAGAGAGAGAGAGTGAAAGGGGGAGACAGGGGGAGAGAGGAAAGAGAAAGAGGGGGAGAAAGAGAAGAAGAGGAGAGATGGCAGTTAGGTCACAGTCACATAATGTATAATTTGAATGTATATTTATGTAGAGTGCAAGCAGGGACTCCGGCAGGACTAACTATGACAGCATAACTAAAAGGGAGAGCCAGAAGAAAACACAAACATGAGGGCTCCCTGAGATGTAAAGCAAACAATCACCTCACCGTCAACAAATCTGAGTGATCAAATGAGAGTGAGGAAGACAGCATCTAAACATACCAGTTCACCATAATACTCTACGTCCACGAGTCCCCCAGATCTGCTCCTTTACCTAAGGCAAATCTATTCATAAAAATGCTAAATAAATAGGTTTTTAGCTTAGACTTAAACACTGAGACTGTGTCTGAGTCCCGAACACTATTTGGAAGACTATTCCATAATTTTGGGGCTTTATAAGAAAAAGCTCTGCCCCCAGCTGTAGTTTTCATAATACGCGGTACTGACAAGCAGCCTGCATCGTTTGATCGAAGTAGGTGTGGCAGATCGTAAGACACTAGCAGTTCGCTCAGATACTGCAGCGCTAGACCATTTAATGCTTTATATGTCAAGAGTAGTATTTTAAAATCAATGCGAAATTTCACAGGGAGCCAATGTAGTGAAGACAGGATAGGGGTGATGTGCTCATATCTTCTAGTTCTAGTGAGGACTCTCGCTGCTGCATTCTGGACTAGCTGAAGCTTGTTTATGCACCTAACAGAACAACCAGACAGTAAGGCATTACAATAGTCCAACCTAGAAGTGATAAAAGCATGACCTAGTTTTTCTGCATCGTTTAGCGACAATATATTTCTTATCTTGGCAATATTTCTGAGGTGAAAGAATGCTATCCTGTTAATATTATCTACATGAGCTTCAAATGAAAGGCTGGAATCTATAATCACGCCGAGGTCTTTTACTGTTGCACTTGATGGAACAGAAAGGCCATCTAAAGGTATGGTGTGATCTAAGATTTTACTTCTAGCTGTATGCGGTCCTATGACTAGAACTTCTGTCTTATCCGGATTAAGCAGAAGGAAGTTAATTAGCATCCAATTTCTTATGTCCTGGACACATTGCTCAACTTTAGTAAGATGGTTTTTCTCATCAGGTTTTGTTGAGACGTATAACTGTGTGTCGTCAGCATAACAATGAAAGCTAATACCATGCTTACGGATTATGTTGCCCAGAGGAAGCATGTAAAGGGAAAAAAGCAGAGGGCCTAAAACTGAACCCTGCAGAACGCCAAACTCCACTAGAGAACATGCAGAATAATCACCATTTAAGTCTACATACTGATAACGATCGGTCAAATAGGTTCTGAGCCAGGAGAGGGCTGTACCCTTACATTTTCTAATCTGTGAAGAAGAATAGCATGATCAATTGTGTCAAAAGCTGCACTCAGGTCGAGTAATACAAGGATAGTTACACAACCCTGATCAGAGGCCAATAGACCTCCTATTGGCCTCTGATCAGGGTTGTGTAACTATCCTTGTATTACTCGGATACAAGTCGGATACAACTTGTATTAAAGTTTACTACTTTAACGAGTGCTGTTTCTGTGCTGTGATGAGGCCTAAATCCTGACTGATACAGTTCATGTATGCTATTTCTATGTAGATATGAGCATAGCTGCTCCGCTACTATCTTTTCCAGAATCTTAGAGATAAAGGGGAGGTTTGATATTGGCCTGTAATTGGACAGCTGACAGGGGTCGAGGTCAGGCTTCTTAATTATTGGTTTGATAACTGCTAATTTAAAAGATTTTGGAACATAACCAATGCTGAGTGTGGAATTAATTATTCTCAACAGCGTTGAGAGTTATTACTGGTACTATCTGTTTAAGAAAATGTGTCGGTATAGGATCTAATATACAGGTTGATGAATTTGCAGAAGAGATGAGTGAAATTAGTTCATTCTCTTCAAGAGGAGTAAAGTATTCTAGGTTCTGATCTGACATGGCTAGGTTAACATCTGTATCAATTACATTGTTCGGTTTCAAAGCCTCAATTTTATGCCTGATATTTACAATTTTATTATTAAAGAAGTTCATGAAGTCCTCACTATTGCATGATGTTGTTGTGGAGATTTCTGTAGTGGTCTCATTTCTGGTTAATTTGGCTACGGTATTAAATAAAAATCTAGGATTATTTTTATTTTCTTCTATAAGAGTGGAGAGATACGTTGATCTAGCTACACTAAGAGCTTTCCTATAGTTCAGGATGCTCTCTTTCCATGCTATTTGAAATACTAACAATTTAGTTTGACGCAATTTACGCTCTAATTTCCGAGCTGTCTGTTTTAAAGTGCGCGTGTGATCGTTATACCAGGGAGCGAGTTTCATATCTCTAACAATTTTTCTTTTAGCTGGAGCTACATTATCTAAGGTACAACGAAATGTCGACTCTAAATATTCAGTCGCCTGATCGAGTTCTGTGGGGTCAGACGGTGGCCTAATCGAAGTTGGTAACTCTGGGAGATTACTGATAAAACTCTGAGTGGTAGTTGATGTGAATGTACGTTTAATACGGTAGCGCGGTGCTGTGCGTACATTATCACTGTGACACACTTGAATGGAGACAAGATAGTGATCTGAGATAATTTCAGACAGTGGAATTGTGAATACATTTCTTATACTGTACTTAATCCGAAAAATATTATTAAGTGTAAAGTGTGACCTGCTTTATGAGTGGGTCCTACTACACACTGATTTACGCCTACGGAGTCCAGTATGGACATAAATGCTGTTCTCAGAGGGTCTTCGGTATTCTCAAAATTAATGTTAAAATCTCCAGCAATTAACACTTTGTCTACAGAAACGACTAGGTTTGAGATGAAATCTGCAAATTCATTAAGAAATTCAGAATACGGCCATGGAGGTCTGTAAATTATAATTAGTGGAATCGACTGAGCTGACTTAATATACTTAAATACACTTATGTTACTATAAAGAATTTCAAATGAGTTAAATTTGTGTCCGTGTTTTAGTACGATAGACAGATTATCATTATGAATAACTGCGACGCCTCCTCCTCTACCAGTTACCGAGGCTGGTGTATGTAGCTGTGTCCAGGAGGACTAGCTTCATTTAGAGCTACATACTCGTCCTGTTTAACCCATGGTTCAGTTAAACAGAGTAAATAAAACGCCTGATCTGTGATAATTTCATTAACAATAACCGCTTTTGATGCAAGAGATCTAATGTTTAACAGTCCTAGCGTCAGATCAGAGGTGCCGGCTGTGCATTCAGTATAATCCGAGTTTGTGGTCTTTATGTTAATTAGATTATTGAAACAGACTTTCTGAGTCTTTCTACATTTTTGCTTAGCTCGGGGAACAGACACAGTCTCAACATGGTGAACCCTGAGTGACGACTCTATGCAGCTAGCAGACGGTTGGTTTAGCCTGTCTGTCTGCTCCCTGGCCTGGGATCTGGATTGTCACCGATTAACTAGACCTCTACTGAGACTATGAGCTATACAGGAAATGAGAGCAGCACCTTCCCGAGTGGGATGGACGCCGTCCCGCCCTAACAGGCCAGCTTTGCCCTCAAAGGTCTTCCAATTGTCTATGTAGCCCACATTATTTTCGGAGCACCACCTGGACATCTAGCGGTTCAGTGACCATAACCTGCTGTAAGCTATGTCGCCACGTCTCATTGGGATGGGACCAGAGCATACTACTTCATCGGACATCGCCTTCGCTAATTTAAACACCTCTGTAAAGTTACTCTTACTAACCTCTGACTGACGAAGGCGTATATCATTAGCTCCAGCATGTACTACTATCTTAGAGAACCTGTGCTGTCCTAGAGCCCTAAGATTACCTGCTATGTCCGGTGCTCTGGCTCCCGGGATACACCTAACCACTGCCGCTGGCGCCCCTAAAGGTCTAGCTAATTTCACGTGCCTCAGTATAGAGTCTCCTATAACCAGAGGTCTTTCAGGTTTCTCAGCGGGTGCATCACTGAGGAGAGCAAACCTGTTGGACACGTGAAGCGCAGAGGAGGTGTGCTCCAGTGGGCTAGCCTTAGCGTTAGCTTTGGCTGAACGAGTATGCCACCGAGTCATCACCCACTCGCCCCGCTGTGAGGGCTCTAATGCCGGAGTCGGGGGCTGTTTATCTCCGGCTGCGGCACCCAGGCTGTCCGCTACGGGAATAACGATGCTCTCACACACTCTAAACCCTCTCCTCTGGATGCGCTCCTCTAATGCTGATATCTTCTCCGTCAGAGTGCTCACTAACACACACCTATCACAAATAAAATTATCACTAATGATGGAGGAAGAATGTCTAAACATACTGCACTCCACACACTGAACGAGCTGAACGGTAGACATGATAACGTACCTCTGTGTCGGAGTTTCAGTTGTTTGGAGCTGAATTCTGTTTGTTGTTCTTAGACGAGGAAACTCGCGTGTTCTCCAAAAATCGGAGAAAAAAGGTGAAGCCGAATAGTATGGAGATGTAAAAGCTAGTTGCTATTAATATTATTATTGTATAAATGAAAAAGCTATGTAATTTAAACGCTGATACAAACGCGAAACTTTCGCGGCAACGATACAAAAACAGGAAGCTACGTCACCAACAGGAAGTACTATTACTATTCTGTTATGTCGTGTTTGTTGCACTGTGACTTTGTTGTTTGCTCTTGTTTGCACATTTGCACGTGCACTTTATGTTGTCTGTAAAACCTGTAGTCTTACTTAGCTAGTTAGTTTTTGTAAATTTATGTTGTAATTTATGTTAGTCTATCTGTCTTGTCTCTGCTAGCCAGCTAACTAGGCCTCTTTAGTTAGCTAGTTTAGTGTTTCTGTTAATTTATGTTGTAAATTTATGTTGCATGTAGCACCTTGGTCCTGGAGGCACATTGATTCGTTTCACTGTGTACTAACTGTATACAGTGAGTGCACAGGCAGTATGCGACTTCTACCGTCGCAGCGTATGGCGTCAGCATTTGGGTTTGTGCGTTTGCTGGCTTTTACCACTGAGTGGCGCTATATAACTATAGACTGACGCCTCAGGCATCAGTTCGTTCTCTCCAGGCTTAATGAGGCGCAGGTCGTCCACAGCTGCACGTCGTTGCAGATAAAATAAAGTGAAACATTGTAAATAAACGAATTCATAATCACAGTAGTAACATTACAGTACAAATTTATAATTAAAATTAAATTAAGTTTTTTAGGATCGAATTTAAGCAACGTAAACGTTGTAAACTGTGTAATTATAGTAGAAAGGCTACACGTGTAGGGTCTTGTGTCATCTTAGAGCTTTCATGAGACTCATAAGACTCTACTTTTATTTAGGTGCACACACAATGACGAAAAAACTTTATGATTTTGTTAAATAAATAAAGTAAACGGGGTTCTGTATTGATTTTGGTGCGTCAGAAAATGAACCCAAACTCCGTGTATACTCGCCTCACAGACGTGAAAAATATATACTTATAGAAAGAGAAATATCTGCTTTAATATAAACTAATGAAAAAAAAATATTAGATTATGTAATTCGTATGAGAAGTGAATTATAGGCGCGCTCACTGACGACGAGATGACATGATCAGCACAGCCAAAGGAATCACTACCTTATCAATGAATTATTAAAATGGTCAGAGTGAATTTCCCCCGCTGTTTTAACAAATATTTGAAGTAGATAACAGTAGCCCACATTTATAAAAGCATTTCTATTTATATAAAACTATAAATAAAAATAATAATAATAATCCGGCATTTATTATTAGGTGTGCCCGCTGCCAAAGTTCTTCAGTAACAAACCTATAAAACATGTACATCTGTATGAATAAATTGTTTAAATGTGATCAGTGATTTATGTAAATGACTCAGTTTAGATGTAAGTAAATGCTAGGGACTGACATCGGCGTGCGTTTCTCCCAGCGCCGCATAGCGCTTATTTAACACCATTAATATGTGTTTGCTGAAAGAGATATCTAATCTCTCATATCGGCGCGCGCGTTCATCTGACTTTAGATCAAAACTCGGCAAAGACTCTACTTTTATTTAGGTGCACTCACAATGACGAAAAAACTTTATGATTTTGTTAAATAAATAAAGTAAACGGGGTTCTGTATTGATTTTGGTGAACTTGAGCGCGTCAGAAAATGAACCCAAAGTTCTTCAGTAACAAACCTATAAAACATGTACATCTGTATGAATAAATTGTTTAAATGTGATCAGTGATTTATGTTTAGATGTAAGTAAATGCTCCTTGCTATAGGGACTGACATCGGCGTGCTGAAAGATCTAATCTCTCATATCGGCGCGCGCGTTCATCTGACTTTAGATCAAAGTTAAAGAGCGCACACGCAGGATCATGCAAACGAAAATGTAAAAAATGAACAATCCGACACGAGCAGATTTGTTTCAGTCAGAATATTTATCAATCATAAAGAGAGGCGACATATACTTGCTGATTAAACACTGCATTTTTAAAGTGAAAGCGCGCGATGTGAGCAGCTTTAATTATTGATAATTAAATCATTATTAAATGGTGGACATAAAAAGCAAAAAGAATAATAATATTATTTTGATTATTATTATCATGTTCTTTTGCTGTTTGAGCGTCTGTGGATTCCAAAATTGACATTTTTACCGTTTTTTAATCACTGAAATGGAAGAGATACTGTACTGTAGAAAGGTTCCTTATCATAACGTGCCTTGTATTGTTTTTTAATCACTCGATACACGACCCATCATTTTTAATGCTATTTTACAAAGGGTAAATACACATGGAATAATTTTATTTGGTTTGTTTATTTATAAATAAAATTAAAAGTAATTAAAAACAGTGTAGAGTGATTAATAACACTACATGTTATGGTAAGAAAAATCTCATTCTTGCTCATTCTAGTTTCTCCGAGTGTATACTGTAGGTGAGAACAGCTATTCACCCTTAGGGGGGTGTATCATTTGCATGTGTCTGACTTTGCAAAGCACACCTGTAAAACCTGTTTAAATGTAAATGCTCCTCGCTGCGCTGTTTGGGGGAGGGGCACGCTAATGACGATTTGGTCAGCTGTGTGAACGCTCGCCCTTTAGATGTTGCGCGCACTACACGGCAAAAAATATGTTAGTATATCATGACTGAAATCATGACTGAAATATATGTTAGTATATCATGACTGAAAAAAGGTTATGTAATTTGTATAAAACGTGGATTACTACAGCGCATCCACTCACAGCCGAAACCAAAGACATCAACGGCTCTGCCTATTCAGAGGCTCTGCCTATTCAGTAAAGAAGAACACTACTGTTATTATTTCAATTCATACTGTACAGCTGTTAGAATTGGGGCAGGGATATTATGCCAATATTAAATATTATATACGATATTAAATTTCAAGTGAGTTGGGAGTTTGCAAGGCAGAGAAGGATGCTCTTCGGAGTGAGTTGCGAGTTTGATGAGACGGCATAAATATTTAATACAGCAAATTAAATATTTTGGTTTATATTTTGGTTTATATTATATGGTTAATGTATTTTGGTTTATATTGCAAACGAATAACGAATCAAGAGCCTGTGATTATATTGCATAAATATTATTTTGTACAGACAAATATCTGAATTTTTATTTATTTACTTTTTAGATTTTTTTTTAAAACAAATCTCTCAAAAATAGTAAGATGTATTTTGGTTTTATACTGCAAACGAAAAACGAATCCAGGGTCTTGTGTCATCTTATATTTTGTGTTCTTTAAATTTGTAGTAGATTTATTAAATGAAATAAATTACACTAAACGGGGTTCTGTATTGTTTTCGGTGAACTCGGCGTTTATTTTTAGGTGTGCCCGCTGCCACAGTTCTTCAGTAACAAACCTATAAAACATGTACATCTGTATGAATAAATTGTTTAAATGTGATCAGTAAATGCTCCTTGCTAGTGACTGACATCGGCGTGCTGAAAGATCTAATCTCTCATATCGGCGCGCGCGTTCATCTGACTTAACGTTTCAGCCATTCACACATGCATTGTGCTGTTGTTTGTACACATTTACACACTTACACACTGGTTGTATAGCGCACTTATGGAATGAATACGATGAGATGACAGAGTGGAGGTTTAATACCTCTATCTCACACGCGGGGCCGTAAGTGCGGTTCATTATGATTCTGCGCGAGTTTTGGTGCTGTTATTACGTTTCCATCTTACCACGCAAAAAAAATAAACATGTTTAACATGCGGAAGATCTTCGCGGACCGTCGGGCGCCGGTCACTCGAGGCAAATCACGGTGCCTAATACCCCTCTCTCACCTGTGTGGCCTGACTCATCTCCGTGAGCTGCCGTGATTGCCCACCACGTTCCTTTAAACTCCCATGGTTATTTTCTCATTTAACTAAATCAAATTTCATAAAAATAAAACGTGTCAAAAGAAAAACCCATAAAGTCATGGATAATGGCTAATGATGAATGAAACATATTTTAAACAGAAACCAGAGAGCAGCTGGACATCGGGACGGGGAGTGTACAGTAAGTACGACGCGTTGGTCTGGCACGTGCAGGTCTGAGCAGCTCAAGAAGCTCCATAATCTGTTGCCTTGGAAGGCAAAACTTTTATTTAAATATATTTATTAATAACGACCACGGGGAAAATATGAAAAGGGCTGAAGTTTTGTCTAAAGGAAAAATGTACATGACCCACACGGCTCCACGGACCGTGCCGTCTTCAGTTTAACACAACACCACGCTGTATCGCTGCCTAATTGTTCGCCACCTGTTTAATATTAATAGTGATTGGCAATTTTAATGCGTTAGTCACATTATGAAATAGGCTAATCAAAAGTCACTCTATTAGTTCTGATATCAAATAAAATAAAATTCTTAAACAGGTCTAATGTAATGAGAGGCCCCGATTATACTGCATACATCTTTTTTATTGATTTATTTTTTTATTATCTATTCTGGAAGTTTGCTCTATTTGTTTTAGTTATTTCTATATTTAAATCTTGATGTCTTAAACTCTAACAACTGTAAGTATTGTCGAAATAATTTTTTTTTAAAGCCCTAGTGCTGTTGTTTGCGCTGTTTTCTTTAATAATAACACTAAACAGATAAAAACAGAGAGTCTGTCTAAACAAAATAAAACCAATGTTTTCTAACTCATATTTTTTTTAATATACAGTAAACATACAGTAAAACATCATTCATCATTAAAACATCACACAACTGAATCGCAGAAAAAAATCAGCAAAAATATTATTTAGTACAAGGCAATCTTTGGATCCTTGATGAGACGGCATAAATATTTAATACAGCAAATTAAATATTTTGGTTTATATTTTGGTTTATATTATATGGTTAATGTATTTTGGTTTATATTGCAAACGAATAACGAATCAAGAGCCCGTGATTATATTGCATAAATATTATTTTGTACAGACAAATATCTGAAAAAAAAAACAGTTTTTTTTACGACGAATCTCTCAAAAATAGTAAGATGTATTTTGGTTTTATACTGCAAACGAAAAACGAATCCAGAGCCTGTAATTATATTTATATTTAATTATGTCATAACTATTATTTTGCACAAATACTGTAAATCTCTGAATAAAACAATGATATTTTATTCACAAATGTAAGACAATATTAGCTCGCACTTCGTCTGGCACTGAACCAAAATATAATGTAATGAGAGGCCCCGATTATACTGCATACATCTTTTTTATTGATTAATTTTTTATTATCTATTCTGGAAGTTTGCTCTATTTGTTTTAGTTATTTCTATATTTAAATCTTGATGTCTTAAACTCTAACAACTGTAAGTATTGTCGAAATAATTTTTTTGAAAGCCCTAGTGCTGTTGTTTGCGCTGTTTTCTTTAATAATAACACTAAACAGATAAAAACAGAGAGTCTGTCTAAACAAAATAAAACCAATGTTTTCTAACTCATATTTTTTATATTTATAGTTTTACATGTTTGTTGGATGTGTAAATTATCATAATTGTAGTATTACTTCGCTACAACATATTGTTTTGACTTTATTATGACTTAAGCTCTGAATATATTTAAAAACCGATACGACGGAAAATGTCAATTTGCGCCACCTGGCGGTCATTTCACGAATTATTTTGAAATGCTCCTGGTTTATTTCGGCCGCTGCCGCGTTTCCACGGCGGTGAGTGCGACGGTAATGAGCAGTCTGGTTGTCACACCACTGGTTGTCTGGTGTCATCACCCACTCGCCCCGCTGTGAGGGCTCTAATGCCGGAGTCGGGGGCTGTTTATCTCCGGCTGCGGCACCCAGGCTGTCCGCTACGGGAATAACGATGCTCTCACACACTCTAAACCCTCTCCTCTGGATGCGCTCCTCTAATGCTGATATCTTCTCCGTCAGAGTGCTCACTAACACACACCTATCACAAATAAAATTATCACTAATGATGGAGGAAGAATGTCTAAACATACTGCACTCCACACACTGAACGAGCTGAACGGTAGACATGATAACGTACCTCTGTGTCGGAGTTTCAGTTGTTTGGAGCTGAATTCTGTTTGTTGTTCTTAGACGAGGAAACTCGCGTGTTCTCCAAAAATCGGAGAAAAAAGGTGAAGCCGAATAGTATGGAGATGTAAAAGCTAGTTGCTATTAATATTATTATTGTATAAATGAAAAAGCTATGTAATTTAAACGCTGATACAAACGCGAAACTTTCGCGGCAACGATACAAAAACAGGAAGCTACGTCACCAACAGGAAGTACTATTACTATTCTGTTATGTCGTGTTTGTTGCACTGTGACTTTGTTGTTTGCTCTTGTTTGCACATTTGCACGTGCACTTTATGTTGTCTGTAAAACCTGTAGTCTTACTTAGCTAGTTAGTTTTTGTAAATTTATGTTGTAATTTATGTTAGTCTATCTGTCTTGTCTCTGCTAGCCAGCTAACTAGGCCTCTTTAGTTAGCTAGTTTAGTGTTTCTGTTAATTTATGTTGTAAATTTATGTTGCATGTAGCACCTTGGTCCTGGAGGCACATTGATTCGTTTCACTGTGTACTAACTGTATATGGTTGAAATGACAATAAAGCCTTTGAACTTGAATTACAGCTGCCAGTTTTTTAGGGTATGTCTCTATGAGCTTTGCACATCTAGAGACTGAAATCCTCGCCCATTCTTCTTTGCAAAACAACTCCAGCTCAGTCAGATTAGATGGACAGCAGTTTTCAGATCTTGCCACAGATTCTCGATTGGATTTAGATCTGGACTTTGACCATTCTAACACATGGATATGTTTTGTTTTAAACCATTCCATTGTTGCCCTGGCTTTATGTTTAGGGTCGTTGTCCTGCTGGAAGGTGAACCTCCGCCCCCGTCTCAAGTCTTTTGCAGACTCCAAGAGGTTTTCTTCCTAGATTGCCCTGTATTTGGCTCCATCCATCTTCCCATCTACTCTGACCAGCTTCCCTGTTCCTGCTGAAGAGAAGCACCCCCAGAGCATGATGCTGCCACTACCATATTTGACAGTGGGTATGGTGTGTTCAGAGTGATGTGCAGTGTTAATTTTCCACCACACATAGTGTTTTGCATTTTGGCCAAAAAGTTCCATTTTGGTTTCATCTGTCCAGAGCACCTTCTTCCACATGTTTGCTGTGCAAACGGGACTTCTTATGGTTTTCTGTTAACAATGGCTTTCTTCTTGCCACTCTTCCATAAAGGCCAACTTTGTGCAGTGCACGACTAATAGTTGTCCTATGAACAGATTCCCCCACCTGAGCTGTAGATCTCTGCAGTTCGTCCAGAGTCACCATGGGCCTCTTGGCTGCATTTCTGATCAGCGCTCTCCTTGTTCGGCCTGTGAGTTTAGGTGGACGGCCTAGTCTTGGTAGGTTTACAGTTGTGCCATACTCCTTCCATTTCTGAATGATCGCTTGAACAGTGCTCCGTGGGATGTTCAAGGCTTTGGAAATCTTTTTGTAGCCTAAGCCTGCTTTAAATTTCTCAATAATTTTATCCCTGACCCTTCTGGTGTGTTCTTTGGACTTCATGGTGTTGTTGCTCCCAATATTCTCTTAGACAACCTCTGCGGCCATCACAGAGCAGCTGTATTTGTACTGACATTAGATTACACACAGGTGCACTCTATTTAGTCATTAGCACTCATCAGGCAATGTCTATGGGCAACTGACTGCACTCAGAACAAAGGGGGGTGAATAATTACGCACACCCCACTTTGCAGTTATTTATTTGTAAAAAAAAAATTTTGGAATCATGTATGATTTTTGTTCCACTTCTCACGTGTACACCACTTTGTATTGGTCTTTCCCGTGGAATTCCAATAAAACTGATTCATGTTTGTGGCTGTAATGTGACAAAATGTGGAAAAGTTCAAGGGGGCCGAATACTTTTGCAAGCCACTGTATATGGGTGAAATGACAACACAAAGTGGCTTAACATTTTGTTAATTATATTTTATAATTATTTAAATATTTTATTGACAACTATTTAAGCAGATTGGAATATAAAGCAAATGTATATCCATTCTAAGAAGCCATCTAGCTGATGCATGACTGTGCCTACTGTATATGAAGCTCTAAGCATAATATGCATACACAGCATACAATCTACAATTAATATACAAACTAAATAACTGCAGTTTTCCATGGTTACAGTTTATCACATTCCAGCTATTCCAGTGACCATTTGCCATTTACTGTCTGATATATTCAAACATATTTATATTGAAACAAAATTGTGTATTTTCCTTATTTAATATCACTTCCGAAACATTGTTGTCCAAACGCTGTATGTATATGGAAAACGTCTTGGGTTACTTTGCTGTAACCCTGTTCCCTGAAAAGGCGGGAACGAGATTCTGCGTGAAAACGCTATGGGAACATCTTGTCATGTTACCGGTTGTGAAGCAGGTGTGAATCAAACATGCCAAATTTTGGCCTATACTGTATAACCTCGGTCAGGTGACGTCATCTGATGAGATGCACCTGCAGGTTATAAATAGGAGTGCTCAGGAAACATTCCTCAGGTTGATTTGTCTGAACGGATGTCCGGTCACATAGGCAGTGCGGCATTGGGACGCAGCATCTCATTCTCGCCGTTTCAGGGTACAGGGTTACATCAAAGTAACCCGAGACGTTCCCTTTCAAAGGCAACATTCGATGCTGTGTGAAAACGCTATGGGAATGAGAATACCAACGCTGCTGCACTGCAAGTGTCTGGACCCCAAGGTTGTGTAGCGTGTGTGCACAAGGCCGAGAACGTCTCAGAACTATGCCTGGGCAGCTAACTCGGGGACCCGTGAGCCCGGAGTAGCATAAACATCCAGACTATAAATGTAACAAATTTGTGCGTAGAGGACCAACCCTCCGCGTCACACAATTGCTGCAGGGGAATACCTCTTGCTAGTGCAAAATGAGGCGATCCCCGTGGTTGAATGAGCCCTGGGTTGGGTTGGGTTTATGGAACTTTTGGAAGATAGTTCAGTGAGGATGCAGTTAAATATGTCCTGAGAGTACTAGGGCACAAGCCCGAGGACAACTTTTCCTGCAGAAACTCCAGCACTGAAACAATTCGGCAGTGGACTGGGTCTACCTGCTTAGCACACACTTGCTGCAGAGGAATACCTCTTGCTGATGCAATAGGTGAGGTAATCCCCCTGGTTGAATGAGCCCTGATTCCTAGAGGTGAAGTGAGCCCATGCGCCTCATAGGAGAGGGCAATAGCATCTCCCACCCAGTCTAGTGACGGCCGCCCCTCGGTTGCGGCTCCAAAACATGTAAAAGCTGCTCTGATTTACGCCACTGGCTGATGCGGCGGACGTAAATCAGAAGATCACGTACTGGACACAGTAAGTGAAGTCTCTCCTGCTCCGAAGCTGTAAAAGGCGGAGGACAAAAGGCTTCCAAACAATAGGTCAAGTTGAAAATGGAACTTTCGGAAGGTAGTTCAGTAACGATGAAAAGTAGCCCTGACTAGCCCAGGGGCAACGTCTAGGCAGGATGGGGAGACTGACAGACCTCCAATCCTCTTAGAGAGGTAACGGCCATTAGAAAAAACATCTTAAGGGTCAGAAAACCTGAGGTGCTGACTGTAGTGGTTCAAAGGGGTGTCAATTGGGCCTTTGTGCATGATAGCTAAAACCCACAAAAAAGGACCGTGGCTGTAGTGGGTGGCCCCATCCGTTTAGCTCCATGAATGGAACGGGTAACTAAAACGGTATTTTCCCACAGTAACTCCATCAATCAGGATGTGGCAGGCTGAAATAGCATTTACGTACATCCTGAGAGTACTAGGGCACAAGCCCGAGGACAACTTTTCATGCAGAAACTCCAGCACTGAAACAATTCGGCAGTGGACTGCGTCTAACTGCTTCGTCATGCACGACTTTTCACATACATTCCTTCTGAGGGCATAAGCTCTTCTAGGGGACGGAGCCCTCTAGAATAGTCTTAATTACGCTGGCTAGAAGACCAGTTTGACTTAGACTCCCGAGAGCGGTGCTATCAGGAAAATTAATAGAGACGTAACCTGGGCCACGTATAGGCCAAGGTGTCCAGACCCATGGGGGGCTGGAAGAGTCAGAGAGCAGCAAAGGGGACATTTGCTGATCTTACGAGGCAAAGAGGTCCACCTCTACTAGCTGAAATCTCTCCCAGATTGACTGACTACTTCGGGGTGGGGTTTCCATTCCCCATGTGTCAGAGCTTGACTGGACAGTACAATTGCTCCTCATTCATATGCCCTGAAATGTAAATTGACCTGAGGGAGAGGAACTTGGTGCGCTACAGTAGCTGTATAACAGCACGAGCACAGTCCACCCTGGCGATAATATATGAGACTACCATAGTGTAGTCCATCCGCAATAGGACATGGTAGCCTCTCAACTGCTGGAGGAAGTGCTTTAGGGCCAGAAATAGAGCCATCATTTCGAGGCAATTGATGTGCCACACAAGAAGAAGGCCTCTCCAGCTCCCTTGGGCTGGACAGTCATCTAAGTTCGCACCTCAGCCCATGAGGGAAGTGTCTGTCGTTAGCATCTGTGACGACAAGACGAACTTAGAGTGGGACCCAGAGTCAGAAACCGGGGTCTTGAACCACATAGGAAGGGTACGGAGCACTTGGCGCGTAACCTTTATTGGGGATTGGCCCTAGAGTGAAATCCCCTGTAGAACCAAAGATGAGCTAGGACGACATGCTGATGTCGAAGCGCTAGCTACCGAGACTGGGCCAGCCAGTCATCTATGTAATTCAATACATCTGTAAGCATATTTTAATTAAATATATTTGTGCATGCAGTAATATAGCTGAAAACTATCAATTTTATCTTATGGATGTGGGCTGAAATGAACAGAGTTGAGCCAAGGACAATGTGATGTCATAGTAGCAAAGACATCATGTGATGTTCAGTGTACAGTATGCACCCAACAAACCTTAGACTAGCAGCCATCTTAGAGATGAGATGCACATGATGTCATAGTAACCCTAGACATGACACATGATCAGCAGATATTTCATAGCCCCAGATATGATGTAATCTCAGACACGGGGTGATCTTTCGGGGTGATGTAACAGGTATTGGATACACAAGCAACATGTCAAATTAAATAACCAAAAGAGACACACAGCTTTATGAATAATAAGTTTAATAAAGAAATAGACACAAAATAGTATGTGTATCTACATAGTGAATATTATACAATACAAAGTATTAGGCCCAACATAAAAAGTATAAAACACACGGGGCCTGGGTAAGCATCAGTAGCAAAATAAAATGCATAAGAAGTCAATTAGCAAACCTCCTGTGAGGATGGACAACACCAATTTAAAAATCAGTGAAAGGAATTAGAAACAGAAATGCCGCAATTTGGATTTGGCACAGGTGCGAAAGGAAAATCTGTTTGGATACCAACAGACACTTTAACATCGGTCTGGGTGCAAACACTTACGTGACAAACAGGTTTTAGGACTGGCGGAGCTGGGGTTGTAGATTCTGGTCGTACAGGCCTAAAAGAAAATGGATAAGGGCTATCCACACGCGATCTCTTAGAAGGACCCCGGTCCATGACAGGTTCAGTAGGAGTTTAGTCAGTAGGACTGTGAACCGGACTGCTCCGGCTGCCCGAGTCGTCCAAAGTGACGTGGTGATCATTCGTGCAAATGCGATTGGCTATAAGAATAAAAATAGAAGAATAAAAAATATGTAAATACAATAAAATTCACAAACTTAGACAAATAATCATGTATAATTGAATAAACAATGTAATCATTGCACTTATTAGAAGCTGTATCAGAAAGTACACTATCAATAAGGTACCTATGGGTCACGCGCTAGTTCAGGCATTAAAACCATATAAGCAATTGTGCTATTTCTTGAATCTCTTCTGAGCTGGCTGTTCAATGAAAAGGTGATTGCTAGAACTTTATATTCTGTATAATTATAGTTATACGCTTAGTACATAGTGTTCCTGCAAGGCATTCACATATTTTAGCAAAGTGCACTACATAATGTCTCCGAACACCAGACCAGGAGCAGTACAGCCAGTAGTAATGGAGGTAATAAGCTTCTCGCCAGTAACAGATTATAAAGTATATATTGAGCCTTCTGAGCTGATGCAAGACGATTACATGTTTTCAGGTTTTCAGATTTTTTTCTTTCCTTTTTATTTTTTTCAGAAGATTGGAGTTTGTGTTGCTATTTAATATTCAGAACAAGGACAAGCAGCATGCATTGGTGTTTATACAAATTCACATTTATTTCAGCGTATACAACAGTGCTGTTCAATTGGTTTCATTTCAGCGTGTTATTGTTTCTGTGGCAACACGTGTATGGCGCTCACTTCAAATAAAGTGTATATTGTTGCAAATTATTTGCGTAGTGCTTTCAGGAAGAAGGAGTTTATTTAGTATTTCTTGGAAGGAGTCTACAGTTTTAGTGTTTTGTAACAGTTAAAGCGTTAACAGAATTAATAGAATATTTAGGATTTAACCTAATTTAATTTATTAAGGATTTAATATTCAGCCACTTTCTTGTGGTTTCTTGGGAACATGATAATATGTACACTTTCTCACCACCCATGATTTATTACATTAAATTAATATAATATAGTATACGACAGTTAGTTGTGACGGAGTAATTTGATTGGATGAAAGGTTTTCAACAAGTGCTTATATAGAGCATAACAGCAATCATTGGGAGGATTAACTCTATGTATCACTTCACAACACAGGGGTTCTAAAAATCATTAATTACAATAAGTGTCGGTCACCAGTATGGGTGAGAGTATGTCTGTACAGTCCGCAGTACTGGAAATAGGGGAGAGCAGCTGCCTGCCAAAAACCATATTTAAAATCAGCCACAGAAATAAAAAAACTTTCAGCAAAGAAAACAAATCTGATAACATCATTTCATCTTAAACAATACTTTTTCTCCTTAATAATTGCTTCTACATTACAAGCTACAAAGCTAGCTATCGTCTAACACAAAGATAAATCCCAAGTCCTTTCTAAAGGCCGATCATCGGCATTACTTGTTGTTTGCACAGGATTGTACAACCTACAGTACATAGTGCACTAGCTTTCCATTTAACATTACAGTATTTGGGATTCAACCTGGGAACCCAGAAATTAGCTGATAAAGTGGTTTAAGTGGAAATATAATGTAAACTTTGTAAGTTTATTCTCCTCAATGTTTGGCCACATAGTACTGGTGAGAAATTAAAAGCTTTTAATTACATTAATTGTTGGGTGCTAACTGCCACTAACAGTACAACAGCACTAGCATGATATTGTTTAAGTGTATTGCATCTATTGACTATTTTGAGGAGGTGGATGTGTATACTGTATAAGTTAATAGCAGATCTGAAAGCACCTTCTGTAGATTGAATTATTATTTATGGAGCTCTTCATAGTTTTGTGGCTTGGGTGTTGTAACAGCAGCAATTAGCGTACAATGACAACAGTTGGGCGAAAGCACAAAACCTTGAGGGATGCCTGTGATGGATATCTAATAGACATTGAGTGTCAGACAATTGAAGGCTCAGCCACACATACTGTCATCTGCAATTTGGGGGAATGTAACATGGAGCAGCTCTGGGCTGATTGAGTCTATGAAAAGCATTCTGCCACATGTTCGTGTTGAATCCAGATGTTTTTTTTCCCCCTCTCGATTAATTATCTGGAAATAAGGTATATTAAAACATTACAAGACAACATTAAAAATCTCAAAGCTAATCAAATCATGGATCTTTACTGGTTATGTGATTATTTGAGCTAAAACATAAAAACAAACATTTTACACAATATAAGATGCCCCTAAAATTGAAACACTATAGATAAAGAATTAAACAAATACATATAGAATTCCATACAATTTACACAATAAACATATTGTGTCACTGCAATATGTAAAAATAGACAAGCCCAAAAATTACGTTTTGTTGACTTACATACAAATTAAACGGGGACTTTTGATTGTGCAGAATCACAGAACAATGTTCTGAGAGTAAAATATACATATTCTGTATGTTTCTATATATAATGACCTTCTACACTAATGCACATATCCCAGTGTTTAACTAGTTCTTGGGTACCATCAAGGTAGAAAATATTCTCACTTCACCAGAGCAATGATCAGACTGCCTGCTTCACGTCTGAAACGCCAGCCTCCCAGGAACTCCTTTAATGGCTCAAACATGTGGAAATGACTTGGAGTCAGGACTGTCAGGACTGTATGGAGGATGTGGCAATAACTCCCAGCTGAGTTCCTGTAATGTGCAAGTGGTGCTGGTAAATAATTGTGTGTAAAATTCTGACACACAGATGTGTCTCTTCTGCAAGTTGGTGACAAGTTATACTGTACAGTGAGTCGACTTTTAAGGATCAGGCATTCTGCTCATAAATGTTGCTGGAAAGACTATGATATGCCCCAAGCCACCTTGGCCTGTGATCATCATTCAGGGGCGTAGAGCCTTCTGTTTAACGTTTGCACCAGTCAAATGTTTTTTTAAGAGTCTCATCAGCATATTGTGATTAAAGTCTTCTTTAAATGTTAATCAGTTTTACACCTTCATTAACGTGAATTTTCATCACAATTCTCGGTTAAATTTCAACTCTCCTTTGTAATGTTTAATATTTCATTTTTGAAAAACTATGGCTTTTAGTAATTTTGTCTCACATAAAACTTAATGATATGTGATTTATAGTATTGTTTTAAATTAACCTTTAATTTTATATAACCTACTGTATACAGTTTTCAAGTGAAATCTGTTGTCATGGAAAATACAGAAATTATACTGTAATTAATTATAGAATACTCTAGTTATAATTTGGACCTAAGTGATACAGTATACTGTAGCCTAAGCACTGTACATGTACTGTACAAAACCAGAAACTTGTGCAAGAAATACATTTGCAAGGCACATGCCATTATGAACACACACACATGCATACACTGTAAAAAATGTTCGTAATTCTAACAGTAAAATACCATAATGCTACAGAATAAAACCGTATTTAAAAAAACTTGTGATAACCAATGAATTTACAGTGAAAAACTGTAATTAGTTTTACAGAGTAAGACCTTAAATTTAACAGCTAAAAACATATGAAAATATGGTTTATTGCAGTAAAATTATATACTTTATTTATAAAAAAGGAAACTCTCAGAGAAGGTATTTGTTACTAATATAATGGAGCAGCAGTTTATATTTTACTAAACCTTTGTTGATAGAGTTTAAAAATCATAAAAAATATCTGCTCTGTAAAAAATAAACCGTGAATTTTATGTTAAAAAACTGGCAGCTGTGGTTGCCAGAAATTTACCATAAAAAATACGGTAGCAACTTTATTGGTTGTACGGGACTGCACTCATTATACTGTATATTTTACGGATTTTAATATTTTTTTCTACAGTTTATAAATAAACCGTAAATTTGACAGCAAAAAACTGGCAGCTGTGGTTGCCAGAAATTTACCGTAAAAAATACGGTAGCAACACTATTGTTTGTACGGGATTGCACTCAAAAACTATTTTTATAGGTTTTTCTACGGTTTATAGCCATCTAATTTACATTAACCAAGGACTTCATATTTGTGAATGGTATTCCACCCTTTGATGACTGTGGCGAGGACAGCCGCTAGCACGCGCCACTTTGCCCGCCGCCACCGCCATACTTAGATTGTCTGCCCCCCAAAAAAAATGTCCACCCTGACATTTGTATATTTGATTTTGAGAATTTAAATATTGTTTTGCTGTCTTTATTAAAGAATATATGGGGCCATGCTGATGTCCGAGTCTTGAATAACTTTTGATGGGTTTTGATGATTTGATTTAGGTTTGTATTAATCAATTAGTATAAAAGTACTCTTAATAGTTTCTTAAAAGTAAAATCCGAATGCTTAGCAATGTAACTTCTATCTCTTTTAGCTCCAGCTAGTGTGATAAAATGATGCTTTCACAGAATTGCTGAATGAATTCACTGTGGTTATTCATAATAAAACAAATACTCCAACAACAACGACTGCAGTTGTGTAGACAGCATGGTAGTGTAGTGGTTAGCACAGTCGCCTTCCACCACCAGGGTCGGGGTTCGATTCCCGGCCAGGCTCGATTCCCATCTCGATGTGCATGGAGTTTGTATGTTCTCCCCATGCTTGATGGGTTTCCTCCAGGTACTAGTCACCCCCCCCCCAATATATAGGATAAAGTTGTATGGGTGAGGGTGTGTGAGTACTGAGCTGTAAAAAAGATGGAATTAAACCGTTATTGTTACAACATAAATCTTTAAATTAGACAGTTCTGAGCTGTAAAAAACATGGTTATGATCCGTATTTGTTACAATGTAAACCCTGGAATTTGGCGGGAATAAACTGTTTTTATAACAACATAAACATGTTAATTAGACAGTTATTTATCTGTAAAAAAAATTTACGGTAAACTTCTGCCAACCACAGCTGCCATTTTTTACCGTAAAATTTACAGTTTATTTATTTTTCACAGTGCAATAACGGTGCTACCGTATTTTTTTACGGTAGGCTTCTAGCAACCACAGCTGCCGGTATTTTACCGTAAAATGTACTATTTATTTTTTACACTGTACAAATGACCATCTACAAATTTTGTAGGTTATTTTTGACAATGAATATCAAAGAGAGAAAGTTGAAGAACAAATATTAAATTTACGTTTTGTTTCTTTTTTAAAATCTTGTTATCTGATCTTGATTTTGTATGAAGTTGCTAAAGGAAGTAATAAATAGTAGATAATTTAAATATTCATGAATTTACACTTTAAAATTAAGAAGTGTTGATTAAAAAAAATCCAAGTGTAGGGAGTGAGATTTGGGATTAGTGTGATTAGTGTGAAACTTAGGTGAGATACCAGAGAAAACATCAAGTCAAGCGTCAAGCACTGCATTGTGATGGTCCCAGCTGTAAATTTAGATCCTTTAGTTTGCTTGGTTCAAAGAAATAAACAATAAACAAATTAATTACTTAATGAGAATAAAGGTGTATTTTTATTATTATTTTTTTTTTTACAACATGTCAGACAATGGCAACATGGCTGACAACTTCTTTGTATAAAATAAGACTTTTGGAATGCACATTTCTACTGGTCCACATTGTGATGAAGGACTGCTTGGCTGAAGGCAATTTGTTCTCAGTAGGGCTACAGTGACTCACTCAATTCATTATCTGATGCCGCCTTATTCATTTGCAATGTTGAAGCCATCCATTCTTACATTATTTTACCTGACTAAAGCTTATTTGTGCTAAAGCAAAAGACAGTGACAGGGGCTTGAAATGTCATATCAAAAATTAGAGAAAACCGGGTAGATTTTGGAAGAAAAAAAAACTGCACAGAACGTATGGGACTTGGAAAGTAGTTCTTAAGATTATGGCATTCCATTGACACTGGAATAAAAATGAAAAGAAAAAAAGGAAAAAGTGGAAAAGAAAAGAAAAATTATTTTTTTCAGATGACTCTCAGGGGTCCAGAATTTTAAGTGGCTATCTTGGCTACGTTAAGGCTGTGCCATAATATCTAAATAAAGATAACAAACAGGGTTTGACATTGGCATGCGCCCACCCACCAATTGCGGGTAAAATTTGGCTGTGGCGAGTAATAACTTTAGTCTCACTAACCACTTTGGCGGGTAGTTTATTCTTTGGTATGACAATATATTTTTGTTGTAGTTTTCTCTAAAGTCATCCGATATAATAAACGCATTGCAACGTAATATTACACGCATAAAACGCGCATTGAATGTAATGATGACATTTAATACCTCTCTCTACACATGTTCACACATGCATTGCGCGTGCACACACACACACACACACACACACACACACTTTTACTTCCTGTTTGGTATGTGTGTATCATTTCCTTAAAGGCCTATTGCTTCTCAGCAGGATGAGAATGTTTTGCCCCTTTCGCAGGTTATTTACTGATTATATATAATAAAGTAATCACTATTAAAATCTATTTAGATTTCATGTTGAATGATAGAAAAATTCATCAATTGATTGAATTACCTCACACTATAAAGAGTAAACACTACAAGATAGACGAGAGTCCATTGTCCTAACTCAGAATTCTGATATAATAATACATAATGAATAATAATACCTGATAATAATACACAACACACTAAAATTATAAATGTCCTGAGTTGCTGTATTTTTAATATCAGAATGAGTTCAGTTGTACTGAATCTGTTATTTTTCAATTTCATGTGGTAAGAGGCTTGAATTTAAGTTCAATAAGCAGAATATACTGTTCATGTTTGCATGTTTTTATATTGGGAGCTTAACAGTACTGAATACTTGACTACTACTATAGTGATACAGTGTATGCTGTCATTTATATGTAAATCTAGATATAACAAACATTAACGTATCATGGTGAAGAAAAAACTGTGATTTT
Source organism: Channallabes apus (assembly GCA_030522415.1). NCBI lineage: Eukaryota > Metazoa > Chordata > Actinopteri > Siluriformes > Clariidae > Channallabes > Channallabes apus. The sequence goes on from CM060104.1 coordinate 30,401,862, forward strand.
CTGGCAACAAAATTGTGGCTAGTAAAAAGGCTGAATGGCGAGTGACTCCGGAAATCCACTAGCCACATTGGCCAGTGAGCAAAAAAGTCAAACCCTGGTATATATATATATATATATATATATATATATATATATATATATATATATATATATATATATATATATATACCATCAAAACACTTTTAAACTTTATTATGCATATTACATTTTTGTCATTTTAGGCATTTGGATGGGCCTCTAGTCTACGCAAAAACAAATGCTTGCTGTTTAAAATTGTTATATTGGCTGAGGCTTAAACAATTAAATCAGATTTCCCCCGTATTGTGACGTCACATACCAAGAGATCCTGCATTATGCTCAGTTCTACCCAGTCTTTTGGGTGCCATTTTTAAGAACTTTTTTTTTTCTTTTTTCTTCCCCTGAAATTGAAACACTATAGATAAAGAATTAAACAAATACATTTTATAGAATAAACATATTGTGTCACTGCAATATGTAAAAATAAACAAGCCCAAAATTTATGTTTACAGTTGACTTACATACAAATTAAACTGGGACTTTTGATTGTGCAGAATCACAGAACAATGTTCTGAGAGTAAAATATACATATTCTCTATGACTCTATATATAATGAAGATATCTTTTTTTTTTCTTTTTATGAGTCTCACTAACAGGTGGTTATCTTATGGACACACAGCTGTTTAGTCCCAATCCTGTGAGCTCTTCACATTTTCTGTATACGAAAATGCTCTTTCACTACTTAACATACATACTGTAGCTGTTCCAGTAATCCAGTACCAGTAATTCAAAATCCGCACACTAGTTGCATAAAAGTGATTTGTCAAAAAAATATACGTTGATATACCTTAATTGTTCCCTCTAGAGTAGATTTAGATCAATGTTTAGAGACACTTGAAATCTATTTACATAACATCTACAGCAAGACCCAGGCAGCCTGTCAGCAACTATCACTACCATGTGCGATGTATATAGTGGATCTACGAAGTTTCACACTCTATTGGGGTACCTACTGTACAGTGTTTTCTCAACATACAGTACTAACCTACTCCAGTATGAATTGCACAGTTTTCCTGGCTTTCCCCTGCTGCACATGGGTAAAGATTGGCCTATTGTTCTCACCATTTTCATCAGGGTGTTCCATTTATGAACTCATACCTTTCCAGTTACTTTATGACCTTTCCAGCTGCATATCTCCCATTTTTATTTTAGTCAGTCTGCTACAAGTCAGGAGATCTGTTCTTGCCCAGCACCAAGAAACACTCCTGAAAAGAGCATGATATTCCAGTAAGCAGTGGCCCCTAATGTATACCTCTAAAAACATCATAGCTTATACAAAACCTTGCTATCTAGAACATGACAAAGAGACAGAAACTGTGACTATATCAACAAGATGTTTTTTTTTTGTTTTTTTAATAAATTGTTCATAAAGCACTGCATTCTAGTTGAAGACTGCCAATTAGCCCAGTTCTGGTAGAACTCCCCAAATAAATTACTGCTGCAACAACATGGTTGAATCATTAATCAATCCAGATGAGGTTTATAAATCAAGTGAGTCTAGGTTTATGCAAAGCAAAAACTCTAACCGGTGGTTAATTGCTCATTCGCCTGTCAAGTTGAGTTTTAATGTCAGCTCATCCATTTTCAATTCAACCCCACTGGAACCCTATTTACTTTGGTGAAATCTGGAGGCAGTAGATTTTTACTTCTTTAAATGAGCTTTGCGGGTGGTGCGTATGATGTGGCAGCAAAAGTGCTGATGATGAGGGACAACAGTACCTCACTCCCACAAGCATGTTACCAGTTTTATCAGCTACAGTCAATCTAAAGTGCAAGTCTATTTCCTGCCCTGTCTATTTCCTTGCTTGTGTATTTCAAATGCCAGACGCCCTGCACAATATCAGGAATCTCAGGACACCAGTGGATATTTTAACTTCGCATAATAAACAGAATATTCTTTTTTAAATGAATGCCCGTTAGATGGGTTTGAGTGTACAGACCATGTTCATTTGCATCTTGCTCCTGGTCAGGCTCTCTGTGGATCTGGAGCTCATCCTGGGAATGCTGAAATTAATTTTAATTTTAATTAATTAATTGCAGCAGCTGCTTTGTGCCATGTAGACAGATTCTCCAGTAAATACTGCTGTGTTGGAACTGTTTAGAGGGAAACACCATCACTAACATTTATTGGAATCTTCATCCTGTAATTTTTAAGTGAAATTCCCAAGATGAAAAATGTATTTAAAATCTTAATCGATTAACAAAACAAGCATTTGACAATTATCAATATCGGCGGGATTTAGCAAAAGTAAAAATTCCATTGAGCTTTGGGTGGCTACAGTATGACATAATCATAATTCCACATTTCCAGCGCACTTTCAGGTTTCAGCAGATGGAATTTATTACACCAGTCATACAGGTTAAGGGCTGTCATTGATGTTTGATTGATAGTCATCCATTAACTCTGTGATGGCTTTAAGCATCAATTTATCCTCAGACTTGACTGGAATATCAAACACATCAGTGTAGTTAGAGTGGTTATTCCTCTCTTTTTATTACCCCTTGGAGAAATTTTACCTGTGGCGTGGACCTAAAGTTGGCACTTACTTGATTTATCTTCTATTCGAGTGCTTTTAGACACCAGCACAGAGCATTTCAGCATCAGCAATGAGCATCTGGACACCGGGATATCTAATATTACCCAGTTTCTCCAGTAAATGCTTAAGGGAGCATGAAATCATTCTGTTCTTATCAGTTTGCAAAATGTATTGACAGTATATTTTCTTCACATTTATTCCTGAACTCTCTCTCTCTCTCTCTCTCTCTCTCTCTCTCTCTCTTTAAAGTTTTTTCTTCTAAATATTCAGTCATACTATGAAGTGTTTCCACTTTCTGTGTCTGCCGGTTCAAGGTGAAGAGAGACAAACAGATAGATGGGTAGAAGCCTTGGATGAGTTTTACCTGAGTGAGTTTGTGTGTATGCTATTCCCCTACACTTTTCACCTTTATCATTGATCCTCCTTTCTCTGTTGAAGGAATTACAAACAAAATCCCTCACGTCTTAATATCTAACTGCAGTCTCCAGTAATAAATATGTAATAGTCTACAGGAGGCCTTGAGAAATGAAAATATTATGACAATGAATCCAGCACTTATATCCAGACAGAGTCAGCCCCAAAAAATTATACGCACTTCAGGAAAAGAAAAATAGTATGATGTATATTATATTAATATAATATTAATAATGTAAACATATAATATTTGTCATAATATTATCATATGCATCACTATATAATGTATAATAATACATTTAGTATTAGAATATTTATAGAGGTTTTTATTTTCCTGACTAAATTATACAATAGGTTTACATTAATATTTTTGTTTTTGTGCATTATCATTTCTTTAGTAATCAGGTTTCTAGAGACCAATTATACTACTACTACTATATTATTATTATTATTAGTAGTATTATAATAATAATAATAATAATAATAATAATAATAATAATAATAATAAAGGTTTTAGAAATGTAGTGTGGCAAGTTTTTTTTTTTTACTTGGAAAGTGTCATCACTTTGTAATTTAAATAATTTGTCATTTTAATTCATTATTGCAACACTATGGGATGTGCTAATACTGTTAAAATACATATTTATTTATTTATTTTTCACAGTCAACAGCTAGTGGTAACCTGTGCCCTGCCATCTGCCTTGACATTTCCAGGGAACGCTTTAATAAACATGGAATCACAGACTGAATTCTATCCATACTTAAGGCTTTACATTTTTGTCCATTCATTCGGCCCTGCACTTTGACTAGATTGGCTCTGTTCTTGGATGTCAAAGTGGTATTTCACACTGTATGCATATTGAATTTGATGTAAATCTTCCACTTTCAGTGAAACAAAAAAGTCTACAACCTACTGTCTCTGTTTAATGTCTCTGTTTATTCTTCTTGTAACTAGATTGATATCATAAAGGGCTTAAACCAGGGTATAGAGTCCTTCTGCTGCTCGGCTTTTAATGGACTGGGTTTCTGGCAAGCGTTTTCTTGTGCCGGAGCAATCAATAGCACACTTACTGAAAAGGACACCACTAGTTTTATGGTGACTGCACAGTGACACCAGTCTGTTCGTTAGTACAGCTGGAGTTCAAACAAGGTCTGAACAGGGATAGAGTAGAACCTTTCGCTTTATGCCATTTATGCTTGCTGCAAATGAGCCAAATATCAATGAGCACATGAAGCAAAAATAGATGCATTCATTATTGTACACAGTTGCTGACATTAGTCATTATTTTGCAATATTCTGAATCAAATCACATACAAATGTAAATGTATCATTTATAATGCACTCGAAAAGGTTAGTGCCCAAATGATTAACCATAGTGCACTAAGGACTGTGTTTAGACTTGAGTTAAGAAAGCAAAGTAGAAACTTGGGTACTGTATGTTGGTATTCAGACATGATCTGTAACTACAGACTTGAGCATTATTCAGAGAGTTGCATGGGATTTTGCACACACACTGTGAATTTTAAGTAGAACAGAGGCATGTCTCAATTGTACATGATTCAGAAATTGTACATGAGCCCACATATCTTGTGTGATATTGGCTCAAGTGAGGAGCAGTATGAAGTCCAGAGCTACAATCTGACAGTCTTATGCAACATCTATACAGTATGTTATGATTCAGTGTCCTTATGTTTTGGGCTGCAAATACAATCAAATATATCAGTGCCAATGTAAGGCATAGTAAACATACATTTAAAATCATTAATCGATTACTTAAAATTAATACCAACATGCGTATAAAGTTATTGCATTTTTATAGCATCTTGATTAGGGCTAAGCAGAACTTTTTATTGACAAAATTACTGATAAAAATCTAATTTACTTAAACAGAGATACCTGTAAATGTTGCTTTTTACTCAAGAAAAAATGATCATTTTTAATGATCTAAATCGAGTAAATCCAGAAAATCAACTTCATTATTCACAATTATCGCAAACCTAAATGCATAGGTCAATAGCTTAATTTGTATTTTTGGAGGATATTATGTAAAATATAATTTGAGGTACAAAAGTATTATTTTAAATTACTGCTTGACATGTACAGTAGGAACCTCTGTAGTCCAACTAGGGACTGTGGAGATCAATAATGACCATTGCATTTATTCCCATTTTTACAGACGTGATAGGAACTCCAGTCAATATTCACATGTGCATTCACACACTACGTGCAATTTAGGAACGGCAATTAGCTTAATATGCATTTCTTTGGACTGTAGGAGGAAACTGAAGTACCTGGAGGAAACCCACCAAGCACAGGAAAAAAATGCAAACTCCATGCACACAGACCCTGGGGTGGGAATCAAATCCAAACCCTGGAGGTTCCAGGTGACGGTGCTAACTACTACAACGTACTGTATACTGTATAATGCATGTCTCTTCAGTTTACACACTCAGCTACCTATTTCAGCCATCTGTTTCTGTTATTTTAATGAAAACTCACAGACTGTCAAAGACCTGCTGCTCCTCATTTCCTCATCTCCTGTAGCTCTACGTTCTCAACTTTAAAGCTTTTTTTGTTTTATTTTTTTAATCCACTTATCTAATCTCCTTCTGAAGGCCCACTGCTTCTGCAGCCCTGATCTAACACGGTTAATGGAATTAAACAGGTTTTTCCAGCACCATCTGAATATTAGAGTCAGGTGAGTTTAGAACAGAGATGGGAATGAACTCTGCAGGGTGTTCGATTGCTAGCAGCTGAAGATGTAACATACACCATTTTTTTGATACTGCAGTATTTCAATAAAACCGGCTTGCCTAAAGGCGAGGGCTCTTGACTGCTAATATATGGATATATTCATACGCCCCCTCATAGTGCCCTAATTAAATGGCAGCCGAGGAGAGAAAGCCGGCAGCCACAGGTTCCCCTTCTGTGTTGGCGCTGGCGCTCTAACTGCTTCTGTTCCGCTTGACTAATCTCTTTAATGAAAGTGTAAATGCTTTTGGCAGGGTAGACTTGCCTGGGTCGCGGGGATTAGTGCCTTCCGCAGCCTTGATGTTTAATTATAGAAAGTTGTTGTTTTTCCATCCTCGTTTGTGCTGTTTATATGCTTCACATGGACAGTGAAAATTAGCTAAAGGCCCAAAGGGCAGGACACGAAGTGTTTGGTTTGGCATTCAAGATCTAAGTTTTTATCAGCAAGTAGAATACAGGGGCATTCATGCATTAAGCGGTCAGGTTGCAGAGTCGAAGCTGTTCTAATTAATCCTCTTAAACTGTGTATAGCTTTATATTTAAAGACTGTGCCTCAATACTCTAAATGATTTCAGGAAAGCATGCTGTCTTTTTACAACAATTATAGCCAAATTATAGCCAGTACTGTGTGTGTATACAGTACTATATGTATACAGTATATTGATGGCACCATGGTGCAGGTGTGAAGCATTGCTAAAAATCGACCTTCCTCACTATTTAGAAATGTAAGTTCTTAGACGTTATTTTAGCAGTTCATAGGTTTTGGTATTTGGTGTCACGTTATAATAGATTGTAGAGTCCAAAAACATGTAGAATTTCATGTTTAGTGTTGATGTGGACAAGTGTGAGCTGTCACCGCTGGAGCACTCACAAAAATCTACTAAATAGTGCGCTCTAATAGATACTAAATCTACAACTTAACATTCTGTTCGTGGGCCTCCGAGTGGCGCAGTGGTAAAGTGCTCGCCCTATCATCCCGAGATCGCTGGTTCGGTTCCTGGGTGATGCTGTAACCTTTCACAGCCAGAGGTCTAGAGAGAGCTGATTGGTCGAGCTCTCTCAGGGGGGAGGGATGAGTGGTACTTCGTGCTCCCACATTAATCACGGCTCTGCAACCAATCAGGGGCGTACAGTATGTGAGCTCGCGCATGCGGAAGGGGCGGCTAGCGCTTACCTCCGAGTGTGTTACTCCTCCCCTAACGGTGCGTGAGCAAGCAGTTCGGAAAGATAGTCTTCGGCCCTCCCGGCTGAGTGGTAGTAGTAGCCTTAATGTAGGAGCCCCCTAGTGACTGGGAGGAATTGGACACGAATAAATTAGGGAGAAAATCGGGGAAAAAATCTATCACCATTGGTGATTTAAGGCAAGACTTTCAATTTTAGACAGTTTTCCTTGATCTAACAAGGTTTGGAAGTGTAGTAAAGTAAAGGAAGTAACTTTTGTACCACTCTACACCATTATACGTATTTAAGGTCAAGAGTTGTGTGTGTGTGTGATTCAAAGCTCCGTCTTTAACATTTTTCCTCAATATACCCCTCATTCCCACTTATCACATTTCTAAACCATCTTAATCTGGCCCCTCTAACTTTTTCTTATCTGTACTGCCCCTTTAATATACAGTGGCTTGCAAAAGTATTCGGCCCCCTTGAACTTTTCCACATTTTGTCACATTACAGCCACAAACATGAATCAATTTTATTGGAATTCCACGTGAAAGACCAATACAAAGTGGTGTACACGTGAGAAGTGGAACGAAAATCATACATGATTCCAAACATTTTTTTACAAATAAATAACTGAAAAGTGGGGAGTGCGTAATTATTCAGCCCCCTTTGGTCTGAGTGCAGTCAGTTGCCCATAGACATTGCCTGATGAGTTCCAATAAAATTGATTCATGTTTGTGGCTGTAATGTGACAAAATGTGGAAAAGTTCAAGGGGGCCGAATACTTTTGCAAGCCACTGTAATATAGCATTCCTAATCCTGTCCATTTCTGTCACTCACAAATCGCAGCATTTTAACCTCCACCTCTGCTTCATGTCTCCAAACCGTACAACATCGCTGGTTCCAGTATCGTACCTGGATGTGGTGAAGGAGGACATACAGGAGGTTGGAGTGATGGTAGACAGATGTAGACCAAGTAAGATGAAGGAGAAGAACAAAGAAGTTGTGTACTGTAAAAGAATAAAGTCACCAGTAAAGCTACAGTATGAGATCTATAATAGTGTGAGCTCGACCATATGGGAGAGTAACTTCTCTATGATTTGGACATCTTACACTGCGTCAGGCATGTCTGACTAGATGGACACCCAACACCTGCTGCATAGAGTCAATTTCATATTTGTCTAAGGATTCCCCAAGTGGAGTTGAAAACATGTGACCGGGGAAAGACGGGAAAGAGAAGTCTGGGCTGATCATCATCATCTCCACCACCTCAATATACCCCCATAACCCCCGACCCCCCCCCCCCCCCCGGCATGGAAGAAACAACAACATTAACAAAAAAATACAGAAGGTCCCAAAAATGTATACACACTTCAACAGTTATCGACAGTATGCCCTTTTATAAAACTTGTATTGAATTATGGCATCATTGTGTAGTATTATGTTTCCTCTAACGAGGTGAGTAGTCGAACCATTCTTATTGAAGGCGTACGTTGAAGTGTGTATACTTTCTGTAAATAACAAAATCTTGTAAGCACAATGTCTCACCATCAAATGTGTGAATTAATGTGTAAAGAATTTCTGTAGAATGATCATTATAATCAAGAGAAGAACTCTAATTGCCTCAAGGTCGTTACAAGGCCAAATGTTAAATGCTGCTTCTGTTTGAAGTATCTTTTAAGGACTTAAGAGCCTACTTGTTTTATTCATAAAAAAAATATATATATGAAAAAATAAAATACATATTTTATTCATTTATCATTTTAATTCGTATTGTATAATATCCATGGACCATCGTTGACATTAGCATTTATTTTATGTTAAGTGTTAAAAGTCGTTTTCTCACAAACCTCTTTGTAACTCTGTGAGTTAATGAGACATAAATGCTCAATGCTGAAGAACTAGTTGTTATGGGGAGGTGTGTGTGTGTGTGTGTGTGTGTGTGTGTGTGTGAGTACACACAGTACAGTTTGTACACTAGCGCGCAATGTATTAGAGTAGCAGAAAGTTATATTTGATGCTTGTTATCTAGCCTTGAGTCATGGACTGTCCCAGGCCCCGTGTCTCTCCTGGTGAAATCCTCCCCTCCAGCAGCCATGCTGATTATGACAGGTGCGAGCTCTTAACCTAATCAATCTTGATTTTCATAAACAGGGTTTAATTTGTTTTATAAGCGTTCAGTCTTTAATGAACAATGCGCTTGGGACTCGAGTGCTTTAATCACTGTTTTTATGTTTTCACGCATAACCGCTGCTCAAAATGTGTGTGTATAGACTAAACTAATCTATTAGAAAATCCTTGATGGGTTTATTTGATTTTTTTCCCTTTATTTTTCTTTTTGCTAATACTAGCTAAAGGCAGGAGTTCATTGCTGCCAAGTCATAATGCTGTCCTTGAAAAGCTCACATGACCCATCCTAAGGCATTTTCAAAGCTAGATGCATGGTTGTGACCAGACCAACACTCTGTTCTGCCTTTGTAAATCAATATTCAATTCAGAGAGCCATCTGCACGCATGGGGATGATCGAGGGCAGATCGCGTGCTTCAGGTCTGTGTGTGTGTGGGTGTGTTTGTGTGTGATGTACTGTATGTCATGTTTTGACTTGTACACCAAGCTTCTTTCTCCATTAGTATAGACCTTCTGTCTTCCACAGAAGACACACACAAAGGTGGATCAATTACAGTTCACCTATACAGTACTAACACACACACATACAAATATGTGTGTACTGTATAAATTATGCTTCTTTCATTCAGCTTTGTGACTCGGCCTCTCTCTCTCTCTCTCTCTCTCTCTCTCTCTCTATTTTTGAGCTCTCTAATACCCACAGAGCTTTAGTTCACATAAAAGCTGACAAGGGCAAAAGATGATCGCTAAGTGCCTAGATGAGTGATGTACTAATAATGCATAATGCAGCATAAAGGACACAATAGAGCACTTGTGATGATAACACCACAGATCAGACAGACGTGGGTCAGTCAGGTTTGATTTCTGTTCAAAGCAAATGTGAAACATCGTACTGCATGATAACATGGAGGAAATTTGATTATCCATTAAGGCAAATCTTAGGCTTATAATATGTTTGGGTTTATATACACATTTGTTCTAATATTTTATCATGTTCTATTGCTTCACCAGAATGGGTTTTTACTTATTTTTATTTATCATCATCATCCTCATCATCATCATCATGTTATCCTTCTTCTCCTTCTTATTTAATTATTATTATTATAATTTTCTTGTATTCTTCTCCTCTTCTTCATCTTCTGCTTATTATTATTATTATTATTATTATTATTATTATTATTATTATTAGCATCATCATCATGATCATCATCATTATTATTATTATTATTTATTATTATTATTATTATTACGCTTATTATAATTTTCTTCTATTCTTCTCCTCTTCTTCATCTTCTGCTTATTATTATTATTATTATTGTTAATATTATTTTTATCAGCATCATCATCATTATTATTATCTAAATGTATTCTAAAATACATATAAATTTAAAAAAATTAAGTTGGGTCAAATAAATAGCACAGAACACATGACCATATGTTTTTATCATTGTTTTTGGTTGTTTCTATGATAAAAAAAGAAATAATGAGAGTTCTACATTGTTTGTGATTGAACATACAAACTGCATGCATTCAGACTCTGACGCAGGGATCGAACCCCGAGCCTGGAGGTGCAAGGGTGACAGTGCTAACCACTAAGCCAAAGGCAACATAAAACAGCTCTTAATCTCAGCTCATCACATCATATCACACAAACTGTAACATTCAATAATTGTTCTTTGTGTGAAGCAAGTAAGGGATAATACATTACAAACCGCATGACACAGTGCATGTGAAGTGGATTATTTTTCAATAACAGTCTGGAGAGTGTTATTTTATCCTTTTATTTTAAAGTGTAATGTTTAGTTAGTTCCCATTTTCACTCTCTCTCTCTCTCTCTCTCTCTCTCAAAAACTGCATGTTTTTTAACACTAAGACAGAAAGCATAAACTCCTCTACCATAAAAATTTTCCTGTGAAAAATTTAGCAAAGAAATTTAACAAGGTGTTAACAGCAGGGATGCTTCCTTAAGAAACAGCAAACAAACAAACTAACAAACAAACAAACAAACAAACAAAAAATGCCCATGTAAGATTATATTTCTCTTTGTTGAACAATAATAATAATAATAATATTAATAATAATAATAATAATAATAATAATATGAAGGAGCTTTAGAAGAAGAAGAAAAATATATATATTCTATGTGTTTTATCCTGGGTTTTCTTGGTGGTATGCTTTGAGTCACTGTCTTGTTTAAATGTCAACCGTCACCCCGCCCTGAGATCCTGAACACGATGCAGATGGTTTTCACTTAGGATAGCTTTTTATTTTTTTTCATCACAGCATGATGCTGCTACCACTGTGTTGGTCTGTAGTCATTTGTCATTTATAGTGACCCTTGGGTATTTAGTCAAAGTGTTACCTGTCTGACCAAGACACATCATCCCCAAATACTCAGTTTTTATTGGGCATCCAGATCTGGGAAGACTAGTGGATATTCCAAATGTTTTACAACTGAGAATGATGCAGGCTACAGTATGCGTTGGCACGGTGGTGTAGTGGTTAGCACTGTCGCCTTGCACCTCCGGGGCCCGGGTTCTATTCCCGGCCAGGCACGATTCCCATCTCTGTGTGCATGAAATTTCCATGTTCTCCCCATGCTTTCTGGGTTTCCTCCGTCGGTTTCCTCCCACAGTCCAAAGATATGCAGGTTAGACTAATTGGCGTTCCCAAATTGTCTGTAGTGTGTGTGTGTGTGTGTGCTCTGTGATTGATTGGCACCCTGTCCAGGGTGTACCCTTCCTCGTGCCCTAGAGATAGGCTCCAGGCACCTGCAACCCTGAATACAGGATAAAGTGGTATAAAAGATGAGTGAGTGTACAGTATGCTTCCCCAGATCTGAGTCGTGACACAATCTTGTTTCTCAGGTTTCTACAGATAATTCCCTCAACATCATGGCCTAATTCATGTCTAATCAATTAAATTAGACAAAGAACTAGAGAACATCAAGCAAGCTGTAGAATGATCTCAAGGACCATTGAGTATAATGCAAGTGTCATAACGAAGGATCTAAATATAAAAACACTAACCAGCCATTTCATTAGGTAGACCTTGTACTGTACTGTGTTAGCCTCGATTCTGCTATTAGAACTGCATCAATTCTTTGCAGCATATATTCAAAAATGTGCTGAAAACATTTCTTAGATATTAATATAACAGCAGCATGTAGTTGCTGAGGATTTGTCAGCTGCACATCCATGATGTGAATCTCCTAATCCACCACATTCCAAAAGTGCTCTATTGGATTGAGATCTGGTGACTGTGGAGGCCGTGTACAGTGACCTCATCAACAAGTTCAAGAAATCAGTTTATAATGATTGAAGCTTTGTGACCTGACATGTTATCCTTTCATTGTAAAAGGGGTTGACATGGTCAGCAACAATATTCAGGTAGACTATGACATTTAAACCATGCTCTATCAGTACTCAAAGACAGGCAGTGTACAAATAAAATCTCCCCACATCACCACCATCAGCCTGAACTGTTGACAGAAGGCAGCTTTCTGCCACTGACATCCAAGTTTAGCAGCAGAACTCAAGACACGTCAGACCAGGCAACATTTTTCCAATCTTTCATTGTCTGATTTTGGTGATGCCATGTGGATTGTATCTCAGTTATGTGTTCTTAGGTGACAGGAGTGCCACCCGGTGTGCTTCAAAGTTGGAAATGCTGTGTGTTCAGAGATGCTCTTTGGCATTCCTTGGTTGTAACAAGATGTCATTTGAGTTAATGTTGTCTTTTTTTTTTTCAGCTCAATCCAATCTGGCCATTCACCTCTGAACTCTGGCATCAACAAGGCAATTTACCCAAGAGAGAAGAACTGCCCTCACTGGGAATTTTTATCTTCTTAGACCATTCTCTGTAAACTCTAGAGATGGTTGTGTGTGGAAATCTAAGTAGATCAGCAGTTTTACTCTGACCAGCCTGTTATACAGTATTTGGCCATTGTCTACCTTATCCAGAGCGACTTACATTTATTACTATACATCTGAGCAGTTGAGTTGCTCATGGGCCCGTCAGGGACAACTTGGTGGTTGTGGGATTTGTACCAGGGACCTTCATCTTTGTAAGCATCTTTCTTCCCCATTGTGTTGCTTAGTTTGAAATTCAGCAGATATTCCTGACAATTTCTACATACGTTAATGCATTGAATTGCTATCATGTGATTGGCTGATTAGATATTTACAGTTGATACCTAAAGAAGTGGCTGGTGAAATACATTATGGCACCATGACAAGATCCCACCCTGGAAGGCTGCCCATATCATCCATACCTGCATTTATAAATATGTGGGCCTGTTAATGAAGACCTTAGCCTTAAGTGCTATTGAGAGGTTGCACAGGGGTTGAGGATAACTCATTCTGAGACACTGTTTGTCTCAAGGACCAGCATAGTTTTTATTAAATAAACTTCAGAATTCCTTTTTTACAAAATGTTTTGTTAGTTTATCCTTCATCCCATGGGCAGGTCAACACAAAATACAACCCAGGCTTGGGACCAAATTTGAGAATAAATAAAATAAAATAAAATAAAATAAAAAGCTCAAGTTTGGAACCACCCCGCCTAGTGCCCGAAGTCTCCTGGGATAGGCTCCAGGTCCCCCGCGACCCTGAACACAGGATTAAGCGGTATAGAAAATGAATGAAGTTTGGAACCATTGAGATATTAAATAAATGACGTTTGTATTAAATTCATGGCTCACGTATTACACCATGGTTATGTCGAATGACTTATTTAGATGTCACTGACAGTACATAATAAATGTTTGCGTTTTGTTATGCTGTATGTGCTATGATTTGTGTAACCAACACACTCCAGTGGACAAGCTATATGAGAACAAAATCCACCCAGATAGATATTTTATTGATCCTGTACGGGAAATTGCTTCGGTTTCAGCAGGCAGACAAAACACGGTGCACAGCAGAACACTGATATGAATACAAAGCAGATAGAGGAAGGAATACAATTGAAATAAATACAGAGGCACAATATGGAGTATTGCATAAATCGGTAAGGCATTTTGAATTGTGCGCTGTTTTTAATTGTACTAGTTTTCCATAACAAAATGTGAATGTTAGCATTAATTAAACATACCTTTCATGTGATTAGACACGTTTCAAATAAATAAAAATTACTGAAATTAGAAATAAAGAAATAATAACAGACAGCATGGTGGTGTCGATTCCTGCCTCGGGACTTTGTGTGTGTGTGTATGTGTGTGTGTGTGTGTGTGTGTGTGTGTGTGTGTGTGTGTGTGTGTGTGTGTGTGTGTGCACGTCTGTTTGTGTGTGTAGTTTTCATGTACTCTTTGTGCTTGGTGTGTTTCCTCCATGTGCTCCAGTATTCTCCTACAGTCCTACAGTAAAGACATTCAAGTGAGGCTAATTTAATTTATGAAATTGCCTGCAGTGTGTGACTGTGTACATGATGGATTGGTACCCTGTTCAAGGTACAGTATACTCTGCTTAGTGCCCCGAGTCCCCCTGGGACCGTGTATAGGATAAACAGCATAGAGAATGAATACTGTGAATAATAACAGGCTCCTAAATTTGAATGAAAAAAAAAATATTTATTTAGATTTATAATTATTATTATTATTATTATTATTATTATTATTATTATTATTAGTGGTTTTTGGAGAGGAAATCTTTTAGGGTTCTTTAACTTTTTTTAATTCTTCTTCTGTACAAACTTTGGCGTGTAACTAGCCCAGTACGATTTGTTGTAGACCCATGAAAGAGGTGTCTAATCGTGCCTCTTATTTGGGAATGGGAAGTGCTATTATGTTTTTTAAAGGGTGGGGTGTTATTATTTTTCCGCCCCAAAAAAGACTTAACACTGAAACCAACTTTGATGGATTCTAGTGCAGAGCAATATAGCAATATAAAATATCAAATTTACCACATTCTAAAAGCTTTGCAAGATGTGTCAGAACATACTCCGCAAGAGGGTATAAGTTGTACATTTCCATTTGCTCTTATCCAGAGCGACTTACATTTTTATCTCATTACACATCTGAGCAGTTGAGGGTTAAGAGCCTTACTCAAGGGCCCAACAGTGGCAACTTGGTGGTTGTGGGGTTTGAACCTGAGATCTTCCGAACCGTAGTCCAATGCCTTAACCACTGAGCTACCCCTGTACCCCTGGGGTGCAGCAGGTGGCCAAATTTGCCCCATGGATATATAATGGTGAAGGTACCCAATGAAACAGGAAGTGATCACAGTTGCATTCCCTGCTGTGGTAACTTTCATAGGAACTTTGAAACTGAACCTAACTGTGGATGCCATTGTCACAGAGACATGGAGGTAGTCTCATTTTACTTAGGGTCCAAATCAGTCTCTCGGGATCATTGTGAAGCTGTCAAGCCACGCCCTAGCAAACACTTTAGAGCAACTGTCATTATTAAAGGCCCAAAGGCCCAAGTTTTGCTACGGCAAGCACCTCTCACATTTTCTTCTAAAAATGTACTCGTCTAGTTATTATTATTATTATTATTATTATTATTATTATTATAACATTTAATTGTTTTTTATTTGTGTTTTAAATTGTAATTTAAAGTGTTACTTTGTACATATTACTCATGGTGTATTTAGTCTGAATTCCATGATTTGCACTGGAGCCCCCCAGGGTTGTGTTCTGAGCCCCCTGCTGTACTCTTTGTACACCCACGACTGCGTTGCCACTACCAACTCCACCTCCATCATCAAGTTTGCTGACGACACCGTCGTGGTCGGACTGATCACCAACAATGATGAGTCGGACTACCTAGAGGAGATTGGAAATCTGGAGAACTGGTGCCAGAGGAACAATCTCCTCCTGAACTTCAGTAAGACAAAGGAGCTGATAGTGGACTTTAGCACAAAGCAGGAGAGGAACTCCTCTCCTGGACAATCATGGACACATTCATACACACTTGCACTAAATACTCATACATCTGGACAATTGCACATGTCACCTCCATGCATACTTGCACAACCACTGTCACTTTAATCCTATATTTTTGCAATATTTTATTATGCCCTTATGCACAGTTAATTTTACTAGTTAAATTTTTTCTTTAGTATTTCCTTTTTATTGATTATTTATTTTACGTACAAGCTTTTATTTTCTTTTTTTAAGGTCACTGGCGGTCGTATAAAGCATTTCACTGCATATTATACTGTGTATGATTGTGTATGTGACCAATAAAATTTGAATTTGAATTTGTTCATGATAACTAGTGAACAACAATTAAGGAATAAAGCACTTGTCACTGTAGTAAACATAAGGTTTTTAAAGTTCCTTTAAAGTCAGAAGCAGTTACCAGTAATTTCCTCATTCCTCCTTTTATTTATTTTAAATCAAATAAGATAATTGTACAAAGCACTGACACTGGAGACTCCTATACTGTAAATAGTAAGTGAACATCTCCTTACAAAACCCACAACCATATAAATGATATTATTACGATATTGTATGGTAGAGATGTTAATGATTAAGTGTTAATTGATTAAGCATTGTTTAAGAATTAAGAATCTTACCAATTAAGACTGTAACATGCGATAAGGTTTGTGTTACATGTACTAAATGAACCTGGACAATGCAGCTGTAATTTAACAATAGTTTTACTGATACTGACCAGCAAAATTGCTAATAATTTATTGGAAATGTTTGCGATATTCTGAGTCTCTGCAATTCCTTCTGTGAACGCTGGATTGATTTGTTCTGCTTACGGTCCACTTCCTCTTTCAGCATCTTTATTTTCACGGAGAGCTCTATCATAAAAGTGTTACAGTGCCAAAACACTTTCAGTCAAATAAACATTCAACAGAAAGGACTGTCGTATGAATGTGTGGAGGAGCAGGGCTATTCACAGAGAGAGAGAGAGAGAGAGAGAGAGAGGCTGAATAAATCAATACTCTGTGTGCAATTAAATAAGATTTCATTTTAAATAATAAAAAGTATCAAATGAATACATGTGGCTCAGTGTTGATACTGTGGCAGTCAGCTATGAAAAACATCAGTGTACTGGATTGTGCTGCTAGCAAAACTTTGAAATTGAGTGGGAAATGTAAGTCTGGTTCACGTTACTGATTGCTGATGTGTTTGACTATTTGTTAAGAAACAAAATGCAAAAATGTGCAAAATTTGCAATCCTGCTACATGTGATGACTGATGTTACTACACTGCAAAAACAGGTATCTAAACACGTGTAAAATATTAAATCTAACTGAATGTACAGTACCTACTATTTTTTATTATAAGATTATAATATACAATATATAAGATTATTAAAGCTATTTCTAAACATTGTTTACTTTTATTGTAGGGGATTTTTGTTATTCTTATTGTTATTCCTCTGTTAGAAGATTTTATTGTTAACTGTTGCTTAAAACTACCAACATTATCTCTCAGTAGAACACGAGTTATACCCTTTAACGTAATAAAATATATCTATGTTTAATGATCTCATATTTGTCTGGGAGGCACTATGATGGCGTAGTGGTTAGCACCGTGGCCTCGTGCCTCCAGGATTGAAGGTTTGATTCCTGCCTTCACGTCTGTGTGCATGGAGTTTGCATGTTCTCCGCATGCTTGGTGGGTTTTCTCTGGTTACTGTGGTTTCCTCCCACAGTTCAAAGACATGCAGAGTTCCCTAATTGGTATTTCAAAACTCCTCATAGTGTGCGAGTGAGTAAGTGTGTGTGAGTGTGCAGTGATGCCCGAAAGGCCCCTGGAATAGGCTAAGGCTTCTCGTAACCCTCTACAGGATAAACGGTATAAAGAATGTGTGTGTGTGCAGAGGTGGAAAGAGTAATATAATTTTGTACTTGAGTAAAAGTACTGTTACTTTAGTGAACTTTTAGTGAAGTACAAGTAACGTTACCCTTAAGTAAGAGTGAAAAGTAGCTCATTAATAATTTACTCAGAGTAAAAGTTACCGAGTTGTATTATTTGTATTATTTTTCATTTTCATTCATTAATTTTTTACTCAGTAGCAAATATGATTTAAAATGTAGTGAAGTACAATACTTTAAACAAAGCATACTTAAGTAAAAGTTAAATTACAGATTTTAAAAACTACTTTAAAAAGTAGAAGTACTGTACACAAAAAATCTACTCAATTACAGTAATGCGAGCAAATGTAATTCATTACTTTCCACCTCTCTGTGTGTGTGTAAGAGAGAGATTTGGCTTGTTGAAAAAAAAAAGTTCAAGTGCTTTACTTGTTAAGCTACCATTTGTTGCAGTGTATAGAGCTGGTAACATACAGTATGAGAACATATTGATCTTCAGCCAGAAGTTCTGCCAGAGCTGCTTCTGCAAACAATTCGTCAAATCTCTACAGCTTTAGTGATGAAACTTTTTAAACTTAGCTTTTTGTTTTTTTTACATTTTTTATCCTCTGTTTCAGTTTATATGAACATTGAATATATTAATATTAATAAAAAAAATATAAAATATGTAAGCAACACCTTCTGACCAATCAGAATCGAGAAACTAACAGGATTGTAGTTTAATCACAGGAAATGCACAAAATCAAGAAAAAGAATAACACACACACGCACGCACATGCACACACACACACACACACACACACACACACACATACTGTACATACATACATAGAAACATACACACACACACACTCCAAAAACAAGAACAATATATTCTGAAAAGTTAATTTTTTATTCTATTTTTTTAATATTCAAGTCTTGTTTTTATTATGGTTTACAAATGACATATGGTGGCAACACCTGACATCTCCAGTAAAATTCAGTACCTCGAAATATTTCCTAAAATCAATCAAAAAAGGATTTACAATACTGAAATTTAGAAATGTCTATTCATGCATAAAATTTCTGGTTAGGCCTCCTTAAATATAAATCACTGCATCAGCGTGACATGGCATTGAGGCAATCAGTCTGTGGCACAGCTGAGTTGTAATTAAAGACCAGGCTGCTTTGATAGCAGTGTAAACCTCGCCTTTACTTCTGGGTCAAGGATGTTATTTTACAATATAGTTACTGTAGTTTCCACAATATTCTAATTTTGTGATGTACTATATACTGTATATATCCTTATTGCACCAGAAGGCAGTTAACTTCAAACCTTTGAATTCTTTGATGTGATCTGATTGTCCTCTCCTGTGCCTCCTTCTCTGACACTATATTAAGTTTGAATTCAATTCCCATCACATGGCACAGCTGCAATCTTGCTAATCTTCTTGAAGTCATTTGCCAGTCATCTTCATGGCTACTCATGAAGCATCCCACTGGGACAGAAATCGATCAGGAGCTGCCAGGGTAGTCTTATTCACCCTAACCTTCAATACTTTGCTTTTTCGGTTCTTCTTTCACAGCTCAGGATGGAATTTAATGGATATTCAACAGAGAGCAGAGACGATGGTGAATTCATGAAAAAGAAGTTTACAGGGTTAAGGACTCAGCATTAAAAAAAAAAAGACCTCCATTGTATTTGAACAATGCCTTAAAAAGTGTGGGCTTTTCTCTGCAAATGCATATATGCATTAGGAAATTTTGACATTTCTCCTGAGGGATTGTGAATGCGCGGCCTGCACGGCTGTGGCAGAAGCTTCACTTTGTGTTTTGCGCACGGTTGCGAATGCATTTGGAAATAAATAGAAACGTCGGTTTGCATTAGGAGCCAAACAGAGTGTGAGTGAGAATGGAAAGAGGCTATGCAGGCCAGCACTGAATCATCAGCCCTTTTCACCTTGAGGACCCCAGAGGTCCTGGATGTGCTTTTGTGTGTGTGTGTGTGTGTGTGTGTGTGTGTGTGTGTGTGTGTGTGTATATACACTCAGCAAAAAAATAAATAGTTTTGACTTTCAACTGTTTTTACTTTCAGTAAAGTTAATGTGTAAATATTTGTATGAACACTAAAAGAGTCAACACCATAAGACATAAACTAAAAATGTTTCACAATGTGTCCCTGAATGATGGGAGGCTCAAAATCAAGAGTACCAGTCAGTATCTGGTGTGGCCACCAGCTGCTTGAAGTACTGCAGTGCATCTCCTCCTCATGGACTGGACCAGATTTGTCAGTTCTTGCTGTGAGATGTTACCCCACTCTTCCACCAAGGCACCTGCAAGTTCCTGTACATTTCTGGGGGGAATGGCCCTAGCCCTCACCCTGCGATCCAACAGGTCGCAGATGTGCTCAATGGGATTGAGATCCGGGCTCTTCACTGACACTGACATTGCTGTCATGCAGAAACCCACGCACAGAACGAGCAGTATGGCTGGTGGCATTGTCCTGCTGAAGGATCATGTCCGGATGAGCATGCATAAAGGGTACCTTCCCTGTACCGCAAGGCATTGAGAATGCCTGCAATGACAACAAGCTCAGTCCGATGGTGATGTGATATACCGCCTCAGACCATGACGGACCCCCCACCTCCAAATCGATCCCGCTCCAGGGTACAGGCCTCGGTGTAACGCTCATTCCTTCGACGATAAACACAAAGCCGTCCATCACCCCTGGTGAGACAAAACTGTGACTCATCAGTGAAGAGCACTTTTTGCCACTCCTGTCTGGTCCAGGGAAGGTGGGTTTGTGCTCATAGGCGGCGTTGTTGCTGGTGATGTCTTGTAAGGACCTGCCTTACAACAGGCCTACAAGCCCCCAGTCGAGCTTCTCTCAGCCTATTGCGGACAGTCTGAGCACTGATGGAGGCATTGTGTGTTCCTGGTGTGACTCGGGCAGTTGTTGTGGCCATCCTGTGCAGGTGTTGTTACACGTGGTCTTCCACTGCGAGGATAATCAGCTGTCTTTCCTGTCTCCCTGTAGCGCTGTCTTAGACAAGTCTCTTTAGTGTCCTGCGTTTTTAGAACTGTGACCTTAAATGCCTACTTTCTGTTAATGACCATTCCACAGGTGTATGTTAATTAATTGATTATGGTTAATTGAACATGTATGGAAAACGTCTCGGGTTACTTTGCTGTAACCCTGTTCCCTGAAAAGGCGGGATGCTGAAAAACGAGATGCTGCATGAAAATGCTATGGGAACCATTTTGTCATGTTGCCGGTTGTGAAGCATGTGTGCAAACATATATATATATATAAACCTCGGTTAGGTGACGTCATCTGATTAGACGCAGCTGCAGGTTATAAATACTAGTGAGCCGGCGGCAAACCTCAGATTAATTTGTCTGAACGGACGTCTAGTCACATGGTAGTGCGGCATTAAAACGCAGCATCTCGTTCCCGCCTTTTCAGGGAACAGGGTTACAGCAAAGTAACCCTAGACATTCCCTTTCAAAGGCTTCTCATGATGCTGCGTGAAAACGCTATGGGAATGAGAATACCAACGCCGCCGCACTGCAAGTGTCTGGACCCCAAGGTTGTGTAGTGTGTGCGCACAAAGCCGAGAAGGTCTCAGAACTATGCCTGGGCAGCTAACTCGGGGCTTTCCATGAGCCCGGAGTAGCATGAACATCCAGATTATAATATAACAAATGTGTGCAGGGGAGGACCAACCCTCCGCATCACACAATTGCTGCAGGGGAATACCTCTTGGTGGTGCAAAAGGAGGCGATCCCCCTGGTTGAACAAGCCCTGCTTCCTAGAGGCGAAGTGAACCCACGCGCCTCATAGGAGGGGGCAATATGCATCTCTCAGCCAGTGTAGTGGCGGCTGCTCCCGCGGCCGCAAGACATGTAAAGGCTGCTCTGACCTACACCGCTGGCTGATGCGGTGGACGTAAATCTGAAGAGCACATATTGGACACAACCTGCTCCGAAGCTGTAAAGGCGGAGGACAGAAGGCTTCAAAACAATAGGGTGATGTTGTTTATGGACTTAGGATGATAGTTCAGTGAGGATGCAGTTACGTGCGTCCTGAAAGTACTAGGGCACAAGCCTGAGGACAACTTTCCTGCAGAGACTCCGGCACTGAAACAATTCGGCAGTGGACTGGGTCTACCTGCTTCACACTCACTTTCTGCAGGGGGATACCTCTTGCTAGTGCAGTAGATGAGGCGATCCCCCTGGTTGAGTGAGCCCTGATTCCTAGAGGCGAAGTGAGCCCAGGCGCCTCATAGGAGAGGGCAATAGCAACTCTCACCCAGTATAGTGGCTCTCCGACTTACGCCACTGGCTCATGAGGTGGACGTAAATCTGAAGAGCACGTACTGGACAGTAAGTGAAGTTTCTCCTGCTCCGAAGCTGTAAAAGGCGGAGGACAGAAGGCTTCAAAACAGTAGGGTGCATGTTACAAATGGAACTTTCGGAAGATAGTTCAGTGAGGATGCGGTTAAGTACATCTTGAGAGTACTAGGGCACAAGCCAGAGGACAAGTTTTTCCTGCAGAAACTCCAGCACTGAAACATTTCGGCAGTGGACTGGGTCTACCTGCTTAGCACACACTTGCTGCAGGGGAATACCTCTTGCTAGTGCAATAAATGAGGCGATCCCCCTGGTTGAGTGAGCCCTGATTCCTAGAGGCGAAGTGAGCCCACGAGCCTCATAGGAGAGGGCAATAGCATCTCTAACCCAGTGTCACCCTTTAAAAACATTCTATTTAAGGGCATACGTTCGTGAAGAGGGATACTAGATCCAGAGTCAGGGAGTAGCAAACGGGACATTTGCTGATCTTGTGAGGCAAAGCGGTCCACCTCTGCTACATGAAGTCTCTCCCAGATTGACTGACTACTTCGGGGTGGGGTTTCCATTCCCCGTGTGTCAGAGATTGACTGGACAGTTACAACTGCTCTCACATTCATATTCAATTCAATTCAATTTTATTTATATAGAGCTTTTAACAAGGGTCATTGTCTCAAAGCAGATTCACAAAAATTTTTAAAGATTTTGTTAGAAAAGAAAATATTTGGAAGTGTGTATGTGTGAGAAAAATGTGTATAGGTAATAATGAGATGAATGACTGATGAATGAAATGTCTCTGATGAGCAAGCCAAGGGTGACGGCGACAGTGGCAAGGAAAAACTCCCTGAGATGGCATTAGGAAGAAACCTTGAGAGGAACCAGACTCAACAGGGAACCCACCCTCATTTGGGTGATAACAGATAGAAATTATAACATCATGTGTGTTGTGAAGGTGAAAGTGCAATATGACAGAAAATCATTTAAATTAACATGAAGACCCGTTCAGCATAGGGATGAGCCAGTGGACAGATGAGGTGCAGAGGGCAGATGAGGTCTGGATCACTGAAAGCACAGGAGCAGCCTGTGTAGCTCCAAGCATCATAAAGCTGAATCCAGCTGGAGCTGGTCCTTCAGGAACCTCGCAGGGTCTGCCTTTGTCTACTGAAGCTGGCACAATCTCCAGATGCCTCGGGATGGGTAGAAGAATAATGAACAGATGGGGAGAATTAGCGTAGTTGCCATTCAGTATAGGTGTACTAGAGTATGAGGTTATGGGATGAGTTATGTGTATGCCAGATTAAAAAGATGCGTCTTGAGTCTACTTTTGAACTGGGAAACCGTGTCTGCTCCCGAACACTGTCTGGAAGGCTATTCCAAAGCTTTGGAGCTAAATATGAAAACGCCCTACCCCCTTTTGAAGATTTTGAAATTCTGGGAACTACCAGAAGTCCGGAGTTTTGTGATCTTAAAGCGCATGGTGGATTGTAGCATATCAGAAGACTGGTTAGGTATATGGGAGCTAAACCATTTAAGGCTTTGTATGTACTGTAAGTAACACTATTTTGTAATTTATTCTAGACTAAACAAGTGCAGGGATGATAATATAAGGGTTATGTGATCATATTTTCTGGATCTACAGTAGTAAGAACCCTGGCGGCTGCATTTTGGACTAACTGAAGCTTGTTTATTGAGGATGCAGGACATCCACCTAGTAATGCATTGCAATAGTCCAGTCGGGAGGTCATGAATGTATGAACTAGCTTTTCTGCATCAGATACAGATAAGATGCTCCTCAGTTTTGCAATATTTCTAAGATGGAAAAAGGCTGTTTTTGTGATATTTGAAATGTGATTTTCAAAGAACAAGTTACTGTCTAATATTACACCCAGGTTTTTCACTGTCGAGCTGGTAGTAACAGTACACCCTTCTAACCGCAGGCTGAATTGTGAGAGGTGTTGTGTGCTGGTTTTTGGGCTGATAAGTAATATCTCAGTCTTATCTGAATTTAGTAAAAGAAAGTTATTGGTCATCCAATCTTTAATGTTCTGGACACACTCAGTTAATCCAGACAACGTAGATATTTCGTCTGGTTTGGTTGAGATATATAATTGGGTATCATCAGCATAACAATGGAAACTAATCTCATGTCTTCTAATGATGTTACCCAAGGGAAGCATGTATATTGAGAACAGCAGTGGTCCTAAAACTGACCCTTGTGGGACCCTATATTTCCCTGGTATTACACCAGACGGTTCTCCATTTAGATCTACAAAATGGTATCGATCAGACAGGCATGATCTAAAACATTTTAATGCCTGTCCCTGAATACCTATATAATTTTGTAAGCGATCTATGAGAATATCATGATCTACAGTGTCGAATGCATTACTAAGATCAAGTAAGACTAGTATTGAAATGCAGCCTTGGTCCGACCCTAAAAACAAGTCGTTTGCAATCTTAACTAGTGCAGTTTCTGTACTATGATGGGGCTTGAAACCTGACTGAAATTTTTCAAGGATGTTGTTTTCCTGCAAGAATGTGCATATTTGAGCTGATACTACTTTTTCTAATGTTTTTGATATGAACGGAAGGTTTGACATCGGTCTATACTGTAATTTGTTATTTAATTCGCGTCCAAATTAGATTTTTTTAAGAAGCGGCTTAATAACTGCCAACTTGAAAGGTTTAGGGATGTGATCAAGATGTAACGAAGAATTAATAATGTTTAGAAGTGGCTCTCCAACCGTAAGCATCACTTCCTTTAAGAATCTGGTTGGGATTGGGTCTAACAGGTACGTTGTTGATTTAGCTGAGGTAATAAGTTTATACAGCTCTTCCTGTCCTATACCTGTAAAGCACTGAAAATCTAAATGTGAATGTGAAGCTATAGGCTAAACTGGATCATGGGATACTATTAGAGGTTGAACCTTCGTTATTTTCTTCCTGATACTATTGATTTTTTCATTAAAGAAGTCCATAAAGTCTTCACTTCTAAACTGTGATGGGATACTCTCTGTGGGCATCTTAGGGTTTGTTAGGTGAGCCACTGTACTAAATAAGAACCTGAGATTGTTTGGGTTTCTTGCTATCAGTTGGCTAAGATGCTCGGTCCTAGCAGTTTTTAGAACTTGTCTATAGCTGCACTGTCTTTATACGCAATTCGAAAAACTTCTAATTTAGTTTTCCTCCATTTTCACTAAAGGTTACGGGTTGCTCTCTTTAGGGCGCAAGTATGACTGTTGTACCACGGTGCAAGTGTTTTATCTCTGACTTTTTTTAATCTGATGGGAGCAACAGTGTCTAATGTATTGGGAAAAATAGTGCCCATGCTGCTAGTCACTTCATCTAGATCATCTGCATTTAGGGGTCTAATAAGAAAATGGGACAGATCCGGCAGATTACTTGTGAATCTGTCTTTAGTAGTCAGATTCAGATTTCTAACAAATTGATAATGTGGGGAGACACAGCTAATCTGTACGGGTAGAGTATATATCAGGAGGTGATGATCTGTGATATCATCACTTTGAGGTAAGATCTCTATATTAGAGACATCTATACCATGGGATATAATCAGAGGTGGAAAGAGTAATAAAATTTTGTACTCAAGTACAAGTACTGTTACTTCAGTGAAATATTACTTAAGTACAAGTAAAGTTACCATTATAAAAATCTACTCAAGTAAAAGTAAAAAGTAGCTCATTAAAAAATTTACTCAGAGTAAAAGTTACCGAGTTACTTTTTTATTTTTTTAACAGCGGGGGTGGGATGAGGCATTCTAGCGTAGTTCAAAAAAGATGAGCAGATATAAAATCTCAAACTAGTTGTTTTTTAACTGAAGGAACACCTTTGCATAATAAAGCTGTTGTCTTTCTTGTGCTTGAAAATCAAAGTGGTCACTTAAATATGGTGTTACGTCCCAGTCTAGGGTCATACAGCAAAAGACTGGTTCAGGGTTCTATTTTAAACTGTATGGAAATGGTGGTATACGGCAGAAAGAACTAAATCCAATCATTAACTGATGAAAAAATGAGGTTTGTATACACACACACAACAGGAGGAGGATCAGATTCAGGATGGACCCAGGCCAAAATAATAAACAAAATGGTATTTATATTTAGTAGCTAGATTACCTGCAAAAAAATAAAAATAAAAAATACAGGTACCTTCCCGGACTCCCTAAACCTATATAAACTATATAAAATATACACCTAAGCTAAACTATATAAAATACCTGGCTTTGATAACCTTATATATATTATGTATATATAATTTTATCCCCCCCCCCCCATCATTCCGTACAATAAGGTAGTCAGCTATCTTCATTTTATTGCCACATAACATCCTGAGCAAATAAATTCCCAAATAAATTCCCTCTTCCAAAAATAAATGGCAGCCACGCCCCTGCTACTAGTGAGTGCACAGACATACAGTGAAATTATCTACAAATATATACAAATACCAACCAAACCAAAGGGACAAAGCAATAATCAAAGTCAATTGGAGGCAAAAAGTCAAAGCAGAATACACAACCAAATGTCAAAACGCCAAAATCACAACCTCTTTCATCTTTCCCGCGCCTCTCTCCAGTCGCGCTAGTCGATGACGTCACTCAGGGCGGAAGCGACCGTGTGGAAGGTCAGGAAGATGCCGATGTCAGAAAACCTGGAGTGGAGTCTGGAGCGGCGCGCGACCAGGACATGATACACACACGCGCCGCAACGGAGCATTTATACAAAGCATAATATTTTTATTGTTTTAGCATTTTCATTCATTTATTTTTTACTCAGTAGCGAATATGATTTAAAATGTAGCGAATTACAATACTTCAAACAAAACGTACTTAAGTAAAAGTAAAATTACAGATTTTTAAAACTACTTTAAAAAGTAGAAATACACAAAAAAGCTACTCAATTACAGTAACGCGAGTAAATGTAATTCGTTACTTTCCACCTCTGGATATAATTAAATCTAGTGTATGATTAAAGCGGTGAGTTGCTCCAATTATATTTTGTTTAACCCCAAAAGAATTTAGTAAATCCATAAATGTGAGTGCTAAAGCGTCGTTAGCATCATCTACATGAATGTTAAAGTCTCCTACTATCAACACTTTGTCAGAGTTAACCAATAGGTCTGATAGCACATGTCCAAATTCTTTAAGAAAATCGGGATATGGCCCTGGGGGTCTGTACACGGTGGCCAGGGTAAAATATATCAAGGGTTTCTTATGTATTTCATTGAGTACAACATTAATGATGAACACTTCAAATGAGTTAAACCTGGGCCTTATTTTCTGTAGATAGTGGCGACACCACCACCACAACCAGTTAGACGGGGCTCGTGCTTATAGAAATATCCTGACGGAGTAGACTCATTCAGACCGATATATTCATTTGGTTTAAGCCAGGTTTCGGTGAGGCAGAGTACGTCAAGGCAATAGTCTGAGATCATTTCATTAACAGTAAGTGCTTTAGGCGCAAGGGATCTAATGTTGAGTAGTCCAAACTTTAGAGGTAGATTTTGATTACTTATTTGGCCTTTTTCTGGTTTTCTGGTTATCAGATTGTTTCGGGCAAATTTATTCTTTTTTCTCACTATTCGGGGAACAGACACAATTTCTATAGGACAAGCTATGTGTGTGCATCTATCAGTATGGTGAGTTGTAATGTGCCTGATATCTACAGTATGACTTACCGCCAGTCAGATGGTTCGTAGTGTCCTGGAGATGTTGTCAGAGAGGACCGCTGCTCCTGCTCTGCTAGGGTGCAGGCCATCAGTGTGGTAGAGCCTAGGATGCTCCCAGAAAACATTCCAGTTATCAACAAAGGGTAATTTCTGTTGTTGACACCAAGATTGTAACCATTCATTAAAGGCAAATAATCTACTGAACTTCTCGATTCCTCGCTGAAATGGGGGAAGCGGTCCCGATACGACGATCCTTGTCGTGGGTGTCATGTGCTGCGGACCTTCTCGACCAGGCTCCTGAAGTCCTTCTTTAGGATCTCCGTCTGCCTCAGCCTGGTGTCGTTTGTGCCAGCATGAAGGACCACACCTCGAATGTTCTTCCTCAGGGCTGCAGGCACCTGTGCAGCGACATCAAGAACACGTGCACCAGGTAAACAGCGTGTGTGCACCTTACCTTTAGCCGTGGTAACACGCACGTGCTGGACGATGGAGTCTCCGATGACCAGCACGTCGTGTGTCGTCTCGCGGAGTGGAGCGAAGCAGTTTCGGGTCGAGATCTCGAAGACGGGTGGCAGCGGAGGTGGAGAGGTCCTCGCCCGGGGCTTGGCGCACATCTTTCGCCGCTGCTGTATCCAGGCCTCGTGGTATCCCGACGTCGGGCTGAAGGAAACCTGGACGGCCTGCGTCCTTGGCGCGTTGGACCTGTGCAGAGAAACACGCGGGTTGAGGTTGTCGGAGAATTCTCAGGCCGAGAATTTACCTGGGACAGGTGAGCGTCGGTCCGCGACGATTCCAGCGTGGCTTTCCGCTGCTGTAGCCGGGCCAGCTTCACCTGTAGCTCACGGATCAGCTTCTCCATGGCCTCCAGCTCCAGATCCACCGAGTGGAGGTCCAATGTCTCCTCACCTGCACTCAGAGGCAGACACACAACCGACATGGTGTCTAAAAATGGAAATAATCGATGTGAAGAAGCGTAAACAAACTTGTGATAGCCGGGCTAACTGCTAGTGATGCTAATGCTGGCTAAAAGCAGTGTGCTGCAAAACAATTAAAACTTAACGATATAATGCATTTTGAGTAAATATATTATAAGATAGTATGTAATACTTATCTGCTATATGTTCACTCTTCGTAAGGGGATGAAAAAGTTGAAAAATTGCTCAGTCTGGCGGAGCTCGGAAAAAAGCAGCATCTCAGTGTCCTCGTACAGGGCTCAATATGCCCTGGAATGTAAATCGCGCTGAGAGACAGGAACCTGGTGTGCTAGCTATTCAGCGGCGCGAGCACAGTCCACCCTGGCGATTAATATATGAGACTTGCCATAGTGTTGTCCACCCACAATGGGACATGGCACTCTCAACTGCTGGAGGAAGTGTTTTAGGGCCAGAAATAGAGCCATCAATTCGAGGCAATTGATGTGCCGTGCGAGAAGAAGGCCCCTCCAGCTCCCTTGGGCTGGATGGTCACCTAAGACCGCACCCCCACCCATGAGGGAAGCATCTGTCGTTAGCATCTGCGACGACAAGATGAACTTAGAGTGGGACCCAGAGTCAGAAACTGGGGTCTGAACCACATAGGAAGGGTACGAAGCACCTGGTGCGTAACCCTTGTTGGGGATCAGCCCTAGAGTGAAAGCCCCTGTCTTAGCCACAACTGAAATGCTCTCATGTGCAGAAGGCCCAAAGGTGACCGTGGATACGGCTGCCATGAGAGCTAAGATCTCTGAAAGTGATGGTCACTTTCTTGATCTAGGTTGATTTCCTAGAGGGTGTTGATAATGAATTCGACACGAGCGGGAGACAGCTGTGCCCACTTACTATCGAATCTCATGTGACACCCAAATCCTCAAAGCAGGAAAGAGCACGCTTTCGTGTCGTTGGGTCTCAATCCTCAGAAACAAGATGAGCTAGGGCGACATGCTGATGTCGAAGCGCTAGCTAATGAGACTGTAATTCTCTATGTAGTCGTCTATGTAATTCAAATATGGATGCCCTGGTACTCGTAAGAGCCAGAACTACATCCATGCATTTTAATCTGTGCGGGTTTTTGAGAAAGATAGACCAAATGAAAGGATCCGAGACTGGTAAGCTTGGCCCCCGAAAGCAAACCTCAGGTCTTGCCCTGTGTTGTGGGAATATTTCTATATGAAAGTAAGCGTCCTTCAATCGATTGTCACAAATCAATTGCTTGGTAGGATTTGAGAGCAATCACTTTAACAGTCAACATTTTGAAACTGTATTATTTATTTTAGATAGCGGTACAGCCCGCAAAATCAAAAAATTTGGACGCAGCCCCCCATTCCTCTGGGAACCAAAGAATACTGACTGTAGTAGTCTGACTCACTGTCTGGTAGGGGAACATGTTCCATGGCCCCATTCCCCAGCAACTTCTGTCAGGAGATGTGCACTTTCCGGTTTCATGGAAGTGGAGACCACACGATTTTGAAACGTGGAAGGTGATGTGAGATCTGAGTCCTGTAGTTTCTCTACAGTGCTTAGTACCCAAGGAGATATACTTGGCAGGAGCTTCCACGCTGCCAATTTCTCAGAAAGGGGCAAAGTTTCGGCGGCTTGGTTAAACGAGGGGGATGTTAGATGTTCGGCATCCTGAAACATGGCAGGAAAAACTTTATTAAACTTTAATAACACTTTATTGGAGACTGGTGTTGCCTGAAACACCAGTGGTGGCGGAGCAAGAACACCGACCTCCTGGGGGTGTCAGGGAGACCACTTCATTCTTGAAAGGAATTCTGCATACCTCTCCCCATTGGGGGGCCACCCCTATGGTCCTGGGTACATAAACCTCAGGGCTTCTTTGTGAAGAAGACAATACGCCAGTCTGACCCTTTTTGAGGCTGATAGTGAGGCGCGTCGCACCCCAATCGGGTGGCAGGCTCAAAAACACACTCCTAGTGTTTCATGCCTCGCAAGAGTCAGACCCGGTCGAGACTGGGTGGCCGACAGTCCCGACTCTTGAGCACGGTGGGGAAGGAATTTCCTGAAGGCTTGTTCATATAACTTCGCCTCATGAGCCTAGTGGCGACCAAGTCAACGATATCGGCAAACAGGCCGGAAGGCGAGGTAGGGGCATCCAGGAGGAATGTACGATTCTTATCCTTGATGCGCCTAAGATTTAACCACAAGTGCCTCCGTGCACAAGCTGTCTGCTTTGTTGCACGTAGAGACAAGTCTGTGGCCCGGCGTAATTCCAATACGCCCTATCTGAAGAGCCCCGCCAGTGCTCAAGTCTCTCAGCAGGTCAGCGTGGTAGGCCTGCAAAACCGCCATGGTGTGCAAAGGAGCACCAACCTGACCTGCTGCCTGAAAAGCTTTTCCCTCCAGGGAAGATGAAAGTCTACACAGCTTGAAAGGAAGTATTAGCTTTTCAGGAAGGATGATGTCCCAGGAGAGAGATAGCTTTTGAAGTGTCTCTTCTATCTGGGCGACATCATATAACTCCGTGCTTCCACATTAACTATATCTGAACAAATAAATAAGTCAATGGCAGGAAAACAAGGGATTAATACAGCTTACTCCATGAAAGGGTTAACTCATATGGAGAAAGCTAAGGGGGGGGGGGGGTGTCGTTGAGGCTCCGCCCCCCCGGCCACCCGACAGAAACTGCCGTTTTGTTTTTTTTTGTTTGTTTTTTGTTTTCCTAGTGCTCGGAGATTATTTGCATCTCCGCGGTTTAAGCAAGATAGGATGTTTGTCCTTGCCCATTCACAGGAAGCCCATGGCGCGCTTGAGAGCGGACAGAGGGATTTCCCGATCCAACGAGGAAGTGAGTTTTAAGCATCAAAATGCGCCGCGGCTTCTCAAGGAATGCGAGGCGCGCGAGCACTTTTTAATCGAAGCAGTATAGATCGCCCTCCGATATGGATTATCATACATGGAGGGACATCTTGTTTAAAACTCCGATATCGGTGAGTTAAACACTTCTTATTCTGCTGGTTTAAACACAAACTCGCTAACAAGGTGAAGACAAATGATCTGAGGTTTGTCGCCGGCTCACTAGTATTTACAATCAGATGACGTCACCTGACCGAGGTTATATATAGCCAAAAATTCGGCGTGTTTGCACACATGCTTCACAACCGGCAACATGACAAAATGGTTCCCATAGCGTTTTCACGCAGCATCGAGAGAAGCCTTTGAAAGGGAACTTTGTTTAAACCCTTTACAATGAAGGTCTGTAAAGTTATTTGGATTTGTACAACATTATTGTTGAAATACACAGTCCTGAAAAAGGGACATTTCCTTTTTTGCTGAGTATATATATATATATATGTGAGAAATTCTAAGATGAATGTCGACAGCCTGAGATTTACTCTCACACCGCACAACATAGAAAGGTGAAAAAATCATCCTTGTTTTATTTCCCCTTTCACTCCTGTATTTCCATTACCATGCTCATTCCCAGCCTTTCTCCTTCCACCTGTTCATTGCGAATCTCGGCTGATTTTCTCAAATGTCCTCCACTCTAGAGCCAGCTCTTCTGAGAAGTGCATCATCTTCTCGTCTCTGTTGGCGCTGCCGCCTGCGTGCATTTTCTCGCACTCGTACCCGGTCTGATTGATAGGGACGCAAACCAAACAATTTGCTTTCTATTATGTTCTGTCATTTATTTATTTATTTTTTTTAAACATTGATGCTTGTTTTTTTTCCATTCTCATTAAAACTAATCACACCATGCTATTTTAACAACGACGTCCCCGCTGTGGAACATTAACGCACAATGGCTTCTCAAACGATGATGATTTGACAGCCATGGAACAATTTATTATGAGCAATCACAGTCTCGGGGCCTGATTTAAGGTTTGCGTGCACAAAAGGAATCTAATAAAATGAATAAAGTGTAACACGTATTTGCCTTTTTTTTTCAGCAGTAAAATACAGCATCTTGTCCATTTTGCATA
This sequence comes from Channallabes apus, assembly GCA_030522415.1. Classification (NCBI taxonomy): domain Eukaryota; kingdom Metazoa; phylum Chordata; class Actinopteri; order Siluriformes; family Clariidae; genus Channallabes; species Channallabes apus. Next base: position 30,434,638 of record CM060104.1, read on the forward strand.
TTTGATCAGGTGTAGTGGAGTCCATGAAAACCTACAGCGTGACTTGTTAGTGCTGAGAATTATTATTGGATGGAGAAAATAAAATGCTTTATTATCGTTTCTCAGAATCGGATTAGAGATAAAACATTTGTGCTTTGCTGTTATAGTAAAATAATCAATGATGAAGTGGTCAAAAGAAGAAGTTAATGTTTTCAATAACTTTATTGATGTCTTATATGAGCAGATCCTGAAGTTTCTCCTACACCACAGTGAAAAAGGAGAGAGCAGATGCCTGCTAAAAACCCACATTTACTGTAAAACCAAATTCAAATTAAAATTAAAATTTTATTTGTCACATACACAGTCATACACAGTATAATATGCAGTGAAATGCTTACACGACCGCCAGTGACCTTAAAAAGAAAATAAAAGCTTGTACGTAAAATAAATAATCAATAAAAAGGAAATACTAAAGAAATAAATTTAACTAGTAAAATTAACTGTACAATAAGGGCATAATAAAATATTGCAAAATATAGAAATATAGGGTATATGTATATAGAATTTAAAGTGTCAGTGGTTGTGCAAATATGCATGAAAGGTGACTAATGAAAGTGATATGTGCAATTGTCCAGATGTATAAATTTTTAGTGCGAGTGAGTATGAATGTGTCCATGATTGTCCAGTCAGTGTTGTGAGCTTAAAAAGATGTTATTAGTCCTGTGTGGAGGTGTGATTGAGAGACCTTATCGCCTGCGGGAAGAAGCTCCTCCTCAGCCTCTCTGTGTTGGCCTTTAGGGAGCGGAATCTCTTCCCAGACCGCAACAAAGAGAACAGTCCATTACTGGGGTGACTGAGGTCCTTCATGATCTTCCTGGCCTTAGTCCAGCACCGCTTGCTGTAGATCGAGTGCAGGTCAGGGAGCTCAGTGCGGATGATGTGCTCGGCTGATCGCACCACCCTCTGTAGAGTCACAGAAGAAAAAAATTGTCACCTTAGAAACACTTCTATGCTTCTAAGTTGTTCCGAATTGCCTCTGAACCGTCCGTGTTGTTCTGTTCACCGTAAACGCAAACTACTGTACAATTCTACCTTTTCTTATTCCTTATCAAGGGCACTACATAATGTATGGAACAGAGTATTGTACACCTTAAGTAGTTGTAAGATCTTTTGCTTAGGGTGCACCACAGACACAAGGTGAGATTTTCAAGATAATGTGTATTTTATCAGAAAAATTGGGAAAGGAAAGGGTTTTAAGAAGGGAGGAAGAAAGAAATTCAGGAAAGTAGTGAGGATGTGCATGTGTAGGTCCAGAGGCAGTGCCCATCTGGAATGTGGGCACTCAGCTGGCAAGTGATGGTGGCGGGCAGAGTGGGCTTGCATGGCCAGCGGCCCCTTTTGCTGTCTTGGCCAACTGGCCCTGCCCAGCTCTTCTTGGATGTGGCTGCAGAAGGGAGTCTGATGCAATCGCAGCCAACATCGGCTGTCACTTCTCCAGTACCGTAGCGGCAATCATGGCTCGGGAAGGTGGTCATATTGTCGAGCGCTACTGCCTTTTCCTTTTTTGGTGGCAGTATCATGAAGGCTGACTTTTGTCAAGGGAGAAAGTGTCATGGCACCTCGTGCAGTCCTTTAGCTGCTGTCCTTAAAGCTGTGATTAAACAGCGGGCTTCAGACGACTTGCCTTTAAAGATCCTGAAGGACACGAGAATAAATGCTGTTTGTTGTACTGAATATCTGCACAGCTGTTACAGTATATCCTCAGTACTCAGGCTGCATCCTCGTGTCTACAACCACATCACAGCAGTGCTGATATCATACAACAGCACTCCCTCTCAGCACTCCTTCTGCTTAATCACTTTGCACAATTTGTGTAGTTTTTACTGATTATTAATTTTTACAGTGCATAAGATGATCCCGATGATTATTCTGTAACTCACAGTGCGAGAAAACTACAACCTTTAGTCGTACTCAGTGCACAGTGATAATCAGTTGCATACCGTAGGTATAATCTTTAAAAGCGTAAAAACATTCTGACCTGGGAATAATGGCATATACAGTACTGTAAACTCTATGAACATACAGTAGCTTTTGCAGGCTAGCCACACACTTGGAAGATGTAAAGTATTAATTTTTATTTTCATCATGTTTTGAGCTACAATATTGTAACTGGGAAAGGTTATAGAGAAGTTCTGTATCTTGTTGCAATTCAAATTTTTTTATTCATAAGTTTTGTTACTATTAATCCATCACCAATGCATTGTTTGTTTGTATCTGTCCCATGAGAATGGTACCCATCATCATCCATCTTCCTGTCGTTGTATTTTCAATGAATGTCATAGCATTATGAATGAAACTTTTCTGTCACTGTAAGAACTTGTCTTTGGTCAGAGCTACACTATGTTTGTCTTATACAGTGTAAAGCTTGGGTTACTGCAGATGCTGTCATGTGAAGATATTAAAACGATTTGAAAGCAAAATGAGAACTTAATTTTTGCAGTTTTGAGAGTGATTTCTTTAATAAAGTATAAATATTGCAAACTGAGAGAGAATATTGTGTGCATGATTTTAGTCACAAGTGTGTTTATAAGCATTTTTTTCTCTCAAAATTTGTTTGTGAAGTTTGTGTTTTTTTATGTTTTTAAGCTATAACTCCATCTCCTACCATTTGGCAAAATGGATAAATCAGCCTACATGTGTATTTGTGGTTACATAATTGTGTGATTTAATATCAATAATATTTTAGTCTAGTTTTTTTTTTTTCTATTTGTTTTATTTCATTTTATTGTATTTTGCTGGTTGTGTACTAAGCACCAAGCTATTAGTAAGTTTATTAGTTAAGCATCCATTTATGACAACTATATAGCCAGATGTCTGTGATGTCATTCCATTGTTACACGTAGTTGCATAACTATGTCATTGTAAAAAAAAAAAAGTCAGTCTAGATTTGGAAGTTGGGGAGAACACAAGCTTTTGACTGTAAGAAAACGTAAGCTAATGTAAGCTAACTGATGCCAACTTAAACTAAAGATGCAGCAAATAAGTTGTTGTAAACTTAAAGAAACAATAATGAGACACAGCGAATAGGTTGTTGTAACCACAGTGGATTTACTCAAGACGACTGTACGAAGTGTTGAATCTTTGATGCTGAAAATAAAACAAGAGACAAAGAGACCAATGGACTTCCGTGTCATGAGTAACCAAACACGATGAAAAGATACACGTCAAAACTGTGAAATACAGTAACATGCCCATACACTTTGATTGTGGTTTTGTATTCAAACAGAAAGTAGAGGCAGCAAATTAGATCAAGGAAAACAGTGTAAAGTTTCGTTGCACAAAATAATTTTTAATTAAATAAATTGTTTAAGATCACGAGAAGCAAATTTTTCAGTTTACAGCACAGTCATCCTCCTCTAACCATTTTAGTTTCACTTTAATATGACGAAAGACAAATGACGAAAGCTTGCTATCATAATCCAGGTATTCACTGTTTAGCCAATAACTCTCCGCACATAGCACATGCATTTTATGCCTCTTGTGTATATACATTGCTTGTGCATGATTTAAATTTTGTAACATAATTTCTCTGCTTCACCAAAGTGCTTATACTTCAGTACCCCCGCCTAGCGTTGTTAAGTATATAACATGGTGTTTGAACAAAATCCAAATTGCATCATGTCATGAACATAGTGTGGATGTTATGTGAAGCAGACCTTGTTAAGTGCCTTGTTATGCGTTTATTACTGTTAACTTTATTTTTTCTTGGCTTCAACATTCTCCAAAAACAGTTTGAACACATTCAAATCACTTATGACATCTGATGTGTTGCACAGGGAGTTTCTTTACATCACTGAATGACAGAAAGAGGCGATGCGTTTGGTATTGAGAAATAGAAATGTGTCAGTGTCTTTATCACAAAGAGTTATGGTGGGAGGGAACATTTCTGACACTGGAGACTCCTTCCAACTTACTAATTGTTTATATAGTACTTACATGTAACTACAACATTAAATGTAATTATACATATATTAAAAACAAAAAAGAAAAACAAAAAACAAACAAATGGCTTACCAAATTGGACAAAAAAAACTTTGGGATATGATATTATTGGGAGAAAAATAAACTATTTACAGTAACATACTACAGTAGGGCTAGATAAAATCTGTTCATCATTAGGTGACATAATTTCATCATTGGTTATTTTCTAATATCAGCACACTCCCATATTCCATTCCTTTCAAATACTGTATGTTGTGATTCAGTTTTACCCACCACAGGTATTAAGAATTATTAACACAAACAAACAGTGAACCAACAACAAGCAAATAAATAAATGAATAAATAAATATATTTTTAATTACAACCCCTCATTATGTAATTTTATATATTACAGTGTATGAAATTATATTTTGTAAAGTGTCCCCAACATGCTCAATCACTTCACACACAGTTTACCAGATTGCACATGCTAATTAGTCTCATCCTTTGGGATCTTAATAGATCCATGCCTCTGTGAAGAGATACTCATCGAATCTAAACTAGAAAAATAATAAATGAAATAAAATATAATAGTTTGCTACGGGAAGTGAGCTAAAGCAATCTGAAGTGTGCGCTCTTGGATTAAAGCAGACATGTGAAGATCACATCATGAAAGGTTTTTCGTATATGCTTTTTTTACTTTTTTTTCTTTGGCTTTTTTTTTTTCAGAAAGAGCTGCTTTGGAGTGTTATGGTGAGCTAGTTTATGTGAAACTTGGATAACTTTGAAGTACACTTTGGTTTCAATAGTACTTTTCAGATCAAAATAATTTTTATGTTGTTGCTTTTCCACCGAATGCATTGTGCCTGTTTTAAACCTATGTATAAAGGGGCCTTGATGGAAATTTGAATAAAAAAACAACAACAAAAACACTTAGCTGTAAACAAGTCATCATAAGAGGTGTAAAAAAAATCATAACATGATTTTTTTTTGTTTGGTAATAAGAAACTGCCGGCTTTCAGCTTGAAAGGATACAGGTAGTAAATCATATTGCTTAGAGCGAGTGTGTTCTGCTGACATCCTCCTGATCTCATGGTGCGTGATTTTTATTTATGTATTGCGATATTTAAAAAAAAAAAGATTAGGAATCAGTGATTCGTAGACAAGTGAATTGAAGTTAAATAAAATTGTATATAAACATTTAGACCTTAAGGAATGTATATTGTTTAGTTAGAGCTTGTAAGTGGCTTAGTACATCATCCCACTATTAAACTGTCATAATTAAAAGCATGTCATTAAAAAACACATAATTTGACTGCTTTCGATATATATGCTGATCAACCATTACATTACAATGTCAAACATTATGCTCAGTATTGTGTAGGTTCCCTTTGTTCCACCTGAGCAATTCTCCGCAAGACCTCGCTATGGTGTCTGGAACTGGGACACTAGTGGCTGGTCCTTTGGGTGTTGTTGGTTGCTTGGTGGAGCCTCTGTGGATCAGACTTGTGGTGCATTGGGTGTTCTGATGCCTTGTCTTCTGACCACAATTGACATTTTTAAGCACAATACAGTATAATGCAATGGAATTTCTGTGGGATCAGACTGGACGGTCAGGCATTTCATTGTTGCTGGCATGGATAAACCTTGGGTGTCCATGATCCTTTCAAAAGTTTACTGGTGTATAATTGATAATTAGTGTTAATGTGGTTTTAAAATGACTGATTGGTATTCTCAATATTATTTCTGGTACAGTATATTCAAACTCTAATCTTACTGTGTAGTAATTATTGGAAATCATAGTGAGTCATCACAGTCCCCGATGCCTGAAAAACCTAGCCATTGAATAACTCTTTAGCCTTAATCAAGAAACATTTGAAATGATCAAATAAAATTTAAAAAAATAAAATTAATTATTAAAAAAAAAAACTATTTCAAAATTTTTTCTTTTGATTTTATAGCTATATTTTACATAACACATGTAAATCATGTATTATCATGTATTATCTCACGTTTCCATTTACAGTGATCTAGTTGCCTGTACATACAATATATGTATGTGTAAGTCACCATTAGGTATAATGATTCTGATTAGTGAGAAACTACAGTATAGAACCTGCAGCTCTGACAGCAGTCACAGAAAATCAGAGATTCATTTAGGGTTCTGAGGTGAAACGTTACTTCCATTTAAGCCCAGCAATTTCTCATTCTGTGAATAATACCATGTGTTTCTTATCTGTGTGGTACATTTCTAAACCATGTCAAATTTGTTTAACTTTCCATTGACAATGAGGAAAATAGTTTTAGGCCAAGTAATGTACAATATACTGTATGCAAGATGGCATAGTTTGTAAAGCACCATCGCCTTCCACCTCGAGGTTCCAGGTTTGATTCTTGCCTCGGGTCTGCGTGCATGGAGTTTGCAGCCCTTGCGGTGATGGAATATAGTTCAATTTCAAATTCAAAGGCTTTTATTGTCATTTCAACCATATACAGTTAGTACACAGTGAAACGAAACAACGTTCCTCCAGGACTAAGGTGCTACATGCAACATAAATTTCAACATACAGTAAATTAACAGAAACACTAAACTAGCTACAGTAACTAAAGAGGCCTAGTTAGCTGGTTGGCAGAGACAAGACAGATAGACCTAACATAAATTACAACATAAATTTACAAAAACTAACTAGCTAAGTAAGACATGTGCAAACAAGAGCAACAACAAAGTGACAGTGCAGCGAACATGACATAACATAACAGAATAATATGGTGTTGAGGTAGTTCATTCATTCATTCATTCATTTTCTATACCGCTTAATCCTGTGTTCAGGGTCGCGGGGGACCTGGAGCCTATCCCAGGAGACTTCGGGCACTAGGTGGGGTACACCCTGGACAGGGTGCCAATCCATCGCAGGGCATACACACATACATACACACACTCACACACCCAATCACACACTAAGGGCAATTTAGGAACGCCAGTTAGCCTAAGGATATCTAAGGATAGCATATCTTTGGACTGTGGGAGGAAACCGGAGTACCCGGAGGAAACCCACCAAGCACGGGGAGAACATGCAAACTCCATGCACACAGAGACAGGATTCGAGCCTGGCCGGGGAATCGAACCCAGACCCTGGAGGTGCAAGGCGACAGTGCTAACCACTACACCACCGCGCCGCCGTGTTGAGGTAGTGAAAAACTGTAAACATTCCTTAATCATAGCAGCAAGAATTGAGGAATTAGTGCAAAAAGTAGTCCAGTAATGATTATTGTGCAAAAGAGATAAACAGTGAAGCATTTACAGATTGGTGTGTATGATAGTTTGGTGGTGTAGGTCAGTGTGTCTGCGCTTGTGTTGATTAGTCAGTCCAGACCCAATATATTGAGGTAGTTGAGTTAAGCTGAGTGTGTTGTGTTGTGTGTGTGTGTGTGTGTGTGTGTGTGTGTGTGTGTGTGTGTGTGTGTGTGTGTGTGTGTGTGTTTATCAGTCCAGTCCCTTTTTGTTGAGGAGATGGATGGCTTGTGGAAAAAAACTGTTGCACAGTCTGGATGTGTGTGCCCGAATTCTTCGGTACCTTTTTCCAGATGGAAGGAGTGTGAAGTGTGTGTGAGAGGGGTGTGTCCGATCAGCCACAATGATTGTGGCTTTACGGATGCAGCTTGTGGTGTAAATGTCTTCAATAGAGGGGAGAGAGACCCCGATGATCTTCTCTGCTGTTCTCACTATCCGCTGTAGGGTCTTGCGATATGGCACAATTCCCAAACCAGACAGTGATGCAGCCGCTCAGGATGATCTCGATAGTTCCTCTATAGAAGGTGGTAAGGATCGGTGGTGGAAGCTTGGCCTTCCTCAGTCTTCTCAGAAAGAAGAGACGTTGTTGGGCTTTCTTGTGTAGGGAGCTGGTGTTGAGGGACCAGCTGAGGTCCTTCTCCAGGTGGACGCCCAGGAATTTGGTGTTTTCCATGTTCTCCACAGAGGAGCCGTCGATGCTCAGCGGAGAGTGGTCACCTCGTGTTCTCCTAAAGTCAACAACCATCTCCTTTGTCTTGTCAACATTCAGAGACAGGTTGTTTTCTTTACACCAGTCCGTTAGCCTCTGCACTTCTTCTCTGTACGCTGACTCGTCGTTCTTGCTAATGAGACCCACCACGGTCGTGTCATCAGTGAACAATGATGTGATTCGAACTGTGTGTTGCTACACAGTCATGAGTCAGCAGTATGGGGACTGAGCACATACTGTAGCCTTGTGGGGCCCCAGTGTTCAGTGTGGTGGTGCTGGAGGTGCAGTTCCCGATCCGTACTTACTGAGGCCTTCCGGTCAGAAAGTCCAGGATCCAGTTGCAGAGGCAGGTGTTCAGGCCCAACTGGCTCAGCTTCCCGATCAGTTGTTGGGGGATGATAGTGTTGAATGCTGAGCTGAAATCTATGTACAGCATTCGAACGTATGTGTCCTTCTTGTCCAAGTGTGTGAGGGCAAGATGGAGTGTAGTGGAGATGGCGTCGTCCATTGAGCGGTTAGGACGGTACGCAAATTGCAGTGGGTCCAGTGAGGGGGGCAGCAGGGTCTTAATGTGTCTCATGACGAGCCGCTCGAAGCACTTCATGATGGTGGGTGTAAGTCCAATGGGACGGTAGTCATTGAGACAGGACACAGTAGACTTCTTGGGCACGGGGACGATGGCACGGGCACTGAGACGATATAGAAGAATAAAGGGATGGATATGGTCAGCAACAATAACTTAAGTACTGTACCTTGTGGCATTTAAACTACAGTATGCTCAATTAGTACTAAGGTGCCCAAAGTATGACAAGAAAATTTCCCCCACACTCTTACACTACCACTACCCCCAACCTGAACCATTGATACAAGGCAACAGTTGATACTGCCCATTAATATAATGTTTTCATGTTGTTTACACCAAATTCTCACCCTTCACATTTTTCCCCATTCTAATGCTTACGTAGTTTGAACTACAGCAGATCATCTTGATCATGTCTACATGCCTAATTGCATTGATTTTATATTTAATCACTGAACACTGTACTTAAATCTGTGAGTGTATTTCAAGTGATGTCCTAATGTAAAACAGTATTACATTAAAAAAAGAATATTTACTTTCTGTTAGCCCCTTCTCTGGAAAATTGTTTCTCAACCAACTGCAATTAAATTATTTGGGATATACAGCTTCAAATGCAATTATTGAATATTTATTTTCAATGATGAACTTCATCTTAGACAACTTTTCTTCAGGGAAAACATTCTGTACAAACGACAAACATAATTTCCGGTATTGCAGACAATTCCCACAGTTCCCAAATCTGTCAAATGTGCAGGAAACCATGATGGAAAAATAGATTGTTTTTATTTTGTGTCACTATTTTGAGCTCAAACATACCAGCACTTCTGTCATACTATTTTATTTAGCAGTGGTTTGACAGGTGCAGTAGAGAAATGGAAATTTTATGCATTAGGACTCAAAGGATAAAAGATAAATTTAAAAAAATGTTTTAAAAAGTACATTCAGGAGAGGCCATTACTTTAACCTGTATTCCATTAATTATAATTACAGATTATTGTCCAGGCACGAATGTACAGCCATTTTTATTGTGGGTAATTACAGTATATTACTCAACTACTCAACTGTTTAAAAGAAAAAGGAAAAAAAAGTGTAGCATCTAGGATGTAAAACTTCAACGAACTAACTAGGGACTACTAGGAAAAACAGTGTTGTTAAGACAATACCAGGTCCTACCAGCCTACTTTCACACATACTACTATAATAAAATATTGGAACACATTTGTTGTAATTTGGGAAATGCTTTTAGAGCAGAACAAGTGAGACCTAGGTGCCCAACAGTGGTAACTTTGACAATATTGGGAATTTAAACTAATAACCATTTTACAAAAGACACCTCTGCCCACAGGATCAATTCTTATTACTGTGGTCACAACCTGGTGGACCATAGTCCAGTTTAACATCAACCAAACCATTTAGCCAACAAAATCCAGTACTTAAATATAACTGTAAAAAAATTAATGTATGGAAATGTAACCATAATTCTGCAAATTAATTTAGAATTTATTATAATGAATTTTTATTCCATACATCTAGGAATCTCTGTATTTCAACTAGAGACTGTGGAGGCCAGTGGTAATTACCACGGTATTTATTCCCATTTTTATGACCATGGGTAGGACCTCTAGTCAACATTCACACACTACAGGCAATTTTGGGAAGGCCAGTTAGCCTAATCTGCATGTCTTTGGACTCTGGAAGGAAGCACACCAAGCACGGGGAGAACATGCAAACTCCATACACACAAACCCCGAGGCAGGAATCAAACCCCGACCCTGGAGGTGCAAGGGGATATTGATGACCTGCTGCCTTAATTAATTATAATTACACAGTTTTACAGAAACAATTTATCTAAAGCAATCTCTCCAGAGTCAGCTGAGACTAACTCTAAGCCTAGCGACTTTACCATTTTCATTTTCTTTTGCCTCTCTGGTCTGATTGATGCACAGGCAGCAGAATGTGTGCATGTAAAAAATGTGCAAAGAATATAACTCTGTATGTGTAATGATAAATTAAAAATAAATGTTTTTACTCTATGCCAAGCTCTATTTCAAAGTGTCAGTGAAAGATAAAACATTAAACAGCTTGAATTATTTCTGTTGATGGAAAGTTTGCATTTTAAGCAACCACATTTTTGCTCTAAGATACAGTTTAAACTTGCAAAGTTCATTGATTTGTAGATGCCACAGCTTTCCGTAGTCCAACAGGGCATCAATGTCTGTGTTCTCTGGATAGGGGGAGTATACTCAATCTCATCTGTATAACACAGCGACACTAGGTATTCATGTGAATCTGTGAGCTCATGCATGTAGAAGAGGGTGGATAGAGATTGTCTGTGAGTGTGTTCCAGAGTGTTGTAATGCAACAGTTTAAAAATACATATTTCTCTGGGTTCATGTGTCTCACGTCTCAGGTGGAGCATGTGTCAGCCTTCACCACCCTTTCATGTTTTAGAAAGCCGAGAGAGAGAGGATGAAAAGTGACCAAGAACATATTAGAGAGAAAATAGGGGGAAAATGAACATTTATGGCAAAGTCTTGTCCAACATTGCACTTACAATTTCTAAGTCTTGCTATTCTTCTGATCATTTACTGCCTTTTTTATCTATCATTTATTGTCTCTCTCTCTCTCTCTTTCTCTCTCTCTCTTTCTCTCTCTTTTCTTGGATTATGCTGTGACTCATGCCTGATTGCTGACCTTAACCTGAACTGTAATTTTGTGTTAAAGCGTGAAAGCATTTCTTCACATAGACCTCAACTCTCTCTTTGTACTTAATATGTTAAAGAAGGCTTAAAAATTAATTCCTTTCCCTTGCATGTTATTTAAACGTGTATGTTTGAGAGCCAGGAAATGAAGTGGAAGTGTTAGAGAGTGTAAAGGGAAGTGACCTGGGTTGGTGTTGCAAGTAAGTGCAAAATAATGTACAGTATAATGCCAAATACCAAATAGGGTTGGGTAAAATATTTACTATTTAAATAAAAACTAGAATAAGAAAAAATAAGAATTAGGAACTGCAATGGATTGGCACCAGGGGTCCAGGTTGTACCCCGCCTAGTGCCCGAAGTCTCCTGGGATAGGCTCCAGGTCCCCCGCGACCCTGAACACAGGATTAAGCGGTATAGAAAATGAATGAATGAATGAATGAAAGAATTAGGAAGAGACATTATCCTTTATATCAATATAGTTTGAGCCCGGTGATTAGTATACTGGTGATGGTGAATGCTGCATGGTTGGAACAGACAAGAGGAGAAATGAGGCCGCTGCTGAGGTTGTTACATAAAGAACCATTTTTCAAATTATATCTTTATATACTTGCTGTCTGATCCAATAAATCCTTTGTTCTACTTAGTTTAATTAAATTTATTATCAAGAACTGGTGACTGGGGGAGCTCAAGACTTTTCCACAGTACTGTAAATGAATGTGCTTTAGTATGATATTGTTTCTATTGTAACACCTCAAAGTGAGAGACTTGAATGGCAGACTACATATTTTTTACATAAGGCAAAATGAATAATAAACATCATCTTTTTTTATTATTTAATAATAAAAATCATCTTTTTTTATTATTTAATAATAAAAAACATCTTTCAGTCTGAAATTACAGAGATATAATTTTCGAGCCATATCACCCAACACTAATACCAAATAATAAAAAAGAAAACTGTAAATTGGTATGTAGGACATTTAACTGTACTTTCTTTTTACCTAACTTTTAACCTTTTAATAGTAACTGTATTTTTTTTAATCTCCTTTTAACCCTAATGCACAGAATCTAAACTGACAATTCTTTTAAGCTATCACTGCACCTATTAATTCTTAGATTGACAAATACTGTACATAAATTATGCATGAGCCCAGATGCACCAATAATGAAAGTGTGGGTTTATCTCTAATATTCTAGGACTACTAAACTAATAAATCTGTCTTATTTAGTTTGATTGTGATATCACGCTGATTAAATATCACGAGCAATGTTGTTTTGTCTGTTTACAGTGAGATGAGGTCAAAAAGTGGATAAATCTTGAGAGAATGTTTAAAACCAGCAGGTGCCAAAGAAAATCAAGCAATCAATACCAAAATAAATTGCTTTAAATCACTTAAATATTGCTTTTAGTGATCCTAGAAGTTAATGAGCAGCTGATTGCTCACAATTACTAAAATCTAAGATGCTCCAAACCCTGTGTTGTATAATTATTTATTCATTTGGCAGATGCTTTAACTCGAAGCGGCTTAGAAATGAGGTGGAATCAAATGAAGCATTGATGGAGATTAAGAGCTTTAGCGAATGAAATGAAATGAAACAATGGATTAAAATCAAACAATGAGATATTAACATAATGCTTGCTGACACATGTCAGACCCTGAAGCACATTTCTTCATGCATTTCTTGTATTTAAGATTCCAGAAAAACAGATTTTCCTAAAGGCACACTGTTCGTAAGGGTGATGATCGCGGTTTCCTCAGCTCTCGGCACAGATTGTGATGTGCCACTGTAATTTCAGACAGCTGCAGAGCTCAACATCGCACTGTCAGCCTCCCAACGTCACATGGGTAATTACACTGCACTGACACACCATGCTGCACTCTATACGCATCTCACAGAGAGAATTTTCTACACACAGGCGAACATAATGTCCAGCGACATACACACACACACACACAAACACTCCTTATATAATATCTCCCTCATCCTATATTAACACACAACAAGCAACAAAGTCTTTTTCACTGTCATTTCAATCAACAATCACTATTTAGGCTTTGTCAAAGGTTTGCCTACAAACGCACAGACAGATGGGTCTTCTTTAAGTTAATTTCTGTCATCTGGCTTTGATGAAACATACAGATGTACAGTATGCCATTAGCATAACAGTAAAAGTATTATTTCCATAATTGCACCCAGACGCATACATACACACATATATATATATTTAGGTTTGGCACCAAAACATACCATCAAATCTACAAAAGCAGTATGAGTTTTGTTTTGTTTTTCCCTGATTTTAATTTATTTATATATTTTAAGGAATGGCATGTGACATCGACCAATCTCATCTTTTAACCTGGTTATCCCATGACATAACAGTAAAACATGACCTGGCCTCTTCTGCTTCTATGAGCTTAGACATCCATGATTCACTGATGTTATTGCACTTGATGTGGAAGCACAAGTACGCTCTTTTCTTACACATGACACCATGACCCATTTTGCACCTTTTGACTTCCATTGGCAACATCAGAATTTGTTCTTGTGTTCTCCTGATGATAAAGTAAACGCTTTTCTGTTTTACCACCTGGGTGCCTTCTGTAGTATGAGGTAATGTTACCCAAATGGAAGCTAAATACTCTATGTGTCAGGTATTCCTAGAATTAGAAGCTTCTTTCAAGATTTAAGCAGGACAAGGGCAATAACCAAAGCAATTGATTGCCTTATTTGCACAGACAAGCATCTTTATAGTGTTTGGGTTTAGACACAGGATACCGTAGCTATGCTTGGACCCAGATATATGATACTGACTGATGAGTATTTTAGCAGAAAGGCGTGTGGATACGTGCTGTGTGGACATTTGGGAGAGAATTTAAGAACAGTTGTTTTTAAACATAAGAGAAGATATGATATACCTTTATTCATCCTACAGTGGGGAAATTTCTTAACACATACATTTCTTAATAACTTTCTGAAGTAAAATTAATTGGTTTAGTTTAAATCTAAATATGAATCATATGAAATCAGGGGTGAATTAAAGACCAAATTGTATATCATGCACCAGTTAGTGGTGACTAATTAATCTGATTGGATGACCAGGATACCACAGGTGGTGTTACGGAGAATGGCGGGACTTTAACTCAACCTTTAGCTCTTTGTTATAGTTAATTTCACTAACTGTTGGTTGCAGCATGGGTAAAACTAATTCTGCAGTACTGACACTAGTTCTAAAACCCACATTTAAAACCAGTCACGGTGTAACAAACTCGCTATCGTTACCAAAACAATACCTAGCCTTTATCAGAATCAGGGAGTAGGATAAGGACCACCAGAGAAACAGTTGTTATACTCAAAGTGTATTCACATTTAATGTAGTGCTGTACATCACACCATTCACGCACGCCGGCCACTCATACCCCACACTCACTCAGTCTGTGCTCGTGATTATGTATATAAGGAGTCTTTTCTCTCAATCAAAAGTCCATAAAGGACAGAAGAACGTCCTGCCCTGTGCACGATGTCCTCCGCGAGTGACGTCTCCTTTGAAGGCGGCGCGGTGGTCACCGAGGAAGCGGTCCCGTGCACACTCGGCCGCTGGCGGGGTTTCCCCGGGGGAACAGCAGAGACACACCTCAACACCCAGGAGAACACACACACCAAACATAAACAAAACACAAACAAAAAAACCCTCATGCGTAAAGGACAAACATATCCCGCATTCGGGTTAACGTGGTTAGCGTTAGCTTTAGCTTTTTAGCAGTTTTAGCTTCGGCTGACAAAATGGCTGCTGTTACCTAGGCCCAGCCTCTCTTCCTCTTTTATAGGAGTTGCACAATTAGCTCCCACAGCCCCCCTGCTGGACAGGAGTGCGTAACTAGCCAATCGCCTGTTACACCCCTTCCCCCTCGGAAGAAGGCGTTACTTCGCCATAAAAAGGCTTGAGGTTGGCGACGTGGACCGTGAACGATCCTGCTTGATTGACCAGTTCCGCCCGGTAGTTGAACCTGGTAAGGGCCTTAGTAATTTTGGCAGGTCCCTTCCATTTTG